>CM068314.1:6924200-7604200 GCA_034766995.1 Acanthacorydalis orientalis
TAAACTAATTTTACTGAATTTGAACTTTGTGTACGTGTAAAAATATACGTACATTAACCTCTAAAAGCAATGAATAAATTATTTAATCTCAACGTTTCATCTAAAATTAGACGAAATGTGGGCACTTAATCTTTTAATATACATTATACAGTTAGTAACGTTAGTTTTGACTACATTTAACTCAAAAATAAATAGACAATTACATTATAAATTTTATTGAACTAAATTTTTTTAACATGAACAAATAAATGTCTGAATGCATGTCCCTATTGAATACATACATAATTTGTCTAAACACAAATAATTTGACATCGAAAAAAAATAATTTTATTTGAAAATAACATCAATACAATAATAAAACACTTACCTTTCCACGTGCTGGCTAATGTCGGACTTTTGACATTTAATTGCTGTATATATGAAAAGAAAGCGTTTTAAATGTATGAAAACATCAGTTCCTGTAGTATTAAAAAAAAATATTTTCTATTCACTCTGGGAAGGTAATACAAATATAACAACAGTAATTACTTGAGTATTTTTCACTTATAAAATACATTTACATCATATATTCGTAGTTGAATAATTTATATTACATTTTTTTCTATAAAGCACACTTATGTCAAATCATAATGGCACAACTTATTAACAAAATAATCTGCTAATATTGCTTAAATAAACGTAAATGCAAAACTACTAAAAAAAATTGAAATGAACTGTAAGTTTTCAGTTAGTTGATTTTGAGAGTTACAATTCATGTTTCAATAGAAGAAACAAATAAAATGTGTTCAAATTACATAATATAAGAAACATTAATAAATTAAGTAACATAATGTTTGTATAGATTTTAAAAAGGCATCACTGAAAAAGTAACTAATGCTAAGAAATCAAAAGATTATGTAACAATAAAGCAATAAAAGTTTTTACATATGAAAAATGTAATATATAAGATTACATAACATTTCATATTAAATTATGAAACATTTATTTTTATTCTACCTATTTTATGTACAAATCTGAATGTTTTATTCTATATAAAATATTTTAAATATTATGTTTTTTAAACAAAACATAAATCAACAGCATTTATATGAACTTTGCATTTTTTTTTATAAATAATCGCTTAATTATAATGATTTCGAGTGAATTATTTTGATATAAATAGTAACATTCGATTCATGTCATTCTTTTTGTCCTCTAAATCTGCAATATGAGATGCGAATATATATACATATGTAAATATTATATGTATATTTTTTACGATGGTAGAAACATTTCTTATAAAGACAATTGTAATTTTTACATAGTTCAATATTGATTTATAAAACAATTAATTTCAGTACGTTTTATCATAGTTTTAGAAATACATACACAACTGTACTGTGCCTGAAATAATATGAAAATAACAAAAAAACCTCGAATATAGTCGAAACAAAATAATGACCGAATACTTATTTTGATCTTAATGTGCACCAAACAATTATAATTATATTGTTTTTCTAATACAAACTTATACAAATATTTTACAAGTAACTATAACTTAAAATAACTACGCATGCGTTTCAAATAGTTTCTCTCGTAGAAATTTTATTTTATTTACAAAATAACCCTCTAACGATTCTGCACATTTAAAGAATTGAGATTCTTTTGGGTTATAATACCGACAATTGTCGAAAATTTTTGTCATGTCGCCAATGAAATCACTTAGTTTCGAATACTGCCGATCATTTATTTTATTTTCGATAGTTTGTAAGTCTGCAAAAATATTTAATTTAAATAAAATTAGTAAAGAAATCAAAATTTTAATAACATACCCATAGGTTCTTTGATAACTTTATAATAATCAGGTGCTTCATTTGGGTCAACTGGTTCCAAAAACGGCCAAGCGCTTTTATGACTCTATAATCAGAATTAATGTTATAATCATTCAAGAAAAAGTACTTTTTGAAAGCTGTTTTTATGATTATACCTGTATTTGTTTGATTAATTTTCGAAGTCCATCAAAATCTCTTTGGCTTAAGTCTTTCATGTTAGCAAAATTAACAGATGAATTTCGTTGACAATTAGGACAAACATATTCATCAATATTGTCAGCTTCTGATTGCAATATACCAACACATCTACCATGAAACCAATCTTGACAACGGTCGCAACATATGTAGAATCTAAAATTTATATTTATTTATACACAAGAAACAGGTAATCAAATTTAAAACACAAAAAAAAATTCAAACAAAAAATGCATAGCTTTTTGTACTAAATTTTACAACAAAAATACTTACTGTGATTCATCATACGGCTGCTTACATAAACAATATAGTTCCTGAGTATCTCTTGCATGGCGACATTCTGTACATACGAATTCTGATAAGGATTTACTCATTTCTTCTGTGATACCCACACAGTCTCCGTGGAACCAATTGTTACACAAATCACAACCAACATAAAATTTGGTTTCATCGTATGGCGTCCGGCACAAGCAGTATAATTTTTCTTTTTTACTACCAGATTTGGGGGCACCAGGAGGTGATGCCATACCTTGCGGCGTGGATTTTGTTTGTTTTTTAGGTCGGCCTGACTGTCTGCTTGCTTGTGCTGCAAGTGTGGTCGTGGCTGTAGGTGTCGATTTTCGTTTTCCACTTCCTGTTCTTACTTCATCCTGCTTACTTCTTTCAGCTTTTGTACGGCTCGCCAATTCAGCTGATAACTCTTTCTGCGGGACAACAGTCTATTGTAACGAAATAAGTAAAGAAAATTAAGCAAACGAGCAAAGAAAAAGTACCAAAATTATTATATTTCAACCCCTTCCGCCTTATAAACCTATAAAGTGAAATACATTAATAAGAACATTAAATGTAAAAAAGACTACTAAATATTTAGAATTGTTACATAAATATTAATGTTATAGTGTTCATTTCTATATAAATAAGTCGACTTAATAATTGAATTTCACAATGAGTATATCCAAATAAATACTAACAAGATGTCATTGTATAGCTGAACTTATAATACATATCAATAATAAATTTTTTTGAATTTTAAAATCCTACACATGGCGGAATAAGGTTAATCTTGTTAACATGTTGAATACTTTCTTTGTTCTATAAAAAAAATATCTGGAAAATGCCAAAATGTACAATCTAATTCTGAAAATCAAACTTAATATCAAGTTATTTAAAAAAAATTTATAAATAAAAATTACATGTAAAGACAATATTTCATGCAAAAAAAATGAAATGTTTAACTCCAAGAACTGATATGTAAATATGGAAAAAAATAATGAAGTAACTGTAAAGAAGAGGAGTAAAAATGAAAATATATAAAAAAAGTATTTTTTAGAAAAATGTGTGACTTTAATTTTTCAACACAGTAAAATAGTTACTTGAACAATAACAGAATTATAGAATGTATAAAATCAGTATATTTACCTAACTGAATAATCGAAAAGGTAATATGATATTAAATTATGGTGGAAGGGGTTAAATTATTTATATGTGAATTAATTGTTACCTGGATGTCAATTTGTAATTCTTTTTCAAGAAGAGCTCGTTTTTTTAGTATTTCTTTCTTTAGCTGTTCTTTCTGACGAAACAACACCACTTGGTTTTTAGAACGAGCAGCAGCTTTACGTTTTTCCTCCTGTAGTTTATTTGAACGTGATCGAGCTGAATTAGGTGATGTTTCTTCTGGTGAATCTTGTCTACAAAACAAATTGCATGAATTTGAACATACATGGAGCATAATAGTCCAATAAAAATAAAATAAAAAAAAGTAAACAATTACATAAATGTCTGAATAACTTCATTTCTAATCACTTAAATGACTATTAAACAAAAACTGAACTGTATTTAAAAATGTAAATTTTATACAAGTTATTCAACAACTTTTATTAATTCAAAGTTTTACATTAAACAAGATTCATCATATTTTTGAAAACTTACATTAGTAATTATACACATTAATTTCATTTTTATAATTTAAACAATAAACAAAATCATCAAACATCGAAATTATTTGTTAACAAATGCGGTTGTAAATTAAAACACTAAAAGTTTTTAGTATGGAGATATTGCACATTTGGAAATAATATGAAAATAATTATTTTCATAAAACTATGCACAAACTTGCTATTTCAATATAAACGTAAGGCTTTTCCTTCACTCACTTTATTTCCTCCTTCACTTTCAGATCACTTCTGCCGACAGGTTTACGTTTTGGTGTTTCGTTCCATTCGTCATCATCATTAGATCTCGACCCACTAGGTGGACGTTTTCTAGCCGGAGTACGGTTCACGGATTGTAAATTTGTATTTACAATTCTCGCAGGTGCTACGGGTACTTCTGGTTCATGTTTCATTTGTTGCTCTTGATAACGTTGCAGTTGCAGAAGTTTTTCTTCAATTTCTGGATTAAGATTTTCTTGCTTCAAGGCATTTTTTATTGCTAAAGACAAAAAAATGAATGTCAAGTGATAATTTTGAAAAATAGAACTTTAGATAAAATACAAATCAGCCTTTCAAATATTAATCACAGATAATCGTGACTTTATTGTAATGTGCATATTTTTTTTCAAAAAACAAACCAATTCAATAGCAAAGAGAAATTAGTAAATAACACAGATTGTATTAAATTAATAATTTTAGCACACACTTACTATGCTGAATGTATTCTCGTGTGATAACAAATTTGTTAGGAGATTGTTTTGCAGATTGTTCACCTGAGCCTGTACTGCTTGATGTTGGTGTTGAAGTAGAAGAAGACACTGATTCAGTTTTAGACGGCATCGAAACAACAGCCTTTTGACCATTAACAACAACACGAGTTTGTGCAGCTCCTTGTGTCGATCCCGCCTATAAACATATTTGGAAAATTTTTTTACAAACTATTTCAATTTCCAATTTTTTTAAGGTTAATTTTGTAAAACATTGACTACTCTCTTTTAATAGACTATTAAAGAATCGGTTCCCATTACACTTACCCTCAAACATTTTATACAAATATTTTATTTTTTTAAAAAGGTACATTTCTATACAGATTAGGAAGTATAAATGTATATTAAGAAAGCATATTGTATGATTTGGGACTAATGGGAAAGCGTGAAGGTGACAATTGATGAATGATACAATCAGTTTCATATATACAACTTTATTATAATAAAATATCATGCAGAAAAATGATAAAAACAAATTTTTAAATTAAAAAAGAAAAATGCATTACAACCCTATTAGTACAGACGATAATCATTTTTAAATAAAAGCAGAAAACAAATTGTTGCCTAAATAAAATTAATAACAAAAATATTAAATACGGCATGTTTTAGTATATTTAAATCAATAAAAAGAAAATATGCGATAAAAAATTACATTCACAACTTTTTTTTATATAAAATTACATTAAAATAATGTTTGGAAAATAGGAACTAAGTAGATACTAAAACCCTGTTTTAGTAATTCCATTCTTATAGAAAAGACTTAGTGTTTTATAAAAAGTTATCATTTTATATTCTGAACTGATAATACTGGATAAATCCTATTCAAACTAAACAAAAGTCACATAGTACACAAAAAAACATTAAATTTTTTAAAGGTATTTCGAAAAAAATCACCTCCACAAAAAATATCATTAAATATCAATATAATTTAAGTACACACGTAGTACATTTTAAAAGAAACAACAAAATTACCAAGAGAATACTGTCTGTTGAGATAAAAATATATTGCAATCTTTACTTTAAACTATAGTACACAAAATAAATTATTATGATTTATATATTATTTACACAATTATTAAACCATTAATAAATTACTGAAATACCTGGGCAGGGTTCTGCACAACTTTGGCTTTATTCACAGCTGGTAGCACCAATCTTTGTGTTTGATTTTGTACAGGTGCTAAAGGCGGTGGTTGAAGATTAGTTACAGGTGGAGATTGAACAGTTTGTTGTGTAGCTGCTGCTGACTCACTTTTGACTGTAGTATCAACTTGTTGCTTATTTACTTGAGTTTGTACAGGCTGCACTGCAAGATAAATTTTTGTTGGTCCAAGAACACCTTGTTTTCCTGTCGACGCTTGAGCTAAAATATATATTAATAATTATTCACATGATTTTTGTAGCTTCATAGGTATTCAATATTATATGTTTAAATACTACCTTAATATTATAGTACATAATAAATGATATACAGAATGAATCTTTTGATATATACATATATGATGACAATTACAAAATTTGGTAATAGTAATAAAATAATGGACATTTAAACTGAGTTTAAAAATGATTTTTTTTTATTAAAAATACAGACCTTGTAATAATTGTTGTTTAACTTGCTGTTGAACCAATGCAAGCTGCTCTGGTGTAAAATCAGTTCCAGTAAGACCCTGAAGAACAATTCGTGGACCTTGATTTGTTTGAATCACTTGTGCAGTAACACATTTTATAACAGTTCCAGGAGGTTGACCGGCTAATAATGATTCTTCAATACTCTGCTGGGTTTGCGACTGAGTTAGCTGATGGTTTTCGGCTGTATTTGCTTGTGCTGGAGATGTAGCTGACACTGTTTGGTTAGGCTATAATGGAAACATTTTTTTTTAAATAATTTTTGCAAATATGACAAATAGCAAAATAATTTGACTTTTACTTACTGTAATGGCTGCAGGTTGTTGAACAGGAGTATTGGCTGTAATATGCTGACCAATAACATTTTGCTGTGACTGTTGCTGTAATGTCGGTTGTTGAAGTTGTTGTTGTAATATAGGTTTCTGATTTATTGTTGGTGATTGTTGAATTGCTTGCTGTTGAACAACTTGCTGTATTAATGTTGTTTGTGGTTGACTAACTAACTGTTGGGGTTGTCCTAAAATTTGTTGCTGACCAATAACTTGTTGGTGATTAATTACTTTCTGTTGAATAGCCTGCGGTAGAAGCGGGCTGGGGTTCAGATGAGCAACAATTTGAGCTTGATTATTACCGGTGGGGCGGATTAATACTTGCTGACCATTAACTGTAGCAACTTGGACTTTGCCGGTTGCAATCTCTTGAGCCAACTCTGGATTACTAACAACTATCTGACTAACATTTCCTGACGGTCCAGTTACAATCTACAATAGGAAATTTTATATTAGTATTTTTTACATTATATGCATATGACACATATAAGCAACATAACCTAAATATTTTCTTATATAATAAACAAACCTGGGCAGTTGGTATATTGTTAACAACAGTTTGTTGCTGCTGTATGGGCTGTGGTTGTTGTACTTGTTGTTGGCCCTGATTCAATACTTTTTGAAGGACAGGTGTGGCATTATTTACATTTTGAGGACGTATCATTACGGGATTATTAGCACCTGATTTAGGTGTTTGTGGGATTGGCATCTTTGTTGGACTAGATGCTGCAGTCGTAACTGTTTTTTGTACACTATTTGCAATAACACCTGGTGTCTTTGTAATGATTTTGTTATTCGGAGACATAATATTTTGTAACTGACTTGAGTTCAGGACATGTAATTTACCATCGGACATTTGAACAAGTTGCTGTCCAGGCATAAGACCACGAACATGAATTTTTCCGTCTGGGTTACGAATAATTTGTACACGTTGCGGAGTATCCCCAGTTTTGTTGACAGAATTTACTCCTACAAAAATTATAAATGTAGAAAAATATATGTAAAAATAAATATTTCATATTTTTTTGTTTAATAAAAACAATACCTTGTGTTCCTGATTGATTAGATGTTCCAGTTCCTTGTGCTACTTTAATAATAGATGGAGACTGTGAAGTTCCAGATGATTTAGGAAGAATACTTGTAGGTGCTGAAACAACACGTGCTGTACCATCAGCACCTTTTGTCATAAATATACGGCGAGTGCCAATTAATGTCTTGTTTCCAGTAATAGAATTCGTATTTGCAGTTAATAAAGAAGTTAACGATGATTTTGAAGCATTGGAATTCTGTGATGCAGGAACTTTACTTACTATCTTCAATGTCCCATCTGGACCAACTGAAATAAAAGAGCAATAAAAATTAAACATTTAAATAATAAACTTTATAATAACTAATAACATACCTTTTGGTTTTATTGGTGTATTTGATTTAGCTGCCATGAAAAATTTAATAAACAATTTAACAAATACAATAAAACTTGAAAACACATATTGATAATTACATTTCTTATTAAATGGTGATGAACGAATTCAAAATTTATATTTTATTGAATGAAAAGTTGTGTATAGATATAAAATATAAACATATTACTTACTTTGTGCAGTACTTGTAACCATTTTAACAAGTGTTCCTTGTCCACCCTGTTTCATTTCTAAGGCTCTCTTTTGCTGATGTGCTAATCTTTGAATTCTTAACTGTTGTTCCATTTTTTCTTTAATCTCTTCTGAAGACGCTTTATTACTGACAGTTACTTCTGCCTTTGAACCTACAGTACTTAAGCTTCCATCCCCTATGGCTCGGCTTGGAGGAAGATTTCCAGTTCTACTCCTAGTGATAACCTGAGCGTTAGTCTTCTCAAGCCTGAATACGATAAAACACAACACACAAGCAGCTAGTGTTAGTGAGATTTCATAGAGCTGTGCATCACTCATGCATGTTACAGTTATAAAAGTAGAAATTTGTTATAGAGCAAATGTGTATGTATGTGTGTGTATGTATATATATATATATATATATATATATATATAAATTCACATACATTATATTCACCATGAAATATTTATGAATACAGATTAAATTACTTGAACTTACGACATAATAAAACCTAGTGCTATAAATAATAGTTTTATTAACAATTCATTTAAAATATAACAATTATATATTTTACAAATTATAAAATTTTAATGAAACATAAAAACTATAAAAAAACATTTTTAATTACTCACTTATATATTATTCATTTTTTATTTATATGTTAAGGGAGTGACTCAGAAAATATTAATAAAATATAAAACAAGCAAAATATATATATATATTCAATAAAATCTTTATTAACTCTGTCAAAATGTAACTGTATTATTATTTATTTTTTAAATTTTCAGAGAAATTAAATGGTAGTATTTATAATTAGTATTAAAAAAAACTTAATACTGGATGATAATAATTCTATGATACAAAAATGTTAATAAGCAAAAAATAAATAAAATGAGAAATATATAAATAAAGCAAATAAAAAAGTAACTGCATAATATAATATAATAATACATACCTTTCACCATACAATTTTATTTCCCAAAGCTCTAGTTTATCTTCATCAACCCACTCTTCAGTCACCTGAGGTTCTGTACTTTGCGGTGATTCAGGCCGTTTTCGTTTCCTTAAACCACTTCTAATAGATGTTACTTCTATATACAAAAAAAAGATAGAAGGCAATTAGACTAAAAACTAATTCTTGTCCAATGTTTAATATAAATAATTGGAACAAAAAAATATTACCTCTTACAGTTTTTGGTAATTCTAATGGTATAACTATTTTTCTACGCAAATATTGTGTTCTTTCCAAAAACTGACCAATATTTCTATGTTTTAATAATTCTAAGGACATAATTTCCGTTTCTGTCGTAATCTGATGTTTTCCATCTGTTGTAGTCGGTTTGGTTTGCATGTCATCCCATCGTAAACAACACCACAAAATACGTAACTGTAAAGCAGCAGCTGCTAAAGATTTTAAACCAACAGTTCTATACAACCAACAAGTTTTAAATAGTGGTCTTGGACATGGGTATGGCCACACACTAGGATTCGGTTTAGCTAGATGATGAAATCCCACAACATGTGTACGACCTGCCTTCCTTGCTAATTTTTTATATTCATGCTGAGGAAGAACTAACAACGTTCTCTGACCTCGTTTGGTTTGAAATGTAGAACAAAGAGGATATTTTACTGGTGTTCGTTTTTTACGGCGTTCTACAAGTGTATTCGTTATTTTTTTCAAGTATACTTTCCCTTCTGTCGAAGTTGCAGAATATATTTTTTCAGTACCATCAGCTGCTCTCTCCATTTTTACTACCTTTTCCTCTCGACGAACAGTCTTTCTTTTTTGAAATCGACGGTTTTCCAATGCACAATAGGTCGCCGATCCAGTATTCACTGACTGAACAGTAGTTGTGCCACCTACACCAGTAGAGGAAACTGTAACACTATCTGATACAGAATGGACTGAATTTATACTTTTTACAATTCCATCTACAGTTTTAACAGTCTGTTGCGTAGTTGTTGTGGTAGTTGTTGTCGTTGTAATTGATTCAGTTTTTTGTTCAGTCTTTTTAGCTGATGAACCGACAATCATTTCCTTTATATCTTCTACAGACATTTGTTCAGTATTGATTTCTTGATTGTCATTTTGACTCGATTGCTTTTCATCTATTTTCAATTTTTTTAAAAGAGGAGATTTTACATCATTTTCTTCAGAACGTTCTTTCTTCGGAGTTGTTTCTACATCAACATCCATATTTGTTTCAGACGTCTCTTCTTTAACTTCAATTTCTTCTTTAACTTCTGGCTTAACATCTACTTCAACTTCTGATTTAATTTCTGGTTTTATTTCAGGGACAGATTCTTTTTTTGGTACAAATATATTGTTTGATTTCATGTCATCAGCATAATTTGTAGCAGATGCAACAGCTGATTCAAGATCTTTCCTAATAGCTTCATTTAGTTTTTCAGGACTTAATACTTCTGGATTTGGACTAGTAAGTTTTTGTTCTAATATTGAAGGTTTTTTTATTGGTTGTAAGAGAGCAGGGATTTTTGCTTTAATTGCATTATTGCCAAGAGACTGATTGTTAACTTTTTTTAACAAAGTTAATAATTCCTGCCTTACTCTGGCTCTTTGAAGACATATTGGAGAATAACAATTTGAACTTTCAGTTGAACCTAATGAATTACTATTTGAATTACAACTTTTAGAATAACATATGAAATCTTTTCCTAACTTTGCAATAGCTTGATATTGGAGTCTAAAAGTATGGATTTTTTTTGCTATAGAATTCACCATTTCTTTTGATAATGTATTATTTCCAGCTGTAATACTAGGAAATTGCTTATCTAAATTAGATATGTTGAGATCTAAATCATTGTCTTCATTTTCAACATCAATATTTTGATCTTCATCAGCCTGTTTTGCATCATTTAATGCAGAGGTATTAGTTGTTTGTGAAACCTTTAAAAATTTGGTGTGTATAAAATGCTTTTAAAAAATCTATTAAAAAATATATATACCTGCAAAGCTGCCTTTCTTTCTTCTAAGACTTTCAAATGTGTTCTCCGGCTAAGAAAATCATCTAAACGTGACCGTTTAGCTATTTTTGGATACAGCAATCGACCTGGAGTTGTTAATGCTTTTGTAACGTCAAGCTCTTCAAATTCGGTTATTTGTGAAACTACCCGTAAATTCCTTAAACCAGCAGGAACTAAAGAAAATAATGTGATCATTAATAAACTACATATTTCAAAATGTGTCACATATACAAATTACCTTCATCTTCTTTCTTTTCAGTCTTTATTGTGTCATTCATAGGATTATTTTCTTTTTTAACATCATTTTTTGAATCTTCACCATCTTTAGCAAATTTAGTTGTTAAATATTTATATGTATTAGGATCAACAGCTAAAATTTTTAAATTTGCACCATCTCTAATTTGTACCATCATTTTCTGTGGGCCAGCAAATAAACCAAGAACTGCTGAATTAATAGATTTTAATTTTCTACATGTGGACATCCAAATCCAACCCCATTGGCCATGCACTCTATATTCTTCACCTTTTTGTTTCCAAACCTGATGTTTCAAACCAAGTGTATATTTAACAAAATTGCAGGTTATTCTATTTCTTTCCTCTTCCTCCTCCTTTTCTTTTTTTTCACGTTTCTCTATTTTTTTACGCTCCTCTCGTTCAGTGGCTGTAACTCTTACCAATTTAACATGGCCCAATTGTTCATGCCACACACTAGCAAAAACAACTGGCTTAATACAAGCTTGTAATACAATTAAAGCACGAGCAAAATCTCTTGCATTTATACAAGCACCAACAGCAGACACCCAAGGTTTTCGCAACAGTGGCCAATTAGGGTGCATAAACGCAACTGGTATTGATGTTTCCATTTGTAACATGGTCTGACGTAATGTATTTACAAGCAACGCTCTAGGACCATTTAGTGATCCTGCCCATTTGAATTCTGATGCCGGTGTCAAACTGAATTTATGAGAAAGATGACGTTTTTTATCTCTTTCTTCATTTCTTTGAGGTTTATTTAATGCAATCACATTTGTAGTGTATTGATTGACATAACTTTTAAATTGATTTTCCATTCCTAGTTTAAACAAATATGTGCCACTAGCAATTTGACTGGTTTTTAAACGTGTCATTCTCGAACCATCAGGACCTTCTGAAGACTTGTCATTATCTTCTTTACTCTGAGTAACTGAATTTTTTGAATTTAATATTCGTGATGTTGTAGAACCTTTTTTTTTAAAAAAAAAACATTAAATTTAATAATAAATATTAAGATTTAATACATCCAAGTGTAAATTTTACTTATAGATATCAAAATGTCTCATTATTTTATTACCAATAATCGAATAACAATAGAATGATAATACTATAGTTTAATTTTAAATTAATGAAATATTTTAATTTGATATCATTAACATTGTAAATTAGATCATAATACATTAACAAAAAAAAATAAAATAATTATCACTTACTTGTTGTAGTTGTGGTAGTGGTGGTAGTAGATATTTCTATTGAATTTTCTTGAGACATCGATGGACTCGTAGTTGAAGTTTTTTCTACAGTTGTAGTTGTACTCATTACTTCAGTAGTATGAAGAGTTGCACTACTTTCATTATTATCATTATTTTCACCAGGTTCTTCATGCATCTTTGCAACCATATCCTCAGCTGCCTGTCTTTCACGTTCTTTACGTTCTTCTTCTTCTTCTTTCGCTTTTTTTTCAGCTCGTTCTTTACGATCTTTTTGAATTTGCACTATGGTAATAATTATAATTAGATTAACACTTATATACATGCAACTCAATTTCAATGACTTACTATTTTCAGCATCTAGAAATGATTTCTTATTTCCTTTCGCTTGAGATGTTATTTTTTCAGTCAGCTCCATTTGCCGAACCATTTCATCTTTGAAATCGGCAAGCTCACGGCATAAAGATGCTTCCATTCCAGTATGATCAAGGATATCCAACACTTCTTGAAGCTGTGTTGGAGTTGAATAATACCATACTTCACCATCTTCATTTTCACTATATTAAATTATTGTAATTAATATTCTTTAATAAAAATTATTAAATTCAAAATATTATAAATGAATATATGTAATGGACTGTTATTCACTGCTTTTATAAAACATACATAATAAAAGAACAAATATAAACAAAAAGTAGCTTTCATACTAATATAAAAACTATTATTAATTATGTATACATATCCTTATTGTAAAATTACATACATATAACTAAAATAAATACTTCAAGGATGTAATTTTAAAATTTAACGAAAAATTTAAAAAAATTACAAGTGCATTTTCTAATTAAATTAGAAAATTCATTCTTTACAGACAGTAGGTTTTTGTAACACATTTATTTTGTAAAATATCCCATAATTAAAATATAATTATTACTAGTTGCAAACAAGCTGATATAATTATACTGCATGCATAAATATACTACACATATATATACATATATATATATACATACATACATCATACATACATCATACATACATATATATACATACATAATATATATATATGTATATATACACACACATACATAAAACAACTGAAGTAATTTGAGTAAAAATTAAATAACAAAATAAAACATCCTATTTAATAAGTATTTAAGGAAAGTTTAATAAGATCAGTTATTATTTGAAACTTACACAAAAAGCCGCCGTGCCAAAAACCAATACTTTCGCCCATGGCGATCAAAACCAAGATGCTCTTGTCGACACAACACACCTTGCTTTTCCGAATCAATAATACAATCAACAACTCCAGAAACTCGGTGGGCTCGACAAATAGTACATTGCCAGTCTTCTTCAGGTACATCAACTAATGGAGGTTCAACACATTCTAAGTGAAATACAGCTGGACATGTTTCACAACATAGTAGATCACCCAATTTATGACAAACTCGACAATGATCATCATAATGTATCGGCACTATAAGAATAACAATGCATGCATTAAAAAAATGGATATTAAATTAAAATTTTAATTATTGGTGTTTGATTAATTATCAAAACGGTTTATATTTTACATAAGATTTGTAATCTTTTTTTAAAAAAATATACAATTTACTTGGAGTAAAAAATTAAAATAAATAAAATGTTATTTAAAAAGAACTGTAGAACAAAATTTAATAATTATCAGTTTGTTAAGATTATTCATTAATATAAGAAATACATACTTTTATAAATATACTCCTATTAATAAAAACTAATAACATATGTTTTAATAAATTCTCATTTTTTATATGAAATTCATTCAATTACATCAATATATTAAATAATGTTAATAACACTGTAAATGTATATAAAAAAATATAGTATAAAAATTGATAATACCCATTATTAAACACCAATTTATGAATATTATATATAAGTACCTTTAAAATGAAATATTTTTTCTAACAATGACCTAAATGCATTTAAATTAACATCCTATAATATAAAGAATTTATAAAGTCAAAAATATTTGTATATCATCAATTTCAGTCAATGATGATCCACTATTGAATAAAGGCCACTACCAAATATTTGGTATATATTTACACAAACATACATATATACAAACAAGACTAATTTAAGTGAATAAGAAACTTTGCTTGATAACAGGAGATTTTAGTCTGTTGGACTATTAAAAAATATAAATTTTACAATTAAAATTTCTTTCTGAATTTTACCTTCATTTAAAAGGTCTTCACGAACAGGATTTGTTATTAAAAACTGATCTGTCAAAAATTGTAACACTTTTAGTTTATCTTCAACAGAAGAAAATGGATATTCACAATTGTTTAAAATATTAAGCACATCATTGTCAAAAGATTTATCACTTTCCACATACATACGTAATACTTCTGGCCATGTAATATAATCAATTAAATATACTGAAACATTTACACTATCTTTTTGATCTAATGGACCAAAATGTGTCTGTTGTGAATCTTCTTCTCGCAAAATTGCTTTTAATAACATTATGTGTATTTCTGCTAATAAACTACTCTGATCTTCACATGTGATTGCTGCACAAAAATCTTCAAGTCGAAATGGTGACAATCTTACTAAGTTCCTGAAATGTCTAAGAACTTCATATGTACTGAGTGTTTTCATAACTAATTCTTTGGGAACGAGCAGATCTTCAGATGAACGTGGAAGTTCTAGCACTGGCAATTCTATATTTTGTAACCACAACGGCTCAGGTGTCGGTGCTCGATTGACATAACTTACACCTGGCCTCCTAGGAGTACCGTTCGAAGTACCATAACTACTCAAAGAAAAATCGCTATCGCTGGACGGGTCATCGACTGCAATACTATCTTCTGAATCACTTCTACTAAGGGGAAGTTCATCTTCGATATCGGATTTATTATCACTAGATTCATCTCCGAAATCAGAACCGTAATGATACTCCGAATCATGCGTTTCTACTGCGTTAGGATTATAGCCCCGTCTTTGATATTGTGCTCCTGATATTCCTCCTCTGCGTCCAGCCCTGTGTCCTCCTCTTATTCGAGTACTGCTACGACGACTTCCTTCACTCCCCTGTGGAGAAGACGCTCTCGAAGCGGTCGGCGTACTCGTTTGGGAATCAGAACCTTTTCCTTGATTTAATAAATATTTCGGTTTTTTTAAAAGATGGTACTGAAATTTTTTTGGTCTATCCCCTACAGACACTTTTGGTGGTCTTCCTCGTTTTTTAACACCCCTTGCAGACATCATCGATTATAATATGTCAATCACTAATAGCAACACGTGGGGGAACTAAAGATGTAAACTATTGTATACAAATATAGATGACACAAGTGCATTAAAAATGATATTATGTTTGTAGTCCGATCTTTGCGCCATTCTTCGGCTTTGGTCACGTGATAAACGAAGAAAAATTCATTTTAAATGAATATTTGTAAACAAAAATTATTCACTGACAGTTTGTACCACTGTTAGGTCACAGACGATTCTTATTTTATCACCAAATCACTCATTAAGGCCTAAAGACGCACAAAATATCTTACTGACGCGAAATATATGGAGAAATTGGAATAGCTAAATATTGTTGCAACGCGTTCTCTGATTGGTCGATCAGATCGACGCCATGACAACTTGCATATGTGTTTAGTACATAAAACATTTATTCATGTTTCAAATGACTTTTGAATCTTAACACATCACTTTTTATTAAATTCAAAATCATTACTAACACTTCATGAATATAACAACACACAATAGTATTATTTTCATCTACATTTTATAAGTTACTAAGCTCGAAGATACACCAATCCTAAAGCTTGTTATAAACCATAATTGACACATCAACATAAGAGGGCAGCATTAACTATAATACTTTTTTCGCATGTTGACTATACAAATACAATCCAAACATGTTGATAGTTCATTTTTAAAACATAACAAGAATTAATATATTTTGACAATTTTCATTTTTAGTTAAAAACAATCTAATATCGTAGTTTCCACCCATTAGGATTTGCATTTCCGTTTTAATATGGAAGTGCAAACATCACTGTCATTTAAATCAACGGCGCCAAAATGAATGCTAAAAAATGACAACTTTCATGCGTTAAATAAAATCTTAATAGCATAATTTTTGCAATATTTAAAACGATATAGCATTTTCTTATTTCGAACTATTATTAATGACACTTTTTGACTTAAACATTTCTTATTTTTTTCATCGGGAGTATATGCTGCCATCTATTGTACATTTTAATCTTTCTTGAATAGCAATGTCCGAAAGTAAAATTATATCGAACTGGAGTTAGCAAAAAAAAAATAATAATCATTTATCGTGCAAGTTAATTTACACTCGTATGATAATAAAATATTAAAATAATGAACGCTTCGTCAAAAATGTACAGACTTAAGCCTCTAGTGACTCATTGTGAATCTATATCCGTTTCAAAGTGCATGTATAGAATGAAAAATATTCACGACGTCAACAACCAGACCATTAACCACGTTTCGAACACCTCAGTCAGTTTGGATATTTCCGAACAGGTTAACAAGTTTTTAAAGGTTTCATTCATTTCAAATTTTTCTGCTTTTTTTAAACTTACAATTAACCTAAAATTTGCAGTGATATAATTTGTACTTACATTATTATTCGATTTTTAAAAGTCCTTATGCAGGATGATCCACAATGTTCTGTGCTCACACCACCACTAATCAAGAACTTCATATGTTTTCTAATGGATGCCTTCAAAATTTTACTCTTGCCCTCTATAGTGCATGACTGATAAATTTACTCTAGCATATATATCTTTATGAAAATGACATTTTTTTCCAATTTCAAAATAAATTTGTAAATTGTATGTAAATATTAACATATGTGTAAATTTAAATTATTTTGATTTATATTTGTAGTCCAAAATATTTGACTAATAGTATCATATTGATTAGTTACAATAGAAATCTTATTTTTTCGGTAGAGTATGGAGACGTTACCCGAAATGGAAGCGTTGGAAAAGCGTCAAGAAATAATATTGGCGCAGTTAGAACAACTGAAAAATCAAATGCAAAATCTACGACTAGAGTTAAAACTTTGTAATAAACCTGGTTCAGATGCAGTACCAGAACCTATTCTAAAATCAGCATCATCTGTGAATGTAATTCAATTTATATAATTTTTAAAAAAATAATTATTTTAATTACCGTTTTGATTTTAGGTAAATAACCTTAGTGATATTGTTATTAAAGTTGACCCAGATCATGTACCGTATTCATTACTAATATTAAAAAAACTCTGGAAAAAATCTTTGTATCTATCTTTTGAAATCCATATACATTCTTCAATTACAAATCTTCCTGAAAATGTTAGTTCATTTTGTTTGGAATTAAAATCACCAAAACAAGATAATTCACTACCTCAACTTAACATAACACTCATATGGAAAAAATGTAAGTATATATTTAATAAAAGTAAATAGAAACCACTTGGCCATATTAATTGGTTTATTTAATTTTTAGTGAGTGCTGATATTGAACTTATGACTTCTTCATTGAGTATTTCAATAAGTGGAGAATCAAATGTGCTAAGATATATGTCCAGAATTGGACCAAGTGATTTTAATTATGAAAATGAAAGTAATCCTACTGCAATAGACAATTTACTTGATTTATGTTATTGTCTCTCGAGAACAAACTTAAAAGGTGAAAAACAAAATTACATCAGAAATTTGAATGCTAAGCTCGGCAAATCATTATGGTTCATAGAAAAAGAACGAATCAGTGTAGCTGATGTGGCAGCGTATTCAACAATTAAACAGATCAATGCATCGAACGACGTCACTGTTAATATGACAAAATGGATGAAACGTGTAGAAGAAATCATGTTGTAATAAACTATTATGGTTTAGTTAAGTAGAAATTTTAATTGAAATAATCCCTAAAATACTGTTTTCAGGTGGTTATTTTCAGGTTTAAAAATAAATGAAATTTTTAAATTCTTAAAATATAATCACAGATTTATTCTAACTTATTTTCTTAATAGCAATTAACAAAATAAATATAAATGATAACTTAGGCATTTTATGAACATAAAGTTAAAACAAAGTGGCAGTGAAAATGCCTAATCAGTTCCATTTTATAAATACAACGAAATAGTAGGTAGGGATAAAAATGAAAGTTTGAATTCTATTTGAAAATGTATAAAATGAGCATTTTTCTATCATATTTTTTTACATAACATAATTTTTAAATTGTATCACAATCTATTATAAAAGTGGTCAGCTTATTATGTTGATTATAAGCAATTTTATAATATACTTTCATTAGAAAAATATTAAGATATTTAAAAACAAAGTAATAGTAAATAATTACCTATATTTGTGACTGCAAGTATTTTTCAACAAACATTTTTATAGAATTTTACTTTTGGGTGATATATAATACTTTTTTTATGGTAATCTGAATTATCATGGCTTGAAAATACATAAAAAGATCTGTAATATAGAACAATTCATATTTTACACATGATTTTTTGTAGAAATATCTAAAATAAAAATAAGAAAATATATTTAATTACTGACCACTAAAATATTGAAAACATTCTAATAAATTTCCTTATAAATCTAGTCTGTTACATTTAATGTTAATAACACTAAAACAGTCTACATTTATAAGAAAGGTCATTGTATGTTTAACAATTGTTCTAATCAAAAATAATAAAATTAGATGTTCTTCAATTTTATAAAAATGAATATTCTGTTTGAAAATCTGTAAATAATTATAATACATACATAATATTTGGGCAAATACAATTTTTATAGTTAACATTTTTATAACAATGCTAAGCATAGAAAAAATCAGTCCTAAAGTTTAAGTGTTACTATTTTACAATCATCAATATCTACACATAAATTTTAAATGATTCATTTATAACTATTACTTACGTTAATGTTTCTCATTGTGTTATATGACTTGAAATAAATGCACTGAATCAAACCACAAAAGCATACTTCAGCGCCCTAATTAAATTGGTCACAAATAGGAACACATAAATATACAATGAACTTTGTGATTTAAAACAGCTTTCCTGTTTACTGTTGAATTCATATAAACATAATTACCTTAGGTATCTTGAAGTGAGTTTTTCTTTTCGTCACTGTACTTATATTACTTATAGAATAATTTTTTATCATACATATAATTCTGATCTTAAATATAAGTGATATATGTTTCATGTAAAAATCACAATACAAAAAGTATTTTTTTTTAGTAATGTTACCACATTTTTTTTAAAAAAGATAGCTTTAAAAACAAAAACCAACATATTAGGGTAATAGCCTGTTCTGTTTTGAATTTACTTAAATTTAAGATCAGTTAAAATTCGAATGATTGTCAAAACAAGGTTTGGGTAAGTACATAATAAATAAAAGTTTGTTCCTACTTAACATTATAAAACCTTATGTCAACAAGCACTCAATTTAATTCAAGAGCAAACAGGTGAAAAAGGTAGTTTACATACATGTTTTGATTTTCTTTATATATAAAATATACACGAGTAAAATTAAAAACACAGTTTTCTTTATCAAAACTAATAATTATCTAATAGGTATACAAAAAATACCAGTCGAGATGATCAAAAATGTACTAATGAAGTATTTGCATTAGAAAAAAATGAAATATTTACAGTCGCGATTCACTTTTTAAGTCTTTATTGATCTACCTAATCGTGATGATTTCGCCTACCTAAACAAACGAAGAAAACCCTGGTAGTGGAGCTCGAGATCTCGCCATGTTATTCATTATGATTTGGCCTCCGTTGAGACTGACCACTGCACTACCTTCTGGTTCAGAATCCGTATAACTAGAATAATTTCTTACAGGTTTCTGCCGTTTCCATGATTGACGAAGTGAATCATTGACATTCGCATAATGATTCACGAATGAGTGAGGATCTGAACGAACACTTTCATTTTCACTTTCGGATCCCTTGAATAAACATATTGTATTTAGTTGTAACATTTATTATATTTTTTTTATTTGAAAAAAAACCCAAGACAATATTACCTGTGAATCAGTTGAGCTAATTTCTGATGGTTTTTCTGTAACACTGCTGTCATCAGGATTTTCATCATAACCTTTTAAACTTTCCTCATCACTATGATAAGCAACAGAAGCTGGTGAAGGTCTTGGAGGCGATTTTCCTAAAACTGTAGACGAAGGTAAAGCATGGGCAGCAGGTTTACGTCCTCCCGTACTACGTTTTCCCATTGTTCCACAACCAATAGGTCCGTTTAGGCCTCCGCCATTATGTCTTGATCTATAAAGTTCCATTGATAAATCTTGACGGTCATCAACATCCATAGTCATTGATTCCTCGAGTGTTTTACGTGCTTCTTCTAAAAAATTGAATAATTTTGATACTACTGATTTAAATAATCTTAAATAAGACGGCATTCTTACGTTTATATTTATAACTTTTGCTTTTAACACAAAGCACAGCAATAACCATAATAATTATAATAATTGATGCAGCCGCAAGTGCGACCATAAACCAAGTTTGCCTATAAAATGGTTTAGATTGTAAATATCCATATTCTAAATATAATTTTGAAGGCGTCAAAATAGGGGTTTTTGATTCAGCTGGATAGCTTATACCAAACTGATTATATGCAATCAATCGAAATGTATAAGATGTCGATGGTAACAAACTTTGGTAAGAAACAGTGAACTCTTGTAAAGGGCCATTATTGGTTTTTGTTACAGTTTGCCATCTATTGTCATCTGGAAAATAAAATAATATTAGGTATATATTACAACCTACTGTAACTATACAATATGATTATGAAAAATGATAGTGTCTTAGTGCTAGCATACTTATTGCACAAGTGATGAAAAATCATGATTCAATAAAAGCTTATAAACAGCGCTTTGAAAAAAATCACACGACCACTTACAAAGCTGCCATTCTTCGGTTACTGACGCAATAAATAGACAAGAAGAAAGGAAAATAAAAAAAAATTAAAAGATATATTGATTATCAAGCAGGCATACCTTTTTTCTTTGTTTCAATATAATATCCTAGAATAGGTCCTTTTCCGGATGGCCCATTTATCCAATGCATTTCTACACTTGACGCTGTTTTATCTAATACAAGCTCTTTAGGTGAAACAGGTGATCCTTCTTGAGGTCCTGTTGTTACATTGTTCGATACAGCTGGCCCATAATCAATTGTTTGTGCTCTAACAGTGAATGTGTAAGTGACCTTTTCTTCAAGATTCTGAATTAATAAACTTGTGTCGGATACTTTCTGCTTTACTTGTTTGCTAAAGCCTGTAAAAATACATTTTTAATAAAAATTTTGCATAACATGATTTTAATAATGCCAAAAATATTAAAATATATATTCAATTATCTATATCAAATTATCATAGTTATTTAACATACGTTCATTCTGTTCCGTTGTTTCATATGCAACAATATATCCTATTATATCTCCATTTCGCATTTTTGGTGGATCCCAAGTGACTTTTAAACTATTCATTGTAATTTCACTAAATTTTAAATTGAGAGGGGCACTTGGTAAACCTTGTAAAGTTTTCACTATTATTGGTTTTGATCGTGGACCATCTCCCGCTGGATTAAAGGCAAGTATCTGAATTCTATATTCTGTGAATTTATCAAGAAAAACAAGGCTATAGGAAGTATATGAAGCAGGTACCACTTCAGTTTCCTCTTCAATTTTTCGATCTTTTTCGATTTCTTGCGGTGAATTTGTCATTAAATAAAATATCTGCAATAGAATAATATTCGAATAAAAATTCTTTAAAATACAGTTTATTATATAACTTTACAGTTTAATAACTTACTTTATAGCCAAGCAAATCACCATTTTGCATTTGTAATTGTGGAGGTTTCCATCTCAATCTTACTTCTGTGGAAGAAACTGGTTCACCTTCAAAAGCTCTCGGTTCTCCCGTAGGAACTGCTTCACCAACATATACTGTTGCTGGAGGACAAGGTGGACCATCTCCTTGTGAATTAAATGGAACTACTATAATTTCATAATTACGATCTTGCAAGAGATCACCTAATTCCACCGTATTCATCTATAAAATTAAAAGTATACTTGATGAAATAGCAACTTGAACATTACATATACATATATAATCGAGTATGAAATTAATGTTTTGAAAAACTAACCTCTATACCAAACACTTCTTCTTTGGGTGTTGCTTGTAGAGCAGTGGGAAAATCAGACACTGGTTGAAAAATAATTCTATAGCCCCCAGTTTCAGTATCACCACTCCAGTATATTTCTTCTATAGGATCCCAGTGTACTTGTACACTAGTTGTCGTTATAGGTACTACTCGTAGTTCAGTTACTGCACGGCTTGGAGCTGCTGGCAATGTACGAACTTCATTTGATTCTTTACTAAAACTACTAGGACCGATATCATTTGTAGCTTGTATTCTGAACTGATATGTTGTAAATGGTTTTAAATTTGTTACAGTATATTCAGTAACTTGTGGATCAACTCTTTCAGGTACTATTTGCCATGCACCTGAGTTCTCAGATTGTTGTACAGTATAATATCTACCAGAAAAAAATGTTTGAATAAAATATTAGATACGAATTATAAACATGAAATATAAATCACTGGCAAAATAATTTATTATATAAATACCTCAAAGGTGCGAATCCATCTCTCCCAGGAGTCCAACTAAATGTAATTTGATGACTTTGAATTTGACTTCGGCTAATTTGTGGTGCGGATGGTGCTTGTGGTATTTCTCGATTATTTGTAGTGTAAACAAGAGCATGTGCTGTTTTGCCCCAACCTAATTTGGTTTGTGCAGTTACAGAGAAAAGATAGTACCTTTCAGGTTCCAATTCAGTAGCACTATAAAATGTTTTTATAGAAGTAAATGAAATTAAATAATATAAATTATGTATTACTGTAAAGAATATTAAATTTACCGGTATGTTCTATCAGAAGGTGGAAATTCTCTGGAGAAATTATAGTTATTTGAATTATCAAGATGATAAGTGACACGGTATGCTAAAATATTTCCATTTGGGTCGTCAGGTTCATCCCAAATAACTCGAGCAGTTGAAAATGATACATCAGGAAAAGATACATTTGAAGGTGCTCCGGGTGCTAAAATATATGATAAAATTGTAATGATACAAAAAAAGTATTATTTTCATGACAGAATAATCATAAAAATAAATAATTAAAAATAAATTACCATCTTCAAAAGTTTGAAGAGTTACAGAGGGTGTGCTTAAGACTCCATCACCCAATCTTGTAAAAGCAAGAACTTGAATATGGTACATAACAAACTTCTTCAATTTTGTTAATGTTGTAGTGAATGTGTTATTGTTTGGTATTAATTTATATTGGAAAGGTGTCCGAGGATTAGCTCCATAATATACTTTATATCCTTCAATAAGACCATTCTGATGCTCTTTTGGAACATCTCCCCATTTAACAACAATAGTGGTTGAAGATGTAGCATTTGCTTCAACATTCATTGGACCAAATGAAGGAACTAAAAAAATTTAAACATATTATTTTTTGTAATTATATTATATAAACAATATATGATAATGTTTAATATATATATATAAATACCTGATTCTCTCGTGCGCTCAATAGCTTTTGGACTAGGAGACGAACTACCTACATCATTATATGCCTGCATGGTGACAGAATAAAGAGCAAACTCTTCTAAATTATCTAATATATATGAATTTGCTGTATGATCATCAATAGTAACATAATTTGATTTTCCAGTATAAAATTCAATGTATGTAATATTATATCCTCTTGGATTCCCAAACCATTCTACTTGTTGAAGGGGCTAAAAATAAATTCTTTAGTTTTAGATTGAATCCATTAATAGTTTAAAAAAATTACTTACAATCCATCGAACTCTTAGTTTTGTAGCACTCATAGCTCTGACTGTAACATTTTTAGGAGAATGGGAAGGTGGTGCTTGAATTGTTTGAAACTCTTTACTTGGTTCAGATGGTTTTGATGAACCAACAACATTATTAGCTATCAGTCTAAGTCTATATAACATAAATGGAATTAAACCTGAAACTCTAATAGACTTTGCTTCAGGGTCAGAGATTTCATAGATGATGAACCATGTTGAATTTCGTGCTGTTTGAGCCTATAATTAAGAAATAATTAGAAACATATTAACATATAAATATGAATAGAATCTTTTACCTCTACAGTCCATTTACTGATAGAAGAATTTCCGTCAAATCCTGGAGTAAATTGCAATACAACAGAAAACGCTTCAATGTTAGATAAAGCTAGTTTTGTAGGTGGATGTGGTAAAACAGGTTCAACACCTGACTGTATGACAGCAATACGAGGAGGACTATGTCCTTGAGCAGTCCATGCAGTCACTTCAAATTTATAATGAGTGGTTGCCTGTAAATCTGTTACTTTAACACTAAGTGTATCTGCAGAGAAATTTTCTGCTTTCATTGTTTCTGGTTCGTCTTTTATTTGATATACAAGTTGATATCCTATAAGGATACCATTCGTTTGTTTTGGTGGAGACCAGATTACTTTTACAGCACGGTCACTTACTTCATCAAATTGTAAATTAGCCACTTCATCAGGGACTGAAAGAATGTTTATAAGTGAAATAATAATAATAACAAAATATGCAACACAACTGTTCAAATAAAATCAATTGATTCTTACCATCTTCACTAGTTCTAACATAACTGTATTCACTTCTTTCTCCATCACCAGGATCAGTGAAACATACTACAGTAATATTATATTCTGTAAATTTCTGTAAACCTGTCATGACAGCAGTTTGTTCAGCTAGAGGATCAAATAAATTTGGATGTACTGTCATTGCTTTCTCTTCAATTTCTCCTTCAAATGGATCAAATTTCCATGCTTGTAGTTTATAACCTTGATTGATTCCATTAATCTTCTGTGGATCTGGTGGTTTCCATGAAACAGATATAGCTGTCGAATTCAAAGCTTCAATCTTCGTTATAGTAGGAGGTGCTTCAGGTACTCCTTCTTTTGTTTTTATTTTTGCTCCATCTGTATATACACCGACTCCTTTGTTGTTATAAGCTGCTATTTGAATAACATAATCTTTCCAAGTAATTAAATCTTGTATAAGATAATTTCTCTGGGCTTCATTGGTTATATTACGAATTGTCCATGGACTCTTATTATAACCATACAATCTGTACCGAATAATATATCCTAAAATTTGACCATTTCTATGTTCTTCTAAGGGTGGTTGCCACTGTACTATAATTTCTGATGAAGACCGGGCAGATCCGACAAATCCCAGTGGAGGTCCAGATGGAGCTATAAAAGAAACAAACTGAGATAAAATTTAATTGTTCAAAATTCACATATTTTTCATGCAAAAAACTATAAAAAAAGAAAAGGTGTGAAACATAAAAAGCATTTGCGGTGAATGATTTTCCCACCTTGGTGCGGTTCTTTCAATTGGCCGGCTGTGTGAGTTTAAACAAACAAATCTCAAATAATTTTATAATGTAAATAAAACTGACTATATCAAATAAGAAAAGCAATACCTTCTTGTGGTAACATAATAACATTGCTTGGATCCGAAGGGCTTCCTTCACCAACACTGTTTACAGCACTTACTCGAAACTGATAAGCAGCAGCAGCTTTTAAATTTGTAAGAAGTACCCAGCGCTGTTTTGCAGATACATTACTTAATTCAGTGACCCAATTCAGTAATGGGTCAGGTATTGGACCTAAAAATTACAATTATTAGTGAATATGAAATTCATTGTTGAAACAAATATTTAATCATAAATAAACATTTCTTAATTTTTAAATGTATTGATAACTACCTGATTTAAATATTTTTACATATAGAAATTATTTATCCTATAGTGCAGTAATATGACTATTGATTTAAGGTGAATTTAATGATGTGATTTAGTGTAAAAAATGTGCATATTAAGATACAAATCTATTAAACAGGCAATTAAAAGCATCTCTGTTACTTACTAAATAAAAAATACTTCTCTTATTTATTTAATTAATAAATTACAGTAGTAGTATTTAAAGAAGGAGCTATTTTATATCAAAAGATATTTGTATCTATATTGAAAAAATACATACCTATATTTTAAATAATTATTTAGAGCACACTTGCTAAATTTATTTATGAAAAAATATTACTATTTTATGTAAAATCTAATAAATCTATAGAGACTATTATGCTCTTTTTATACCCATATTTTTTTAAAAATTTTGTTATTACTAATAAATCTATTATGATGTTTTTAATTACGTAATTCATTTGAATAATTTATTTAGCAAAATAAATAAAATATTAGTCTCTTATTTAATATATAGTATTCTAATTGAAGTATTTTAGTTTTTTAAGAAGATAATTAAATCTATTTATTAGAATAAATGTTCAGATATTAAACTAGTTATCTAAGGAGTTTTCTCAATAATCACAAAATAATTCTTAATTTAATAATCGCATACCAAGTTCAGGAACTTCTCGCTTTTGAATAATAAATTGTTTAGTTGGACTATTTCCATCGAATCCTGGAGTCCACGTAACATTTACTGCTCTCTGAGATGCTATATCTAATCGAAATGCTTTGACATTTGTTGGAGCAAATGGTAATTCAATGACACTGAGTTTTGCTGTACGAGTGTCATTTCCTCCATGAGATGTCACCGAGCAAGTATATTCACCTACATCAGCTGCACGTACTGCTTCTATTTGTAACGTACCGTCTTCTTGTAATGTTATTCGTTGGCTATTTCCAAGATGCATAAGTCTAAATAATAACATTTTTGATCAGAAATAAGAAAAATACACAGATACATTAACATTTTATTTTATAACTATTAAGTAATATGTACTCACTGTCGATTATGAGACCATTCAATTGTATATGGAACAGACGGATCATTTGAAACTTTACACTGAAGAGTGGCTGTATGTCCTAGTAGCACTTTCGTGTCTACAGGAGGTTGTATGATTTGTGTTCGAACTAAAAAGTAATTATATGTATTTGAACACATACATTTTGCGAATTTATTGTAAATGTATCTTTTTTATTTAAAAAATATTTCAATCTCATCTAAATAGGACTAAAATTCATTAAAAAATCGATATATTTTACATAAATATATGTAGATATGTGTATAAAGTAATTAATATATACTAAAACAAATAAAGTATACAATAACTTGCAATAATCAGTTTTAGTGTTAATTAATTTGCAAACACAGTCACTGACATTGTTATTTTATCAAATCTGTTAATAAGCTGACTGCATAATTTAAAACAATTGAGATTAGACAAAATACTTACCTAGGACACCTAAATATGCTTCACCATGCACTGTTCCAGCCTCATTAGAGCGTGTGCACATATACTTTCCAGCATCACTCTTTTGAACAGCAGCTATCAATAAATCACCCGAATCGAGAATCTGAACTCGATGAGATACTTCTACAGTGTTTTGGTCTGTAAAGTAGTGCGGTAGGCAAAGTGCCACCATAGGCAAATAACTAAACAATTTATACAAAGCTTCTTACTCTATTTCAAAGTACATATAAATAATATATTTCTATCTAATTATGCTATATTACATTGCAGAACCATTATAGTCTTTAATTTCTATATAAAACGGTGGTTTGTTTACCATTGATTATTAAGAAAATATGATTGTTTATAGCAGAAGCTTTAAGTAAGTTTGCATTTTCGTATATGATTTTTAACTATTGTTAAAAGCTATTTAAAAATACATTATATATTGCTTAAATCGTTAATAATCAATTTCAATATGCAAACAAATTCATAAATTCACACAAAATATGTTACTTGTTAGTAATACGTGCTATGCATAAAAACAGATTACGTTAAGATCAAATAATGAACTGAAATATACCATCATAAATCCATGTTATGTTAGGTGTTGGAGCACCGGCAGCTCGACAGGAAATTGTTGCATCTTTTCCATCAAGGACAGTTACATTTTGAGGTGGAGTTTCCATAATTGGTATTGAAGCTAAAAATAATCATAATATTAATACACGTAGGAATAAACATATTCGTCTCAAGTTCAGTGTAACGTGCATTAAATATGTGCCAGTAACTACATATAATAATGAAAATAACATTTAACTAATCATATAATCGTTCTGGATAAAATAAAAACTAACTATTAAAATTGCAAAAAAAAAACGGTTAATTGACGGCAAATTTTAAATATATATTTATAATATAGCAAATCCTTGCAGTTCGTGAAAATTCGATTTCTGAATAACCACTAATGATAGATTAAAATTATGAGAAAAATAGAGTTAAAGGACAAATAAAATGTACTATTTTATTGAAATTATAAAAAATGATAATCCAAAATATCAGCAAAATAGAACTAATATAAATTAAAAAGAGGATGTAAATCTATATTTTTTAAAAAGTAAATTTCATATTTCCTTGTAACGACTAAATATTACAATTAATAATTAAATTACTTACAATGGACATGAATGTCAATACAAGTTATTATTTATTACAATTAATTCAGCAAATATAAAAAAATGTTATTAATAAATACAAAAATAACCATCGAAATTGATTACTGAATTCTAGTAAGAAAACCGATAAAAATTAAGAAACGCATAAAAAATAAAATAAATGAATTAATTGTGAACAATTAATTGTATTCAATGCCACAGATTAAATACATTATATAAACTTTATAAGCTGAGGTTTAAATTTTAATTTAGTATTCTGGTTTATTATCAAAAAAATAACAAATACATTGATTAACGAAAACGCACATACTGAAATTCACTGAAATGAGAAAAGTTCTATGTTTTAAACATGGCCTATGGTTTAAAGAAAAAATTACTATAAAAATAAAGATGGTAATGTTTTAAATGTCAATAGCGGAAGCTTACAGAGTCCTAACTCATCAATATATAAATTATTGCCTTTCAAATAATAAAGATGAAAATAAAATTATAAAGACTCCGAATTAGAAACTTATTAAAATAAAAAACAAATTAAAACAATTACAATTAAACATTTTAAACAATTAAAACAAGAAAGATACTTTTATCGAATCTCACACAATATATGCATAATTTTTACATTATAAAAGCACATCAACAATGAAATATATTTTGTAATTATTACTTGAAAATAGTAACATATGGATAAAATAATATAAAAAATGGAAAAAATCGTTTTATTACCAAAAATTATATTTAATTTGTCATGAAATAAAAATTAATTAAAATCATATATTCGCAACTTAACAGTATTTACTTCTGTAGTCGATTCTATAAAAAGTTTATATAAATACATATTTTTTTAAAAAAGGTTTTTTGATATAAACTTGGAAAAAGTATTAAAAACGACTATAAAATTGCGAATGGATAAGAAAATTGATATGAAAAATCCTACAACAAAAAAAGAACAAATATTTTTCAGACAACAAAAAAGAAAACCTAATAAATGAAAACTAAAAAAGTGTATCATCTAAGCTAAACAATTAGTGCACACAAGTAGTGGTTACTACATAGCATTTCCAAAAAAGGCGAATGTCTTACGGCTAGTATCAAATTCGAATGTTCTTATATGTCGTTCAGATGAAGTACGAACTCGTACTATATTTTGTCGTAAGTTTCGTCTGACCCGTGATTTTTCTGAATTGAACGACATTATTTATTTTAATGTGATTATACTGATTGAGAAATAATAATGGAATGATGAGAAATTACTTACTTTTCACTTTCAGCCAAGTGTAGGCGGATACTTGACCTGCTTCATTGTAAGCCAAACATTGAAACATTCCTGAATCATTAACTAGTAATTTTTTGATGACAAGTGATTTATCTTCTTCAACGGAATATCTGATATCAAATAAAAAAAAAAACTATTTGTAGGATTTACAAAAAAAATACTGTGTTGAAAAAAAACAATTCGTTTACAATAATTTCATATTTTTTAACTGATTTTTACATGAACGTACCGACTTCCTTCTTCAATTATTTGTGCGTTTCGAAACCAGGAAACGTTCGGTTTTGGAACACCGACTACATCGCATGGCAAAGTAACAGACGACCCATAATCACCGAGACTCTCTAGTTTCGTGTTCGTGACGAATGATGGCTTTTCGTGGACCGTTATGTTCGCAGATGCAACTACTGTTGGAAAACCACCGGTTCGGAGTCGAACCTGACAAGTGTATTGTCCAGTATGCGTTAGATTCGCAGATAAAAGACCTAGAGTTTGATTCCATGGATCGTTGAAATTATATACAATTCCTGAATTTTCAATAATGATTCCATCTTTAAACCATAATGTTTCAAGTTCGTGCAGAGGTCTAAAAAAAATTAATACTAACTACTTTTCCAGAATAAACGTGTTGAAACAATTATGGGTAAGCTTGTTATAAAAGAATAAGTGAAATAAGAAAAAAATATTCTAAATACTTATTATTCTTTTTTCAAAAAAATATACAAATGTTTTTCTCTAATATAAATTGATTTTCATTGGATTTGTTTAGATTTTAAAAAGAAAACATGACTTTAATTACTCTGAAGTTGATGAATAATTAAAAAAAATGTAAAACCTGTTTCAATTATAAAAAAATAATACTAAATCTCAATACTTTTTACATTGTGTTAAATAAAATACAAAAACGTGTAATTTTAAAAAAGTAAAAAAACTACAAAAAAGAATTTAAAAGTGTTTCGTCCTATTGAAAAATTATAATTGAAACTAAAAAGAGTAATATAAAAAAAGTTTAACTAGATTTAATTACTATAAAAAGTATATGTTAAGAAATTTTACAAAATATTTGTTTTATTTAAATAATATAATTTATCTCAAAGATAGTTATATATATTGTTGTTCATAAACATTTTAGGAACTTTATGTCTCAAAGTTTCACATATGTTTTGTATACTTTTTTTTATTACCTAGCATTGGCTATACACTGCAGTTCAGCTAACTGTTGCCCTTTAACGAGATTCATATCCTGAGGTTTAATTATAATTTCAGGAGCGATCTCTTTCACGTAATCCCCGGTAACACGAAGTCTAATATAGGCACTATTTTCTTTCTTACCTAACTGTGTATTTACTGCGTGCGCCCTGTAAATATTCAACTAGTCATTTAAAATATTACATTAAAATTGCCTTTTTTAATTTAAGAATTACAGCCATATTATATTGCAGATATATCCTAAAAAGAGTCTCAGCTACATTAAATAATTCAGAATAAAAAAAATATTCAAAAATGGTTCTAATTACTGCCTGATTTAATAAACAGAATTAATCTGTAACGATATTTAATTAGTTTTAAATTAACATGAATCGTAATTTGAGAAATGTGTTTCGAAGCAAATAGGTTATGTAGGATGTAATTTTGTTAGAGGGATGGTAGAGCATCTAAGTCCAGTTTTGATTAAATTTAAGAATTCATATACTTGTTTGTGATAGCCATATTGCAGTCATAACTATGAAAATATCATATCTGTATTATTATTATACAGACTCAACTGAATAAAAAAATACAAGAACCATTCATTTCTATCTTAAAGTGTTGAAAGAATCGAGTCCATGAAGTTTTCTAATTTATTTATTGTGAGAAATGTCTTATTTGTGTCCAGTCTTAAAATTTCGATACATAAAAGTTTACTGAAGTAATAAATACTTATGAAAATAATTGAAACGTCGTCTGTTTCTGAATATATAATTATAAATTTAAAAATAATATTTAGAATAAAGTATTTTTTATGTAAATAAAAATAATGATAAAAAAAATAATCAAAAATAAAAGTAATAATTTTTATCACAATTTTAAATGTTAAAAGTGATTAAATCTGCATCTAAAAAAAATGATAATTTAAATCTATGAAAAATCTCTGAATTTGTGAATTAATTTACAGTTTTGATATTGATCTTATTTGAAACAAATTTAAAAATAAATTTATTTTAAAATGTTGTTCAATAAATTATTACTAATCATTTCTGATTGTTAATTGGGTATATTTCTATGGAGATGCATATTCAAAGCACCTAAGATAAAGAAAATCTTATGGAACAATAATATCTGCTTATTTAAAATTTTAAATTAAAAAAAAACATTAATTTTTTAGAAGATTAAAGAAAATGCAGTTAATAACAGCTAGTCGTTTAATTTCTTATTGAAAAAATATTTATGAAATTACTTACTATAAGACCTATTAATATATATGAAAATCATTTTTAATTCCAGCAAATAAATATTCCGGGTTACAAAAATGTTCGATTAAATTTTAAAAACAACAATGAAACAAATTAATGATAATGCAATAAGAAAGAATCATGATTCAAAAATTAATAACAAAGTATAAAATAATAATTATTCTATGCAAAATAGTGTTCATAATAATTTTATTTCATACCTGTACGCTTTCTCATCTGATTTATCTGCGGATAAAATAACCAACTGATGTTTCGCAGTCACTGCAAATTTGTGATCGTATGGAAGTTGTCCACCATCAGCTTGCCAAGTCACTAATGGTGTAGGATGGGACTGAATCAGTGGTAAATCTAAAATTGCCGCTTCACCCGACCTTACTGTCACGCTTTTTTCAGACGAATCCTCAAAAGATCCCATATCTGTAAACAAAATCATTTTACCTCTTTTATAAACACAGGAACAATCAAAAATGATAACTTGTTTTCATGTTCAAATATAAATATTCTAGTTCTGTTTTTATAAATTACACACGATCGTAAATCATAAGAGTGAGTTTTTGTTAAAAATTCATAACAAACCGAATAATAAAAATATGAAATATTATATATATATATATATATATATATATATATATATACGTATGTATACCTGTAACAGCTGCATATATACAACATAAATTATATAAACTGTGCGTGATAAACAAATAAGTAGTTAAAAATTGGCATAATAAATCAAACGAATGAAAATAGGTAAGAAAAGTCATCGTAATTGTTTTTTTTTAAAAAAAAATACTACAAGAGACGTATTAAAGGTACGTATTAAGCCAATCTTCAAAAAGTATGGTTTACAAAAATTTAAAAGACAACAAGAACGTTTTCAACGATCCATACAAACTGTCAGTTTTGATAAAAATGATTATTATATATATATATATATATATATATATATATATATATATATATATATATATAAATATAAAGGAATAACATTAGTGGAGCTCACACTACACTTTATCTCTGTATGCCAGTTTATCTATATTTTGAACAAATATTGATTTGAATATAAAAACAGAACGAATGTATCTCTTCATTTAAAAAATGACTCGTTCCTATACTCACTTCGTTTCTATTAGCTTTCATTTCTGTCTATATATATATATATATATATAAATATAAACAAGGGAAAATAATATAAGAAATGTCTATTAGAAATATGCAAAAAGAAGCATAAGATTATTTAAACAGAGATAAATTAGAAAATTTTATCTAACAGGTGATGTTTAACAGTTCAAAATTATGACATATATATGTACAGAACGAATGTTCATATATTCATTTAAAAATAAATTTTTCTTGTATTCACTTCGTTTCTATTACCTTTTCATCTCTATCTGGCTATATACATACATACATATATATATATATATATATATATATATATATATATATATATATATATATATATAAGGGAAACTAATATAAGAAATGTGTATCAAAAATTTGTAAAAAAAAGCACTAATGATACAAACTGGGATAAATTAGAAAAAACTATTATCCAACAGGCACTTTTCTCAGATGTTCACTATTTGAGAAGATTAACAACATATGATAACCAATACACAAACTATCACATGAAATGTTGTTGGGGTCTCGTTCCCTCAAGTACGGTCTACAATAACAAGACGACAATACAAAGGTTGTCCAAATACCTCAAATACGTAAAACAATTATCCAACAGGATTTTAACAGTTCGAAATTATGACACACACACACACACATACATATATAAATATGTATATATATATATATAAACAAAGGGAAATAATATAAAAAATGAGTATTAGAAATATTCAAAAAGAAGCACTAGATTATTCAAACAGGGATAAATTAGAAAAAACTTTTATGCAACAGGTGAGGTTTAACAGTTTGAAATTGTTGTTTATATGAAAACAGAATAAAAAATATATGAAAAAAAATAATTAATTTGATGTTTTATGACACTTAATCATTAAAAAATACTTGATTTTATTACTGTGCATACAAGTAATGATTTTCTGTATTAAATATGTATATATATATATACATATTAAATTATATTAAATATGTATATATATATATATATATATATATATATATATATATATATATATATATATATATATATATATAACATTGAGATTAGAAACAAATAAAAATGTGACACGTATATCTTATGAGAAAAGAAAGGCAACTTAATATGAAATTCGTCAGAGTGGTGAAAAAGCTCATGATTCCCGTTTCAATTTAAACTTTAATTAATTTCTATTTTACTTACACGCCACTGAAACATTTATTTCTTCGCTAAATATTGCACCAACATCGTTAATAGCAACACACTGGTAACGGCCTGCATCTGCCCGTCTTGTATTCAATATTCGGTAGAATGGTTCACTGGAGATGTCATTTAATGGTTCGCCATTTCTCAACCACTGGTATCTAGGCTGCGGATATCCTGTAAAAGAAGCGTATTGTTTAAAATATATTCACGTTTCTTTCTCTTATTTTTATTATGCATGAATTAAAGATTTGTTTTGATTAATTTTATTTCAGGTGTATTTCGTTGAATTCAATTTCATATTTTTTAGTATGAAAAAATAAAATTATTACAATGAATCTAACGAAATATACTATTTAATAATATATTCAAATTCTATCACAATACGGTTACGACACTGGCTAAATTAACTTTCAAAAATGTTTATTAAATCATTATTGATCACTTTTGACTGTAACCACCAAGATACTGAAAAATCTCTTTTTTGTATCTTCAGAGAGAATTGTCTGTACCTTGGCATTCTGAATACAATGACATTACTATCGAAATTTATACAAACAACAATCAAAAATAATCAATTATTTACTGAATATTATGACTAGAAAACTGTTTCGAAGTTTATCGAATGAAAAAATAATTCATTTGTGAAAATACAACTTATAATTGAACCATCTGTGAAATGTTAATTTAAAAAATTATTGCTTTATAAACTTCCAGATAATTACTACAACAATAAATGTTACTATTTGATGATTTAATATCAAAATAAAAGTTCTTATAATAATTTGCACAAGTTATATCTTCTCAAAGTTAATTAGAATTAAACTAAATGATCCACAAAGATATGCTATTTAAAATATACTCATTTAAATCAAAAGGAAATCTTTATTACAACCATTTACATTCAATTGTATTCTAAAAACCTAGAAACTCGTCGATTTCACGTGTTTACTTGTAATTTTAACTAGGTAAAAGTTTGTTAATAGTAAATAACTTGCAATTATATATATATATATATATATATATATATATATATACACGTTTGTGTGTATGTTTGATATCATAGTTTGTCTTTGATAACATCACAACTCAGTGAAAATATTATATAGCGTTATTAAAATTAAATACAATAGTGAACACATTAATCTTAAATGCGTATTTCTACCTCGGAAGTGTCTCATTTATTTAATTCCCTAGTCATTTGGGACTGTTTTAAACATTTCGAGATCATATTAGAGTAATTTTGCACGACATGGAATGATAATACATTCAAATTACTAAATTTAAATCAACGGAATTTGTGATGTTTGTGGGAAATTTCTCATGGTCACATTAGCGTATTACGTGGATAATTTAATATTATTTATTAGGAATCTATATTTTCACGAGAATCGTGTTCATAAATATATAAGCTATACAGAATATAAAATCGGTTATATTTTACACACTTGACTTGTTTATGGGATTGTAAAAATGTCTGAATGTTAATCATTATAAATGAAAATGTTAAAATATTTGAATGTGAATGTATGGACTGTGTTTTAATCCATATTTTAAAAATTAATTAACAAGAATGTCAAGTGAATAATCCTATTAATATTTTGAATGAGAAATGAGAAATTTGAAAAATGTGATAACATTTTTCATTCTTGTATTTAACCTTTTATGTACTGTCAGAAAAAAATGATGTTAAATAATCAATAATTTCGCGAGACTTCCGGAATAAGAAAAACTGTTCTAAAATCTACATTTTTGAAAAGGCTATTTTATTTTTTTTGTGCACACAAAAGCTTTTTTTTCATTACACAAATTATATTATTCAATATTTGCATTTTAATTAATTCAGCAAACAATGGGTTAAATTTCAAACACTACTGAGCTCACTCGTACGGAAATACATATCTAAAAATAAAGTCATTTCCATAAATCACCGGTTCGGAATTACAAAAAAAGTACAATGTAATAAAGCGAAATAAACTGATTTTTGAAAATACAGTAATAGTCTATTGATGTCTGATAGCTCAATTTAAAAAAGATAAAACAACAGTTTGTAAAATAGCATGCATATCCGGGTTTTCAAAGGCTGTAAGTTCGCAAAGTCATCAAAAATCTGAGAAATACGACCGATGATATTGCCAAATCGACACATATTTCTTGAAGAGGTGTCTAGCGATATCTGTACAATGGGGAACATCTATAAAAGTTTATTTATAATAATAAAAAATGATCAGGAGGAAATTAATTTTAAAATAAAGATAGTAAGAATTGATGTGTACTTTTTTAAAATAAAACTTGAAAAATCAAAATGTCTCATTATGTTAAAAGAAAAAAAATATAAATAAAATGATTTTTAGTACTGATGAAAAAATATACTGGAAACTATTAAATAAATAAAAATATTCTGGTGATAAAATATTTTTAATTTATTTTCTAGCTTTTGTCATTCGGTTCGTTTATCTTTTTCACAATCTACTTTTACTCAGATTGACAATCTCATAAATGTTTTGTTTTTTTTACATAAAAATAATTTCATATTAATCAGAAATAAAAATTAATAGACCCCCTTCATTTTCAACACCGCCACTACTATTTCATTTCTGAAAACGTAACCATATTTAATGTCACAAACAATCGTACATATGGTAGAGTAGACAAACGTGCCCTAGTAAAGATTAATTAGATAAACTCATGCATGATTCAATTAACATCATGTTTACCTCCCGCTCGCACCCGGACAGTCAACGGACAGTACTAATTAATGTGTCGTACAGAATGACCCGTTCGGATTTGATTATTCATAACCAGCAGCAATTATTTGTATTCTCTCTCATATGCATATTAAATATCCAACCAGGTTTCATACTTAAATGTACATATATACTGTTGTTTACTATTTGCCTAGATATATACAGGTCAAAGTGTTAATAGTAATCTAAGATTAAATAATTAAAGTTATTATATATCAAAACATGTTTAATATTCGGCTCTGTTAATTTTTAAATAATCTTTCGATCCAAAGATTATCTGGTGGCTTTTATTAAGAATTACTATGGATATTCCGAGTAAAAATTATTCAATAAGTAAATGATAATCATGTTAAATATGGAAAATGAAAGAAAAATAAATTTTAAAATAATAAGTTAAACGAATACGGATATGTTTTTATAAAAAAATGTCAGACGTTAATGACGATATGAGTCCCCTAATAGGAAGCCACAAAATAAGTGAAATCCGATCATATCCTTCCGTTTACACCCTTATTTCCCCTTCAAGTACACGCCCAGAGCTCTTCACTACATACGCATCAGTAACGATGCAGTAAAATGAATTAAGAAAATCAGTAGGTGGTATATATATATATATATATTTAATTTAAAATATACTTGTTTAGTTAAACAAACATCAAAAAAGAGAAATTAAATAAAATATATTTATTTAGTTTTTTTTTAAAAAACAATAATGATTAGAAATTGACAACAAAAGAAATAAAATTAAATAATATAAAAATGTTTGAACTTCTATTATTTAGAAAAAAGACTGTCCATAAAGATAATTTTTGTTTTTGTTAATTAATTAACAGATATACCATTAATATTTTCATTTACTATTAGAATAAGATATAATTAGAATAAATACATAAGATATTAGAATAAGATATTTTTTGTAAATAATAAAACAAGATTACAGTTTTTTTATATATAGTTTCGTATTTATCAGTTCTTTCCGAAGAATAAATTTAAAAATCAGACAATAATTACTTTTTAATTAATCAATAGATGGCACATGCATTCACTTATTTAGCAACTTGCATTATATAGAATTGGCGTACACAGTTCGGCAGTTGACCAATAGGTAGCTCATTAATTACAATTGTTGATTTGAAAACAATTAAAAATCAGTTTGATTGTTTCAATTTTAATAATTATTTACATAAATAAAAGAATGTATTTAGATAAATGATTTGATACTTAAAAATATTTATGTACGAAATTGTAAGAAAACTAAATTAAAATTGAATTCAACGAACGCATGGACAAATAATATTTGTTTATTATTGAAAATAATATATAAAAATGATCGTAAGTCGATTTTTAAAATCATTTTATAAAAGCTTCTAGTACTAGATTTTTTATTGCATTTGTATTTAACAGCTGCCAATAATAGTATTTAACGATTAAATATAAAAAAATAGGTACGTTCCATATTTAATCGTTATCTATAATATTCAAAATATGTAATTTTAATAATATTTATGAATGAAAATAATTTCATATATTTCACAAATGAATTCTTCGCCATTGAAATGTATGCGTATGAGCAACAATCAGACATTATTAATAATGATTTATTAAATTTTGTGGATTATGGGATGAAAAAAGAATTCATTTTTGAAAGTAAATTAAGCAGTGTTAGAAATGTATTGTAATATCATTTAGTTTTAATAATAGAAAAATTTTTTAGTTTTAATAATAGTTAATAGTAGAAATATGTAACAGAAATATAAAAAAATGATAAATAATTATTTCATTGAAAAAAGTGCAGTTTGTCAAAAGAGAAAATAAATAATTTCAGTGATAAAATTTGAAAAAATATAAAACTGTTGAATTTTTAATTATTTTATTGCGAATAATAAAAGAATAGTGTTTTGCATCGCAATACGATATACCTCAATCGTTTAAAAATATAGGGTATTTAAATATAATTATTATAAACGTTTATAATACTTATTTGTTAAACTATAAACTTTACCTCATTGAAATTAGCGTACGTAAAATTATTAAAAAAAAAAATTGTACTATAAAAAAAATATACAAAAATAATTAGTTTTATGTGAGTTGATGAAGTTCGTGACTAGTGAACAAGTGCCGTGCTGTTGAAAAATAAAAGTCTGAAATTAAAATATGATTACTGATGATACGAAACAAATCAATTTCTTTGTTGGAAATTATTGTCGATACGAGCACGAACATTGCTAATAACTTTTATATTTATAAAACTAAATATATATAAAGACTTTAATTCTTAGTATTTTCAATAAAAAGTTATGTTTCAGTTGCACGAAACTTGAAAAATATCGTTTAAGTTTAGAATGTAAAAATTCATGTCTCTTTTCGTAGATATTTTTTTATATTTCAAGATTAAAAATCGCATATACATTGTTGTAGGATAGTTTAAGTACTAATAAGAGAGTATTTATCGTATCTTATTACAAAATAGACTTAATCCAGCTTTGTACACCACAAAGATGATTAATATGACTGTGCTTGAACACTGAAGAAAAATGTTATGTTATGTTGTGTTTTGATTTTTTTTTTTAATTCTACTACAATGGAATCCAGTGGTTATTATAATAACGGATAATGTTATTAATCGGCTATCATAATCAGTCGGTGCCAAACACTACATAAAATTATTTAAAAATAATCCGTCTATTACAATCAAACTTCGGCTATTGTTATCAATTCTGATAATGATACTTGGAACAAACGATAAGAATTCTTGATAAATTCGTAATAAATGGACATTTTCTTCGAAACTTATTAGTTTGGTACAAAAATAATTTCAGTTTTTATCATTTAAAGTTTGGTACTGATTTTTCTAGTCACCCTTATCTTTTGTTATACTCATGTAATACATAATTGTAAACAATGAAATTAGCAACTGCTGATTTCTGATTATTTCTATTGTTTTTATTCTTTACTATTGTTGGATATAACCATTTAGATTAGACATGGAAAAAAAAAGCAAATTCGCGCGATTTTGTTGTAAGTTTAAATTGGGACATAAAGGAACAGAAACTGCTTAAAATATCAAATTTATTTTTGGCGGCGAGTCAAATAGTGAACGTACAGCTTAACACTGGTTGGAAACGAAAGCCTCGATGACGAAGGAAGTCGTGGCCTTTCTTCAGCTACAGACAATACTGATATAAGAACCATTACTGAAGTGAACCCATCTAATACAACTCGAGAGGTGGCAGAAGAACTGAATGATAATCATTTTACAGTTGTTCGACATTTGAACCTAATTGGAAAAACAAAAAAGCTGGATAAATGGGTGTCGTATGAACTAAACGGACATTAAGTAATTTGGAGATACGAAATCTGCTCTGCGCTCCTTTTGCGTAACAAAAAGGATCCCTTTCTTGATCGCATCGTCACATGTGATGAAAAGTGAATTCTCTACAACAATCGGAAACGTTTATCACAGTGACTAGACCGAGGAGAAGCACCAAAACAGTTTCTTAAACCGAAATTTCATAAAAAAAAGATTATGGCCACTGTTTGGTGATCGGCAAGTGGAATCATTCATTACAACTTCTTAAATGCCGGTGAAACAATAATAGCAGAAAAAATATTGTCAGGAAATTGAAAAAATGCACGAGAAGTTATAATCGTTTAGGACCAGCATTAGTCAATTGAAGAAGAGCAATTCTTCTTCATGACAACGCCCGACCGCACGTCTCACAAATGACTTTAAAAAAAATAAATGAATTGGATCATGGTAGAAGGAAAGTAGTCCTTTGGATCATGGCGGAAGCAAAGTGAAAGCGTAGAGATTTGTCTCTTCAAGAAGAAGAAATTTCAAAAGTTCCTCCAACTAATGCTCAGATCAAGAAGTTCTACGACTTCTTCGTCGTGCTATACAATATAGAGCAACAAATTTCGAAAAGCATTATAACCATAAGAATTATATTCAAGAGCTAATAAATGCAAATAAACGACAGAAAACACTCAATATAAGTTTTTCAAATAAATGCTACGTTGTTTTCAAAAACAGCCGTTTATAAGAAATGCAGCATATATAAATATGTAATGTTGTATTAAGTGTACAGTTTGTGATAAATATAAATTATAAAAATGTCATAATTGTTTGTTATAAATTGAGTTCAATAATGAACATTTTTTATTCTCTGTTTAATGTCATCAACCGGTTATTGTTATCAAAAATTACAAGACCCAAAGTGATTATAATAAGCAGATTCCACTGTACTTGTGTTCATTTTTAAAAATTATTTTTATGATTTAGAAAAAAGTGTAGGTCATAAAATAATACGAGAAGAAAAAAATTCAATTCTTTTTTTAAAATTTTCATATATAATTTATTACATTTTTTATTTTACATTTACCTACATTAATTTCTTACTACAAGCTTAACAAACAATGCCTTTGTGTGTATGTAAACTACGTTATACGATTTTTACCATAAATCGAAAGCTTATTCAGTGCGTGTTTTATTTACATATACATAGAGACCCAGCACGAAAAACACTATGGCAGAAATCCCGTACGAGGTTGAAGTATTTATGCGTTGTACCTTTTTTTAGTTTCCAGTCGACAATTCTGACAGGTGTTTCGCAGTACGTTCGGGATTTTTTTTAAAACAAACAACGGAAACATTCTTAATATATTATAGAAAAAAAAATTATGTTTACACTCACAATAAAGTTCAGGTTCAGTTCGTAACAAAGATTTATAATAAAAGATTGTATCAACTTAATGTAAAACAATTTGATCCTTCCGAAAATTTCATTATAAGAATATTTACATGAGGTTAAAAATAAATTCAACGAATAGTGCTATATGTGAGGATTGAGGAACAAAAAAAAAAACACTGAATTCGTTCCTCATTTTAATTGTTCTAGGAAAAGTAAAATATTATAAACATAAAAAAATCATAAAACACATGCAACATTTGAACGAAGATATTCGCGATAGGAAATGAAATGATCGGTTAAAATGTTTTTCCGGGAAAAGACATTAAGATGAGTGTAAATGACGAACGTGTCAGAGTCGAAGAAACGTGATAGGGGCAAACGAGAAGTATTTGAACAGAAATTGCGACGTCCTGCACTTCGGAACTGAGAAAGGAAACGGCATCAGACGGCGGAGCGAATCTCTCATCTCGTACCTTTGCAGAGAAAATAATGCCCGACGATACCGAAATACCAGTATCAACAAGTTTCCTGAAATTATTTTATACGAAACCGTTTTATTATTTATGTTACGATTATGGGTTTCGATTTTTTTTACATTCGGTTCATAGAAATTTGATACGTATTGATTTTTTCAATCATTGATGTTATTGTTGGAATCATATTTAAAATAAAATTAATTAATTTTGCACTTTCAATCACTTCTATGGTAACCATTTTTATTTACAGTAACTTTCAATAGAAAAAGAAACAAAAAATTGATGATCAAAATTTAAAGAAAAACTGATCAATGTTATAAATAATTTATTAAAATATATAAAAAAGAATATGGAGAAAAAGATTTTTCTGTGCCTTATCGCTTTGAAGATGATTCTTGAATGATTACTTTGAAGATTGAAATACGCATAAGCAACAAGCAAAAAGAACCGAATAATTGTAAAAAAAACAATTATTCGGTCCTGAATACATTTTTGATCAGAAAAAAATCATACTTGTGATGCCAAAGAATAATTCATTTTTGAAAATAAAACCATTGTTTTAGAAACATTTCAATAAAAATTTTTGAATTAAAGTACTATTTTTTATAAAATGTAGAAATATGCTAAATAACTAGAATTATTTTCATTTTGAAGTAAAATTTACAACGTTGTAAATCGAAAAAAAAACGTAACGAAATATAATGTATTTGAATATATTTTTAGGTTAAAAACAAGTTAATTGAATTTGTCAACTTGAGGATATTTCAATTTTAAGTATCGGAAGCCACATTAATTTTTAATTTTTTATATTTATCATTTAGCACAGGTATGCTGATCTCTTTACTAAGATTATTTGTTACAGCTTAAGATATTGTAAATAAATCAGGATTTGTATACCAACTGTTTAGTATTTTTGTTACTTAATAACGGGTACTTTGAATCAAGCGAGAACAGAATTTCTATTTAATATTTTTAAAATATAAAAAAATCCTTGTACACATCCTTTGTACATTAAATAAAAAAAAACTACTTCATAATTAGTAATGAATTTAGAGAATACATTATTTACATTCTTTTAGTTTAAATACTTTCTTTAATTCAAGGCTTCAAGAACTGTTTTACAAAATTTTTTTATTAATTATATATTTTATATATTAACATACAGAATTATATCAAAGAAAATAATTATACAGTTCTTTTAAATTTTTATTTTTGTTGAAAATTTATTTTTTGTATATTTTTCTTCAAATTAAATGCATATACTTTATTCAATAAAACAGTTAAGAGGAAAGTATGTACATGAATGTAAGAAAAATGAGATTAATCAAAATAAATTAAATAAATAAAAAAACTCATTTAAAAAATTACTTATTTAAAAAGGGAAAACGAATAAAATATGAATACAAGACTTGTTTTATTCAGAATGAAAATCATTAAGGGTTCATAACACATTTTCTAGTTGAGTGAATACCATTTTTGTAATTCTACACGCATCAATATATACATTATATATATATATATATATATATATATATATATATATATATATATATATGTGTGTGTGTGTGTGTATAGCTATCAAAACTAATAACGGTACATCAGTCGACGCCAAAATATTCAATTACATAACCTGCTTTAAACGGTACGATGCTGAGCTTAACGCCATCAATCCATATCACGTGCAATTTTCTTTTTAATTCCAATTGAACGATCGCCCACAAACCAGTACCGATGCTAAATTTTTTCCCTCTCACAATTTTACATCTGTTTTAAACACAGTGATTTCGTTAATTAATCACCGTAAATCTTGTTCATAATTATACGGGAAGCAATTAATCTTATTTTCGAACTTGTATTTGTACGAGACAGTTTAATATCAATGATGTCTGTGAAGTCAGTGCTAAAACCACACACACACACACACACACTTATATATATATATATATATATATATATATATATATATATATATATATATATTGCAGAATACTAGTGTTTCATTTCTCTGCAAGTTTTTTTCTTGAAAACTGTATGTAAAACGTATTTTTTTTCAATCAATAATTTCAAATTATATATTCTGCGTTATTAATTTAAGAAAAATCAAATAAATGCACAACGTGCAGATTGGCCAATTAAATAAATACGTTCTATGTTATGAAATAATTCGTCGCAATGCGGTACTCAACTTATCAACATCGCCGAAAGACTTTTAATTTAATGTATAAAATTCCACAACACTGTATCGCTCTCTATTTACCACAGTATCGAAATAAATAGAGTTGCATCGTCGTAACGGCCATTTACAGTAAATGCAGTATTAGAACAAAAGGCTGATTTTCAACTGGCACAATAAAATGTCTGCCGCAATGGTAACCGAATGCGGAACGAAAGAAAATAGTTCGTTGCTATTACTTAGACTGTTAATTTGCAGCCGGGCTCGTATTTAATACAATACATTCGACGTGGCGTTGATACAGTTGAATAGAAAACCGAAAACCCGTGCGCGTTCTATTTATTCAGCACTGAACGTTCAACAATTCAGTGGATCGTATTCGAAGCAACAGAAGGCTTACTGTTGTACATTATATTTTTTAAACAATCATCAATCATAGTACCTATTTGTTGTTATTGTGAAAGGAACATTTTTTTTTGTGTTTTTGTAAATAAGCTGGATGAAACACTGACAAGTGTATGATAAATGAAACAGTTTTGAACATGAGTTTGTATCGGTGAAATAAAATAAATGCATCTCCAAACAAGTGAACGTAGCTTTGTTTTAATTCAAATAATTTTATCAAACGATTGATTATTGTTAAGATTTTTATATTACTAGCAAGTATATTTCTCGAATGATTTTATTACGGTAAATTACGAATAAATTTCCTAGTAGCTCAACAACAAACTGTTCAAAAAATTTTAAAAATAAAAAATTGTCAAGACTTATAAAGTCTATTTTATTTAATCATAAATTGCCTAAAAACAGAAGTGCTTTTAATGACACAATAAAATAATGATCTTAATAGAAAAATATTGATATAATTTCCTATTTATAATAAGTTAAATAGTTGTACAACAAAAAGAAAACCACGAAATTATATTAAAGATAAGATCTACATATAACTTAGATATTAATAAGCTAAATAATAAATTAGATAGTACAATAAATATTGTTAACCCTTAAACTACACACTACCAGTATGAAACATACGCAACACACTGTTATTGAGGTTATTTTGACCTCAACGTGTAGTTTAAGGGTTAACAAAGACCAGAACATATAAAATGTGTCATTATGTAAGTAGAACAAATAATAATGGGCGAATAGGATTTAGTCCTTTAAGTCCTGATCTGATTAATAATAATAATAAGATGACTAAGAAGTAATATTATTAATCCAGACAAGCATGAAAACAAAATTATTAAGTTGGTAGAAAAATAATTGCGGTTTATGACCTTCAAATTCATATACATTTTTCTAATTGTGACCCAGAACTGTTGGATGATTAACGCCTAACTTTTGTGCAAACTCTCGAATTGTTGTGCGTGGTTCTGATTCAACAAACGCTTCCAGTTGGTCGTTATGAACTGAAGAAAGACGCTCGCGATCTTCTTCATCTTGAATGCTCTCATTCTCAACACGAAATTTTTGAAACCACCATCATACAGTACGTTCCTTAACAGTACCCACACCAAACGGATCGTTTTGTTTACGAGCAGTCTGCTGCTTTACTACCCATTTTCAACTCATAACAAATTGCTCTTACTTGCTTCTTTTCCATCTTTTATTCAATGGCCCAATTCGTATTTAAATTCATAATAAAACCAAAGTTGAATTTACCAAAATACAGACCGAAAAATGTACTTTTTAAAATGATATTAACACGAAGATGATGAAATGAGACGTTCACTAAAAAAAATAAGATTAGAGTTCAGAAAACAAAAATCATAATTATTTTCCTACCAACCTAAAAATAAATAAATTCCAGTTCTACAATAAGGAGTTTTTTTCAGAATTTATTACATAAATCGACATATCCGGATTTTCTGTACCGAAAAATAGAGTTTCGGTTATATGATTATGATTATTAAAATTGAAGGAAGGGTTCTTTATGCAATGCTAATAAAATATTCAACATATTTATGTTTTAGAAACAACACTGAAGAGGAACATTTTATGCTTGGAACATAATATAAACGACACGGTTGTAAACTTGAAAACAATAAGATAAATATATTCATTAGTAAACAAACTGAAAAAAAAACTTTCAGTACTGTTACTCGTGAGAACCGTTCATGTGTAAAACAGGTTTATCTAGTGTTCATCCACTGTTTTTCGACGGAAAAAATTAAAGTTTTATATTAAAACGCACGCTGGGCCGCATTACAGACATAACTACGCTATTACATGATAATTAAATTTAAGAGGGGCAAACTCGGGAAAAGGCGATCCGTGGTTCGCGTGTCCCTGTGCCAATGCCACGCGTGCAATTTTCAAGTTAAAAAGATTATCCCCCGGATATTCGATACACATTCCGCTCATAAGTTTGCGCTATCGAATTATTTATTGGATGTATCGACGCGAAATTCGGAACGGATAAAAATATGTTTATCGGGGGTCTTCTACTGAAAAAAGGTTTATTGTAAAGTATTTATTTTTAAATATAATATATTCGCATATACATTTATCGACGTTTTTTTCCACAAAAACATGACGAATTTTTCTAAAACGTATCAAATCTTTAATCAAGAAATTCAAAATATACAAGTATGCCTGTGCAAGTACAAATAATTATTCAAAATGTACGTACATTTTTTTTTTGCTTTTCGTTACGGGACACCTGCTGTATCCCTAAACGCAAACCTTTTCATACAACAGAAATTGTTTCTTGTAACGTAATCAAATAATTACGATTTCGTTAACAATGTACATACTGTTTTTTCGGTGGAGTAATAATCATGAATGATGAACAACACATTTTAATGACCATAGAGGTCATATATGGCTCACATTAATCACGGTAACCTAGACAGTCCTGACCATTTGATTGACATTAATATCATTAAAAGTGTTATATATTTTTTTAATTATAAGAAGTCATTACACATGCATATGAAAAAGTTGTCTTTTGTTTTTCGTTTATAATCGACAAATATTAAAAAAAGTTAATATTTAATTGCAACCTGGAAATATTAATAACCCTATACAGTATAAGTAACTATAATTGAATATAAAAGAAAGAGTGAATACTTTCAAATGTGTTAAAAAGAAATAGATATACTTAAATATTTTAGTTAACATGAAATCAAGTTAATTCAAGTGTTCGATAGTTTGATTTGAAAAACAAAAAAAGAAATCATAAAACAGTTCTGACACGTTGTGAGTATATTCATGTTCATAAATGAATTTTTTTCAATCAACAAACCACAAACTTTTTCATGGCCAAAAAAATTCAATAAATCATTATGATAATGGTTTGAATAACATGACAAAGAATAGAATGAATATAAAATGTCAATGGAAGTAACAGCTAGATTGAGTAGAGTAAAGAGTTTGAAATAGTTATATGTGAGCAATATCGAAAAAAGACGAAAATGGATAACAAAAACTATTAACTAGGAATTAAGAAATATAAAAACGTATAGGAATGAGTAAATATTTGGGGTTTTAGGACAGTAAAAAGGTTCAGAAAGAGATTAAATGTGTGCGAAGAGAGGTATTTGACTCAAATTGAAAGAAATTTGAATATCTATTTAGCTAGTAATGGAATGTTAAAGAGTAAAATAATGATAATGATAAATAAGTTTTATGAAGTGAATTACATACTGCATATATGTTCTATTCTAATATTTATTTTATATTTATGTAATATAAATTAATTATTTTTGACGAATTAAGTTTAAGGTAGAAAAAATTATGGAAGCTATTTTAGTCTAATCTAATCTGTCAAAGATTATTTATCTCTGTCTGAAGTAACAATGAATAACGCTAGAAATCTACAAAACGCAAAAGTCTTCATTGAAACTTATAAATAAGTTGTACTAAGGTAATTGAAATTAATTTCTAAGTAGTATCTGTGTAAAACTGGTATATACTCAATCTAATTTACTTCGTGGTCGGATTGTTTTTGAAGTTATGAACGGTTACAACGTACTGTAAATTATTTTACATACATGTGAACGCTTGCAATGATTGCGATGTAACCGCCAACACCCACGATCTGTGCTTCTTATCTTATCTACGTACACTCCAACAAAAACATTCATATTATGTACATATATGAAACAATCGAGTGGTGTAACACCACCCACATAGATAAAAGTTATGTCAAAGCCATGCATACAGGTAAACAAACCGTCAACACTCCATAGCTGATTAAATCTTTCATTGAAGGTATTTGGTTTTGTTGTATGAACGTTCAGGGTAAATATCATATTTTATACTTTAAACACAACGTGAATATGCATATAAATATACTCATACCACAACAGTGTAAATACAGCATGCTATAAAATAAAACGGAGATATTTTAAAGTCGAGTTGCACAAAAAGACTGAAAATAAAATACTTAAAATGATGTAAGCACTTGTAGTTTAATACAGAAATAGATAACTTTCAGTATTAATAGTGAAGGATAATTGAAAAGTAAAGAGGTACTGATATCAAAAGTTATCTGAAAAACAAGCGCTTTTAATGATATATTAGGTTTAAAAAATAATTTAGTACCTTTAATTTGAATCAACCATAACTTTTTTAAATTAAAATATATTCTCGACATTTGAAGATTTTTAAGTACCAAATTTAATATTTAAAAACACTACATATCTTGGTCAAACAATTGGTATAACCTCACAAAACAGTAGTGAACACGATGATGTTCGAAAAGTAACATATTAGGCAATGCATACTTTTTGTATTTCAGTCATAAAATGTTGTAGTCGCGGAAATGACTTGTTCAGCTTTGGGGGGAGACGTTGTGACATACAAAGTATGCAAAATATGCTAGAATAGTGTAAGAGGTCTGAAAATTCATTACGACTTCATCGATTCAAAGCTGCCATTTTTTTCGACAAGGAATCAGTCAGTTATCCGATAGATGGAGCGAAGTTATAGAAAATAATGACAGGTTTTTTTGAATGTTGCAATGTGTTCCATTATTTATTTTTTATAAAAAAGGCACCAAATTAATTTGTAGACTTAAGATATAATAGCAATAGAACCGGATATAAAAAACATGTTTCTGATCATCAAGCACAAATGTCACATTGATCGAGAAATACTTAAAGTATAAATTTTTATTTAACTATTGTATTTTGTATAAATTATAAAAATTATAATAAAACATGTTCTATTTACAAATAAAATATTTAAATAGATACCTTTCTATCAGTCGGACAGGGGGGAGGGCACAGGAAGAAGGCAAGGTCGGAAGGGGGCCACGGTCGGAAAAAGGTTAAGGAACACTGGTCTACAAGTATACTTTTCTCTACGATTTTTTCCATTTAATAAAGACCATGCTTTCGACTCAAGCCTGTGTAAGATCGTATCTGAAAAATCAACGTCTAATACGATGGTGGCAGTGTCGGTAAAGCGGATGTGATTTATGGACGTGTTAATAATAAACAAGTGAACGTACACCGGATGTCAAAGACCTCGACGAAAGCCTATAAAACGTACAGCACTAGTAATTATCGATATTTACAGAACGTTTATGAACAAATCAACAAGAGTGCGGTCGACAACGTGTCATAATAATAAACTCAACATTTATGCACGAAATATATGTACATATATGCATCTATTAATAAATATGTATGTATGTCGCAACAAAAGTACAATAATCGATAATTATAATAATAGGGTGTTTGATGAAAACATCATAAATTAGCGTATAAAAATCATAATTACTCTTAATAATTTATTCAGCGTATGTTAAACAAATATTATATTTTACACTCGACACTTTAAAAAAAAAGTTCCTGAAATGTAATAAATTTTTTAAATCTGCGCAAAGATCGAGAAATAATTACACGTTTCTTTTTTTTAATCTCTCATTGCGTTTATTCGTGCTTATAATAACATTTTTATTAAAATGTATTATTTTGAAAAAAAAAACAAGCTTGGATATTATATTGAAATTTTTATGACACTATGACTATAATTTTTCTCATAGGAGTGAACTCTGGATTGTACAGAAAAGACAGAAGTCCAATTTAATAAATTTTGATTCCTTTATATATATATATATATATATATATATATATTGATTATAAATGTTCAAAAACTGATTATTGAATAGAGAAACATAATACAAGCGATAACATCAATAGAAAATAATATATATTTTTATCTATGGAACTGAACAAAAAATCAGTAAATTCGGCCTATTTGCTTTATTCTCTACTTTTATCGTTTATTCGCTATTAAGTAGCTTTAAAACTAAAAACATTATTTGTACGAAAAATGTAAAATAATGTTAAATAATAACCAAATTGTTCATTGTTAATGATTGTTAATTTGATTATAAAAATATCTTAAAATTCTAATCTAATCTCGTTTTTTTTTTAAAAAAAAAATTGCATTATTACCCTTTATATATATATATATATATATATATATATATATATATATATATATATATATATATATATATATATATATACATTTAAAAATGAATATATAGAAAGTCTAAAAAGAACTGAAAAGATCAATACATACCGGTGTGATGTGTATGTGTGTATGTGTGTGTGTGTGTATCGAGATCTATAAAAGAGTGAAGTGGGCATATGACAGGAAATTATAAGAGAAGCATCCCAGGAAATGAGATCCTCAATTAGCGCTGTCGAGTGTAGTGCCTATCTATAACGTGGCGGTTTCTCGTTCATATTGCAATCGCTCCTGATGACCTACACTTTTCTTCCTCGTTACATATTATTACACGGTATCAAACTACATTTATTCCACTTTTTTGTTTTATGATCGAAAATACGTACCGTATTTTTTCATTTCACTTATTGATAAGTTTTATTTTCCATTGTATTTTATAACAATGATTATTTTTTAACGACTTTATGTATATATATGTATATATATATATATACATGTGTGTGTGTAATTTGATATATTATAAACGATTTGAAAATATATTTGTCATTAATGATTCAATGGATTGGCTAAAGTCGACACCTGAGCACATCACTGTGACCCACTTATAAAACTACTAAAATATTCGTGGAGTCCTCTGACCCCTGTCATATGTACGAAAAAAAAATAAATATCGATTGACAGACCTTCGAACAGCGAACGAAAACTCAATTTGGGTAACCGACGCACAAATTTTCCCCTAATTTACTTCATCGATTGAATTTTTAATGAAATGAAAGAGAAAATCGGTTAAGATTTAATAAATGCTGCGATTCATCAATCAACATTATTATTTGTTCTTACTATTTATCTATATATATATATATATATATATATATATATATATATATATATATATATATATATATATATATATATATATAAGAACTTACAGATAGTAGAGTATAAACTATAATCAAAAAATACAAGTTTAGAAAGACACTAACGATTAGATGAGATAAAGACATCAGAAAATATTTTAGAAATAAGTGAAAAATAAAGATAATGAATTGTATAATCGGAAACAATTGGGAAATGTTATAATTAAGCAGTGAATCATCAAAGATTAAAGATGATGGTAAGTACATACATCCAAAAAAAATTCCAAAAATATAAATAAAAAAACCGGTAAGTATTTGTTTAAAATCTATTACGATCCCAGTTTAAAACTATTATTTTTATACAATTTGTACTTTCTCTCTCTTTCTCTCTATATATATATATACAGAGAGAGAGATGAGATAATTAATAACAAATTGTATGAAGGGAACTCAAAATATAAATTTAGAAAGACAACAACGATTAGACGTGATAAATATATTAGAAAATATATTGAAATGTGTTAAAAATAAAGATAAAGAAGCATTAAATTACAAACTTTGAACAAACATTTTAATCCAGCACTGGATCATTAAAAATTTAAGACGAGTGTATGTACATGGAGTAGGTACATTAAAAAATAATTTTAAAAATGTATAAAGATTTGTTTTGAATTTGTTCAAAGCGAGTTTTGACTTACTGATTGTATAAAAATATTAATTTAAAAGGTAATTTAAATACCATATTACATATATATATATATATATATATATATATATATATATATATATATATATATATATATATATATATATATAATGATTTGATAACAAAAACTATCATTAAATTACAACCATACAACTATTTTGTCCGAAATAACGAAAATTCCAATAGAATTATTAACATTTTTTCATCATTCACAGCATAAAAATTGTGTTGTTTATAAAAAAGTTACATACATGTATAATGAATTTTGAAAATATATATACAATTTATAAACAATAATATAAAATTCTTTTTTAATAAAAAAATAGCAATAAATAATGAATTTTCAAATAAAACTTTCAATATTCTGTAGTTTAATTCAACGAAAATGTCTGTATAAACAAGTAATTATTGTATTTGTATGAAAAATTTATTATAAAGATAGTAAATATTATCATTTTTCAGAAAATTAAAAAATAAATAAGGCTTAATTTTTTAGCAAATAGTACACGGTATTTTTTAATGATTTATCGAAAATGGAAAACTGAATCGAATATTTAAAAAAAAAATTATTATTTTTAAAATTGAAAATATGACTGACATTCACAATATTGTACTAAGTAACTATATATTATTATTATTATCATGTATTAATCAACAGTTTGAGTTTGATAAAAAGTATTCCAAATACAATTTATAAAAATAAACAAGAACTCTAAACAAACATCACAGTATAACTGTATTCTATTGTCTGGAATTCTCATTTATTTTCATAAAGTGAATTTAGTCACTCCATTCGTATTTCATTTTAAATAATGTTCTTATTACAAATAAACAATTTATCACCCTTAAAGATATCATTAATTTTGCTCAGATAATTTTATCAAGTTCAAATTCCTTGCAGATATTTTCAATAATATAATATTTTAATTGAAAAGCGCTTCTTACACAATTTGAAATTTACTTAATACTAATTTCGATCACAAATTATCGAACTGTTCTTCCTGGAATTAAATACCAAAATGATTCATCGTTTAGACGACGAATCAACCCTAAAATAATTAAGTAACAACATCTTGATACCCTTCTATCGATTCGAAGCCATATTTGATTAGGTTTGTTATACTTTATCTAATGACTTGCACATAATGAGTATCAGGTATCCTACGTTTTATGATTATTAAAAAGCGTGCAGTGTTTATGAAAGCTATAAGTTATTTCGGCTTGTATAAAAATGAATATTGAACTAAAACTATTCATATATAGGTTTTTAAAATAAATATCTAACGATTCTATTGAACAGAATTGATTAAAATATAATTTTGTCAGATTTACTGAACGAAATAACAAGATTTCCTTAAATTTTTCTTAAAACTATATTTACAAAGATTACACTTTAATATTAAGGACTAACGTATGTAAAAATAATAGAAAAACATTATTTCTTAAATAATAATTTTTTTCTCTATTCATTTTACTTTCAGTACAAAACAAAATTGATTTTTATTATTAAATTAGAGCTTCCCATCATTTTAGACACAGAAACATTTATTTAAAAAAATAAGAGAAAATTGTTGTTTTATGTCGAATAATTTTCACATAAAGTTGCAATGTATTTTTTTATAACGATTTTTTTCGCATTAACAATATTTACACTTCTTTGCGCAGTTCACATAAACATAATCATTTTTACCATATGAGCAGATTAGATAGTATGCACAATTCACTAAATGCATGAATAGATGCATTGTATAATACTATTTAAATAGAAATATATGTACAGTCGTGTGATTAAGAAATGTGGCCAAGGACAGTTAAGAAACAAAAAAGTGTTACTCAAAAACGAGATTTTCATTCAAGTAATTTTTCTAAATAACTTCCATGTTCTTAACCACACTCTTAATAAGCTTTTGTATTTCGTCCAGAAAAAAATTAGTCACTATATCAAAAATAAATTTTTGTCTTTCCAACATTTCTTTTAATAACCCAAAAAGGTAAAATTAATTAAAAGTTTAATTGTTAATGAGAGGCATTAAAAATCACTAAAGTTAAATTAAATTCAATAAACAAATGCGTCGAAACCCGCAAGTAAAAATTAAACTTATATACAAGGATATTTTTTTATTTATTTTAGCCTTTTTTTGTAGTTTTTGTACGCTGTTCTATTTATTTTTTTTTGTTCTATTTTTTTATAGATCTTAATACACATTAATCCAGTTCTAGATCTTAGTCTATGTGTCTGCCGATTTTTATTTTACTTCATTTATTTTTATATGATTTCGCATGAATTGGAATGTACTGTAAGCTGTTATTTAATTTTGAAAGTTAAATTTATTGCTATTTAATTAAAATAATAAAATATTAAAAAAGTTTTATAGAAACTGAAGTAGGAAACGATACAGCATTCCGAGCAAATTGTATACCGACTACTCTAACAAAAACTACATATTTTAAGTTAAATATGTCGATTATAAATAAATATGTTTCCATATATATATATATATATATATATATATATATATATATATATATATATATATATATATATATGTATATATATAGAGGGAGAGAGAGAGAGTTATCCCTGTATGAACGTAAGTAATTCAGGAAAAAGGTACAATAATCATAAATTATAGACAATATTATTGAAAATACTTTTCATTCGAAATGGTTGAAAACATGCAATCTATTGGTTTTATATGTTAACATAGTTTTTTGACGGTTTAAATAAATCTAAAGAGTTTATGTAGTATAGAAATGAAGTAACCGACAAATTGAGCTTGAACAATTCGTTTACGTGTCAGAATAGTTGCCAAATGAAAAATGTATATTGGTTCGATTTGCAAACCGTAACATTTACCAACTCCTCCAAACTCAACATGCATTATTTTCATTTATTTCTCTTGCATCCATAAATCTATATACAATTCCATATATGTTTTCCGTTAATATTCGCATGTTTAAATTAATAAAATTATTTTTTAATACCGGTATCAGGTTTAAAATTTGATAAATCACATGTGCCGCTTTCCCATTCGTCGCATATGTATATATATATATAAATTGATAACCGACGAACTGACCGACCTTTTTGTGGTTATTATATGCTGATCGGTAACCTCATACAATTTACGACTCAATAAATATTGCTAATGTAATGAGCTATGCGTCGAACGATGTTCGCCCGCAAATTTTTTTTTACGAGTCTTGATCGAGTCGTTATAAACAGAACATGCTCGTTGTGTTACTCGAAATAAAATCAAATAAAAAACGTTTAAATTTGAACGGCGCCCCGACCATCAAAAGCATGATTTTTATGGTCGTTTTTATGTTAACAAATCTATAATATATTTCATGTGTTAAACGGTTAAGAAAATTGTTAAATCAATATTTTTTTTTATTATTACTCATGATGAAAAATATCAGTCAATGTATCAATGAGTCATTCATTATATATATATATATATATTGTTTACTAACATTACACGCTGAAGATATGAGATTAACCTTCTTACTGAATAAATATATTACATACATTAATAAATTTCTTGTTTATGAAGTGTTATTGTATTGCAAAGTGATATATATATATATATATATATATATATATATATATATATATATATATATATATATATTTTAGAATTAAAATTCAATCCTGTTGCTAACCGTCGTCGTCGTCAAATGCTTTTTATTCGTGCTCTGATTGGTTCATGTGATCGTGTAGCCTCTGTTCTGATTGGTTGACATCAGTTCCATGTATGTAGGCTCTCTCACAGTATACAACGAAAGAGGGTGTACGATTTCAGTGTAAAACTGATAAGAAATCTACTCAAAATATTGTATTCACTGAAGATTTAGCATAAAAGAATTCTTACACATTTTAACGTTGTATTTTGTTGTTAATTTTTATAAAATTTTCTAATAAAAATGTTACGACTTACATTTTACGCACATTATTTATGTGTGTAATTTGTTAATTATTGCTATTTGTTAGGGGTGAGCGAGTGTTAACGAGCGGAGTCAAAGCTACTCTGTGGATGGCCGGGTGCAGCGAATAGAGGTCGGAGTTTTCTGGTATATTTAAAATTTTAATTTTACATATAAGCTAATTTAAATATTAATAATACTAAATTATATTAATATTGACAATAATAGTAATAATACTAAGAACAACTGTATTAGTACCGTTTATTGAAATCAATATATAATGTCTGGAAAAAAGAAACAAATTTATGTCAATAAAACATTAACTATGGACAAATTACTGAATCTAAAAGTCAACATTATACACCACGAACGAAGCTGATTATTGATATACTAAAATCTTATCAAGAACTTCCAGGAACAGGGATGTTTAGGGGCAGAAAACTGAGGAGGCCAAGGCTCGATTTGGGCTGTAGCTCTATCGAAGAAGAAACCTTTAAGGTGTTCATTCTATTTTAAGTTGTTTCTTACCCATGTACCTGGATGAATAAAGAAAGAAACAGTGACCTAAGAGAAAAAAAACAAACAACTCTTAACAGTTTTGGACTGCTTAAAACAGCCACAAAAATCAAAAAAAGCTCAAAAAAATTCGAAGGTCACAAACCGCAATTATTTTTTTTACCTAAAACCTGATATAAAAAAACGAATAAAAAGAGAGTATAATGAAGTGTATTTGCTTTTGCTATTTGCTTTAATTCATAACTTTCTATTGTATGAATATAACTGGAAATAACTGTATATATATATATATATATATATATATATATATATATATATATATATATATATATATATAATATAAAATCTTTATATAACGCACAGAATATTAAATTCTAAAATATCTTTCTATATAGATATTCAGATGTTGAAACATTTATTTATTTTATCAAAGTAAAAAAAAAAAATAAATTGAAAACAAGGCAAATAATAGACCCATTTGGATACAAACACTGTACAAGAATTTTATTGAGACGTATCTTCTGTATTATAATGCAAATAATCCCTGCAGTTGAGTGCATCACGAAAGACGGTGTGCCAGATACATGCATTCACTCTAAGTACTGTTTCGAATATAAACTCGTGTATGTGTCAGTTTTATTGATACAGCCGTGTATCGGTATCGGACAACACATACTGAATAAGAAAAACCGATTCGAAAACGGTCGATTTATTTTACCGTTAAGATTTATATTTTCGGTTCTGTATCCGAATTTATTTCAACAATACTCAAAGATATATTAGTATGAAAAGCTCGACGACATATTTTCGGATATATCCGAATTCTAAACGTGCATCATATCTATGTTTCGCATACAAGTGAAAATTGTATCGAAATTATTCTATACATTTCATAAAATCGGCACATTTCCGTTCTGAATGCCATTTGATATCGCGAAATTATGCACAATGTACAATAGTGAATCATAGTGAACAACAACGAAACTTTTGTAATACCGATAACGGGAATGCAACAAGTAGTCAAACTATAACACCGATCTCATTTACATTGATGTACAGTTATTTCACTGGCTGTTGATAAACTTCGAACATAAAAGACACGTCCTATAAACGTATAGTATCGTTTTAAAGTACAGCTTACGAACTACATTTTCATAGTCAATATAGTCAATAGTTTATTATAGATACATACATACACCTTTATGCCTTTACATATAACTTATATACCTTTATTAAATAAATGAATATATATATATATATACTAGGTGTACAAATTAATTCACTACTTTTTTTATACAAACTGGCCCATAAGCCACGACGGGGTATGAACACTTAAAAACTTTTTAGATCAGTCATTTTTTTCTTTATTTTTTCTAGGAATTGTATTCACTAGTCAAGAAATTTATCATGGAAAAATTTTCAACTCCACAGCGCACCAAAACCGTACAATTTTGTTACTTAGAAAATCTGCATTCAATTATTGGAAAGCAACGAGCATATCGTCGAAATTTTAATGTTGGAGTTGCTCCCACGGATTCAGTTGTTCGTCGCTTGGTTAATCGTTTCAATAATGATTTTATGAACATTTCTGATCAGAAAATGTGTGGTTTGCCGAGTCAAAAAGAACACATTTGTGGAAATGACTTGAATATTTTCTAAAAGAAAAACGTATCAATAAGTGTATCTGACCTTTTCAATATAAAAATATTTAACAGCCTGTACTATTGTAATTAAAAAATTCGCCATACAACTCAAATACAATTACATATGAAACGCTAGGTATCCTGTTCATAAGGCATGTTGAAAATAGATGATTGCAAATTGTACAAAAGTCGATATTCTATTGCATACACTGCGGACTATTTGAAAATCTATATTCTGTTGCACGATGTACTACGTGTTAACTGAAAGAGCTATTGAAATTTCAATATCGCTTTTTGTACAAACCGAATACCTCTTTTTTCAGAATACTAAATACCATACACACCGTATATATCCACGGATAGAATAAAAAAATATGTGTGTGTGTGTATGAATTGCGTTTTAAATACTGCTATTCAAATTGCACTTTTTGAAATCAGCACAAGTGAAAAGTAAATTAAAATGACGTTCTTTTTGAATTTACTAACAGACCTTTACCATATATACATACATACATATATATATATATATATATATATATATATATATATATATATATATATGTGTATATCTTCAGTAAAATAAATTAAATATAATTGAATTATACAACAGATTAGATACGAAAGGTGATTGATAAGAAAGATGATTAGAAATATACGTAAGAAATATAACAAAATCAACAACAAAGTGGAATAAAGAAAATAAGTAAAATTAAAAATGCTTCAAAATGGATTTAAATATAAATTTTATGTAAAATTTCAACTAATTTTATAATTAATTTTGAACTACAAGTTAGTTATTGGATATTTCTTATTAAATAGATATTTTTCTGAAAAAAATATACGTATTAGTTTGGTAGGAAATTAATTTCGGTTTTCGTTTTCTGAATTCTGACTTTAATTATTGTCATGTTCATGTTAATACCATTGTTAAGTACATTTTCGGTCTGTATTTTGGTAACATCGACTTTGGTTTTATTGTTGACTTTGTTTCAAATTATGCTATTGAATTAAAGATGGGAAAAGGAGCAAATTTTTGTACGAGTTAAAAACGGGTTATTTCTTTTTGGAATCCGAAAAGTTTTAAAAAAATCGTACCAGTGATATATAGTTGGTGTTAGGGAGACTTACAAGTATTTTTTTCTTGAAGTGGCATCCTTGATTATCGGCTTAAAAAATTTGAGCGCAAAATGTCTCTTAGTTCAGCTTTGATAGCAATCTAAATAAGACATGTTTGACTATTTTTGTGAAATGGATAAATTTAAACATCGTACTGTTGTTGAAATTTTAGTTTTGGATTGTATGAATGCCATTTAATTTTTTGAAAAGATGGGTAGTGTGTACGGTGACTCCTCCCCAATATATCCAATAATTAATAGTGATAAAATACTGAAATACAACATACTTGAATACTGAAAAGGTAGAATATCCATCGAAGATGACCTCCACATTGGCAGGCCTTCAACGTCAGTTACCGCAGAAAATGTTCGGTGACCGGCGAATGAAGGTTTACAAAATAGTAGAGGCTTTGGATGACTGGAAACGTACATCCCATTTTAATTGATAGTTTGGGCATGTTAAAAATTTCAGCGAGATGGGTGCCGCAAATTCCGACTGTGGACCAAAAACGTACAGGATACCAAATTTCGAAGGACTGCTTAGCTATGATGCAGGATAATAAAAAAGATTTTTGTGTCAATTTGTGACTACTGACATGACATGGATTCATCACTCAATACCAGAGTACAATTAGCAATCGCAACACTGGATTAAGAGAAGAGATAAGCCACTGAAGAAGTTCAAATCTGGTCCATCGTCAGGCAAACTCATGGTTTCAGTTTTTTTGAGATCCGCAAGGAATTTTGCTGGTAGATTATTTGAAAAAGGGAAATACAATCAACAGCGCTTATTACTGTACCCCTGCGACTTCCATCTCTTTCCACAACTGAAAACGTTCCTTGCTGGGAACAGATTTAAAACAGATGAGGAGGTAATAGCGAAGTAGACGCTTATTTTGAAGAGTTTGAGAAGACGCATTTTAACACAATGGCACTCGAGCAACGTTGGACGAAATGTATTAACCTTAAGGGAGATAATGTTGGAAGGCAAATATAATTTTACTGACCTATTGTCTTTCTATTCACTTCTACGAATTTTTCGAAACCTGCTCGTACGTCTCCACAACAAAATATAATGAACTTAGTCTGAACATTACAACTAATATAGTCGACCTTGTAATAGTAATTGAAACGTGAGGAGGAGGACTGCATACGGCGAAACATCATGAATAGATCTTTTCATTTGCAATAGAATTTGGTTCACGAACGCGTATCCTTTTCATAGTTAACAAATCATCGCACGCCGCATGACGTACGGTACACACACACACACAGACAGACTGTTTGCATGTCGCGGTTACGGGTTTGAATACAGCTCCGTACGACTGAATCTTTTATTCATTACTAAACACACATTGAAAAAATGAACTTTTATTTGTACATTGAACTACGGTTACGAATACTATTATGTGAATGTTGATGATGGTATGTTGGTGAAGAATTTATGGAAAACTGTACAGAACAGGAAATTAAAAAAAACTCGCGCATGAATGACGTATTTATTTATTAAATTCGTATACACGCACTATATATATATATATATATATATATATATATATATATATATATAAAGATTGTAGATATTTATAAAATAAGTTTTTATGAAGATAAGGGATGATTAATTGTATTGAAGAGAATCCATGTAATTAATTATCGAAATAAATAACCACAAACACTAATCTTATTTTTTTAAAGGAAATTTATTATTATAAAAAAATATAAAAATTTTTATCTACTGAATCTGTGTTATATCACCTTCAGTGGAAAATAATAAAATACGAAACAATTCCAAACTAATATTTATAACATTTTATTGTTCAAAGTGGGCATCTTTTAATGGAGTTTTATTTTGATTAAATATCGAAAGCTTGGGAGAATATTTTTTCATCTCGAATTTGTTTATGTAAAGAAACATTTTCGATTTATGTTTCTGAAATAAATTATCACAACCTTGAGAGTGTTTAAAAGCAGATTTTTCTAAAAGTTGTGGATATGTAATTAAAAACAAATTAGTAAAAATAAATAAATAATATTAAGTAAATCAAAAAATCATTTTCATCCTCAACAAGTCATCTTTGATAGAAATATATAATTTGTTAGGTATTAAAATTTAATTGAAAAATTTCGGTAAAAATTTCATACTAGAAATGTTTTTTTTTTTGTTGAATATCGAAAATTGGAAAAATTATATTTTTTTAAATCATAAATCAGATTGTCTAGATAAAAATAACCGATTTACACTGTTAAAACGATTTATTATTATAACCATTCTTCGTCTTTGAAAAGATTATTTTAAAATTAGGGAATTTTATTAAAAACGAAAAACTAAAAATGACATTGTCGGGGGTATAAAAAATACAGTAAATAAAAAAATGCATTTTCATACATAATGAGTCGTTTTAGAGACGGAAAAATGTATTTTTCAGAGCAAAAATACAATTTATTTTTTTTTTAATTTCTGATAAAAATTCCATACTACAGGTTTGGAATTTGGTGAAAAATCGAAAGTTTAAAAATAAATATTCTTTCATTATGAATCTATCTGTTTGAATAAAAGCATTCGATTTATTCTATTAAAACGATTGCTCTTGAACAGTCTTGAAACAAGATTATTTAAATATCGATAACTTTCGTTAAAATTTCAAGAACAAAAATGATAATCTTTTGGTTTAACACATTCGAAATCGAAATCTTAACACAAAACCCTCTCCAGCAGCTGGCAACGTTTGTGCAGGTGTAATAAAAAATAAGTGAAACTGAAAAATATAAGAATAAGAAAAATACGTTTCAGACAATTCTTATCATCTTACAATATTTGAAAAGAAATTGCTATCAAATAATAGTTTTAAAAAAATTATAAGGATTCGGTTCATCGAGTGAACATTCCAAACCGGCACTTCCTTCAAAAATAATTTTTTTAAAATTGTCATCGTGCATTCATTCTTGATTATTTCTACTAATTTTTTTTTGTGTGTAATAATGGAGAACACAGATTCATAAAATAAATGTGTCTCTTTACAGTTTAAAATATTAACTGTTTTAAAAAATATATTAATTATAATTATAAATGATAAAAAGATCATTTATATATTATTAAAAAAATATTTGAATTACAGTGCATATGGAAGAATATTTCAAGATTTAAACAGACTTTTTTAATGGTAAATTTAAAAGAATTTAACATGGCGTTGCGCTGTTATAATACTTCTTTTTTTCATATACACGAATGTGTAAACTAGAAGTCAGTCTTTTAGAAAACGATAACATACTGACAATATATCATACACACATCATTGTCATTTGTCACTGAAATGTTTTTCAATTTCACTAAAGTAAATACGACTTATTGTTAAAACGCATACGTTTATGCATATTGTAAATCCATTCCAGTAGTACACCGACATCCACCAACACAAGCCATCCTTCGCTCATATCCATCGTATAATCTCGATGTCTATGGATGAAAAAAAATATATATATACACACACATGTATGTGTGTATCATCGTACACACAAGCCCAAACAAACACACGACCGCACAAGACTTTTTTCTCATCTTCTGGTGTGTTTCATTTGACTGAAAAGTACTTCTTTATCGTTGTGGAAGTCGTCACCTCGGGCAAAAAAAACATACTTTTTACGCTTTTGTAGTTTCGCAAGATAAATTATGAAATAAAGTAGCGGCTTTTTCTTCTTTCGATTCTTTTGAATCGTGATTTTTATATATTCAGAGCCGGGTTTTCTTCCCGTTGTTTTTGACACTTTTGTGTTGTTATTTGCTGTACAGATATATATTTTTTATAAGGTTTTATGTTCTAAAACATACATAAGAGTACACTATTCAACATTCGTGGGCAGATTTCAATTACGTGACATGATTCTATTACATAATTAAATTGAATTCGTTTCGATTTAAATTTTTAATCGAATTAAATACCTAGAAATAATATTCTTAACATGTAAATTAAAAAAAAAACTCAAACGACTTGGTGTTAAATAAAACAACATTTTAATAAGATTATTTGTTTCGATTAGGTTTTAAACACAGTTATTTTTTACTAACTTCCTTTTAATGACTTTCTTGTTCTCTTAAAATATTATTTTTTGTAGTGACAAACTTTACCTAAAAATAAAGAATCGATAATATGGATCGTAAGAAACGTTCCGATGAAATATTATAGTAATAATTTTATAAATCTAATATACAACTGTCTTCAAAATCTACTTGAAACTTTAAACGCGTTTTTCTCGAAACTAAGTTTTTCAAATCGGTACCAGAAATGTCTCATCGAATACATGACCGATTTGCATGAACTTTTGTACAAATTTTTCTTAGATCATTATTTAGTTTTTGATGTATAATCGTTTCGATATTTGTATTATTCGATTTGTTGTTAACAAAATAGATGTCCATTTCAGAGCCGAAATTTCATGTTTTTTTTTTTTCAAACAGCTGCCATTTCCGAAAAAATGACTGTTTAAACAAAAGACTACGTCTTTAATTAGTTTAGTCTATCTATTTTAATTTTCAATTAAAAATTTTCGATTCAGACAACGTCTCCCGGAAATACACTTGATACCGCGGAACGCTGCATCGATTACGTTACCTCAGTAATGGGTTACTGCTAGCACGTGGCCCAAATATCGACTTGAAGAAAATATTAAAATAATCTACAGTGTATGCCCTTTAAAATGTATATTTAAGTTTTGCAATAAACATAATTTTCCATGTGAAAAAATTCATGTAAGTAGGCTATTTTTGAGGTCTTAAAAAGTATATATGCTTTTAAGGGTGGAAAATATCTCTACTGTGAAAATCCTCTCAATAGGTGAAAGTCGAAATCCGCGAATCTCATTCTTGCACAAGAAGTTTGAAAATATACTCCTTACTATAGAATATACAAAAAATATTTCACAGAAAAGTATAAATATATATCTTAATGACATTAGGTGAGTAGTACGGTTTTAGGACAATCACCCCCTAGATAAAATCCTCCAGGACATTAACTCTCCATCAATAACCCCTTGGACAATAACCCCCGTGTAAAAAAACCCCGAACATTAACCCCTCGCATAAGAATATTTTTTTTTAAAAAAACAATTTCTTTGACACAACAAACAATGGATACAAAAATCTATTATAATATTTATATATTTCAAACCCATGTTATTAACATGGTAATTCCAATTTTCAAAATTAATTACTATACCAGAAAATCAAAGGTACGGAAAAACCCTGCCTTTATTCAAAAGGGTCAGTGTCAAGTATTAATGCGTAATTAATAACATTAAACTACGTTTCCTGTAAAAGATTTCAAAATTCTAAATGAATTAATTTTCTCTCAGTCTATCCTTAAATGTGTATATTAGCTTTTAGTATAATTTTAAATAATAATATAAAACTACATTTTCCGTTACGGATTTAAATATTTTAAAAGTAATTAATTTTTCTCCCTCTCACCATCTCTAAAATGTGCATATTAGGAGTTAGTATAATTTTAAAACTGTTGTCATTTAATGTGTTTTTGTTTTCAAATATTTTTTTGTTAAAAATTTTATTTTGACAAATTTACTTTAAAACATTTATTGTTCGCTTTTTTATGTTTGTTGTGACAATGAATTTTTTAAGGAATTTTTATTCTTATACAGGGGGCTAATGTCCGTTTTTTTTACACGGAAGACTTAATGTCCGGTGGTTTTTTTACACGGGGGTTATTGTCCTAGGGGTTATTGACAGAGGGTTAATGCCCAGGGGGTTTTATCCAAGGGGTAATTGTCCCGTTACGGAGTAGTACAGATAATAAATATGATTCGGTACATTTCTGTTATGTTCGATGTAGATAACATTCAATTCGCTCGATTAAATGAATCCATAAACGCACACGTCTTAACATATAAATTATAAATGAGTAAACTGAACCATAACGTACCGTCATTCTGGCAAGTTTATCGACAAATTATATTTCTTGATTGACGCGTGACAGTTGAACATCAACGGACAGGCGCGCAGGCGCGCAATCGTTTTTAGTATTCTGTTGATATCCGCCCGTTTCCGTGGACATATGAACATACGGGGTGGTATCGATTCTGTCCATCATTTGATTATTTCGGTAGCGTGATATGTCATATTAGGGACCTTATTGTTTGTACAGAGTGTCTCTTTTTTCCACTTGCTACTTTTTCCCCCCGAAAATCGCATTCGAATTCGTGTGTACGCTCCGGCGCTAATAGGCTGTATCAATTTGAGAATGTTTTCGACATTCTGTTTACTTTTAATTTTTTCCACTTAAGTGTGTGTGTGTGTGTGCATGTCATTATTAATGCAGTTATTACTTGATACTGACAATTTGTTAAACTAATATTTGTTTGTTTTTGTTTCATTATTCTTTGACGTCGAAATTCTGAGTACGTGTCCGTGTTCCTCAATAACGAAGACATAATGTTCACATAAAATTTCTTCATTGTAAAAATCAATATTTACTTACTTTGATGGTCGCCTTCTCAAGTAATTATCTGAACATTGATTTATATATATATATATATATTTTTATAGGGAATAGAAAAATGTCTTACACACTCAAATGTCGAAAATAAAGTGTTATTGTTAATCCTGTAATTTTATGATTTGTCAAAAATTATATCACTATAACGGAGAAACAATATGGTGAATTATCATGGACTAAAAAACATTTTTTCAACCACAAGTTGGATTTAGTCTATTCATCTGATGATAAACGCTTTGGCTTGGTAACGTTCAAATCTCTTGTCTAATTGAAAATAATCCACGCTGTACCACACGCGAGATTACTGAAATGTTAGGAATATCGAAATTAAGCATTAAGAGCCATTTACATCAACTCGGTATGATTTCCAAATATGATGTTCGGATTCCGTGCAATTTAACCGAAAGAAATTTAGTCGATCGGATATCGGTTTGTGATTCATTGCTAAAACGCAATAAGAACGAACCATTATTGAAGCGGATTGTTACTGAAAGTGAAAAATGGATTGTCTACAATAATGTAACATGAAAGACATTGGAGTAAACCAGGATCAGCCTCGTTAACTTTTCCCGGTTTACACCCCAAGAAAGTAATGTTATGTGTATGACGGAATTGAATAAGGGTACTGTTTTATGAGCTCCTGCCTCTTAATCAAACCATTAATTCCGATTAATACTGTTCACAATTGGACAGAATGAAAAGAACATAAAAGAAAAACGACCAGAACTTGCCAGCAAGAAGGGAATAGTTTTCCATCAAGATAACGCGAGGCCACACGCATTTTTACAGGCTCGGCAAAAATTAAGAGAGCTGAATTTCGATATTCTTATTCATCCACTACATTCATAGGATTTAGCACAATCGGATTTTTACTTATTTCGTTTTTTGTTAAATTCCCTCAATGGGTAAAATTTTGATTATTTAGAGGCCTGTGAAATGCATGTTTCGAGGATTTTTTACTGAAAAAGAAACAAACTCTGGAAAGACAGTACTACTGGAAATTGCCTATAAACTGGTAAAAAGTCATTGATCATAATAGTCAATACATTATTTGAAAAAGTTTTCTGTATTAAACGAAAAATTGACCGGGAAATCCGACATTACTTATTAGTCAACCCAATATATATATATATACATACAAGAAAGCAATGTAATATTTTTCAATTGTTAATAATTATAAAGCTTTACACAACCATAATATATAATAATAAATTTAGTTCATAAATGAAAAATACCTTACAAATAGTCGACGAAAATAAAGTTATGAATCCGTCGTCATCAATACAAGACCGTAAAAAAACCTACCACTTTCATTATATGACGTCTATTATCCACCGTAATCACATTAAGCAACGTATCTATTTTCAACGGCGACGTATATTCTTTACTCCGCCATTCTTCGTCTTCAACAAAAATCTCACGGGCCTGTTCATCTCTGCACCACTCGGATGTCATCTTGTCATGTTACTCGAGCCACACATAAAGTATAACTAATCAAACGACTGATCGATATCTGTTCCATACGGTGAAGATGAAACGAATGAGGTTGGAAGTGGAACTAACAATATATAGAAAGACGAGAATCTTTAAACGATTACAATACACGCGCGCTGTTCTTAGACTTTTCGGTTTGTGATATATAAGATATTTTATATATATCACAGAGTAGGGCTATATATTCGACTGTACACGAGGGCAAGTCAAAAAGTAAAGACTATTTAAAAAGTCAAGCATTTTATTGTACACACAGGATTTTTATTCATATTATTTTTCTACATTGTTCTCAAGCACTGAGATATAGAAAGAATGCCTGATACACTAGGATGATTGTATCACCATCAAAATGCACACAAGTCATTATCAAAGTAATCAATAATCATTTAATATTTTGATTGAAACATTTTTTCTCTTGATAAAATGATTTTAGTCACAGTAGAGAACTATAATTGTGAGAAAACTTGTCAAAATTACAATTATTTATCAACGAAGAAAGTTGACAAAGTTAATAAAGATAACAAAATATTTTCTTTATATAAGAAAAGAGTAATAAACCCTGCATTCTGTGTGAATTTCTTTTAAATTTTATATAAAAAATAAAGTCAATCATTTTTGGATTTTTTTCTAAGTTCCTGCTAATCTTCTTGTGATTTCTTAATCATTTTGGACGTAATTTGATTTCCTATTTATTACAACTGATTTTTACCTTTTCCGCCTTCAGATAGCTTTTACTTGTTGTAAATAAATATTAGAATCTTACGAATTTACTTTGAACAAATACAAGATACTTGAAAATGAGGCAATGGCTGAAAACGAATTTATCAAGAAATAACAGTTTATCCTAAAGTTATTCCTATATTACTTGAAAACGCAAAATTTATGTCAATTGAAATTAAGTGTTGAACTGAATGTTGTAAACAATATCTATATTCCATATAAATATATTGAATGAAATAGTGAAAAATATAATATATATATATATATATATATATATATATATATATATATATATATATGTGTGTGTGTGTGTGTGTGTGTGTGTGTGTGTGTCTGTGCGTATGTTTATATGGTATAATTTACGTTATTCGAAAGAGGAGTCTATATATTTAACCATTCCCAATGATATATAGGCACGTATACGTATCAAATATTCATGTAATTTTAGATATCACATATATATGAATTCATTATCCTTTAGAATGGTCTGTACCGAAACCGTGCCGTTACTAAAGTGAACAATGTCACCTTAGTATTATTTGTTGACATATATTGAATTATACCTTCTACAACTTATGTTTTGTGATTATATATGAACTGAGAAATGACGTGCGTGATACACATTTTCTCTCAATTGTACACAGGCACTAGAATATTCAGTTAAACAATATGAGATATTTTGACAGCGGTGAATTAAATTCGGTTCATATAAGAGATGAGTAGTATCTTTGATAGACTTACGGTTCATCATATTTACCGATGATTTCGACACTAGATAAGGGATGTAACAAAATGCGACGAAAAGTTATTCGTACTCAATTTCGTGAAATGTAGAATTGAAACTAGATCTTACATTAGTAAAACATTTAATAATTTATTGGTGTTTGCTGACTTTTCTGTACGTATTTGCATGTTTTATGATATTTGAGTTGAAGTATCGATCAGAATTTTCAAATAATAGTCAGATTATGAATGAAACTACTAAGAAACTAGACTTATTAGCTTGGTAGAAAATAAATGCGGTTTATGGCCTTTAAATTCATGTACATTTTTCTCTTTTTTGATTTTCCTATCTGTTTTAAATGGTTCAGAACTGTTGGATGACTAACACCTAACTTTTGTGCAAGCTCTCGAATAGCCGTGCGTGGTTCTGTTTCAACTAACGTCTTCAGTTCGTCGTTTTGAACTGAAGAAGGACGTCTGTGACCTTCTTCATCTTCAAGGTTCTCGTCAACAGCACTACATTTTTGGAACCACCATTGTACCATAGGTTCCATAACAATACCCGCACCAAAAACATCGTTTAGTTTACAAGCAGTTTTTGCTGTTTTACTACCAGTTTTGAATTCATATAAAAAATTGCTCTTATTTGCTTCTTTTCCATCTTTAATTCAATAGCTCAATTTGAAACAAAATTAATAATAAAGCAAAAGTCGACGTCACCAAAATACAGATCGAAAAAAGCACTTTAAAATGATGTTAACATGAATATGATGAAATGGCACTTTAATTAGAAAAAATAAGGTTAGAATTCAAAAAAAAACAACGTAATTATTTTTCTACCATCCTAATATATTGTTTACTTTTACTAAGTGTTCGATACTTCTGAAGTTACACTTTTCAATTTTCACGCGTCACAGAAATGCTTTTGATTGAAATCTTTAATATTTTTTTTTGAAAATGGAATTGCATTTTGATGTCAATGCCATCATCTTCAGAGGATTAGAATAATTACTTGTATCTCAGCGCTTTGAAGATGATACATAAAAAAAATTTTTGACTTATATAGGAAATTAAACATTTTTTTGAAAATTTTCTCAACATTTTTTTATCTTTTACTATTTAACCTTTTGCACTCCAAGAAATTAGGCTATAAAGCAGTTCAAAAGTTTGTATAGTACGAATTAGGATAAGAGGATGATAAACATAGAAAAGTATAAACACCCGATGTCATTGATGGACGAACGATTATCAAAGCTTTTATCTGTAAATAATAAAATGTGGGCAGTGACACTGGCCGTAGGATTAGAACCATTTTAAGTGCCTGGACAGTACAGCTGGCCTTGTAAATATAAAGGGTTAACTATTCATTATAATATTGTACTTTATAATTGCTAGTTTATAGTTCTCCTTTCATGAAAATTTACAAAAGAGTCTTATGTTCTCATAACATACCTCGGTATGTTACAAGAGATAATCAGTAAAGGATTAGGTTGTGAGTGTTATCCCTGATCAGCAAAACCGTGTGTTAAGATACAGAAAAAATTCTTATATATTAATTCATATTTTTCTGTATCTTGACGCTTTGAAAATGACATCAACGTCATCAAAACGTGCATTGACAACAAACAATAATAATTGAATAAAGATTTTTGACTTGAAATCTTTTTTATAGTTTGTGGGACGACAATAAATTAATATGTGAAAGTGCATTTAGATATACTATCAGAACTGTATTGTGAAGTGTCTAAGTTTGCACAACTAATACAACTAGAACATAAAATATTTTATTTTTTTCTTCTACGCAGCAACTGAGGCTTTTAAATGGCTTTACAATCAATGTAATGTCTATTAATGATTTATAATATCTACAAAGTTGATAAACAATTGTATAACCAAGACAATGAACTATTTATCACGTTAAAATATGTATTTCATTAATATGATATGCACTAGTAAATTTCTTTCGCACTTTATTATAACAATAAATCTAAATTTATCTCATTTACACGTTTAAATATGTGTAACATTAACAATGAACTCGCATGGATGAATAATATATAGAGTTGTGTGTTAGTAACAACAAATTAATAATTGAAATAATTTTCAACGTGCAAGTTTCGAAACAGTTATATACAAAAGGAGAAATCAAGTTTGAACGAGCAGTTTAACAACTAAAATTACAAATAATTTATTAATTAGTAGCTATTTCTAGAATATTTGTTTATAAACTTTATCGGTCGCTGATTTACTGTCCAAAACCTCTAGTTAAGAGGTTTAATACTTTTATATTAAGTTCCAAAAGCCATGCTAGCCAAGCTCTACAAGCCAAAAGGCACTTTTAACTTTACCGTCAAATATATATATATATATATATATATATATATATATATATATATAAATATGAGAGGAGGTTTCAAAAAATTAGTAGAAGTGAATAGGAAGACAACAGTAGGGCAGTAAAATTATTTTTATTTTTTAAATGTAATCTCCATTAAGTTCAATACATTTCATCTAACGTTACACGAGTGCCACTATTCCGGTGTTAAAGTGCGATTTATCAAGCTCTTTAAAATAGGCGTCTACTTCCTCATCTGCGTTAAATCTGTTCCCAGCAAGGAATGTTTTCAGTTGTGGAATGTAATAGAAGTCGGAGAAGGGCAGGTCTAGTGAATATGGGGCATGAGGAACCAATTTGAAGTCAATGGAATTGATTTTGATGGTAGTTTGTATCGAAGATTGAGCCGGACAATTGTTGTGATAAAACAGGAATTTTTGCTTTGTGTTCTGGGTCGTCTTTCATTAATGGTGGTTTGTAACTGGTCGAAAATGGTACAGTGATAAGCGCTGTTGATTCTTTTTCAAATATTCCACCAACAAAATTCCTTACACATCCCAAAAAACTAAAACCATGACCTTACTTGCCGATGGACCAGCTTTGAAATTCTTTGGTAGTCTTTCTTTTCTCTTAATCCACTGTTTAGATTGTTCTTAGAACTTTGGTATATGGTGGTCAATATAAGTCTCATCAGTGGAGAAATAAATACTTTCAAATCTCCCCAACGTCCATCTATATATCACTTTTACGAATTTTTTGACACCCCCTCGTCTTTCTCTCTATGTATATATATATATATATATATATATATATATATATATATATATATATATATATATATATATATACTTGTATTAGTTTCTAATGATTTTCCAAAACTTGTCAATCCACCATAAAATGAAAAATAACTGATACTTTAAATAATTCATTCACATAATATTCGATCGAACAATAATTTATGCCACAATTATGGTACTTTTTCTTAAATACCTACATGTCATATTGTAAAATTGTTCTCGATATAAATAATATATGATACAGAAAAATAAAAAACAGTGGTATATGATACAAAAGACAATGAAATTGTATGTTTCCATTGTCATTAACCGATATAAGTATCATATATAAATGTCAATCTTAAGTCAACGGTAACAATATGGAAAGCAGTGGAGTTTGTGTAACATAAAACATCGGCACCGCGTGTTTCGATTCTATTCACGTTTAACAATGCATTTCAACTATAACGGAATGGGTATCAATGTCCTATATCTATTACAGAACTTGGTTCAACATTCATTTAGTTTTGTATTACTTCATTATGGTACAGTGTGGGGATGGTTGGGTTACATGCGTGATGGAGGTTGCTATTGTTACATAGAGATTATTTCCCGAGCAAGTTTTATGTTGATGTATGGTAATTAAGTTGGAATGTTAATTACTATCAAATATTTCATCCAAATTATTTTTTTTTTAAAAAAAACTTACAAATATAGACTGCACTGAAATTTTTTTTTCACAAATTAATTCTTTTTCACCCCACAAAGTACAAAACTTGTTTCTAGACAAAAACAGTCAATAAATCATTATTGATTATTATTTATCTGTATTTCGATATTGATGTAACCATATTTAGAGCGTTAAGGTAAAGAAAACAGATTTTTCTCTACCTTCGAGATGTGAAGATGATAGCATTGCTATTGAAATTCATATATAATAAAATGATAAATAATTATTTATTGAACATTTTAGACTAGAAAGTTTTTTTGTGGTTTGTGGGATGACAAAAGAATTCGTTTGTGTCTGAAAGTGAATTTAGTTGCAGTCTCAGGACTGTATTGCGATAAAAATGTGTGTTTTTTTGATGAATATGACTTTTATATAAATAGTAATTTTTTTGTCTTTTGTTGTTGGTAACGAAAATTATTTCGAAGAAAAAGATTAAAAAATCATTACTTTACATACAAAAAGAATAACAAAAATCATTCTGTTTTATTTCAAATTAAAAAAAAACGCATTTTTATTGGAAAACCCTGTATATTCCACATAAAGATATTGAATTAATTAAATAAAATCTATAATATATATATACACACACACATATATATATATATATATATATATATGAGTGTGTATGTGTGTGTGTCTGTACAATTTATAAAAATTGTGTGAAGTGTTTGAAAAAAAAGTAATTCAAGTTTAATGAACAAATTACAATTTCACTGTTTTTTATGACAGTGAAAAGAGAAAGGATTACATCAATAATAAACTGCACAGAACTGAAAAAAAAATATCAAGCGTTCAAAGACTCGAAGACAAATACGAACAAAGTGTGAATGTGTACATTTCGCACCGTACATTACTGTCACTGATTCAAGCGCGCAAGTTATAAAGTCACATCGTGTGTCGAAAACTTCACGTTTGAAACGATTATCGTGACACAATTTCGATAGTATCGTACGCACCAATCAAACTTTTTTTTTTTGCTTTAAGGTTATCAGATGTTACGGAAACCGTCAACAGAACCGTCCGTGAACGTTTTTGAAGCGCGCACGTCTGTCAAATGTCGTCCCATATCATTTTTAGCACCTCTTTACTCTCCGGCTCGTAACTTTTATTTTAATATTGTATGAGAACAGGACTCCGCACGAATGGACAACCAATTTTTCTCAACTGTTACGCATGAATATTTGATGCAGAGTAGCAAACATTTTTTTCCGTGTCAAACATGAGGTTTTTTTTCCGGTAAAGATGTATACATTTTCTGATAAAATTTTATTTGTTCGAGTCGAGGTAGCAATTTCAATCTATGAGTTAAAATGTTTTATATATTTTTCGTTGCACTACAGTCTAATAATTACATTATATATATATATATATATTTATATATACATATATAAGTTTGCTTCAATTAATAGACATAAAAAATATATTTCAAATTTTTTAGTTCCTTAGTGATCTGAAGAAAATGGCTCCACTATCGAAATGCGCATAAGAATTAATTAATAAAAATTCATAATGATTTACTGAACATTTTTGACTAAAAATGCTTCATGGTTTGTGATGTAAAAGTATAATTTCATTAAAGAATATATAAATGTTTTCGTTTTTACATTCATATGTTTACTGATTTTTTTTTACATTAATCATTAATTTTTCACTCACTTCACAAACCATAAAAGCTTGTTCTGATCAAACATTTTCTTGGTATAATGTTTTTTATTTTTTTTATTTGACTATGGAATACGAAAAGTACTTTACTAAAAAATAATCAAGATTAAATTAAAATGAATTAATGTTATAATAACGCAGCTCTGGTCTAGGTTGGAAATAATTTGACACTTTTATCAATAATTTTTTTTATAAAAGATAAAACAAAGAATTGCATCTATAAAGTTAATTTTATCAAACCGTAGAAACAAAAATAATAAAAAATGGCGACAAAAATGTCTAGTCTAAAAATAATTTGTCGTTTTTATAATTATAAAAAGTATATAATTGTATCTATAAAGCGAATTTCATCGAATTGCTGAATCAACAATGTTAATATGTCTTGTCGAAATCCATGAATTGCAAAACTTTAATCTGCTGTAATTATTAAAAAATCTAGCTTTAATAAATGTACGAATATACAATAATTAAAAACACATTTAGAATGCGAATACAAATGACATAAAAGTTAATTACATTAAAAGTACTTTGTATTTTTATTTACAAACTTTTATATACCATTTCAAATAGTTCTACAGGATTTCATTACGAATGAACTTCGAAATGAGAATATTAAATGTGCATTAAAGGAATTAAATTTATTCATGTAAAAAATAAATAAAAAAATCTTGACAATTAATCTACCTTACTATTACATCTCATGCAATAAAATAATTCGTTATTATTTTTTTTACAGAAATATCAAGCATTGTTTTAAGTCCAAACTGATAAAACATACAAATATTTCATGTTTTATCTACTTGCATTTATTTAAAAGTACGTTTAGGTTAGATCCATGCATTGATTAGTAAAGAACTAATTTTTATAAAACTGATATTTAAAAGAACTACTACTTTTTCATAACATAAATCTAGACTATGTTCATTCACCTTGACAAAAACGAACTCTTGTAAATATCATGCAGATTTCTTTTTAGTTACTTCATAAACAAATTTAATTCAATCATATTTCTAATTTTACACGACCTCACTTGACATCATGTGGGCTTCGTCAATTATTATTTAAGTTTCACTTATCTTATTAGAATAAATTATTACACTTACATTTTAACATAAGTGTAAAAACGTATTAATTTATTTTCTAGAACATCAAATTTACACATTTATAAAATAATTAACTACGAATTAAAAAGATTCTTTTTACAAATTCTAGATATGTGTAGATTTATTTAACGTTATTTCAACGAAAAATAATGATTTTATCAAAAAAATTAAATATTATAATTCTGTCTCGTACCACAACAAGGTTCCCAACGTATTGGGGTACGACATGGAGCTCTTTCTAGTTCCAAGATGACGGAATTGTGACCTAAACGCGTATAAGATCAACAATCAAAACGGATCGTTAAACATTTATTCAACATTTTTGATCACATAATGTGATTTCTGGGGTAAAAAAGAATTCAATTGTAGAAGTCAAATTAGCCAGTGTCTAAACTGTGGTTAAATTCTAAAAAAATATCAGTTATGATAAAAAAAATATTTTAACATAAAAGACTCTTATTTACAGAAGATTTTCAATGTAAAATAAATTGTATGAAAAATTATATTGACAAATAAATATAATTAGTATCGATTCTTCTATTGGTTATTTTTTTTTATGAAAGATTCCTGTATTTACTGCCAAGTAAATAAATACACTTTTTATTAAATTTAATGGAAAATAACTTACCTAAAGCTTGACACTGAAGAATTTTCGTTCTTCCCTCGCTTACTATACTACTACTAGATGAAGGCTGCATTGTAAATCTCGGCGCTTGGAGTTGTTCTGAAAATAAGAATAGATTTATTCAATTTATATGCTCTATAAATTTTATACATATTTTCAAATCGTTTCACATAATGGATTACATTACAATACTGTAGAATACATTCATTGCAATAAACGTTTCTTTTAGAAACATTTCTTCTATCTACTAGTATAATATCTTTTTTAATATTTATTTATATATAAAATATACATTCAGTTTGAAACATTTAAGAGTACCAACACAAATATACTTCCTTTCGTATTGAAAAATATTCGTCATTTGGGATAAACTTCCGATATCTAAGGGAAAAGCGTGGTTTTATCACACATATCTTTTAGGTAGATCAACCTTTGAAATGTGTCTCATTAGTCATTAAAAGTGGAGCAGTAAAATAAACGTAAACGATTTTTTTCGACGGTCTACGTATAAAAATATCTGTCGAACAAGGTTCGAAAGACGATTGGAGCTTATTTCTTTTCGGTGCTTCTGATATGTCAATACAAATTCACTCTAGTAATAATTAAGAAGACTGTGAATGATAAATGATCCTTTCTTCAGAGAATTTTTTTTTAAATATTGAATTTTAAAAAAGTACCTTCATTTTATATATATATATATATATATATATATATATATATATATATATAGATAAAATTTTATACATGAACTTCACTTAATTTTCTTAGAATGTGGAGATAAAGTCATAAATCATTTAAGGATTTAATTTTCAATGGATATTTTTCTGTGTTTACTGAAACTAATGTGGTTGTTGAAGAATTTTCTGAATTTGGTGATATGGATTCAATACTAGTCTTTTTTATAGCTCTCTCTCTCTCTCTCTCTATATATATATAAATATATATATATATATATATATATATATATATAAATCCCTGTTTCAATATCTGTCACATAAATTCTCAACTATTTAAACTATTTAAAAATCTTCCATGTGTACTCTATCCGAATACCTGTATGTAAATATTTGTCAACATTCGTAAAACACGTATCGTTTTCATAAAACAAAAATACCTGTTATTAAAACCTATCAAAAAACCAAATGATTTACACACAACGATTTGCATATGAATGTGTACAGATTTATACGATTTGAATAAGAATTAACAACGTTTACGGCTTCTGTTCTTTGTCGTTCTCATCGAACATTATTAACTGCCACGATAGCTAACAGTTAACTATAAATAACCGTTTTTAAACTGTCATTCATTATGTATTCCGACGTTGTTACTATTGTCCAGCATTATTACACAGAGGCCGATACATTGTTTTCGGAAGACGTGGATGGAGTACAGAGTGTACGTTTTTCCTTAAACCAACATTGTCATCTTCCAGGTGTATATGTCATATATATATATATATATATATATATATATATATATATATATATATATATATATATATATACTCAAAATTATTTATGATAGAATAAAATATTTAAAACTAAATGAGCAGAAATTCAATTCTAACCTCTTGTTTATTCATCTAATATAATAATCATTAATTAAAAATGTTGAACTATTAATTTAAATTGATACAAAGGGTTTTATAAACCACTACTTTCAAGAAACGTATTAATATTATTAAAAACCTCTCTACCTCACTTTTATTAAATTCTATGCATGAAAAAATTACACACACTCTGATATAAAAATATGAACAATGGGAAATATTTGGTTTATAACAATATTGGTATCTTTTGCAAGTTAATTAAATATACTATCGTGCAATATAATCGAACTTTGATTAAATTCGATTTACTTTATATGAAATACATATTAAATGTAAAACATAAAGTATATGAATATTTTTTTGACCCACTGTACATTAAAGTAGGAATGAATATTTTATTAAACTATATTTTATAATAAAGGTGCATTGTATATATTTGTAATTTTTTTTTCGACAAAAGACCATGAAATCTAATTAAAAATCGTATTACTGTAATAAATATTATAACTATTTATTTTTTATATAAAGATTTTTCTTCCTAATAGTTTTGTAAAATAAATAAACACTAGTGAATTAAATCTGTTGAATTGAGAGGCATTTGGTACGCACTGCATTTAATTAAAGCTATTTTTATTATCATTTTAATATTGAAATTAGAGAGATAGAAGTAGAGAAAATTAGTCCCGGCAATTGAATGTGAAATAACAAGATTGTGATGAAAGAGTTAAGAAATGAACCTACAATTAAGAAATATGCTAATACGAGAAATACGAATGGAAAAGGGAATTGAGACCTGGTCAAAGGTCTGCAAAGAATTGAAAATGTTTAAAAAAAATAATACCAGAAGAATTTGTAGAAATGTTTGTACAAATTTGGTGAAAAAATGTTTAATTAATGAGATAGTAATATGTTTTTGTGAATGAATTATTTGTTTACTCTACAAACGACCAAAACTATTCGATCAAATACGTTCAATAATTGATTATTGATCGTTTTCTTGTTGTTTATGTACATTATAACGGCGAAATTATCTTATTCAAAATGGTAAAGGACAGAAAAATATGTATTTAATAAAGACATTAAATAGGGAAGATATAATTACTGTACCAGTGATTTTCATCAACTGGTCTTGGGAATCATTGAAATTTTTATCTGTTAGGACTGATTTTATCTCTTAAACTATCCTTAGATAGCTTATAAATAAACGCAGTTTATCTACAAGTTGTTTGAACATACCTTAAGAGTCGACAACTAGTTGTAATGGATAAACATTTGTGTGATTCCGGGATAAAGACCACCAGGACTATAGATATAAAACGAAGAGTGTAGATACAAGATCTCTGATATAAAAACAGACCATAAAAAGTTTTTCGATCAAAAAATGTTCAATAAATGATTAATAAATAGAATAAACTGAAAAATCAGAATTTTCTATACCTTAGCGTCTAAAAAAACACACAAGTCGTGATCAAAAACAGTCAATAATGTGATTGATAAGTTCTGAGAACAAATCAGAATAAAAATGACTGAATAATAATAATTAGAATATTTAAGAGCAGAAATAAGACATATGTTAAGTACTAAAGGATATTTTTAGTAATTCTGATTATCTCTTTTACATATTCTGATGAATTTTGATTTCAATAGCATGTCATTTATCAATACAATAAAAATGTACTTCAAAAGTGTGTATTTTTTATTAATTCAGTTTCTGTTCAATTTCAGTTTTCAAATTTTACAATTCAAAAAACTTATACAATATCCTTGAATCACCAATTATTTAATTATGAAAGTACAATAGTGAAATAAGTTTACAAATCACTGAAAAAAATTCAAAATAAATAACGAAAATTCAAAATAAACAACTGAAACCATAAAAAAAACGAAAACAAACAATGTATCAAATATGAAACTATAAAACTTTTCATAGATTACCTCAGCAATACATAACCTATAAATAAATTTTCTACAGGCTAGAATAAAAAAATATCTAATATCATATAACAAAATTAAAAATTGTTTGTTCAATTTTATAAATCATTTATCCATTTTCTAATAGTACAATACAATTTCATGCTTTGATCATTAGAATGAATAGAAAATACTTTGTGTTGCATAACAATAAATATATATATATATATATATATATATATATATATATATATATATATACATATATCTGTGGGTGTGTACGTAAGCTACATTTTCTTTGACTGCTGCACCGTTACGAATTTCATTTAAGGGGCCTATTAATTTTTATATTAAAGAATTGAAAAAGCTATCCATTGTCAAATACGTTGTCTCGTCTTTCAGATTCACAGGTGCAACAGTGCACTGTAGTGTGAACAGGAGGGAAAAAATGTAATTGGATTAATCGCAAAAGCTTCTAGAAGTTTAAAAGGACGGTATGACTGTTCGTTTTTCCTATGAGGATTGTATTATTATGAATGCATTGTATGTGGTAGTATTCGTATAATTAAAACACTTTTTTCATTTCTATGATAACATAAACGCGGTGCAATTGATACTATTACAACTAGTTAATCTATTACAACGATACTCTTAGGAGTTGCTAATATCAAATAATGGCCTTCATTGAACATTAAAATGTATTATTCATAATGAGTTTGAAGACTCACAGGATTTCAAGATTGTCGATATCGACATTATGAATATGTCAATGATTATTATATATTATGAGTGTGTTTAATGATTCCAAATCGCATTGTTAATATAAAAAAAAGTTAATGTATTTTTTTTTGTTTTCTTAAGAAAAAAATAATAGGATAAACTTCAAGGCAAACAAATTATGTGTAACACATTGACCAGAAAAATGTAGGAAAAAAGTTTGGTTTATATTTGACAGACCCTCGCATATTTAGAAAGAAAAACTTTTCAGTATCACTGGGACAAAATAATAACGGCACCGAATTAATTTGTACACTTAATATAAATTGATAAAAGTGAATACGTTTTGTTAATAAGAAGGAATCACCAATATTTATGTATTAAATAAATATAAGATTCAATTAGGCTTTGATTCAATTTAAGCTTCGACATGAAATTATTAAAAAAATCGAAAAAAATAAAAAAGTCATGTTATTTTTTGTTTACATGTAGTATTTTAGTTCAACTATATTTTAGTTCAACTATATTTTAGTTCAACTATATTTTAGTATTGTATTGAACTAAAATACTAAATAAAAAATAACATGATTTTTTAATACTTTCATGTGGAAGCCTAAATGGAATCAATCTACACATTACATGATATGAAAAAGAATGTACGAAATATTCTATTCAATTATATAATAACAGTATTTATAACAGAAAAAGAAGTATATACATATATATATATATATATATATATATATATATATATATATATATATATATATATATATATATATATATATATATATAATTTATCTAATGTAACCTGGACATATAATCTAGAAAGATAATTAATATCATGTTTAACGAATTACCACCAATTAGTTGACAACACAGAACATTTCTAGTTAATTTCAGTCTTTCAAACGGAACCATTATTTATAAATGACCCTATAGATCAAATGTTACGATACCAACAACTGATTTCAAATGTAGCGCATGCATGTACTGAATATCATTTGAATTAATTTATTTTCTTTTATTTTTTTCCCTCGTAAATGATATATCATTACCGTTTATTACCATCGATAAAAATCTATATTATAATTAATGTGTGAAATTTATATCTATTCGAATTGCAGCATATATATATATATATATATATATATATATATATATATATATATATATATATATATGTATGTATAAGAGAGAGAAAGAGAGAGAATTAATATTATCTTTAAACACCATTCGTATATTAAACTGTATTGAGTTATTTCTACAATTTCATATTTTCCATTCTCACATAATAGAAATAAAATATTCAATATAAAACGGTATACAAGTATGTAAGCATAGTTTTAAGTGCTTGAAAATAATAAAAGAGATATTAAATAGTACATGTAACAAAAGTTATTCTTAAACGGATGAATAACATGAACTATGTATAACTTTTTAGTTTTCGTTAAAGACGTTATTTTGTATTTACTAGGAAAGAACATATTTGTTTTGAAAATAGTGTTGTTAAGAAGTTGTAAAAGAAAACTTATTCGAAAATGGATATTGTTTAATAGATGCTTTATTTTTGAGAAGAACATAATATTTCATATAAAAGTGCGCATATGTGTGTCTTTTATTCTTTAGAAAAAGAGACTTATTTGCTTAAAAATATTTCTAATAAATTTTAATATGTAGTTTCTGGATGATTAATAATATAAAATGAGAATGTGTTTGTTTTAACGCTCTCTTTACTGAAATAAATATAATTCGAAAATGGGAAAACGTAATTTTTATTATGAAAAATGGAAAATAAATTGAATTCTTTTAAATACTGTAAAATGCCGTACAGGTTTTTTTTATTTATTTCGGACATGAAAGTCTCATGAGGTGTGATATTTTAATATCAGTTTTTGTTAATTTTACTTAAAAATCTTGATAGTAAATAATAAGTTTAATTACGATAAAAGATAATGATTAATTAAATAAAAAGAGATTATAGATTTCCTCATATGACTAAAATGTTAATAAATATACAAGGCGGGTTTATTAAGTAAGGTCTCTCCAGCAATTAGGAAAAAAACCATCAATGACAAAAACGATTTACTACAGGCAAAAGACATCTATATATATCTATATATTATTGTACTTTTCCACATAGTTATCATTGACTTCCACACATTTTTGGTATTGTGGCACTAGCTTCTTTATTTTCGTGCCGAAGAAATCCTCCGCCTGTGATTTGAACCAATTAGTAACGCCTATCTTCACTTCTTCGTTATTTCACTTTTCTACAATCACTTTTTCACATAGAAAAAAGCAGAAAAATATTTTCTACTCAAAACTGTTCAGTAATCGATTATTGATGATTTTCGATTACTGCTTTTGGGAATTTTCGATGGCGTTAAACGTTAAGATACAGAACACATTTTTAATAGATGTTTGTATACATTAGCACTATGAAGATGATGGCGTTGCCATCGAAATGTTTATAAGTAATTTGATCAGGAAAATGTTTCTGAACTAAGTGAAAAAATCATTTATGCAAGTTACGAATGCCATTGTAATAAATATAATTTAAACTTTTAATAATTAATAGCTACTTTTTTCCAAAAACACAAAAGAAAATTTTACAAATACATTAACTACGAAATACGATCAACCAGTCACTTTATACACGGTAGTAAATCAACCAGTCATTTTATTCACTGCAGTAATTATTCTCAATAAACAAACAATACCAGTTTAACTTTTAAATTATTTTTAATAGCACAACCAGTGACTATCGTCGGCAATTTTCATTCGACTCCGACGTAATTACAACAAAGCTGCATGTTGCATGAATATGTATTTGACAGAGACATTTCTCAATTATTAATTTCCAATTTCAGTTACAAAGATTAATTACCGGACGGTAATGACAAGTTACAATGGCTATCGAGTCACTTGTGTGGTCAAGATGCTTTATTAGCGAATGCCTTTAATCCAGTGCTCTATAAGACGACAGAGACATTCTAGCGGTAAAATAAGTTGTTGTAATATTTAATGATCGCAATTAAATTAACGTCCTCGTTCAATGTTTAATGACGTTTATTACTGTATTAAGAATTACGATATGAACACGTACGGATATCCTTAGTAATATATTCTTTAAATTGTATGTTTTTATTTTTATTATTTAAAAGTTATTCGTATTTTTATTTTGTGTTTTCATCCCTTCTTAGGAAGAAATCTAACTATGAAACAGATAACAATATTCTTTTTTTTATTCTTTTATTAGTTTCGATTATTAATATTAAAAATTATTCATTTTTATTCCCATATCGCGGATCTATTTAATATAGAAAATCATTAAAATGTATTCATACTATAATCTTCATATTTTCATAAATTCATAAATGAAAATATCAACACATTTCAATTTTTTTTAATATAAGTTAAATCTTGAAAATATAAAATTAAGTACTCTGTTTTAGGATACAGAAAAATCGAGACCATAAAGTTTCTCCTGATCTACACTAATCATTTTTTATTTCTTTTTTTTTATTTTAACGGTCTGAAAGTAATGGATTGTCATGGAAATGTGAATACACAACAATCAAAAATAATTAATAATCACTTATTGAACCATCTTTTATTTGATTTTTTTTGGTGGTTTGTTGTATAAAAAAATCATTCGGGAGACACAGTGCGAAAAAATACATTGTGAATAAGTAAGTGACTCCAAATAAATTTTCATCAACCATTTTTTTCACTTATAAGCATTTATTGAACATTTGTAATCAGATTTTTTTGTGATTTGTGAAATGAGAGAAAAATTCATTTATGAAAAGCATTTTAGCCACAGTGGTAGTTGTGACTTAATTGCAATTATCTAAAAAGGTATTATAAGTAACAAATATATCTTGATATCAATTTAAAAAAATGATAAAATAAGCTCTGACAGATATAGCAAGCCTGATTAAAGGTTGAATATATATTATTTTCTTACAATGAACACTTCTATTATCTTCTGAACAGATCGATACATTTTTGAAACTGAATAACTCATTAATCCAAATGCTAATACTTTAAATTTCAATCTTTGATTGAAATACGCCAATGTATTAGGTGCCAAAATTAATTCTGTGCCTTTAAATTAGATTAATTATAACTCTGTTACAAATTAAAATATTTTCTTGCTGTATCAGGATTATGAAGTGCGAATCCTAACTTTTAAAAACACTACATATTCTAATCAAGCAGTTGGCATAACCTCACAAAACAGTAGTGAACACGATGGCGTCCGAAAATCAATATATCAGATACTGCATACTTTTCGTATTCCAGTTTGAAAAAAAATGCTGCCAAATTGACGGGAACGATTTGTTCACCTTTTAGGGAAGGTGTTGTGACACATAAAATATACAAAAAATGCTAAGACAGTGAAAGATGTACAAAACTGAATTACAATTTCATCGACTCAAAACCGCCATTTTTTTCGACAAGGGATCAGTCAGTTACTCGATAGATGGAGAAAAGTTATATAAACTAATGGGGGATAATTTGAGGATTGAAATGTTTTCCATTTTCCCGTAAACGTTTATTTTATATAAAAAAGGAACCGAATTAATTTGTACAACTACAAAAATTCTTGTTAAATTATTTAAGAATTTTAAAAAGATTTTTTAAAATAATAATTAGTTAAACAAGAAGGAAACAACAATTGTCTGAATCAATATTTTGAAAAAGAATAAGGTAGGGGAAGAAACAAAAAAAATATTTAAAACATTATAAGTGATTTTTAAGATGTGCACCAATCTTTACATAAATAAATAACATTCGACTCCTGACAAATGTTCAAAATCAAAATAATGCGTAGTTCATGATTACATATAGAACAATCCGTTAAAATCAATATTTCTATAACCACCGAACGAATCGATTCGATATTTATAGACACGGACCAATAAATGAAAGTAAATAAGAACACTCGTCCGATATTCGCACACGAATCGTTTTGTAACTGTAACAGACATGTTCTCGTCTACAGCTCTCAAACCATCCCCATCGTGATATATTCGCCACTAGCTGTCAACACAATCGCTTGTGGTACCCCAGAGCATAAACACAACATCTCAGTCCTTACAAGCTCGACACATAGCTCCGAGCTATTTATACGTAGTTTTGTTCACGGCTGTATTTATACGCACAAGGGCGGTGTTTTTACACACCTGTCAGCGCGGTTCGAATTTTGCACAAGTTCGATATCGCTAATAATTTCATATAGAACATATGTGTGTATGTATTTATAATGTAACGTTTTCGTTTTTGATTACATTAGTTGTGAATTATTTAGGATATGTTATGATAAACGAGCTTTGTGGAGAAGTGCAGCTTTTCATTTATATATATATATATATAAACGTATACGGAGAAAAACGATTTTGTAATAAAATAATTAAATCAATGGAAGCTTTCCAGGTTATTAATTCATTTATACTTGTACGCTGATAGATGTATTTAATTATGAATACGAACGATTTAATTATGAGTAAACTAAAATAAAAATACGAACGAGATTTTCGATTGAATTATCAGGTTGGTAGGAAAATAATTGCGGTTTTTATTTTCCGAATTCTAACTTTAATTTTTTCAATGAAAATGTCATTTCACCACCGTATTCATGTTAATATCATTTTAAAGTGTATTTTCGGTCTGTATTTTAGTCGCAACGATTTTGGTTTTAATATTAATTTTACTTCAAATCGGGCTATTGATTTAACGGAAAAGAAACAAGAGTAATTTTTTGTATGAGTTCAAAACAGGTGACAAATCAGTAGAAACTGTTCGTCAACTAAACGATGCTTTTGGTGTGGGTCTGTTAAGGAAAGTAAGGTGTAATGGTGATTCCAAAAAAGTTGTGATGAGGACGAGAGCTTTGAAGATGAAGAAGGTCTGAAGTGTCTTTCTTCAGTTCATAACGACCAACTGAAGACGTTAGTTGAATCATAACCACGCACAATAATTCGAGAGCTTGCTCAAAATTTAGGCGTTAGTTATCGACCAGTTCTGGATCACAAATAGAAAAATGTATATGAACTTGAAGGTCATAAACCGCAATTATTTTTCTACCCACCTAATAATAGAAATTTGCTTGTATTTTGACGCTCTGAAGATGATGGAACTGCCATCAAAATGTACATTAGCAACAAATAATAATTTATTCAAATATTAATACCTTTATATATAATTTAATTGAGTTTTTAAAATAAAGAACGTATCATTTGTTTAATTCGAAACAATACATAAACCTACATCAAATTGAACTTTTAGAACGAAAATCAATTTCAAAATGTATTTCATACTTTATTCAATACTCCAATGTCAAATTGTATTAAATATATATGTTTTTCTGTGTTCGATGTACATCACATACACAAACGTTTCTGTATTGAACAGAACAACGGAAATTTAAATATAGAAACGAATCAAAATTGTGCTGTAATGAAATTGACAGACATGAATATATATTTATTATTTTTTTTAAGTATACATTTAAAAACATCTACCGACGAAAATAATACAACGTCACACAACTACAGAATCCAATCAAAAAAGGAAATTATTCTGTATTGTACACAGAATTATACTTGTTTTACATTTATTTCTATCATTACCATTTCTTTTTTTATATATTCCATTCTCACACTATTACGGTTATGAAAATAATTTACACGTACGAAATATAACATTATCCACAAATTACAGCATTTGCTACATTTTCGTTACATGAATATTTAAATGTACATTTTTTTTTATAATTATAGAACGTGCAGAACGTTTTCCTAAATTGTAATAATATATCAGACACGATAATTATGTTAAATAATTAATATGTATATATATATATATATATATATATATACATATATATATATATATATATAAATATATATATATATATATATATATAATACATACTATTTATTGTTTAATTATTTGCTTCATTATATCTGATATTTTAAACGCCTAACATTAATCACGCTATTATTTTTTAATGGCTTATTATAATTTTTGCTGATGTCGAGTAATATTTTTTTAAATATATACATACATATATATATATATATATATATATATATATATATATATATATATATATACATAGAGACAGAGGGACAGAGAGATTTGTTTTTTTCCATATCAAAACCGGATCAAAAACTTTTCGGAGAAACTCGTGTAGTACTTTTATCAAAAAAAGATCTACAATCAAAAAATTTCCAGTTTGAATACAAGACATGACAAATACAGAGCATTTACAGTATAATCAATCTACAAATCACTACAGTACAAGAAAACATAACAATATATCTTCAATGTTATCACAAAAAGATCAGATGTTTATATACACAATCGATGTCAGTACAAACCGTTCTGTTTGCTTTAACATTACACACTTTTTTCTTTAAAAAAAATAACGAACTCTTTTTATTATACAGGTCGAATATCTAAATTGCGTGAAACAGAATCAGTGTTAGCTGCGATCTTCAACGAAATCATTGTCGATCTCAAGCACATCGTTCAAGAATTCAAAGCACGCGAGTTTCCGTTTAACTCGGAAATATACGGTATGTTTTCTTTGAAAATTACACTATATATATATATATATATATATATATATATATAATATAATAGAATACTCAGACATACTAAACCGAATATAGGAAAATGTAGAAATGTTTTAGGATTCGGTTAAGTTTTAAAATTAGTATTTAATTGCTGTTTGTATGGTGATATATTAAGTACTTTTTCCATTTGATTTTTTTTAAAAAAATATGTATATTTGTACATGTTTAAAAAATTTACAGAAATAATTTTGTATAAATCTGTTCGTGAATGTTGTATAAAATATTTATGAATAAAAGTTGATTATTTTTTTAAAAACACATTAATATTGAATGATTTTTCAATGAATAAAATGTATAAAATTGTAATCATTTTGTAAAATACAGAGTAATATTTATATTCATTTTATATTTTCAATAAAATTATTCTAGAAATTAAATAAATTTTTCAAACAGAATTATTTCTGTTTGGAATCTGATACTAGCAAAGATAGATATTCAGATTTAATTAAAATCGTTATACTTGTATACGAATTTGTTTGAAAATCAGAAAGAATATCTGTCAGAAATGAATCTTCACTTCTCGAAAATCACAAAAAATTCTAATTAATTGATTACTGATTAAATTGATTTTTCATTTTCTACACAAACTAAGAAACAAATCTGATCAAATTTTTAAAAACTGACCAGATTGTTTCATTGATTTACGTTTTGATGATGATAGAATAGTAGAAGCAATTAAAAATGATCATTATTAAATTACTGAACATTTTTGAACAGGAAACATGTTTGCGGTCTGTAGGGGAGCGAAAAATTCATTCATGAAAGTGAATTGAGCCACAATGACAAAATGAATATAATGACAACATTCATACATTCTTTTATTTTTTTAAAAAAAAAACTAATAAAATTTTGAAAATATATTTTTTCGATAATGAAAGCTTTCGTGTCTACTTTTATGCCTTGAATTTTATTTATATTTTTTCGGCAACTGTTTAGTTTTACTGACAGGAAGTCGTTATTCACAGTTCTAGTTTTAGCACTGTAGGTAAATGCAGTTTCACAAATGAATCAAACTACCAATTTTGTGGTGAATGTGGGCAGTTATTTGTGGAAATGAATTTAAACTGGTACAAAACCACAATTGAAAAATATTTCACTGTTTTTATTTCACACATATAAAATTCATTAATACACTATTCTTAAGTAGAAGTATAAGAGTGAATAAATTTAAGATAGCTTAAGATTAAAGTTTATCTTAAAAGGTTTAGAATGATTTACAAGAAATTATTTAAAAAAAAAATGTTTTCTCTATACAAGATAAAATTATTGATTATAATGAAAATAGTTACCGATACAAAGTGTAGAAATTATTAATTAAATCTATTTGTCAATAAATTAAAGTCCTGTACAACAACAGAGGTTAAGATATTTCTAACAAAGGGGATATTTTTTCACTTTATAAATCAAAAATCATTTTCTGGTCAGAAATATTCAATAAATCATTACTGCTCACATTGACTATTCTTTATTTACATTTCAGAACGTTAAAGTATAGAAAAATCCTAATTTTTCATCCATATTAAAGATGTTTAACTTTATCTCTTATGTAATATAAATGTAAAACTATACTAAAAGCTTATTGACTTTTACAGGATTTCTGTTGAAAATTATGTGCTTTTTTATCTCGTTTGTTCAAATATACTTTATTGCAAGTTATATCTCCAGTACTGTATAATACAGCATACGCAATCTTTTCTATTTTGTTTCCAATACACGATTTGTTATAAACGATACGTCTGTGGTATTTATTTTTTATTCTACAGATTTGATTATTTATTTTTGTATATCGATTATAATTTATGAAACATTTTTAGAAGAAGTTAGGTTAAGTGAGGGTATGGTAAAAAGGTCCTGGCCTGAATAAAATATATAATGATAAAAGGTACAAAAGTCACATAAAAGGAAAAATCTCAAAATCTAAAGATGTTTCTGTACTTTGGCGCTTTAAAGATAACATCACTGTCATCGAAATGTGTGTAAGTAACAATCATAATTGATTAATAATGATTTATTAAACTTTTTTGATTGGAAAAAAGTTTTGTAGTTTATGGTTGGAATTAGCGAAGAATTAATTTGTGAACTAAAAGCAGAGGTCAACTAAAAACAGTTTTTTAGTATTTATATCATTTATATGTTTAATGTAAATTAGTTTACCGTTCTTTATTTACATTTCACTTTAGATGATGGGTATAAATTATACAGGAATTCATATATATATATATATATATATATATATATATATATATATATATATATATATATATTCGTGAATATTCATGCATGTATAAGGAATTATATGTTAAAATATTTTGCAAACACTCAGAATGTTATTCTCTTCAGCGGTGATGTATTGCGTGACCTCGCGTTATAAACAGAGTATTTCAGATGTCTTTAAATGAGCACGTCGCAATTAGTGGAAGAGTGTAACAAAACATTTATATTGGCTTACGTGCAAGAATTGATTTACGTATGCATGTTCGTGTCATGCAGCTTGAACAATTGTTAAAAGAAACATCTATAATGAATAGTCATCGAGACATTCCGCGATAAACAATGAGGTAACAGCTGAAATACAATTTGACTATGAAATACTGTTCGTTTTTTCCAAACATTCAAATGTATACATAACTACCTTATCGTTATCTTCGTTAAATTATAAAATCATTTACAATTGAAAAGATACACTGTTTAGAATGATGTAAATAAGAGACGAATTGAGTTGAAAAAATACATCTCTGAAAGAAGATTATAAATCTTATAAGCTGATGTTAATGTGAGTGCACCGAACGGCTTACTCACAATGGTTAAAAATATAAGAGATTGTCATCGTTGTGTCAGAAAGCTTCTTTTGAGATGAGGGATGCTAAGAGGTCAACTGTGAACCAAATTATAATGAATGAAGTGAAGAAAGTGCGAGAAAAGATCTTTTAACGAGCCATTTAAGTTTCACTGAAAACGTTAATTAACGAACAATGTTTTTTAATTAATTTATATACTTTCTAAATGACGACAACAATAAACAAAAAACATTTTGGTTCATTCTAAACGTTCTGTATATAAGTTGTTTTATAGAAGTTTGATTAACAGTATTATTGTCAAGTAATTATTTTTAAATACCGTCATTATCATTCACTTGAATTAACTTTTTCACTTATTCTATTAAAAAGGATGATGTATCAAAATGTAAAGTGAAAATATTTTTTGTACAATAAGTAAACAAGTCTTAAGATAAAAAAAACTATTTTTAGCAAAATTGTATAATTTTATGACTATGAACATATCTTTTTATTCAAATTATTTTTTTTTTGAATTACACAAACATTTTTAAAATTGACTCTGTAAAAAAATATTTTACTGAACATATTCGTTAGAAAATCTATACTATAATGATAAATCTTGTAGAATATAAATGGTAGTGAAATTGTACTAATATTCATAACAAATTATCATGTTTATATTTTTTTTCATTAAAAATTCATATAATTTTCTCTCAACAAGGTGACTTTCCTAAAATATTTTTTTAATGCAAAATAGGTTTTCTTACTATGGCTAAATTCACTTGTTCAAATTACTTTTTTACTTATGACTTTTACTTATTTTTTTTTTTGAAAGTGTCGTCATAGTGTTCTTGTTAATATTATTTTAAATAGTATTTCTATAAAAAAATATATAAAAACTGATATAGAAAATATATTGTTTTATGTCAAAATATAATATCTATCAAAAAAGAAAACTCATAATCCTGAATAGGAATTTATATCAAACATTTACACAATACAGTTCTAGTTCTAGCTAAATTCAATTTCAGAAATTAATTCTTGGTTGAGAGATGTAATGTTTTCAAATTAATGCTAGTACTTCAAAATCCTAAAACGACGAGAAAATATTTAATGTAAAACACAGTTATGGGTGATTTAATTTAAAGGTACCGAATTAATTTTTACAGCTAATACATACAGAATCCCTCAAAAAAAATATAAAACTAAGACAAAGCTTATTAAATATTTATAGAAGTCACTTTTATTAATTTTTCAAACAGATTTTTCTAGACTAGAAAGAATTATACCATTTCTGAGACTCAAACCTCAATAAAAATAAAAACAATTATTTTCTTTATAAGGTTTTTCTGTCTAAACAGATACAAAGACTTTATTTTTTCTTGATGATGATGTACTACAAATAAAAGATTTAAAGAATAAAAAATGATGACGAAAAAGATATAATTTCTTCTAAATAAGTTTCTTTTTTTAAAAAAAAAACCAAAATATTAAGCTGATTTGGGTTCTACCAATAGATGTTATTCAATTTAAAAATCGAAAAGTATAAAGCTTTTAAATTTAAATTAAATATATTATTTTTTTCAAAAAAAGAAGAATAAGAAGTCAAGCAAAACAAAATCTCTGAATACATAAATAAATGTTAAAAATAAATTAAATCGCTTATTCAATACGCGTTAAAAAAATTTATTATATTTTTTTAAAAAATTTATGAATAACAAATTAAATTTATCTTAAAATGTATTTACTTTATATAATTGAAAGTAGTTTAAAAATTATTTTTGTTACAAAATAAACATAATATGTTCATATATATATATATATATATATATATATATATATATATATATATATATATATATATATATATGCATATATAAAATGTAGATAACGGACGTACACTAAATAAACAAATATCTGTGCGGATAAAATACTTAATTAAAACGGTCTGATATTAAATTTAATATTTTAACAGCGTCGTTTAATTATTTTCGTTTATTTTTTTCATTTTCTTTTATTTTTGAAATGGTGACCTAAATGATGAGGTCGAATTATATCGATTCACATGTAGTCAAGGTCGAACACGCGACTTTTTGTGTACGAGATAAGCATCAAAAATTTAACCTAACTCAAGGATATCACGTTATATATACGAAAATAAACTTGAAATTTTGTGCATTACGAATGAATGCTTGTTTCATTTCAGTGACTGTTTCTTATTATAATTTTTTTCTGTCCTTTCTCTGAAAGAAACATTCAGTTTTGTACTTTAATTGTGTGCACCGAATCTGATCTGTTAGTATATTTTTTTAAAAAACAATGAATATATATATATATATATATATATATATATATATATATATGTGTGTGTGTGTGTATGTATATAATTAAAATGTAAGGTTATAAACACACATTCATATTAACAAAACGATAAGAAAAATATTTCTTTCATGATATAAATTCATAGTTTCGCAGAATTTTAAAAATATTTCCGTAATAATAGCCAATTATTTTTAAACTCATTGTATAACGTTTCGTTTTGCTTGAATTATATATACAGTTAATTGAACATAATAAAAACGTGAATTAAATCAAACCTGTTTTTTTCAGATTATTTTGTTAATTCCAGAATCTAAATTAAAATCTAGGTTTTTATTTTATATGTTAATGAGATAATTTAATTATTTAACAAATAAATTTTTGTTTATTTTGTATCTAAACCTGTGGTCGACTATGTGCAACCGAAAATCTATACACAACAATAATAATATGTCTGCTTGGAACAAATTAAACGCAGTAGCAATGGCCTCTTCACAACCAAACTACCAGTTTGTATAAATTTAAATTTTTTCTTTTACCGATGAAACGTTCAAAAAAAAGAAATAATACAATGATGTAAGATTGCAAATAAAACTTTATCATCAAATAAATGATTTAATTGATAAATCAGCAGAAAACAATTAAGCTTTTATCTAGAATGAAATTTTGATCGAAATTCTTTCTATAATTATTTGTTAATTAAGTTGTACTGATCAGTAATTTTAGTCAAAAAAAGTATTGTCAGTATTATTAAAGAAATAGTACACTGAGATGATGGAATCGAAAAGAAAACATTAACTTTTCACTATTCTATTTGACTAGCATAGAATCATTACGATTGAGATCTGAACCTTAGAAGATTTCATTGTGTATTTGGTGCGATATAAATGGAATTAACAATTAGAAATCGCTGAAGTTTAACAAAGAATATCGATATCGAAGAATTTTGTTGCAAGCAACAACAGAAATGCATCTATATTTGTTTCGGAGTTGTTGTTAATAATAATTTATTTTATTAAACCAGATTTTAAGAGACATTTTGCAATATAGGAATTTATTACATGTCAAAATTAATTCAGTGCTCATAAGTTGAATCAATCATAACTAATATATATATATATATATATATATATATATATATATATATATATATATATATAAGTATGTCTTTATAATAATTATCGCAAGATAGATTGCAACGTAGTTGTTTTACATATGAGATAAACATATGTGGTTACTACATAAACCTCGTCCTAAATAAATAAGTCCACGTCATGGAATTTGTATTTTTAGTGGATAATTTTGATTATATATATATATATATATATATATACACAGAGAGTGAGAGAGAAAGAACACAATGGAATTACACATTCATTGAAAAAAAGGTTAGAATTCAGACACAAAAACCGCAATTACTTTCCTACCAACTTAATAATTACTGTTAAGTAGATAGTAATTAAATTTTGATTACATTTAATATCCAGTTACCAATTATGACTATAGTATAAAATTACTCATCAAACAAGACCTTGAATTGAAAACTTAAGATATTATTTTATCAAGTACTTATTTTAAAATAAAACTTTCGACGATAATTCCATCTTCCCTTTAACGCTCGGCGGGTGATCACTACTGAACACATTTGAACATTTTAATAGATTCGAACATTAATAAAACAAGTGACAAGTTTATGTGTAATGTTCACATTTGAACATTAGAAAAGTACATGGACTGTCTAGTGAAAAATGATTCATTACTAAAATTAATATTCTAAAACTCTTTTAATGTATTTTTTACTCATTCGAATCATTTTTTCATAAATTTATACTATAAAGATATCAGAGAAAATACATATAGCGTTAAGTATATATTAAACAATTTATAACACTTTAAATATCTTTAACGTTCAAACTTCTTATTTATTAATAATAAAATAAAGTTGACATGTGGATACTAAACTTTATTAAATAAACTCCAACTTGGTATAGTGAATGAATATGCCAGTAATTTATAACTCGTGTAGAAATTTATTACTGTTTGACCGTCTGTTACATTTAGCATCGGCGCCCATCAAAACAATACCATAAATCTTGCATATAATAATAATAATAAGACACGGGATGAGTATCTGGCACGTGCGTGACTATACTGAAAACTTCAAGAGAGATGTTCCTCGATACAACGGCCTCGTTAACTTTTACAACTCAGTGCTGTTCTTTATTTTTTTAAGTAAAAACAGCTCCAGACTTATTAATTTTTGATGCTGGATCGTACATAAATTTGTTAACGCCGCGTTCGTCTGGAATATGTATTTTTTTCGTACCTTCGTTACGAGATGTTTTTATATACACTCCGCGTGAATAATTCTGATATTTCTGCTGTCTGTAAATATGTTTCAACACAGGATGTGTGAAAGATGATGAATATTATTTTGTAATGGCTGCTGAGAAAATTATTCCGTCTTGCGTCATAGACGCAAACACTTTTTATCTGTTTTGATAAAGTAACAAATATAGATCAGTGAATGTGCTGTTTTTTTTTTGGTTCTCTTTCTTTTCTTTAGTACAGTTCTAGATGTTATGTTCGAGATTGAGTTCATATTATCTACAGTGATATTGTTTTAATGATAAGATAAACTCGTGTATGTTTTCATAAAAATAATATAACGTTATGTATCGACTATATTCTTCAAACGTACATAAACAAATTATTGATGTTTAATACACAGTTCTGTGCGAATCATATAGTAGATAAGGGTTAGGTTTGTTTCATCCACATCTCGTTTTCAATTGCATCACCTTCAGACAGACTTTGAACTCGAGTTGAATTAAAATTTAACCAAGTTTCACTCACTGATCTGTGCGATTCTTGTAAACCATGTTTGAATTCGTTTCGTTTATATCTGGTTTCGAATTTTATCATATTCAAAACGATTTTAGACTTGAGTAGAGTTCAAAATCTATTCGAAAATGACGAAAATTAACACCGGACATAGAAGAAACAAACTGCCAGGAATTATATAAGACTTAATCGGACAGAACAATAAACACCAGGTACACAGACAAAACAAATTAAAGACTTAACACATCAAATAGAACAATAAATAATATACAAAAAATATAAATAATTTTGTCTGATTTTTGAATAACTTTTCTTGATTTTGTTTTAGATATTGTCGATGTTACAACTGATCTATAGATTAATATCCTGTTATACATCCAGGATATCCTTTTACTCTAACCGTAGAACGATTGCCAATCACAGAAGTTCACTTGCATTTCGCAAATTATCTGATGGTCTCATATTTTAAGGATTATCGCTAAGAAGTGGGGGTTTTTTCGTGGGTCTTCGAACAGGTCTCTTATTTCAGATTATCCAGCAAGATAATACTTGCCTAGTATAGTCACATATGCTACAAGGAATGATTAATATGAGATCAGGTAGTTGGCACGTCATTCCCGATAGTGAAAAAACGAGTTTTTCATAAATAAATGTTTCACTTACCCCATAAAACATAAAAAAATCAAATTTATTGGTGTGTTTCTAATCTATATTTAATAATTGATTATTAAGCATTGCAATCGAGAAAAAATTTTATGTGGTTTAAAAAAGAGTCCATTTACGAAAGTGAATATCCTAGAGTACCAAAACAAAATTGAGATGTCTCGAGGTGCTCTACACAATTTGATGTTTGTAAAAAAATAAATTGATGAAATAAACCGTTTAAATATCGTTACAATCACACGCATCGACTGTAACATAAATGTTTTAAAGACCTGGATTAAATATTAGAATATTTTTATTATATATTTAACCTGATTTCGTTACATTCTTATTTATTTTTTTTAAATAAATATTCTCGTCTCTGCACTAATTTTAAATGTTCCTAAGCCTGGCGTTTATTTAAAATTTGACATAATTATTTTCTTAATAAGAGATGACCTATTAATATGGAATTAAAAAAACAATCAATTTATTGTTAGTTCAGAACACACACAATGCTGTATATATATATATATATACATATACATATATATATATATATATATATATATATATATATATATATATATATATATAATATAAACATAGAATCACAAGTGTGTTCTATACAAGTAAAAAAGTGCAATGGATGCAAAAGAAAAACCGAAAAATGCACTTTAAAATAGCATTAATATGAACACGATGAAATGACACTTTCATTGAAAACAAATTAATGTTCGAGTTCAGAAAACAAGAACCGTAATTATTTTCCTATCAACCTAATACCGTGATGTTCTGTGAATAATGGCAGCTCTGTCAAAATGACAAATAAATAACAATCACAAATGATCAATAAACATTTATTACAGATTTTTGATCAGGAATTTTTTTTATGTGGTTCAAAAAAGAATTCGTTTGTGAAAATGAATATGCTAGAGTTCTAAAACAAAATTGAGATGTCTCGAGATGCTCTGCACAAGTTTGATGTTTGTAAAGAAAAAATAAATTGATGAAATAAACCTTTTAAATATCATTTCACTCACAAGCATTGACTGTAACATAAATGTTTTAAAGACCCGGATTAAATATTAGAATATTTTTATTATGCATTTAACCCGCTTTCATTACATTCTTATTTGTTTTTTCAACTGTCAAATATTTTATTATCTGAACTAATTTAAAATGGTTCTAAGCATGGTGATTATTTCAAATTTGACATAATTATTTTCTTAATAAAAGATGAGCTATTAATGTGGCTAAAAATGTGGCATTAAAGAAAACAATGAATTTTATTGTTAGTTTTAGAACACATACAATGCAATATATATAAACAGAATCACAATTTGTGTTCTACACAAGTAATAAAAGTGCAACGGCTGCAGCAGACAAACTGAACCAAAGACCATAATCGCATGCATCATGTGTTCATGTGGACTTTTAATGTGTCAACATATGCGTAACAGACGTTCATTCACGTCCGACTTCCGCAATTCGGCTGATTCTATGTATATTTAGATGATGAAGTAGCCGATGAACATTATTACAAGTTTCTGTATATTTGTCTTACCATCTAATATACACAATTTATCTTTTAATATTTATAATTTATTCAGAGCGCAAACGTTTATTTGTTTATAGAGTGAAGCAGCAAATTCAGTTCGAATTTATATACACGTGCATCCATACACCTTTTGATGTTTTCAACGTTTCGTTTGTTGATATGACAAGGTGATGGCATGCGATGATGTTATTTTTTTTGATGAATGAACTGTGGAGGCGTGTGGTGTCCAGTGTATCAAAAAGTGAACTGTTTTTTCTCTCGAATCGAGAACAGTCGTTTGTGTTTTCGAATGAATGGATTTTAGAATGAAACAAAATGAATGGATACGAACTTTTTAAAACAAACCCAATTAAACATTTTAGTATACGGACAGATGTTTAAAAAAAGATGATAAATATATACACAGTTCTAGATATTGCGAAAAACTCATAGGTTGTTACTAAAAAAATGTCCTGTTTTAACTCTCCCGTTCCGATGCAGTAAACTCAGTTGACAGCGTGTTTTTATTTGCAAATATCGGTCATGATATTTTTAATTATATTTCTTTATTTTCTTATCATACACATATTATATTGATACTAGTCGCTAGTGTAAGGATTGACTATGATGACCAAATAAAAAAATCCTCATATTCCATCATAAATAGCAATTTTCATGAAAAATATTAGAGCTAAACTGTGTTTACTGCAGCAATACTGAGATTTTTAAAAAGGCACTGAGTTGGAAGCATTAAATCATTGCTTTGTAGTTATTTCGTGAATAACTGCACGTCAAATTTTTTTTTCACAACATGTACTTCCTCATCAATCGTCATTACTTGTCATTAAATCTTTATCTGTCATCAGCTTTCTTAATACACCAGATACTATCAACAGATCAAGATCTAGAATAGTACTCAGTTAGAAATCGTATCATTTTTCACATCACTCTTTTTCTTTCGTTCAACTCTTTTGAAACACATTATAATGGAACAAAATAAAATCGAGAAATATCAATAATATGAATGTGAATATACACTGTTTTTAGAAATAATTTTTTAGAATACTTTTGTAGTATTTTTTTTCATATTACTTACAAAGTTCAAAAAAAGTTGATTCTCTCATAATAATAGTTCATTAATAGGATATCAACCAATCAGAACATGAATAAAAGTCATCATCCCACAGGAAGACAAATTTTTGTTTATAGACATTTAAACTATTAACCTTTTTAATATACAATATGTACTCATAAAAAAATTATACAATTTTTTCATAACTAAATTAATACTTCAAAGAAGAGACTTTTTTTTATCAAAATGAAGATTACAATTATTTTTTCAAATGAATTCTTTTTCATTTATGTTCAATAAATTATTATTAATGATTTTTGATTGTCGTTCACGCAAATTTCGATGGCTATGCCAGGGATCTTCAGAGCGCTAAGGCACAGAAAAATCTGTTCATTAGTGAAAGAGAATTCAGAACTAGGGTGCCAAAATATACTTATAATTTTGGTTTACATTTACATATAAATGAATTTATCTTTTTAATTTCCAGACCAATAACAATATTCTTAACACGATTTACATAAATCATGCAGAAAAAAAATAATAAAATAAATACAGTTTAAAGATCGATCAAAATAATAAAACTTTTCTTAGAACAAAACAATAAAAAAAAAAGATTTCTAACTTAGTAATCGCTGATTGTGCTTTAAAATCATTCTCTCCTCACATTACATGAAAACAGCTACAAATCATCGCCGTATAAAATTTCAATTACTCAGTGCATAAACTGAACATGACTCATATGTGGTTGGTTCGTTAACCCTTTAAGAAAACAACTGTTTCGGTGAGATTCGAGCGCGTGATATTTACAGTACATACATACATACATACATATATATATATATTACACTTCAAATTGTTATCAGCTGCACGTGTTTCGGTTATAAACGTGCCGCAAATAGCCAACTCATCCCCTGGCGTAAGTTACAGACGATTACAGCCACGATTGACATACTAAAATAATCTGACGTACCGGGAATCGAACATGTGATGATTTGTATACGAAATAAACACGCATCAATAAGTAAACAGACACGGAGAACACGTGTATTGAATGCAAACGGATTTTCATGCCGTCGAGTGTAAATGACACGTCGGAGTTCCTCGTCTGAAGGAGAAGACGTCCTGCTCCAGCATCGCTGTGCGCGCAAGGAAAAATGTATGAATTGAGAGACGAACGCGTTATAAATAAACTGGATGGAAGGAACGGTGTAAGAACGGTACGCACGGTTTTTATTCAACGTACGTGTCGAACGAATCATAATGAAATGTGTCGTAAATGTGAACGTTTTATGAAAATATAAATAAATTATCACATGAAAATATTCGGTACCTGTCAGCTGAAACCATACAGTGCATTTTTTTTTGATGTGCAATCTCTTCGACTAGAAAATAAAAAAGTAGAATCATAGATTATTGTCGTAAATTCGTTCCTTCGTAGGAAATATTTAATAATAGTTAATTACTTTCATAAATTAATTCTTTTCTATTTGATAAAACTATTTGATTCTTGAATTGTTAATTCTCGGTTTGTTTCGAATCATCTATCTAAACAAAAAAAACTTTCCGGTACTCCCAATATATATATATATATATATATATATATATATATATATATATATATATATATATATATATATATATATACGTAGAATACATAACCTCAATATTTATAATTACAAATAAGTATTAATGTTTTAAAATGATTTTATTTAATTTTAAATAAAATGATTAGAAGAACGATTTCTTTTAAAAAATAAATATAATTTCCTTGCCATAGAATTTCGTACATGAAATTAAATGTTCACTGTATATAAAACATATTTACAGCGACTTAAATTCGTACAATACGTTTTGTAAATGATTTTTCATTACAATTCTGCTAAATAATCAATTAGTGATAAATACAGACAAATGTATTTAGAATAATTTATGAAAAATCAATTTATAATGTTAACTTGTCAAAATTGTTACACTTGATAAGAGTTTCTGTAAAAAAAAAACTATTTTATTTAAGCACAAATGTCATTTAGAAGCTAACAAGTGTTAACCGTTTGAACACGATTTTTTTCTAATTTTGTTGAATACCTACTTGTATTTATTTTTAGATAAAGTCGGTCAGGTTATATACAACAGTAAATTTTATTGTTTATTTATTTATTATTATTATTATATACTTTATTTTTTATATTTTTTTAAGTATGGTAAAAAAATTTCCAAGCTTGGTTGTGACGTTCTACCGCACCCTTCCTACTCATCAGACATTGCACCCTCTACTACCACTTATTTCGATCATAGGAACATTCTTTAAGAAATAAGACACAGAGATATGTACCATGTTAAAATGATCATTGAACACTTTTTTTTTAAAAAAAAGAACCAGGAATTTTATAAAACAGGAATATTTTCTCTTCCTGATAGTGTGATAGATAATGATGGAAACTATATTATTCAATGAAGTACACATTTTTCCTCTTAATTGGTTTTTATTTTAATATAAAGAAAAACTTTCCGGTACCCCTAATATATATATATATATATATATATATATATATATATATATATATAATGTGTATGTATGTATTCAAAATGTATATTTACGAGCGTTTATAGCTTTAATGCAGTGTAAACCGATTAAAATACAATGATAAAGCAAGTAAAAAAGTACGTACTGTAAATCCAATTTCCTTAAACAATTAATCATGTACTAAATATCCAAATTAAAAAAAAAGAAAGAAAAAGTAAACAATTTATTATTTTATTATACAGCACGAAAAAAATATATATGCAGCAAAGCTGAAATAATGCTAATTTATAAATGTAACAAAGATAACGATCAAAACAGATCGTCGACAGTTCTTGTTAAAACACTGTACATTTGTGAAATAATAATCCGACATGTAAGTACAGCATCCTTGGAATGAACCTAATAAGATATGAAATAAAGATGATGCCGGAATGCATCACGGCAGATAAACATCGGCGAAAAGTGGTCAGACGTCATAAAAAATACTATGACAATCTTGTTAGGTGAATCAGCGTCGAAGCTTACTGGCACACAGCCCCGACAGACGTAGCTCCACATTCAGTCGAACGAACGCGAAATCCCAAACCGCATTTACGTCTGGATATCTTCTACATCTTCTCCTCTTTTTTTTCTCGTCCGCTTTCGGCGGTGTATTCCCGTAGTGTGTTTTCGTGGAACGAACGTATCCATCCACCAGACGTTCAGTAGTTTCGTTTATTCTATTCTATTATCAAGATGAATGTAACAAATGGAATTACAATTTTAATTACGTGTGAAGCTACTGTCGAGTTTAATTTACTTGAGTATCGTCCGTATCTTGCTTTTTATGCGGCAAACAGTAATATTGTGGCCGTTTTATGGAAAAAAAATATACAATGAGGATTTCATTTCAGGGAAATAAAAATCGGTAGTCATTTTATTGAATATCAAGATGGGATACTTATTAAATTATCTGTTTTAATATTGGGTCATTTTCCATAAGTAATGCTGTTTTTTTGAAATAAGTTTTGAAACAGCGAAAAAATTAACGTTTTAATTTTGAACCAAAATATCAGGTTGTAATATATCAAGTTGCCGAATTTCAATCAGTCAGAGGTTAACCGCGCTTGAGAAAAGTTCTGTGCAATATCTTACAAGTTCAGCTATTTGGAATTGACTAATGTACTGTACCCTTCAATTGTTTTAAAATACTGAGTTATTGTTGTTATTTTTATTTTTTTTATATCCTTTAACAGGATGGTGTCCACTTTTTTTTATATGAGTTTAAGTTGGGACACAATGCAGCGGTAGCAGATAGAAATATCAATGGAGCTTTCGGAGAAAGGTCGGCTAGCCAGAGAACAATTCAATTATGGTTCAAAAAATTTCGTTCCGTTAATATGAATCTCGACAATGAGCCTCGAGGAAGGGCTAAAACCATTGGAACGAAGAAAATTCGAGAGCCATGGTGGAAGCTAATCCACATATAACAGTTCGAGCTCTCGCATGTGATTAAAGTGTTAGTGTTACGACTGTTTCTCGTCACCTCGCTGCAATAGGAAAGGTGAAAAAGACTGGATAAGTGGGTGCCGCACGAATTGGCAGATGGTCAGAAACTGAGAAGCTCAGAGGCGTGTTCTTCACTGATGATTCGAAATTATAAAACACGATTTTTAAATCGAATCATTACTTGTGATGAAAAGTGGATTCTTTATGATAAAGGAAGAAGGTCTGGATAATAGTTAAATGCAAATGAAGCTCCAAGATACGCACCCAAGCCGTCATAACACCAAAAAAAAAACTTATGGTTACTGTGTGATGGACAAATAAATGAATAATCCATTATTCTTTATTAAAAGCAAGCGAAGCAATTACGGCTGATTCATATTGTCGGGAAATCGACAATATAAATAAAAAATTAAAATCAAAACAGCCAATGCTAATCGATAGATATGGGCCAATACTATTGCAAGACAATGATCGACCACACACATCTCGAATAACAATTTCCTAATTAAATTCATTAAATTATGAAATTTTATCCAATCCCTCTTATTCATCAGATCTTTTACCGACCGACTCTCATCTTTTTCACCACTAAACTTATCAAAAGACCCTCACACTTATAGGATGACCTAATAGAATATCATTTATGATTATAACTTGTTTTTATAAACATTTTTAAGTTAAGGATTTAATATCAGAATTTATCAATAATTCTGATTTAAAAATTTCGACATTTTACGATTTCATACTGACATTCTGATGAACAAGAAGTATTAATAACTAAAAAAAGAAGTACTTAATGAAAACAATTCTGCTACGAAATGAAATTGTACCCTGCCATTTCCATTACCGAATTCCGTCCATCAATCAAAATTAACTCTTTTCGTTTGACAACTGTGAGTAATAATCAAAAAAAAAAAACAACTCCGACGAATAAAAAAAGAACACTCCATGATAATTATTTAACTTCACGTGACATATACCTGACATGAACACAATACTAATTACGTAGCGTCGATGTGAACCGAGTCTGTTCTATTTGAAAATCACGTCCGGTCAAGTCGGTCCCGTATGAAATCTAAGAAGACGCCATTTATTGTAAACAAGTGCACGTTAAATTCAGTGATGGTATTACACGATCGTTGTATACACTATGTCTGTTCTGCAGATCGGTGCACGTACAGTGGGGGAAATCGAAGGAAGGTGGAATGACTGGCTAAAGAAGGTGTATTTATTCTGCTCGGCCACGCGGAACTTGTCCGTGTGCCAGATGTCTGTATATAAGAATCTTGTTTCGCGTCGCCAAGAAATGTAGTAGTGATTGTTTTCAATCGATAATTTCAAGTGGAAATGTTCGAACGAGCGCAGTTTCTTTTTATTTTTATTTCATTCCAGATTGAAACTAGTATTATATTTCGTTTGTTCTTCAACTTGTAGTTTTAGATGATCGTTACATACGAATGTGGTTAAATTTACAAATAAATTTAATCACTTATCAAAAATAATTTTTATGAACTTGTTTCATGCCCTTTTCAAACTTAAGTATATGAAATAAAATTTAATACCAGCAGTGTTTCAAAAGAAACTCAACAAAGATTACACTTAATATAGAAAACTATCGTAAAATTAAAAACTTGAATATCAAAAGTCAGTATTCTACAAGTTTTAGTTTTATGAGAGCTTTAAAATTCACATAGGTGTTTTAGATGTTTTCAATGTCTCTATTAAGTAAATAAAATCAAAAAATAATTGTTAAGTTAAGAAAAAGACATTTGGATAAAAAAAAGTTAGTTTAGTTTATTTTTAAAGACAGTCCAATTACGTGGTTTAATTCTTGGAAGATAATGGAATCGTCATCGAAATACACACAAACAATAATCGAAAATGATAAACAAACAATTATTGAATATTTTTAATCATGTTCTTTTTATCGATTTGTATAGTGGTGGTTCTAAAAAATTCATGCTAGGGACGAGAGCCTTGAAGATAAAGAAGGTCCCGGGCGTCCTTCTTCAGTTCATAACAACAAACTGAACGCATTAGTTGAATCAGAACCATGCACAACAATTCGAGAGCTTGCACAACAGTTAGGTGTGTTAGTCCTCTAACAATTCACGGACGGAAAAATCTATATGAAACTGAAGGTCATAAACCGCAATTATTTTTTTACCAACCGAACAATAAACTATTTTTAACGATTTACTACGCTTTTTTATATAAACAATGAAAGAATGGACACTGAATATTTGCTTTGTAAGGAATAATTGACGTGAGATATTTTTTGTATAAAAATGAAACCTCTGTAATATTCTTTCACTGTATACAAAAACATACATGAAAAGAATGACTAGCATTTTCTTTTTATTATATCTAATCTATTAATCTACCAAAATAGATACACGAAATATATTTACACATATTTTCTTTATCCCACGTATTGCATTTGTGACGACTTCATCGATTTCACACGTGCTTCTTTTAATTCGACTATAGTTTAAAATGAATTCAATCCCCCGTTTCAATCTTTATGGAATGATTTGAAATATTAATTTTAGTCAAAAAATCGAAAGTTAAAACATACAGACCAACAACATAAATTACCGTTGCAATAAAATATAAAAAAATATGTATACATATAAATACATTCATATACAACCACTAAAACAATGTTAATTATCCATTACGATTTGCATACGGTTTTGAATGAATTACGAACAAACATACATTACAAATAGCAGAAACATGTTATTATTGCTGTATTAACTATATTATCGTCACATACATATATATATATATATATATATATATATATATATATATATATATATATATATATATATATATATATATGAACTGTTTTAGGGGATGAGTTTTTCCGTTTTGTTTTATATGTACAATAATTTATGAAGCGGAATATAACAACATAATTTAATAGCTGTTATAATTTATATCGAATTGTAATCAGGAAAAGTTGGATGACAATCAGCTCTTTCGAGCATGTTTTATGTATGGCTTAATATATTTTTATTATATATACATATAGCTCTATAAATATTTATAACAATCCTTCCAAGAATCGAATTATGAAAAAAATAACAAACATATATAAACAATTTAAAAAAAATTCGAAACTTACCAGTTTTCTTTCTAGACAAACCATTTAAAACTCAGTTAGTTCAATAACAATGGATAAGAAGATTCAGCACATATTTTAAAAATTAAAAAGATGAGAATTGGCGAAGAAACTTAATTATTAAATTATTGGAGAAATTATTTTTTCAGTTTCCTTTAATGTAAACGAAGATGATTTAAACGTTTCCCTTTTCTTGTTTAATCCTTTCGAGCTTAATGAATTACAGAAAAGATTAATGAGGAATATTCGAGGCTACATTGAAGAGGAAGAATCTTTTATCACGACCGGTCATCGTGAGAGTCATACATGGAAAATGGGTTTTGTTAAGTAGTCCTCATAGGGTATTCAAACCTTGATGATGGCTCCCTATTATACATCTCCAGAGACTGCACTGTTCTGCATTTTGACCGAACAAGGGTAACAATTATTAGATAACGGGACACGTGATAAAAGGCAGCTACTTTATTATTAATAGACATGTCAATGCGACACAATACCTCCCCTTAAAGTTGAACAAATCATTCCGGTGGCTTTGGGAGCATTTTTTTTTCAGCTAGAATGCGAAAAGTATGCAATGCCGAAAATGATGCTTTTCACTATACATCATGCATTATGTTCACTACTGCTTCGTGAGATTATGCTGTTTGTTCAAGATATACAGTGTTTTTAAATGTTAAAATTGGCACTTCGGCATCATGAATCGACAAGAAAATATTTTACTATAAAACCGAGTTGCAATTAATTCATTCTAAAGGCACATAATTATTTTTTAAACTTAATAAAACAAGATTACGAAAACTGAGAGAGTTTAAGCAAAAAAGAGAGTCATTGAAATGAATGGTCGCTTAAATCAGAAAAAGCTGAAGGAGAATTTTATCCAGAAGTGCAATAGATTATTGTTTTCTGTAATACTCACTTCTTTCATTTTTAAAGTATGTTCTCAAACTTTTTATAAAAAGTTATTGAACTAGATAGGTTTCTTAGATGGTTTATATATAAAAAAAAAACTAGTATTTTTCGAGTTTTTATGAAAAGCATTTCACATCTCTCTTAAGAACACTTATAGTAGTATATTCTTTGAATAATTATATATATATATATATATATATATATATATATATACACAAATGATAATAAAGTTTCATCAGCACAAATAAACATAGTTAATCTACACTCTATTCATGTGTCTTCAAACAATATAACTTTCATCTTATTAACAAGTGTATACATACATACGTTACTCGTATTAAAATAGCAAATATTTAACAAGATATTAACATATATTATTCATATATATATATATATATATATATATATATAAATCGTCGGTTTTGAACGTAGCACACAATTACGTTTTATGGTACGTATTTAAAATCTTAAAACTTAATACAAACATTTATATTTCTGATGAAATGTATCTACGATTAAAAGTATACACGTACTTGAAGTAATGTAGGGCATGCGATATGTTTCAGATGAATTCCACTAATAGGGAATAATTTATTTCATTCGTTTCTTTAGTCAGGCAGCATTTATACGTATCAAACGGTTTATATCGAGAAATGGAATAGCATTTACTATACGTGACGTTTCATACTGAAAATATATGTAAATTATGTACAGCTGTGTATGAGTCATACATACACACACATTTATATATATATATATATATATATATATATATATATAATTTACTACTAGGACCGAGTGCAAGAAAACATACTTAAAACTGAAACATGAAAATAGATTTGAGTAATGCATATGTCAGAATAACGCTGTCAATTATAAACCTTGATACTTTTATGCCTCTATATCAACGGTGGGCAAGCAAACTGCGGCTCCCGAGACAATATTGAGTTTCGTTGTCATTTTTCATGAACTTGTATATTAATTAGTAATCCATAGAAGTACAGTATGTACTAAAATTAGAATATTTTATATACATGAAGCAGTATATACTATATAGAAAGATGTAAATATTAAGCGCTCACTGAATTCTTTTTACTACTTTGCTATTGCAAACATTGACTTATTAATAAAAACTTTGATTCAATACACCAAAGCAAGACATATTAGAGAATGTAATGAGGAAAGTTTTTAGCCAATTCGACACTTTCAAAGTTTCTTGCAATTACTGGAGCAGTACGCAATTAGTATAGTGGTCCGAAATGTTAGATACACTTACAATTACCCGAAATAACTTCTAATAGTTCTGTGTATAAATATTGTGGAAACACGTGTAAATCTTTTATTCATTTATGTGTACGTTTACATAGACTGTGTGTTTCCGTAGGTTTTAAAACGAAATAAGTAAATGAAAAGGGAATTTTTTTATATAAATAATATTTTGTTAGATGAGTGGGTTTCGCCTCCTGCTTGCTACGTTAGCACAACCAGCAGGAGGAGGGAGATCGCTCCATCTCGCTGAAACTCGCTCCCTTTCTAACAAATAACAGAAAATAATAAACAATACACACAAAATGACTGATATCAATCAATCAGAACACAGATCACGTGACTGATATCAACCAATCAGACAACGAATAAAAGTCACACAAGGCGGCTCGAGGACCATTTTTAGTTATAGAGAGAAACAGAAAACGGATGAAATTGTTTTTGTAAATTTTATTGTAAAATTTATTAGATTCAATTGTTTGATTCGATTTCTTAAATTTAAAATTAATAAAAAAAAACAATAATATGACTTTCTGGGTCATTAATTTGTATTTTCATAAATAAATCGTTTGTCCACCATAGAAACCTGTTTGAAAATGCTTATTTTTCCAATTTATTTATTTACTGTCAGCTTGTGTTTCATGTACTTGAATTCTTTATCTCAAAAATATCCTACGGGGTTAAATTTTATATCCAAGAAAAAACAATAAAAATAGTTATCTTAAATCTAATAAAATACAAATAGATTTATAAATAAAATTTTATAAATTAATCATTTTGTAATCTTGCAAACCATAATTTTTTTTTGAAATTATTAATAAATTATATATTATTTTTCATTGCTACTTCTGTGTATTTCAATGACTATTCCATCATTTTCAGATCAACAAGATGTAGAAAAATGAGTACTTCGATATAAAAATTGAAATATGATTATAAAAATACGAAAATGACAGTTTTATAAATCAATTTTTCATACTCATACAAACCAAAAAAATGTTTTCTTATTAAAATTGTTCAATAATTTATAATTTATCAAATTTTCTTGCACCTCGTCACTCTGAAAATGATAGACAAAGATAAACAATAATAATAAAAAAATGATTTTTTGTGTTTTGTGGGTTGAAACAAGAATTCATTTGTGATAGTGAATTTACTCAGTGTCAGAACTGTATTGAGACATTAATTTGTCTTTGTCACAAAATGTATTCAATGTATTGAAAGAAATCATTTTAATAAAATAAAAAGATATAAATTACTTTTTTCAACAAGGTTAGAAATCACAAATATCCTATTTTGAATGGTAAAATCTGAATTTAACTAAACATTGAAGAAATAGTTCAATTGTTAACTAACCACTACAAATTAAATATTAAATATATGTACTTAAATCTTTTTTTAATTAATTAAAAAACATAAATGTTAATATAAACATTGACAATATTTGATATATTTATTTTTGAAAAAAAAATGATAGGAGACCTGCTGTATGTTATATTAAATATAGTTTACAGAATTTAGTAATAATTTATCGAATGAAAAAATTCCTGTTTGAATAGCAATGTACCTCATTCAAAACGCAATCACAATTAATTTAATGTTGTATTATTACGGTTAACTAATTTATACAGAATGTAACAAGCGAATATTATAAAACGTTCGATGCTCAACAAATGACGCAGACGATTGGAATGTTGTTTAATCTGTTATAAAATTTAATAATCTATTTTTGTTCTATACAATATATATAAATGTATATGCATGCGAGTAAATATTTGAACAGAATTATGCTTTGTGACTGTTTAAATCCGAGCACAACGAAATTTCACATAAAAACTGATTACAAATAAAACTAATTACAGATAAATTGAAAGTCAGCCGATCCGCTAACAAACAACCAGCGTGCAGAGCATTACTGTTGAAGATACGAGTCCACATTGGACGCTTCATATCAGCAAAACTTTTACTGAAAACTCGCCGGCACGAATACAAAACACGGAATAATCAGGAATAATTCACTTTTATGCTGTAACACGTGAAATCAGACATCGGAGACGCGTTATAACTCAAAAAAATCTAAAAATAACAAGAAAACTTTTAAACGGAGAAGTTTATGCGTGACGAAAATTCTATTTCATGAAAATAAGCGCGGAATGCGGAGAACAAGAGACGCCGTCTCCGTTGTTTATAGTAATGCAGATTTTATTGTGGCTGGTCTCTTTTCCCTTAAAGTTGTTCTAAGTGATTCTGTCGTTACCATAATCACTGCGAAGATTAAAAAAAAGGCATGGGAGACGTTTATTCAAATCACAGTAGTTCTATAAAATTATACAATGTGATTGATGGGTCGATATGTTGGTAACAGTGCTATGTGTACATCAGAAGAATCAAGTATTGGAAATTAGTACACTGATACAATCGAAAATAAGTTCAGTGAAATCTTCCTCCCTCCCTCTCTCTCTCTCTCTCTCTATATATATATATATATATATATAAATTGTAAAGAACAAGAAAAATATTTATGATCAAAGTTTTAAATTTATGCAAATTAATTGAATTTATTAAGCAAGTTCATTTTTTTCGAGTTTAAATTAAAATATTATGAACGAACTAATGACTAGACATACATTTTTAACAAACTAATTTAGTTGTAAATGTTTTAACACGAAATTTTCTTAAATATTTCTCAAGTACTTTTATAAATTAATACTTCTTTTGAGTACGCCATCGGAATGCATATAAGCAACAATCAACAATGATTAATAATGATTTATTGAACTACTCTGACCGGAAATGTTGTTTGTGGTATGAAAAAAGAAGTCATCTGTGAAAGCAATAGATTAAAATTTGAGTGTAAACAGTACTATGACAAGTGAGAAAAGAGAGATAGGAAACGATGTCCTGTTTGAGATTTAGTCAAATAAAATAATTAGAAATGAGATGATAGAATGGAAATAATAATTAAATACAAAGTCAGATTGTATTGGGCTAGATACGAGGCAGATTTTTCAGATTTCCAGCTTTCTATTCTAAAGTTTGTGACTAGTAATTTATTTATGAGAGTGAAAAATATTTGTCACAAGTTAACACTTCGCTACGCCACAAAGAACAAAAAATCTGATCAAAAATTATTATTATTGATTTTTTATATTAGAAAAAAAATATAACTTGTGGCAAATAAAAAATGAATTTGTGAATGTGAGTTTTATCGTAATGCCATTAATTAAAATATTTTTTTATTTCATAATAAAAATCATATGAATTCTTCCACTACTACCCATTCAAACAGTTTAGAAAATTTACCCATTCAAACAGTGTAGAATTTTTTTTTAATTGCCTGAGTTGACATTAAATTTATATTTAAATTAACCTCGATGCTCGAATACCAAAACTTCTACTATTCAATAGATTTGAAATTGCTGAGATTGATGAACATATATATATATATATATATATATATATATATATATATATATATATATATATACATATGTACACACATACTCACATATACATGTATTCAAACGAATTAATGAATGAACGAAGAGAAAGTTCTAATTAAAGTATATTTGAAACTATGTTTATGTTGAAGGTACTTTAATACATTTTGTGGTACTATTACACGGGTATGGGTAATCGTAGCTTAATCGTGTTACACACATACGAACACGAAAATCGTTGAAAACAAAGTTTTAAATAAATATTTAATCCATGTACGAAACAATGTATCACATACGTTTTCATCAAGACTCGAAGAACTTTCGATTTTAAAAAGAATTTTCAAATCTAAACCACAAATGTAAATGCATGGAACTTTGTACATACAAAATATATACATATATATATATATATATATATATATATATATATATATATATATATATATATATATATATATATATATATATATATATATATATATATATATATATACACAAAAGCATAGAATTCGATGATACCGGTAGATGCATTGTGGTTTTAATGCTGTAATTAAGGCGAAGAGAATTTTAAATACCCGTTATTAGGTGTATATATATATATATATAGTAATGTAAATGTTAAACATTAACAGATATCTTCTGTTTTCATTTAATGTAAATCAGTGGGCGTCGCTGCTAACAAGTTTTATTTGATATGAAAACATTGGGTTCTCTTGTAGATGTTATCTCATAGTTGTATCCATAAAGTTAGAGTAGATTACAGTACAATTATCTTACATATGTATATAACTATCATCTTGAATATATATTTATATATATATATATATATATATAATGGGTTAAGACAATAAATATAGAAATATGAAATTGTGAAAATAATAACAATTTAATATAAAATCTTAATTAATAAAAAAATGACTATAAAAGTAAATATTAAAAGAATATCTCTTGTGTTTTTTTGTACAAATCTAAATTTTTACGAGATTTAGTTTGATTTTATTCTTAAAATAAAAAAATAATTGCTTTTATCGTACTGGTGGTGTTTGTTCTTTTTAAATCTTTTACAACTAATATTAGGTGTTTATAAATCATTCTACTATCAAATACTAGTATATCTAAAGTTATCTGAAGATGATGCAAGAACCGAAACTAGTAGCGGAAAATAAAAAGTAGTGATATTAGGTTGGTAGAAAAATAATTGCGGTTTACAACCTTCAAATTCATATACATTTTTCTCTTTTTCAATTTTCTTATCTGATTTAAATAGTCAGTAATTGTTGGACGACTAACACCTAATTTTTGTGTAAGCTCTTGAATTTTCGTGTGTGGTCCTGATTCAACTAACGCTTTTTATTGGCCGTTAGAACTGAAGAAGGACGCCCGTGACCTTCATCTCCCAGCACGAAATTTTTGGAACCACCATTACATTCCTAAACCACACCGTACATTCCTAAACAACACCCATACCAAAAGATTTAGTTTATAAGTAGTTTCTGCTGCTTTATCACCAGTTTTGAAATCATATTAAAAAAAAATCTCTCATTTGCTTCTTTTCAATCTTTAATTTTATAACCCAATTTGAAACAAAATTAATAATAAAAAAGTCAATGTTACCAAAATGAAGATGGGAAAATACACTTTAAGGTGATATTAACACGAACATGATGAAATAACATTTTCATTGGAAAAAAATAAGGTTATTATTCAAAAAAGAAAAACCGGAATTATTTTGATACCAACATAATACAAAACGATCAAGTCAGACCAGTGAAAGGATACTTTCATGAGCATTTTATAAATAAGCTAGCTTAACGAAAATTCGGAATATATACGAGTATTTTATTTCACTGATGTTGGTAGTCACAGTGCATTGTAGGAGAGAACAGATTACATGGACATCCAGTTATATAAGATGAAGAACCGAAATTACTAGGATAATACATGATTGGGATTATACTTTTTTTAGATTAATTACAATTTAATTGTCTAATGTCCTTAAAGTTGTACATATTTTTTGCATTTTACATCTCTGAAGTTTAAAATAATCAATACCGTCTCTGAGGATGACGGTGGTAGTGATTATCAAATACAAATAAGTAACAATTAAAAATGACAATCAGTTATTGAACAATTTCGAACATAAAAAAAGGTATGATTTGCTGCGGAGTAAAAAAAATATTTGTGAAACTAGATTTAGGCACAGGGTTCAATAGTTTAATTGTATATCAAATGTATTACATTTAATACAATTTCACATGATTATCGATTACCTACAATATGTGATAATCTATTTGCTTAGAAGATAAAAAAAACTGATCACGATTCTGTTAATCCTAGCCTTGTAAATTTTATGCTATCCTGACATAATCTTCATACAGCAAACAGCCGATGATTGATTTGTGTGGAGGGCGTACAAAACATATTGAAAAAAATCATATACGATGCCCTGTGTGTACTTTATAGTCATGTTTTTTGGTCCGTTTTACGGAATTCATTGTATTCGTAATTTATTACAGTACGAACATACACACTGATCGCATCTTTCGATTTGCCTGAAATATTTGCACGAATTTAAAAAAAATAAAAAATTTTTCGAGCGACTACCAACATGTCTAACCAGAAAGAGGTCATTCATTCGTACACGCTATTTTGTATTTTTCTCGCAGGTAAATAAATAACTTTAAATGCCGGTATTAAAATATCATGTGCACATTTATTGTATGGTTGAAATTAAGACGACCACACTGACCATCGTTTGAACTGAATTCACTTCCGATGCTGGTAGATAGAAACGTATACGCGTGTATATTTATTACTACAGCGTTAATGTATAAAATAAGGCTTTTAGATGAATATTTCCTGGACTTTTGTGGTTTGTGTGACGTGGTATTTAAAAGATACACGAGATACTTGATATATGATGGTATTTTACAGTTAGATCAACCTGAACATATATATATATATATATATATATATATATATATATATATATATATATATATATATATATATATATATATATATAAAGAAATTTGAAAAATCTAAAATTATTCAAATAAATACATATTTCAGCGAAAAAAATTAAAAGAACATAATTTATTTTTATTTCACTTCTAAAACGTATAACCAAACATAATTTTGTAAAATTTGCTCAAAAGAAAATTCAGAATCACTTCATTCGAATATTTATGGCCAGTGTTTCTAGGTCGTTGTTATCTGTGATCAGTTTCGTTATACATAATACTCAGATAGATTATTTGAGTTTATTTTCGGTTTTACTAGGTCTACTCAGATCTGAAATCATTTGAAATCATCAACCTGTCAATTACTTGTGTCCAAATTAGGGATAAAAAATAAGATCTCATTCAAACAAATATGAAAAATTGACATATAAGAATATAACATAATGACAATGAAAGAAAGTTGCTAATTAACCCCTTAGGTGGGTAGTTTTCGTCCTCCCGACTGCTTACGGACGGATATATCCGTCATACCCACTTAAGAGGTTAATAATCAAATATATCAGATACTGACACAAAACATATAACTAATTTCATGTGAACAAATAGAAAAGGGTAAATTTATTGTTTTCTTATTTATAAAAATAATGAATTATTATAATTTTCTGTAATAGGTTTTGATTCTACTGAATAAAAGCCAATTTGCCTAAACAATTCTGAATTTTTCGAAAAAATGTTTTCATAAAATATCGTTTATGATTTATCATATTGTTTAATATGACAGATTTAGAATGAACAATTAAACTATTTCATAACAATGACATTATTTACAATGATAGACTTAGAATAAGAAATCAAACTATTTCATTGTCCAATAAATATCAAAACACTGTAAAACGAACTAATATAAAAGAAGAAATATATATAATAAAAACTAGTCACTATATAATATACTTGTATGCTCTTTGATACAATACTTGGAAGATTATTATTATAATTCTAACTTGATTTTTTTAAATTGCATTTCAGACTTTTAACGCCATTTTAATTATTTCATATTATTTCAAGATACATAAAATAAAAAGAAAATAATTAATAAGATTTTGAAAAATATGAAATTTAAAAAGGAATGAAGACGATTTCGTCGAAATCAATATTATTTTTTTTATAAAAAACATTATAGAAGTTTGAAACTGAAAATATGAATTATAAAATTAATCAATTTTGTACAAAATATCTATGTCCAAAGAAAATACTCTTTTATAATTAAATGCAAGCAATTGGTTCTTTTTCATTGTGTACAAACACATGTATTGTTAAAAATAACACTAAATGAAAATGTTTGACAGTTATGTTCAGCCGACTAACTGTTTGATTGATTATTTAGTTAACATTAGATCATTTACTAAAAGCGTCAACTAACAACTGTAGATAAATATATGTCGAACATTTACGTTAACACATTTAGATTAAATTAAAACAGCGTTCAAGTAAACACTCAACGCCTGCAAGTCATTGTACATAATTATTTCAAACAATCACATATCCTCTCTTAATACGAACGTCCATTAATCGATTTTTCTATAAACATCTTTTTTTTATCTTTGAAAACAACGTCTTACATATCTATGAAAATTCTAAACGGACAAATAAATTAACGTTGGGTGTATTCGTTCGTTTCGGGAAGCGAATCATTCGTTTCGTATTTAAAACTAAACTTGAAAACATGACAAATTTTCATGGCATAAAGAAACGTCCATCGTTTGATAAAACATGAAATACGAATAAACATGACCGGAACGTTTTCAGTCAGAACTAATATGCGTGACATCGTTATTTATGACAACTCGGAATATACTTTTTTCCTCTTTTTTTTCAAGTAGAACAGAGACCAAGTTAACGATGAAAAATTATGTGTGGTGTCTGATGTCGAGTCACAAAATAAATATATATGATGGAGACAAAAACGTTTCGGATGCGAAATATTTAAATTATTTACTTACCAATCAATCAAAACTGAATTCTATTCTAGTGTGTGTCTATGTGTTAATCAATTTGCTTACCTGCAACAAAGAAAAAAAAATGTCAGGAAATATAAAACACAGTTATTATAAATGAATATTTAAACAAATTTAAATTACTATTTTTCATTTAAATAATGTATGAAGAAAATAAGTGATAGAAAATAAGGAAATTTGTATAGAATTTCAGTTTCTAGGTTTATTATATATATATATTTATATATATATATATATAAATCTCCGAAAATCAGTATATTAGGTATTACATACTTTTCATATTCTAGTTGAAAAAATCCTGCTGAAGGAATGATTGGTTCAGTTTTAGGGGAAAATGTTATGATACACAAAACTGCTAAAACATAGGAAGACATTCGAAAATGCATTACAATTTCATCGACTCAAACCCGTCATATTTTTTTCGACTAGGAACTCATCAGTTACCCAACAGATACAGCAAAGTTATATCAAATAATGGCAGATATTTTGAGGATTAAACTGTATTTTATTTTTTCATAAATATTTATTTTTTATAAAAAAGCCACCGAATTAATTTTTACTCCTAATATAACTGTGATAATTTAATGACTTTGTACCTAGATTTTCTTCTATCTTTTTCAATTTTATCATACATTTTTCTTGAGTCTTTCTACACATTTTGAGATTATACGACCACTTCTTTTACAACTGGATATCGGTAGTTGTACTCAAACACTATAAATCCTACTGATATTCGACCTGTGAATATAACAGAGCTTCGAGTCTTTTCGAAATTAGTTTACTAATCATTTTATCATTTCATAGACATCAGTCAATACTTTTTCTCTTTTGGTTAATCATACTCTTCCCTTTTTTGTTATGGACGTCTGTTTCTAAATAAATTTTTCACTCAACTTACAAACCACATTAAAAATGTCTAATCAAAAATGTTCAATCATTTTATGCCTAATAATCTTAGTCTATTGGTCTAAGTCTACACATTCAAACATCTCTCTCGCTCTCTTTTTATATATATATATATATATATATATATATATATATATATATATATATATATATATAATTCGAAGTTAATTTAGAAAATAATTTATGATAAAGTTCCAATTTCACGTGCTATTTGATGACAAATATCAAAACAAAGGAACAATTTATTTTTATTTACCCATTTCTGACCGTAAAAAATAATTTCTTTATACGAGTATTTCAGTACACACACATTGTCCGTCGAAATAAAACACAAAGTACTCTACACTTCATTAATTTTTACTGGAAATGTGTTCGTCGAGGAGCAATGTTCAAAAAAGCCGCCGTCCATTTCGCACAGACACAGTTACAATCGTTCCTATGCGCAATACGAAACACAATTAGTCATATGTCAGAATGATTTTCAAGAAAACTAGTTCCCCGTTAATCTGTGCGACAAGCTGGTGGCTGTCCCGCTAAATATATAAAAAAAAATCATACATACACAGTACACAAATGCATTCGGCCGAACAACAACAACGCATCGGGTATTTTTTTGCTCGATCTGCGAAATATTTTCCAGTGTGTACTCGTTTTATGCTACCAGGGTAGTTTTTTTTTTGTATGTGCATTATTGTTAATTTACTCTTTTTTTGTCGTGATTGTGTTGGTAATGCGTTATGTTTGGTTGGATTTTTTGCGTATGTTTTTTTTTTACTGTTTTCAGCATTTAGCTCATAGTATTTATGGTACGACAGATAAATTTTTATGATATCAAAGAGAATTTCGATGCGATTAAAGCATTATTATCAAACACAACGTGTTGTTTTTTTCATAATATCAATATTTTTTCGACGAATATATAATCAAAAGATTTTTTTTACTAATCGATGTACACTTGTGAAATGGAAAAATGTACATGCACAACATTCTCTCTCTTTTTAGAGAGAGGGAGCGAGAAATATTTTTTCCACTTATTTATCACGTATATTTTTTCCACATATTTGAGGTGTTTGATCATCTTGGTGTTGTTGGCCGTACCAGGGGATCTGGGACCCCGACAACACCCTTTTGCTCGTGTTGGTTTTTAATCTAGTGATCGTAGTTATTCATCACAAATAGTGAATATCTTGGAAAAGTTATTTATCATGAAACGCTCGTTTCTTTTATATGAAAAATTAATACAAATAAACATATCTGAGTTTCTTTTAATATTTTATAATAGGATGAAATAGTGTCTCGATTAGATACAGTTCTGCCCTTACGGCTAAATTTAATTTCATAGATAAATTCTTGCATCAATTCGTAAAGAATGTTCCTGGTCAAAAATTCTCAATAATTGAATATTTTTGTTACACACATTTCGATGCAGGAGCAGATTCATCTGCTCCATTCTGCTGCATTCATCTACAACACGAAGAACTAATCGTATGTCAAAAGAAATAGGTGAATAAAAGCATCTACGCTGTCGATTCTAACTTTGAAAATTTCTACATCGATTTCATCAGCATCATCTTTATCGTCAGATGTGACGATCCACAGAAGGATAAACGCCTCCATTAACAATATCAAACATACCTGTATACATATTAAATATGCACATTTACGTACATAGAATATTCTATTACAAATTGAACAACAATGTATAAATTACACATATATTTGTACAACGATGAAAATCTAAATCCCAATTCGATCATTATTCACTTCGCTCGACACGAACTATTGAATACTAGACAGCTATGATAAAATGATAATAACTAATCAAATCAATTGATTGGAAACCGTGCACATAAAGCTTGTGTTATGAACATTCACCATTCCTCATGCCAACGTTTATCCTTTCATCCAGCCCTATATATAAACGAAAGGCGCAGGAACGATACTACAGTCTATCCGTGTATATCATATATATATATATATATATATATATATATATATATATATATATATATATATATGTACTTGATGGCAGCTGTGTGAAATGTTCTCTACGTAGGACTTTCAAAAACTAAAACTCATGCCGCACACAAAAACCACGTGTTTTTCACATCCGCACACGTTGTACGCATATAAAGAAAGATGAAAAGAGATAGTAGAGAGTAATACCACCTACTACGCAACAGTATTACAGCTCTAGTGACCCATATTAGCTCGTGTGAAATGTGACCATACGATGGGACACCGTTCTTCCTATATACAACACCGTTTCTCTTTTATTCATTCTGTAAGGATCCTATGAACAGTATATCTATATTATACATATATATATATATATATATATATATATATATATATATATATATATATATGTTATGTATGTATGTACGTGAGAATTTATGTACAGCCAATAATACATTTGTGTACTGTTGTGATGATATGGGCGGTAACAGGGAGGCAGAATTTGGCAGGAGTGGTTTATTTATCTATCGGATTTCGAAGATTCGCATGTTCATAATTGCCAAATTGATGAGCTTTGTGTTATATAATATTGCGGGACTGAAAACGAGCTGGGTATATTGTTTCATATTATCAGTTTAATTCTAGTCGACGAATTATATATATATATATATATATATATATATATATATATATATATATATATATATACATACACGTGGGTCGTTTGATAAGTATAGTAAATTTCTATGATGCGGCGCCACCATTAATTTGGTAATGTTACGGTCATCAAGTGTCACTTTTCTAAGCATCTTTTAACTAGTATAGGCGAAAATTCAGCCAGAAGCGACACGTTGTTCACATTCTATAGATGTTTGAAGCGAGCATTGTAGCAGTCGCTGCAAAAATGGAAAAAAAGAACGAGCAAGCCTTTTTTACGCCGATCCGTCTTCGTGGATGAAATACAGATCCACCACTACACACATAAGTCGAAGCAGCAGTCAAACCAGTGGATAATGGACTTGTGAAAGTGTGCCGAAGAAGGCGAAGACCATTGTTTTTTGGGAATCATCTTCATCGACTACTTAACGAAAGGAAAAACGATAACAGGAGTCCTTTATATAACACTATTGGATCGTTTGAAAGAAGAGCTGAAACAAAAACGGCCAAGATTGGCACGCAACCAAGTGCTTTTTCACCTGGACAACAACAACACGTCGTCCCGAAAATCGACCGTTGCAATGGCAAAATTGCACGAAGTAGATTTTGAATTGATTCCACTTCTACCCTATTCTCTGAAATTGATCCCATGCGACTTCTTCCCCTTCCCAAACTTAAATATTTAGCTCGATGGGAAGAAACTCTCGTCGAATGAGGATACCATCGTCGCCGTCAACACGTATTTTGTAGACTTTGAGAAAAACTATTTTCCCGAGGAGAAAAAATTGGAAACTCACTGGACCGAGTGTACAGCCCTCAATGGAAACTATGTTGAGAAATAAAATCGACTTAAAAAAAAACTGTTAACTTGTTTTTTTACCATACTTATCAAACAACCCACGTGTATATATATATATAGACAGCATTTAATATCTTTTTTTAATTTAATTATTTTACAATACTGTCAAAGTTGAATTCCAATAACTTTTTTTTCATATCAAACTGTCATTTTTTTTAAAAAACGACCTTAGTTGTGACGTGGCATTAAACTCCAAATATATATTTAAAAGAAGAAGTACATCTTAATAAAACCAGGCTTTAATATATAATTAAACTTTTTCTTGCGCGATCAATTTTTTTACAAAATTTAACTGTATTACTAAATTCGATATTTCTCCAAAAAGAGTCAAAATTGCGTTGCTTCACTTGACAAACGAATTATGTTTAAAACGAGGGTAAAAGCCAATGTTTAAATTATCATTCGTAATGCATAATTTGAAATTTAAAGCAAGCGTAATAATTCCTACTGATAAATTTTTATAAAAATAAAGAACAACACAGATTAAATACAATATGGGGAGAAATAAAATATGTTAATCTGATCGATATAATTTTTATAAAAAAATGTGAAGTAAATGATTAAACAACTCTTTCACAATGACGTTATACAAAATATAATCAATATAAGCAAAATTAAAATTCCATAGAAAGTCAAAAAATTCTATGAAAATTATAAAAGATTACAAATTTTCATTCAAATACTTTAACAAATCTAATTTAAAATCAACTATAAATTTAATACAAACTTTCAATGAAACAGCAAAAATATTGATTTTAATGAATTCAAATCTATCTAAATGAAATTGTTACTTTTTTACATAACAGATTTTAAAAAATTGTAATTAATGATTTAGTTCCATAGGTAATTCTGTTATTTGTTTTTCTGTATTATTATTTTATGTTTTTCTCGTTTTTATCTGAAATAATTCAGAAAATTCGTCTACCGTTTCTAAAAAAATGGTTTTCATGTATGAAGAAGAATTAGAAAATGCTAACTGATGGTATTTTTAATAATTCAAACTCTAATAAATTTATTCATATATATATATAGTGATACAATTACACTTCCACATGAAATTGTTAAAAAAAAGCAAAAATTTTAAAAATCATGTCATTTTTTATTCAGTATTTCACTTCAATTACATTATAGTATTGAATTGAACTGAAATATTAAATAAAAAATAACATTTTTTTTAATTTTTGGTTTTTTTTTTAATACTTTCATGTAGAAGTACAAATTGAATCACCTACATATCCGAATAAATTTATTAGAGTTTAAATTATTAAAAATTCCATCAGTTATTATTATATGATTTATAAATACTTTCCAGTTTTTCTTCATACATAAAAACCATTGTGTTAGAAAAATCTGAAATAAAAACGAGCAAAACACAAAATAACAACACCGAAAACAAATAACATAATTGCCTATTGAATTAAATCATTAATTATGACGTTTTAAAATCAATTATCTAAAAAAAATAACAATTTCGTTTGGTGAAAACGACTCAAGTTGAATAATTAAATCGTAAAATCAAATTTACTGGAAAATTTTATAAAGATGAACGCATGCGTGCATCTGAAAATCTAGAACGCATGCGTTTAAAGCACTGAGGAAATGAAGTTTAATAACTGACAGTCGAGAGCTTTTCTTTTCAGCATCAGTTGCAAGCAGACTTCGTCCTAGAAAGCATGTATGCCAGTTTAGCTTTCGATTCTTAAACGATGTATTTGTCAGATAACAGAAATTCATTCGATGATTTATTTAAAATATGTATTTTAATTGTTTTCTATTTATTAATGAAAATAATACATATATATATATATATATATATATATATATATATATATATATATATATATATATATAGTTTCTGAAAACTGAAACTAAATTAATAAAACATTCCTCCACCGTTTACATTAAATATAAATCACATTTATCTGGAAATTATTATACAAACATGCCCTTACTGGTTCGGTTTTTCATATGAAAAATGTACTGTTATAAACTGTTTTATCGATTAATTTAATTATCATTCATTACCACAGAATTAAATTATAATAGATTGTATGAAACAATGTTAGCAATAAAGCGTTCAATTGTGATCGTTTATTGCTTTTTAAAATTAATTGAAATTACAAGCTACTATTAAACGTTGTATAAACTTCGTTCTCACTAAAATAACTATTCATTGTTCCATGATTTCAAAATCTGATGTAGTTATTTTTTTTATTTTTTATTATATTTAAATTTCCAATATTATTTAAGGACAATCACTATAAGTTATTTACAAGAATGTTTCTACAACTGTATTCAATGTTTTTTCGTCAAAAAAAATATCCTGTATGGATACTGACATCATTTTAATTTCAAAATTGAACTTATTTTCTAACTAAGCATACTGTATTAGGTTGGTAGGAAAAAATTGCGGTTTTTGTTTTCTGAATTCTAACTTCAATTTTTTCAATGAATCATTTCATAGTGTTCATGTTAATATCATTTTCAAGGGCATTTTCGGTCTGTATTATGGTAACATCGACTTTTATTTTATTATTAATTTTGCTTCTAATTGGGCTATTGAATTAAAGATGGAAAAGAAGTAAATATGAGCATTTTTTGTATGAGTTCAAAACCGATGGTAAAGCAGCAGAAACTGCTCGTAAACTATACTTCTGGTGTGGATATTGTTAAGGAACGTACCATGCTTTGATGATTCCAAAAAGTGTGTGCAGGAAACGAAAGCAATGAAGATGAAGAATTTCGCGGGAGTTCTTCTTCAGTTCATAATGACCAATTGAAGATGTTAGTTGAATTAGAACCATGCACAACAATTCAAGAGCTTGTACAAAAGTTAAGCATTAGTCTCCAACAGTTCTGAACCACTTAAGACAGCTAGCTGAGAAAAATATATATGAATTTGAAAGTCATAAACCGCAATTATTTTTCTACCAACCTAATAAATATTATTTGTTGTCTGGATTGTCTTTGTTCTTTTAGATCATCTAGTGGTTAGAAGTGCATCTGGAGAGACAAATATGCAAGTCACCGTGTCCGAATACTGTTTCATTAGAATCGATATACATGACGATTCGTGAAACATCGGAAATGATCGGGAATGGAAATGGTTAACGTGCTACTTGTTGAATGTAGAGGGGGGAGCAGTGTTGCGAGGAGGTGGTCCACACGAAAAAAATCTGTTTTATGGAAACTTCACGATGGGATGATTTTTTTATAGAAAAATAAACAAAAATATAAATAAGTACATAACGATACGATTGAACAAATATTTACTTTTCAAAAATTCCCCTACTCAATCAACAATTGTTTAACTCTCGACCAAGTACGAAACCGTTCAACTCGTGACATATCTTGTACATCCACTCTACGAACTCTACACCACCGGAAACAAACGGAACGTACAAAAAACATCCTAAATCCGTACACGATTCTTTCGGGTACATCTTGTCAGCATGCGACTGCTTGCTTACGCACACCGAATCGGAAGCAAAATTGAATGTGGAAATGAGCTTTTAAACGTTGTTGATTTGACAGCCGGACGCCACCTCGTACGTTGCTCTAACAGAATTTGACCAGCTGCGAATTTTCCACTTTTACACGTAACTGAAACGTTTTCACTGTTTTCTGTTTATAACCCTTTTAGGTGTTACATTAATGCGCATCTAGTTCATACGTTCGCATGCTTTGTTTGTAGAGGAAAGAAGACGTTACTTTGTATAGATACAGGAAGGTCGATCGATTTGTTTTAATAATTAAACATTTTTTTTTCATCAAAAAAGTTTGTCATAGACTAAAATGTTTCATAAATCATTATTAACCATTTTTGATTGTTAGTTATAAGCATTTAGATAATATTGGCATCGTCATCAGAACAACGTACAGAAAAATCTAACCAAATGTTTATTAGAAATAATATAATTAACAAGTGTTTGATTTCATTTCAACTTGAAGTAGTTTAAACAATATAGTGTTCGGCACTGTTTTCAGAAAAAAAATTTATCTTTATCACAAACCACAAAAAAGTTTTGTTCAAAACTGTTAAATAATTGATTACTGATTATATTTGATTGTTGTTTATACGTATTTCGATGAAGATGAATCATCTTCAGAGAATTAAAGCACAGAAAAATATTTTTCTACTTCTTACTACCAGGTACGACGGGATGAACATCTAAATATGTATAAATAAACACTACAAGCTACAATTCACGAAGTTCTCATGTAAAATGTAGGAAGTATAACACTAGTGCCTCTAGCGATTTGAGTTGATACGAAACTATAGATAGAGCTACAGGTATATCTGTTTTTACACTATTTTTACACAACCAAAAACTATTAATTATTGTACTTCGTTTATTGAATATTATTTTTATTTAAGAGTGATAATTTGGAAATAATATATATATATATATATATATATATATATATATATATATATATAATGATTCCAACATGAAATGACTAGTAAGATAAAAATTATTATAAAAAATATAAATAAAAAATAATAACAGAAATGATTTTTATATACAGAGTAAAAAAAAAACACCACACACTAAAACACAAACATATACGTGAGCGATTTGAAGAGTAATTTTATTAGTGTATTCAATGATGGAAGAAAAAGGCGGATATATATGTTCTCATATATATATATATATATATTATTATTATTATTACTTATCAAAAAAAAAATAAAAAATGAAACAAACTCAACTACACTTGCCTCTACATATGTAACTGTCAGAAAAGTAGATTAAGAGTGATGTAGTAAATATATACTTTAAATACTTATGACATTTATATATTGCTACAAATCTAAACCGTTCGAAATGGAAACATATCTTGCTCATCAAAAAACTATTTCCCGAGCGCTGCCTTTTCTATTATTTACATTAAAAAAAAAAATACAGAAATAAAAATAGACATAATTGAATCACTCGATGTACATACGAATGTAACGTACATCACTGGCTTATTGAACATTTTCGGATCGCTTCAAGACACAAGAAATTGTAGAATGTTTATGACATGCCATTATTGTACATATTTTGTATTTGTTGTTCGCTCACGCTACGAATATTATCTCATTCATTACTGTACGTTCGAGTTTTCGTTATTCGTATTCAGTTTTGATGGAAAACTATCCGTACGAGTTTATTTTTGGAATAATATAATGATGTTTCTCTTCGGAACGTTACGTATTCTCCAGTTCTGAAACGAGTTCTTTGATTTTTTTTTTCGACGGACGCTCGTAATAACGCAATTATGATATTTGTACAGTTATTATAACTATTATAGGTTTCGTGACGGGTCACATAAAAAAAATATAATCGAAAACAAACTAGAGTAAGGACGGATTAAAATAGAGAACATGAAAACAACAGTTATTTTAAAAATGTTTGTACAAAACCGTCTGTTTAAAAATATATCTAATTGAAAATAAACAATCAGTGTTTCAGTTATTGATTTTAAAATTATAATTATCTTTTTTTTATCTATAACCGTTTTCATATATTTTCTAAGAGGTCTTGGTGAAAAAATCGGAATTAATAGATATTATAATTACAAGCAAGGGTTGTTATAATTGACATTTTCATGTTCTACAAAGTCAGATAATAATAAAAACAACAATAATGTCAAGATCTACCATTAAATAAACAGAAAAAGGATTGTGATATAAAGTATTATTAATCATAACAGAGCACCTAACCCTCGATTTATACTGTACTCGAATTGCACGGTTTCGGTTTAACATGCTTGAAGGCATGCGGAAAAACATCCATTTACAAGGCAATATTTCAGTTTAACACAGTCAAAGAATTCCAAAAAAATGCTTTAAAACACTTTTGCGCGCATTTAAAAAAAGCTCTCCCTTTACACTTCTGTGCAAAATAATAAGAAGCACACACACCCGTGTAAAGAGTCTCTTGCTTCCTTGCATCCTAAAATTGAACAGATCTGATCTTTATTTTATTTGTAAAATATAGGCTTCCACATGAAAGTATAAAAAAAAACACAAAAATAAAAAAAAAACATGTAGTCCCTCATTTCATATTTTAATTTAACTGTATTTTAGAATTAAATTGAACTAAAATACTAAATAAAAACTAATATGACTTTTCTTCCATTCTTGGTTGTGCGAGCGCTGAAACACGCTTCAGAGGTGTCGAGTGCGAGGTACGGAGACGACTTTTCTTAACCCCAGTATCCCCTTATTATACTTTCATGTGGTAGCCTAAATTGAATCGGCCCCCTATATATAAACTTTCATTCCATTACAATTCATTTCTTGTATGTTATTATTTGATGCATTTATATTCTGTAAAGTTTAACATTTTAATTAATTGTTATGGCATTAATTTTTTTACATCAGGAGATAAAATATAAATCATTTTGATTGGTCTTCCAATATCCTCATATAATTTCATTCACTTATTTTCTTCCTTTTTTATCTTCTCTATTATCTTTTATTTCTTTTAATATAAAAATTATAGTAGTCCTCACATAAACATTAATACATTTTTACTAAAATATAATTATATTAAACTCTATGATCGTCCTGCCATATTTTATCTCCATACAAGTACAATAATTCAAATTTAATGCCTTCGGTAATGTAGACTGAATTTTGAATTGAACAATAAAAATATACATTTCTACTTTTTATTGCTACGAGCGAGACGTAGCGAAAACATGATAGTAAAAAGCCAATAAACGATTTAAATCTTGTTTGTTTTCTCCTCAATACACACTCACATCCAACACGTCTATGTAAACATAACCTATATTTTCGTTCGTATTCGTTAATTCGACGATACTGTCGGCTTCTAATTAAATATGAAATTTTAATTCAATTAGTATCAAATACTTTTTCCACGAATATTTTATAGCCGCACGCTTTTCAAAACTCTGTTTAATTAAATGTTTTCGCTTTGTCAAGATGACTAAACTGATTTTTTATGAGATATTTCTTAGAACATGTTTATATAGATCAATTAGAAATACTCACCAGTCTTCTTTGACTGAAAATCGGTTCTACGTGGGTGTTATTTTTTCGTTTTATTGACATTAAAACGTTATCATTTATGCGTATACTTTATTTATTTACCATCTATAAATATTTGATTTCAATTCAGAAAACAATTAATTGAAAAATACATATTATATATACATTGTATTTTACTAGAAAATAAACAGAATAATATTTATTTATATTTAAATTAAAAAAAAGTATTTCTCAAATTGTTGTTACATGCGATAATAATCATATTTTAATCATTTTCCATCATCAAAGAACTAAATTATGGTGAATAAACTGTATGAATCGATTACTATTCGTTATAAAATGTTCAATTATAATCGTTTATTACCTGTTGAAATTAATTGAAATTGTGTGTTGTCAATATACACAGCTTCATTCTGTTTTTATCAAAATTGTTTTTACAAATCTATATATATATATTCGTCAAGTGCATAATTGGAAAATAATTTTAACAGTTTGCATAAACTAGACATAAATATATTATTAGGTTGGTAGGAAAATAATTGCTGTTTTCGTTTCTTTGAATTCTGACCTTAATTTAATTCAATGAAAGTGTCGTTTCATCGTATTCATGTTAATATCATTTTAAAGTTCATTTTTCGGTCTGTATTTTGGTAATATCAACTTTGGTTTCATTATTAAGTTCGCTTCAAAGTGAGATATCGAAAAGTACAGGAATCAGTTTGAAAATCAACAAAACACACAACCGAAAAAATGATCTCGCAAAAAAAGTTCGACCACCATCAATCCCCACAGATCAAACATGGATAGGTGTATTGCCGATTTCGCGACCCCAGTCAGTTTGAATAAGGGATAACAAATCCATAATAGCGGTTTGATTTCGAGGGGTGTAGCCATGTGCGGCCTCTTATTATCTAATTTCAACCATTGTGCTTAAAATTGCTTATTGTACAGTCCCGGGTTCGATATGGCTTATATACAAATACGATATTGTGACATATATCATATTTATGCATCTGTGCATATGCTCTTCCGATACACATGTGCATTATTTCAGTATTTTATTGAACAGTAACAGACGGTTAAGTATTTCTCATCCCCTCATTATATATATATATATATATATATATATATATATATATATATATATATATATATATATAATATTTTTTTATATTATTCCTATTCACTACTTATTGATAAAACTAATAAACAGAAAAAGCCAATTAAGTAACATTATTCAATTTCCAATTTAATTATAAAAATTTACAATTTGGTAAAAATGTGAAACGTTGAATATTAATTTATTATAATTCATACTATACTATAATACATACATCGTTCCATTAAAATGTAAATATTAATTAGTTTCGTAAAACGTAATTAACTGTAATTCGACAAATAATATATTTTATTTTGTATTACATTTAGGTACATCATATGCTCATTTGTATATTTTTAGTATAATTGATGAACTTGTACGCAATACATAATTGATAATGAATTAAATAAAGCTTATGTTTTGTGAACTTCGAATCTTATTTTTAATTTCATACGTTGGTGACTACACGAATTATTTACTGTGTGTGTTGTATTAATTACGGTAGAGTTTCTTTTAACAAGTCGATTAATTTAATTGAATTAAGTGAGTTAAGGATATAAAAATGAGTGAAAACATCGATATTCTTACCGATTAAATATTTTTAATACATTTTAAACCTTAGTAAATATTTTAATATTACATACAAGCATGGGAATAAAATCGAAATGTATTCAGATACTGAAGATCATTTTTTTAGATATACGTTTATTATGCGTTTAAATTAATTCGGTGCTTTTAAATTGAATCAATCATAACTCTATTTTAAATGAAAATATTTTCTCGTCAGTTGAGAATTTTGAATATTTAAAAACACTATATATATGGGCTAAGCAGTTGGCATAATCAATTAATTTAATATATAAATATTAATTTATTATTTTTTTTATAAATATTAATTTATGGAATTGTAATTAGCCACGGTACTAAAATTATATTGTGATAATTTGAAATGACTATTTTATTTTTAATACTTATATATATATATATATATATATATATATATATGACTATTCGTGAATTAAAAAAAAGTTAATATTGAAACATGTAATCAACAAGACAGCTTCTAATAAATTTGCTTCTAATAAACTGTTCTAATAAATGAGAATTGTGAACTGAAACTCGTTAGTGTAATACATAAAAAAAATATTAAATACATTAATAAAATAACTGCGAATTGTCAAGTCAGTAATAAAAAAAGCGGATAGTAAAAAAATACCGACCGAAAATGAAAAAACGAACGTGTCACGCACATAAACATAAACGTTACATAATCGGTCTGCATTTCAAGTAATCAACGTTTTCGCCAATGACACTTTAATAAATAGGTACAATTAATATATCTCTGTGAATAAGATTTATATACTTGTACAAAAGTGTTGAACACGGTACCACATTTCATGGCTGGTTGGAACGCTCTGAGCGCCGTTGTAAACGATACTTTGACACATATGGAAACACTGTTTTTTTTTCTCCTGACGAAAAACGTGTAAAAACTAAACGTCTGTATGAACTGTGTTCAGCCGAACCGTGGTTCATAAAAAAAAACCATCACAGATACAGCTGTTCCACGAACGAGGATGCAGTTGTGTTATTTATGTCTGTGTGTATGTATATAATACGTTTTTTTTCCTGTTGTCTCGTCTATGCGCTAAAACACATTTGTAAAAGAACTCATATTTTCATACTACTTATTAAAACGAAAAATTCTTTGATGTGATTCCTAGTAAACAGGACACTTTATTAAAAATCATACAGTATTTAAATTCATCACTCTATAAATTGAAATAGAAAAATCAATAACATTTATTTTCATAATCACACTTTTTTTGAACAAACTGTAACTTGAGAGGAGAAACAAGACTTTCGGATTAATGAACTAATAAACGACGTGTAATAATGTTTCACACAGTTTATACCATATTTTCAGATATCAGAATTAATCGTCCCTTGTTACTAATTTTAACATCATCACGTCCCTTCTAGCATGACATTCTGACCGTAGGCAAACATAATCAATTAATCATTATCGAATAACGGGTGTAAAATATCTAAATACCCGGTCAAAATTTACAATAGTATTTTATACATATAATATATATATATATATATATATATATATATATATATATATATATATATATATAAATGTAAATATTTGTACACTTTATTTCTGTTTCATTACTGAACTGAACACTGAATATTTAATATATTACAAAAGGTATTCATTATCAATATTATAATTAATATATCAAACATCAACCATGATAATAATATAACAAATGGAAAACTATTACAGAATATCGTAATAAATCATTTAAATGAAACTATTCATAAATTGTACTGTCAATTAGTATACGTTACTCTGGTATAAAAATTATTATTAGAACTGAAACAGTCACTGTTGGTCGAAAATAAATATTGTATTGAAAATATTTTTTCAACGTTCATATCTTCATTGTGGTTTCGCTACTTATGGTCTCTGTAAAAGTCCTGGAGATCATGTGTGAGTTTGTTTCTTTTAAGGCTGATTTTAGATAGATTTGGAACTGGATTAAAATCTACCTGAAGAAGATGAAAATGATCGTATAAGAAATTAACTCATATATATTTTCAAAGATTTGAAATGAATACCTATAAGAAATAGTTAGAAATAACATGAAGGGATACAAAAATATAATGATTTTGAAAATAAACTAGATTTACACGCTTCACAAATATTAGATGTAAAAATTAATTCTGTGCCTTTAAATTAAATCAATTATGATTGTGTTTTAAATTAAAATATTTTCTCGTCGTTATAGGATTTTGAGCGCCAACCTTAATACTTTAAAACACTGACACATCTTGACCAAACAGTTGGTATAACTTCACAAAACAACAGTGAACACGTGGCGTCAGAAACGCAGGATATTAGAAATTATATTTTTAGAAATCCAGTCGAGAAAAAATGCTGCCGAAGCCGCGGAAATGATTTGTTTAGTTTTTGGAGAAGGTCTTGTGATGCATAAAACATGAAAAAAAATGTTAAAACGGTGGAAGAGGTCTGAACATACATTACAATTCAAAGCTACCATCTTTTTCGACAAAAAATTCGTCAGTTACCTGACAGATGGAGACAAGTTATATAAAATAATTGAGAATATTTTGAGGATTGAAATGTATTCTACTGTCCTGTACACATTCATTTTCTATAAAAAAGGTACCGAATTAATTTGTACACCTAATAAATCTATACCCAAACATCTATCTGAGGATACGATGACCTGATGGTCTTCGCCAATTTGGATCGTTTCAAAGTATATTCTTCAGTACTAGTCTGAAATATGTTCCATTGTTTAAATAGATTTTAGAGTCTCTAGCAATCTAAACATAGGACACGCGTCGAAATCAATAGTAAAAAACAAACACTCAAATAATTCAAAATGATAAAACTATAAAACTGTACCAAGATTACTTACAAATGCGGTCACAGTTATAAAAACCAACAATTATAATTCTATTAGAAACATTTCTTTTTTGACACATTTAATTTCAATGATAAACTATTTGAAATGGGAATAGACAAGACGTATTGTAATTTCGATAACAGATTATAAGACAAGCAACTGTGAAATATGGAGTATAAAATATAAAAAAGAGTATAAAATCCTAAGCATAGAATAAAAAATATTAGAAAATGCATTAAATTAAAATGTAAAAAAAGAAATGTATTGAAATTGAAAGAATTTATACGACTTTCAACAGTTGTTCGTTAAATTTTGAACATCATATATATATATATATATATATATATATATATATATATATATATATATATATATATATATATACAGGATCATTAACTTCCAAAAACATTAAATATAGTAATGTATTTGTAATTATTAGGTCAAGGAAAACATTAAGTTTAAATATTTTATTAATACGAAAAGTTTTTTGTTGTATTCATAAATAAATACAAACATACATACATATATATATATATATATATATATATATATATATATATATATGATGTATATATATATACTATTACTCAATATTTTTTATTCCCATGTTGTCCATCTATCGTTGCGTTGATAGTAAGTTAAACCTCTCACAGGATTAATCCATTGGCATCGATTATGAATACTGTTCTAGTTTGATTTTGTTTTAACATTTCTAATTAGGTTTTAGTAAACTAAACATGACTGAAGCTCAAAATAATACTTGCACACATATGATTTATTTTTTTTTAAAAGAAGAAAAAATAAAAATCCAAATATAGTTACTGGAATTGCACAATTATATAATATTCATTTTGGTTGGATTGAGGGTTGTCTCACAAATGGATTCTTTTTTCATTTGATAAACTTTTTTTCAGATTAAAACGTTCGATAAAGTACTACTGATCATTTAAATCATTAATAATAATAATTATCAATAATTTATTGAACATTTTTGGTTAGAAAAACTTTTGTAGTTTATGCGGTGGATAAATAATTAACTTAATAAAATAAAATTTAAGTAATGTATTTAGGTTATTTTAATATCAGAATATTTATAAATTTGATAATTAACTGCATATACTTTGTAATAATTAGATGATATGTAAAATACTGTATTAACCCGAATATAGAACGATACAGCCTTTTTTCAAAGAAATAGAAAAAAAATTACGACCCGGATTATAAGACGACGCGCCATTTTTTCCAATGAAAACGATAAAAAAATGATGAATTACATTTTAATAGAAAGTGATATTTATAAAAATTATATAAATACATGTTTAAAACGCCTACAGTGGCGTCATCCTGAACTTCTAAAGATCCGAATATAAGACGATGAAAATCTGGAATAAAACGCAACCCCGAATTGTGGGTGGTTCTGAAACAACTAACTCCTTCAATTGGTTATTATAATTTGAAGAAAGACACCGGCGACCTTCTACATTTTCAAGACACTTGTCTCCAGTTGTTTTACCACCCGTTTTGAACTCATATAAAAAATTGTTCCTGTTTGCTTCTTTTCCATCTTTAATTCAATAGTCCAATTTGAAGCAAAATTAATAATAAAACTAAAGTCAATGGTACCAAAATATAGACCGAAAAATATACTTTAAAATTATATTAACATGAACACGATGAAATGACACTTTCATTGAAAAAATTAAGGTTAAAATTCAGAAAACAAAGACCGAAATTATTTTCCTGTCAAACTAATCATTTTCTTATACACTGGACACTTTTGTACAGAAATAAAAAGCTATTTTTTAATAAATATTTTTTTCTAATATAAAACAAGAACAGAAAATGTAACTAAACAATAAAAAAAATATATAAATATTTTTTTATAACAAACCATTCCCGTATGAATAAATTTACTTGTTATACAAATTAAACAATAAATTTAATATTCATACAGAAAAAACTAGTTTGAAACCACAGATTCGTAAATATAACCCAACATATATTTTCCTATTTCTGTGCACAGTTTATTCTTGTACATATTTTCAGTCACTGTACGAATTTCGGATAACGCACCATTTAAATATTCATGAATCATAAAGTATAGGTAGAAAATTTAAGAGTTGCTCTGTAACAAACAAGGATACGTCTACTAACAAAAATGTTTTATTTATTTTTCTATTGATCGTACTTTTTTATACAATTTAACGATAAATAATAACATAGGACCGTACAAAATTAAAATACTATATTGAAAAATCAAGAAAATATGAATGGTACTGAGCTGTACAATAATTAAAAATGTTTTTATATAAATAACTATTTATTGATTTATTCAATGAACTAGAAATCTATTTAAGAATTGTAAAACATCTTTTATTTAAACATATAAGAATATATAGAGACCAAGAGAGTCATAGTTTCAGTACCGTCTGGCCAAATCAGCTGAAAAAAATCCACGTCTTGTGCGGTAAGTTAAAAACAATTATTCTCAGTGGATTAAAAGAATACATCGAACGGGGATCCTTACTTACTATTATGATGCAAGTGATCCCTTAACAGGGAACTAGTAGTTCGTCCGTTATATGTTTGTAGTAAGCCAGCCAGTCCCGAGACAGTTATGGATGAGATGAGATGTTTTATATTCATCCATACTGAACGAGAAGATTGATGCGATCGCGATTGTCTCTGCAGATGCAGTAAAGCACACCTCCGGGAATCCACGGGTTTGCGATAACAAATCCGCGATCCTAATATTTTCATCTCTCGTCATCGGAAATGCAACACTATATCCGTTTGTTTAATAAGTACAACGTAACATTTGCATAATGGTGAATTTATAAACACACATACACTCATTGTTCAATGGTGTCGTTTTAAAGAGGGGTGAACAATTTTATAAGAGTATGAAATATATGTTTGGATATTTAAAGCGGATCTATTAGATAATTTTATGTTGAACGATATTTTATGGTCACATTAAAGAAAATTTCTATTGTTTCCCCTCTCTCTCTCCCACTCTTACATATATATATAAATATATATATATATATATATATATATATATATATATATATATATATATATAATTTGTTTTACATACAAATAACCCTCCTATGAATTCTCGCACGTTATTCCATTAGGAAGAGAATATATTTAATATAGTTAACATATGAATAGTTTTTGAATAAATTAATTAAAATATGTATAATAAACAAACTCCATGCGATTCAATTGATTAAAAATTAAGATGTTATCGCTTAGTATCAACCTGTAAAACTAATCTTGAGATTAAAAGCAGGAGGAAACCGTGAAAAGTTCTTAAACTTATAAAAGGATCATTGAGTAAATGCATTGCACTTTAAAAGTGTAATAACTTTTATAGAACATTACTCTAAAATAGTAAAAGACGAGCTTACGTTTAACAACTGATGTACTTAATTTTTGAGATAGTCTTTATAATAAAAAAAAAATATTTTAATTCTTTATGTACTAGTGGAAATTTTAAATTCCATAAACGGAAACTAATATTAAATAATCACTGATTCATCATTCGTCGCATGTGAATTTATTCAAAATAAAAAAAGGTTTTTCCTGTTTTCAAATGTTACACTTCTTATAATTAGAGTTTGATGCATTTTTAATATTTGAAATATTGAAAAAAAAAACAGTTTTTTGGCATAGTATTAACTGAATTTATAACTGATTGTTTGTATATCTGAAATTTAGATGCTTTTTTATGCTTGTAAATCACACGAGTCTTCCTCAGCCATGATTAGTTTCAAATCTTATATCATTTTCTTGAGATAAATTGATTTTAAATTAATTAAATGAACAAGTAATGATGTGATCTTGTTTTAACCCTTTGAAGCCGGGTGTGCTTCTAGGAATCCATTGATGTTTTCCAATTAAATTATGGTATCAGAGCGTTATCTTTTGGATGATATATTAAAAGGTCACTAATCATTTTCAAATGAGACTAAATTTATAACTTTTTCTTTTATTAGAAAAACCATACGGTTGTGCAAAAATCAGAAAAATCCCGCTTTTCTCATTTGAAAACCTATAAAAATTGTGAACTTAAGAATTGGATTGAATATTATTTTTTCCAAAAGTGTATCATTGGAAAAAAGCGTATAAAAATTTTTTTTCTGTCATGATTTGTGAATTTCATACTTATTTAAGAATTTTTATAAATCAATAAAAACATGTTTTATGGTTTGTGGACAAGTAGAAAAAATAACAAAACTGAAATGAAATAGTCAACACAATCAAGTCGATTACTTATTAATTATTTGTAAGCAATCAGATATTTGACAAAAATCAGACGCAATTGAAGATAATTAGAGGCAATACGATTAGATAAAGATTATTTATATTCTTGCAAAAACTCAAGTACATATTCTAGAAATACACATGAATCAATTTTGGAACAACAGCTCTAAAACTCATCCATTTGGTTTCTATTTTCTATAAAGATTTATTAAACAGATACAAGAATATTAAAAAAAATAACATGAATGACAAACATTTATTAAATCAGTGAATAATTTTAGTAACGAAAAAATACTTCTGAGAAATGTATGTTATTAAGATTTCTTCGTTAGACAGATACATAACACATCCTTAAAAAGAATATTTTTTACTAAGGTTTTATATACAAGGACACATAATATAAATACAACTCTCACAATTTTCAAATATATAAAAGAATAATACTACGAATATTTGTATAAATCATAAAACAAATCAAAACATAGATGATTCAGTATAAGTTTTCTTTTATGGACGTTGATTTGATTTTTATTTATATAATTTGAAATCTTTAATATATATATATATATATATATATATATATATATATATATATATAACAAAATACATGAATAAAATTATTACATATTAAAATATCAAAGGTGTACAGTATTTCATAAAATGGTTTTCGTTCTCATACATACACTTCAGATTTTATAATATTCATACAAAATATTTAAGAAAAAACATGAATAGAAAGAAATAAATATTAAAAGTGACATTACATTCTATTAAAAACATATAAATATAGAAAAAGAGAATAACAAACAATTTCTTATAGAAATAAAAAGATAAGAAAAATAAATCCAGCCACAGAACTAATTAACTAAATGAATATATAAATTAAACAATATATTTTCAAGAATAGCTTGACACACACACACACACATATATATATATATATATATATATATATATATATATATATATAAATGCTTATTGTGAGTGTGTATTCAATCGTTCAATAAATTCAATTAAATAAAAAATACTGATAATTAAAACCATAGAATGAAGTACTGAGAAAGTCACCGAACTTATTTACAAAGTATTATCACAAAATTCTTATAAAAAAGTTTACTTCGTAAAATTGTCCAAGTTTTATATAGAATTTATCTTTGTATAGCAACAACCCGACATTTCAGTTAATTTAGTCGGAATAAGAAAAAAAAGTAGAAGACGACGTTTTGGTCGTTCGTTTTTTCGTTTTGTACCGGCTTTTATTATAAAATTTATTTTAATGTAGTCGTTTTACAATTTCATTCTTTTTCTCTTTTATGTTAGTGATTTATACATATGTGTACACACACACACACACATATATATATATATATATATATATATATTAAATAAATAAATATTTAAATGGAGTAGTGCTTTTATAAACAAACATCTCAAGATTTATTGTAATGTAGTACATCTATTATTTTTCTAAATCAGATAATATGATTTAAAATATTTAAATCTTCTTTTTACTAATGGCTTTTTTTATTTCTCTATAAACCACATAAAATTTTTTTCGATCAAAAATATTCAATAATTGATAAATAATCATTTTTGATTGTGAAACCAAAGCCAGATGAACGGACTCTATGACTAATAAACAGATGAGAATGAGGCTAATAAACAGGTGGGATAATAAAATTAAAAAAATTATTGGAAGTCAATGGAAAAGAAAGGCATTCAATCGTACAATTGAACGAAATGACACTTTCACTGAAAAAAAATAAAGTTAGAATTCAGAAAACAAACAATGCAATTATTTTCCTATCAACGTAATATTTAGATTTAAATAAATAATCATAATGTCGTCGAAACAAGCTTTGAAATTTTCTCTATATTTTTTTATTTCTATAATTCGACATTTAAAGCTTGTATATATTATTTCTATTTTTATAAAAAGAAAGTAAATTAATTGGAGACTTTTGAGCCATTTACGAATTTTAGCTCGATACTTGAAACTATAAACTGAAAAAGACTAAGTGAAAAAGTACATTTAATTTACAATAAATAACTGAAAAAAATACACTTAAATTTCGATAAGATGGAAATTTTACCAAGTTGAAATCTCAAAACATTATTTAAGAAAAAAGAAAAATACGTATATAAAAACTGACAATTTCAATGTTTATACATAATTTGTAATATATGCATGTGTATAAAAAATCCATCAGCCCATATGTATTATAATTATTGTCACATATATCATCTTTATTTATAATGCGATTTTTTTTATCGTGCAATATGTTGAATAACCCCACGGCTCGTCGAAAAAAAAACTGTACCACAATTTTTATCTGCACCGCTGTAACACGATTAATATATTATTTTTTGCATAATATCGCTATGAGTTATTATATGGGACACAGACCTCACACACACGTGTGTATGTGTGTGTGTCGGTTGTCCCGTTTAGTGAGAGTTGTGGGTAATGTATAGTTTTTATTAGAACTGTTTTGCTAATATCTGTGTAGACTATACTGTGTTCTATATTTATACATTTTTTTCATGATTTTTTCATTATATATATATATATATATATATATATATATATATATATATATATATATATATATATATATATAGAAAGAGAGAGAGAGAGGGTATAATTTATATGAAAAATTTAAAAACAGTATACATGAGTTCAAGTTTACAAACATTACCTACATGTTAACGTTCATTTTATTTTGAGAGAAAAATTTAATAAAATCTAAGAGTTATCCTGCAAAATAATTTACGAACGGTAATTATTTGGAGATCTAATAAAGAATGAACCCAAGAGTGTATTTTTGTTATTGTAAATCTTAAGAAATCTCTTGTACAAGGTCTATTAGACAACTGACATCAATTTTCAGTCCGTACTTCTGTTATAAATATTTACATTTCGAAAGAACATCTCTTCGTTGTTTTATTATCTAACCTTGACATTCAACAATTTTCATTTTTTTCGATTCGTTCTAAGAGATATTACGAAGGAAACGTTCTTGTTCTGATACGAAAATTGAATTTAAGATGCTTGGCCTGTTTGAGAAAATATTCCAATTTTTTCTACACGAATCCTGTAGGTCAAGTGCGAGTTGTTTTTCTACAAACCAGTTTCAACTTTCGTCGACCATTGGTCGAACTTGAACTTTAATACCGAATCAAAATCAGCTGTAGAAGAAAAGTAGAAGGACGAATGAAGGGGTGTTGTTTTCTATTTCTGCAATTTTTTTTATAGAAGAATGAACAGTAAGTGCATCGAAAAATTACAAAATGAAAAAGTATTTTTTTAACAGAATCCAGTTTAGTTTTTTTCTATCCGAATCCATATATATTTCGATTAGCAATAAAAAAAACAAGAATCTGGATTCGTATGAGATTAGGATTTAGATGTCTGGAGTATTCCACTCGAATGTTTTTCTATTTTAAAAATTTGTTACTTTCTGTCACTGTTTTATATGGAGAACAAACAAATCATGGATTCTGTCCCCTATTCTCAACAGTAGAAGATGATGCATCTAGTTAAAGTAATAGTTCTACGAAAAAAAAGCACCGTGTCAAAAAGTAAATAATAATTTAAATAATAGAATGGATTAAAAAATCTCCCTGTTCGTTATTTTAAAATTAACTCCCCTCGTACTTGATTCAAGATAAATCTTTCAATTAACCAGAAAAAAAAATTAATAACAATAAATAGTCGACATAATTAACCACTCTTATCTCATTGATACATTCGAGCTGTCCCTCAAAATTTTTAAAAAAAGTATGCCACGTTTTTAGATTACATGCCGATTAAAAAAAATGTGTATGCACTGTAAACATTTGTAGATGAGAAAATATCGATAGGTGCATGCAAATGCATTAAAAAAACACATACACTAGATGCATCGACCCCCATATAAACACAATTGCCAGCAACGTGTGTAATACGAAAACAATAGTACGTGTGTTAAAATTCATTAAGCAGATTTTCAAAACTATATATAGTTACAACAACGTCGCGCACATTTATCCACACGGACGATAAATCCGTACACAGAACATATACAGACCAATTCCCAATGTTCACTGACAATTTATATAATGTGCAATATGAACCAACAATAATGTTCCGTTGTGTATATTATCAGATGATATAAGTAATAAATACTGTTGTGAATATATATATATATATATATATATATATATATATATATATATATATATATATATCTTCATGCCCATTAGTTGATTGAACACTATTCATGGATTATATAAAATATCGTGGAAAATTATTTATACTCTGAAGTTAATGTACAAGGGTTTCTCATAAGATGAACTCTATGGTTGCTATACATATTCATACATTTATATATATATATATATATACAAACATATAAAACTTGTTCGTAGTTCTTAAATAGGATGCAGTTTTCAGAAAACCGTTTATTTACTAAAGCTTTATGTTTATGTTCCGTTTGCGTTTATTAAATTAATTCTAATCCAAAAAAATGTACCGATTTCTTAATTAAAAAAGACGATATTATAAACGAATAGATATATTTTTTTAATTAAAAAATATTTTATATCGATTTGTAATTATTGTGTCACAAACGCTTTGACATGTTTCGAAAATCACAATAAATAGAAATAAGTTATGAATTTAAAGAGAAAAAAAAATATGGAAATTGACAAAATATTAATTTATTGTTATGATACTTGTATGTGATAATTGTAACTATGTGACAGTTTATTTTTTTATAGTAGAATATTTGAATTTTTGACATGAAAAACATGAAGTGTGTTTAATATTTTCTAATCGGCTTCTAGTTCAATTATGAAGGACATATTTATGTAGTATAGTAATGCATATTTTTTTTAGAAAATAACAATTTTATTGATTTTATAGATTTATATTGAATTTTAAGTATGAGTTTTATATTTAAATCTGTAGGATTATAAGCCATAAACAAATTTTCAGCAAGGGCATCTTTTTTTCCAACTTTACATTCTTTAAGATTTGATTGTAAGGTAACATAGGTTATATATATATATATATATATATATATATATATATATATATATATATATATATATGTATATATATATACACACATATGAAATTAAAAAAATAATATTAATTTATCTATTACAAAACAATATCAAAATTAAATTTATATTTGTAATATATAACGAATAAAAGCATTGAATATCAAATAAATATATCAATTGTTTTGATATTCTTGGTCCTTTTGAACCACTTACTTTTTAATTTCTATCTTCTACGACTATTTTAGATATGTGCATTACCTTTAAATACATGTGAATGGTTTAAATGATTCAAAAAGAACAAGACCACCCGGATAATACATCAACAGGATCACAGGAATAAAAACAAATGATTATAACTTGAAATACCTTCATTTTTTTTTTTGAAAAAAAAACCTGTTAAGTTTATCAAATGTCATTTTCCTATCCAGCATAGATATTTAATTTGAAAAGAAAAAAATACAGATAATTACAATACTGTGGCTAAATTCACTTTCACAAACACATTCTTTTTTCACGCCACAAACGATACAATTATTGAACATTTTTTTGTAGTTTGTGGAGCGAAGGAAGAATTTATTTGTGAAAAAAATGTATGCACATAGTACCAGAATCACTTTTCATATAAATACAATGAAATTTGACATTTCTAGATGGACAGATGATCTAATTACTCGACTACAACTTGTTCGATTTAAAATCGACGGCAAATCTCTAGCAAGCACATGTGTTCGTACTCGTACGGTGTAATTAATGAATTTTTTAGTATCAAACCGAAGATCTGTGTACGTTTACCGTACGCACAACCGACTGGCCAACATCCACGTGTCCTGCACGCATAATGCCATGCACGGTTATAAATTTTGTATTCATAACCGTGGGCCATTCACGAAATATCGTAGCCGTTGTACATATAATATAATATGTATAAGCTTAATTTTATATTTTAGAAATAACCGCATACACGACATCGCCGCTTTGACACAATCTCTATGTACTGTTGAAATATTAATGAAGCATTGATGTGCTGGCAGCCGGTGCCACCCCTGTTTGTTCGTCGCGCTGCCATATATGCTGTACACGCGGCCTATGATAACGCCAAATTTGATTTTGCTTTTTAAACTCTCTACGCGTTCGCATATTAGGCATGTATTTAAAAGTTACACGTTGATACTTTTTTTCGCAGTTGCTAAATGGAACTATTAATTACGGTATTCCATTACGTGTCACTTGAACATTTGATTCTGTGTACTCGGTGCGTTTTCATTGTACGGCTGATACTATTATTATTCGTTTATTAAAATGTTAATGGACAGAACAAGTAAATGATATCGACAGTAAATGATACGATAATTTGAAAAAACGGAGTGATCAGTTTCATTACAATGATACATTATAAGTACAACGATTTCTACTTTTAAATTGTTTATTTATCAAACATTTTAACAGATTTTCACTCTGTATACTGGCATTAAATTAACATATGTGCTTCAGAGTAATGTTATTCAAATATAAACTCTTAACATTTGTGTGTTCTGAAATTTTTGATTTAAATGTTCACGTTTGAGAAATACTGCAAAGTTATAAATTATTTCCCGTGATAATTTCTAACCGAAATATGTATTTCGTACGTTATATGTATATATTTTATTATTCAACACTTTGATTAAGTTCATATTTATATTATTTACATCCATAATTTGTACAGTATGTATCAACAAACTTGTACAGAAATTCTTAGCGAAATTGTAAATACTTTAATATTTCAAAATAGGACCGTTTAAGTAATATAAAATCAATTACACAAATTAATTATTTTTTCATCGTACGAAACACAAACTCTTCTTCTGACCAAAAATGTTTAATAAATGATTACTGATTATTCTTGATTGTTTGTATTATATTATTTGTATTGCTTCTGTGTATTTATATGATGATAATTAATAAACCGTCATGATATAGATAAATTTTATTTTTTTGTAAACGCCCATAGAAAACAATCGAAATGATTATCACTTATTTATTAGGTTGGTAGGAAAATAACTACGTTTTTTATTTTCTGAATTCTAAACTTATGTTTTCAATGAAAGTGTCATTTCATCGTGTTCATGTTAATATCATTTTTATCTGCATTTTTTGGTCGGTTTTTGGTAACATTGACTTTGATTTTATTATTAATTTTGCTTCACATTGGACTATTGAATTAAAGATGGAAAACAAGCAAATAAGAACATTTTTTGTATGCGTTCAAAGCGGGTGGTAAAGCAGTAGAAACTGAACTAAATGATGCTTTTGGTATGGGTGCAGTTAAGGAACGTACAGAATATCAAAAACTTAGTGCTGAGGACGAGAGCCTTCAAGTAAAGAACGTCGCAAGTATCCTTTAGTTCATAACGACCAACTGAAGGCGTTAGTTGAATCAGAACCACCCACAATATTTCGAGAGCTTGCACAAAAGTTAGGCGTTAGTCATCAAACAGTTCTGGACCACTTAAAACAGCTAGGTGAGAAAAATCTATAGGAATGTGAAGGTCATAAACCGTAATTATTTTTCTACCAACCTAATATTGAACATTTTTGAATAGAATTTTTTTCTAGTTTGTAGAGTAAATAATTAATTCATTTGTGAAAAAAGATATTTATTACCAGTGATAAAAACAACTTAGTTCTTTTTCTTTTTAACCGTTTGGTACTGAGTATCTACTCTGCAGGACAGGATTTTTTTACTCCTAGTACTGCGGGCCGTGGATTGATTTCTTCTGTGTTCTTATTTAACATTAAATATGACTTTATTGATGTTTCTCACACAAATAGACTTACTCATAATTGTGTATAGTAGAAAAGAGAAGCAAAGAAATAGAAGTCGAATGCTTGATATATTTGGATTAGGCTAAAGAATTCAATCAGATTCTGATTTCAGAGAAACTAAAAAAAAACAATATTAGAGAGGTTTTTCTGTACTTTGGTGCTATGAAAATGATAGCATAGATGTCGAAATGCACATAAGTAATATTCAAAAAGGATTAAATAATTATTTATTGAAAACGTTCGATAAGAAAAATATTTTGTGATTCATGGAGTGAAAAAATAATTCATTTGTAAGAATAAATGTAACGTTAATGTCAGAAATGTATTGTAATGAAATGGTATTTTAAGTAAAAAATGAATACTGACAACTGTTAGAATTATATTTTATTCGAATTAATTTTTAATTAACTTTCAACATTCTAAAAATCGATTCCTTATAGAATTAAACACGTTTACAGAGGATCTAAAAGGCGGGAGATTAATAACAGGATTAAAAAAAGAAGATGTGCAATGAAATAATACAAAATATTGAAAATTAAATACTGAAACATCTGATACATTATTTAAAAAATTCAGAAGCAAATATGAGCTGTAGGTCTCTATTTTGTAATGCACTAAAGGAATAGAAAATTATATTCGAATATCACATTTAAATTGATAAGTTCTGTACTTAACGCAAGATAAAAAATATATTAAGGGGATTATGTAACATGTGAGTACTTTTTCGTGTACGTCGTTCGATTTTAAAAAAAAGTTTAGTTTGATTCTAACCAACACCTTGTAGCGCAATCGAAATAAACCGAAATGCGCTCATAGGATTGCTGTCAACTTAGATATCATTCATATGACACTACTTGAAAATTCATGCGTGGCAACAATGAGATATACATGACATCCACTATGCGACTGTATAATTACAGTATAATAATTGGAAGCCCCCATCTACTTTTTGTTATTTTGTAAAATAGGTTAACGCAAATGTTATAACATAGAATGAAGAAATTACATGATGTTATATATTATACACGTGTATTGTTTCGGTTGGGGTTTCAAAACGCAATTCTAACTTTATTATATTGCGCGTTAGCAACAACTTTACGAGACACGTCCACCAATGCATATAAACATAAATTATGTATTTTATATATATATGTACAAAAACATTTTACAGTATTTTTTTCTAAACACATTTAAAAAGAGACAAAAACATATATCTGTTCCAATTCAGAAATGAACAATAGAAAAATTTAACCCTCAGAGAAAATATATCGGCACTTCATTTTTCCCAAGAAATATCTTGAGCCAATATATCACCTTTTTATTTTCAGTACAATTTAAACTGCAGTAATGAAAACTGTCTTCATTTCTTTTTTTCATAGAAAATATACTTTTTCTTTCTCTTATGTAAAACTACATACATTTTACAATAAAATAAAAAAAAGCGTGAAGTTATCTTTATTTTTAATAAAAATGTGTTAACTTTTATAAATGGCTTCAAAAATGCATATTTTCCAACATAAAAAACTTATAAGGTAGTAAAACGGTTAATATTTTTTTTTACATCCGAATTCATTGTATTTAATTTTGCAAAATGTTTAAATTACACTTATTAGTATAATTACAAATCAGTTAGAATATATATCTACATATTCTATAATGACAATGAAATAAAATATTAATTTAACTTTGAACTTAAACTAATCCAAATTTTTTAAAGAGAAATAAAAGTAAAAAAGTTTTTTTAATGACTCCTTGTTTAACTGTCAATGGGAAAGAAAAAAAACAGATAAACAGGTAAGCAAGTAATAATAAAACAGGAAATAAAAAAAATGTTCAGCAATGATCTAATGGAATTTTAAAAAATATAGCAGACAAATGTGAAGGTTTAATTTTTCTTTCTAGATGAGAAAATATTTCATATGTATTTTATGTATATAAAATTCATTTTTATATATCCAGTGGTAGATTTTCTCATAAAGAACTTTTATTTATTGATTCTGTCTTCAATTTATCAGCAGTAAAAAAAATCGATGCCTTTAAATTGAATCAATTAAAACTCTATCAGAAATATTTTTTGTGGTTTGTGTTTGTGTGGTTTACACTAAGTTATCTTATCTCTAAAAGTTAGACATTAGTAATTCAACAGTTCTGGAGCACTGAAAAAAGCTAGGAAAATCAAAAAACAGAAAAATCTATACGAATTTGAAGCTCATTAACCGTAGTTATTTTTCTATCGAACTAATATATTATTTTTCGTTCAAAACTAGATCCGTTACAAAAACTTGAAAGCAAGATAAATAAAAGTACGTAAAGTTCTACAATCAAACTGAACGCTGCCGAACATTAATGACACCCACGAACATCCATAAAAAAATATCCAGTAATATTTTTACGATCCCTCGTCGTCTGCTCTTTACATATTTGTGCGCGCACTTTGAAGACGTTCCACAGTATATTCATATAACACGTGCTTCAGTTTATAGGGCAGTAGCTGAAAAGCGTGCGTGCGGTATGTAGAAAAGAGCCGTTACATCCTTTAGTCTGAATGAAAATGTGCGTTAAGGTGGCGCGTTTGCCAAGGGTCGCTGTTAAGCGACGCCATACATCATTCCCGCGGTCGAAAATAGAAACATATGAGTGTTGTATATAAAGGGATTCGGCGACGAGTGGCGCGTTGCAAGAACATTTGTGTACAGACTGAACGATCGGGGTCCTCACTTCGCGTTCGTGTCGCACCCTCGCCCGCCGTCGACCATCTGATTGGTTTTATTTGCGAGACGCTGTCGGCTCTGTTGATTTTTTTCCAATAATAGAAATCGGGTAGGCAGGTAATACTTTGATGTCTCTTGTGCCTATTTTTCCGTATCTTTTGATGGAAGTTGATCGGGTGAGGTACGTGTTCGAGACCAGGTACATGCGACGGAAATATTTTAGTGAGCAGCGCTTCTACGCTGTGGTATTTTCGAATACTGTATTTATAATTTACACAATTTATGCATATATACATATTTCTTTCACACAAATGAATATTTATGCGATTTTTTTCCATGCATTACCGAAAATATGTCTTTATATTAAAAACGAAAATTTAAATAAAACGTTCGTTTCATTCACAGCCCTCATAAATGGGATCATTTAAAAACAAACATTTAAATAGTGTATTTCAAACAAAAAACACAATTGTTTCTATAAAAAATGTTTGGTAGTACGAATTATTAATCGGTCGATTTATATCTTTTCATTTTTATATCAACATTTTTTTTTATTTTTAATTACTTTATTTTCCATTAGATTGGTATGAAAATAGTTGTGGTTTTGGTATTCTGAATTCTAACCTCATTTTTCTTTTAATAAAAGTGTTAATTCATCGTGTTCATGTTAATATCATTTTAAAGTGAACATGACAAAATTCGAACCTGTCTTAACGACTTTATATGTTAACCTCTACGATTCACTAGATAGAATAATTAATTGTTAATTTCTTTACATGTCTATATATATACATATATATTTAACTGATTTTTACTTTAAAGAAAAATTACACTGGATTAAAAAAATAACTATAATTGAACCTAAAAAAATATTTAAAATACTTATATGAAAAAAATATAAGAGAGATGGTTAAACAGTTTCAGAAACTAGCTGATAATTTGTGCGGTTTGAGATATTTTGATGTCACAAAAAAAACGATTATGAGTCATCAGATATCACTTGTATCAAATCTGCTACTGTAAACGATATGTAATCAGAATAAAATTTGTAAACTGATTAATGTTACTAATATTACGAATCCTTGAGATAGCTTTTCCTTAATAAATAATTTCAATTTCCGACCATTACACTCTTTTCTGTCCTGTTTATTATCTAGTTACTTTGAAAGAAAAGCTACAACAGATTGGATAACAATTAAATTTCTAAAGAAAAAATATGTCACCAACAGAAATTCATTAGCGATTAAAATTGTTTATGGTAAACATTTTATAGACAGATTTATTGTAATTCTTTGGACAAAAAAGTATTAATTGATTCTCAGCAAGGTAGAAAGTGGATGAACTTCGTTTAGACAGACCTGTCACAGCTAGTAATCAAAGTTATAAATAACGTATTGATTCTTTAATCTAAGAAGATTGCTGAATTACAATTATGATATAAGTGGATAATTCAGGATTTATAAAGTAAGAGAAGATCATATCATACGCACATATTTTAAAATACAAAATAATTTGCGTTCGTTGAGTTCCATAACTGGAATCCAAACTGCAAATATATAAGAATATATAATTAAATTATTAAAGTTTACAGAACATAAATGCACAAAAAAGAAAATATAAAAAAATAATTGCAAAGGAATAAATGATTCTATAGTTTACAACAATAATATAATAATCAAAAAATCATTTTAGTTTATATAAAATTTAAGTGCAAGTTAATATAATAGGGTGTATAAATACTACATATGAAAATAGAGTTCAATTTTTTTATTAAATAAATGAATTTATGATAAATTTAAAAAAATGAAGTTCCTTTCTATACAATAAAAAAAAAGTTTCGGTTTTGGTTTTATTTTAAAACCGATCGAATTGTTAACGAAAAAGTAATTGCAATATAAATAAAATATTATAATGAATTCATTGCTCGGGCGTTGAAATTTATTTCTATTTTGCAACCGGAATTAAAGAATTTGTACTTGTTACTTTTGAACTTATTTCTGTACTTGACGATTTAATATTTAACCACAGATTAATTAGTCGTTTATTCAAATAACCAGCAACATAAATTCCAACTGCATCAAACTGTACATAAAAAACTGTACCTAATAAATCATCAAGTGAACGTTATGAATATTTAAAGATACTGTAAAATTTTACGAACGTTGAACGCGCGATCCGTTCGTCTGACGCTCGTTAACCCACATAGACCGTAATACGATTTTTTTTCAAACCGAAATCTAATTCGTTATTTTCAAAAAAAGTGCATCGACGGACGCCGCTCAGTAGTAGTGTCAGTGCGACGCCGTTGTTGTATATTCATGTCTTGATTAATGAACTTTAATTTAAAATTATAGCCACCACAGATGTTTGTACTTGTTTAAAAATTAACATCTAAATCAAATGCATAACAAATTATTTCATCTGGGCAACGAAACACCCTATGGTATTATTATACAAGGGGTATGCGTACACAACATAACAATTGTATTCATTATGGGTTTCGTGTTTATATACATATGTGGTGAATATGGTATGTATATTCATGTGTTGAAATTGTAAATGATGCTGACTGACTAGGTTATGTTTACAATATTTATTATATATATATATATATATATATATATATATATATATATATATATATATATATATGTATAATGTATTCATTTATTCAAAATAACAGTATTTTTTTAAACCATAAAAAATGTATACATTTTTTCTGTTTTTAGAATAGGACACATTTCTTCCAGATGAACCGCTTTCGATTCAGATTACTTGTTCATTGGATTACAAATTCTAGTTTCTCTTTAAATTAAAGTGACACGCCGTGCTTATGACTAAATATCAATAAACATATAGAAAAAAGACGTCGAAAATAACTAATATCGCAAGAACTAATTAGGCAGAATGTGTGTGATAATACGTCGCGCTAATAATAGAGTGACATTGAGAAGTTATAGAGCTTTTAGCGTGTCACCACTGGCTCACGCTTTTCACATACGCCAGCTTGAAATCACAATTATGCATATATTGATTTGCCGAGCGCTTTATATACACTCTCGGCAGGTGTGGATGTTAATAGAAATAATTTTATATACGTACTATAGCTACCTTGCACACACTTTTGTACGACATTGTACGACGGATGTATTATTAAAGGGATGTATTTTTGAAATCGGTGTGCACAGACTGGCATATATATATATATATATATATATATATATATATATATATACACGCTCACACACACACACACACACATATATATATATATATATATATATATATAAATTTATGTAAATTCACATGAACGATAGCATCGAAGTAAATTATTATAATTAATTAAAGATAAAAATGTTTGATCACTAGTTAAAGTTTAAGTTAAAAAGTATTGCTTTATTCTAACAACACAAACATATTATATATATATATATATATATATATATATATACACATACTAGGGGGCTACGCCCCCTGATCGTTTCGCTTAACAACCTCCGGGCTCGTTGCGCTCGCTCACTTCTCAATTAAAAGCCTGTACATGCAACCGAAGGAAAAATAAACATATTTTTTAAGACTCATTATGTCTATATAATTAATATCAGATATATAGCAACGTCATCGTTATATATATATATATATATATATATATATATATATATATATATATATATATATATACATATCACATATATGTGTGTGTTAGTATGTCTATATAAACATGACAGTTGATTATTTTTATTATTAATGTAACCTTTTAGTTTTTTGTGGCTTAATACTGTTTTGTATATATATATAATATATATATATATATATATATATATATATATATATATATATATATATAGAATGATTCAACTTATGCTTTCACACGAAAGTTAGAAAAAAAACTATGTTATCTCTCATTTATTATTTTAGTTCAACTGTATTTGAGTACTGAATTGAATTAAAATAGTAAATAAAAAATAGAATGACTTTTCTTAACTCCTACGTCCCCTTGTAATATTTTTATGTGGTAGCCTAAATTGAATCACACTAAATATAATGGACTTTCCAATAGGGACACCATTTTTTAAAAGTTTACATTTCACAGATGTTAAGCTGACAGCTGTATTTTTTGACATTATCACTGTGCATTAGCATTTTAGCACTGTGGATAAATTTAGCTTCACAAACGAATCAAGCTCTACCTATTTTGTGGTGAATGAGAGTAGTGGTTTGCGGAAATGAATTTAAACTGTTACAAAGCTAAAATTGGAAAATATTTTACTGTTTTCATTTCACATATAAAATTCATTATAACGGTAGGTAAATGAATAAATTTAAGATAGATGAAGATTAAAGTTTATTTTAAAAGATTTAGAACGATTTTCAAGAAATGCTGTTATTGAATTATTTGTTTAAAAAAAAACCAATCCTTGTTTTCTTTATACAAGGCAATTATTGATGATAATGAATATGGTTCATGATAAAAAGTGTAGAAATTATTTATTAAATCTGTTCGTCAATAAATTCAAGACTTGTAAAGGATTTTTTTAATAGGGACGCAATTTTTAATAGGTTATATTTCACAGATGTTAAAGCGACATTGTATTTTTTTGACATTTCCATTTTTATAATAATAACCAATTGATTAGTCATTATAAAAAATTTCTATAATTAATTTTTAAACATTTTAATTAAAAACATGTGTATTTCAAGATTGGTAGAACAATAACTGCAGTTTATGCATCCATTTGACAAGCTTTTCATTTTTTCTAGCTGTTTTAGTGATCCAGGACTGTTGGATGATTAACGTCTATCTTTTCTGTAAACTCTCGAATTGTTGTGCGTGGTTCTGATTTCACTAATACAAGTTGGTCAAGTTAGACAAGTTGGTCATTGTGAACTGAAGAAGGACAACCGCAACCTTCTTAATCTTTAAGGCTCTCGTTCCCAGCACGAAATTTTTGGAACCACCATTGCACGGTATGTTCCTTAACAGAACTCGTACAAAAAACCATGTTTAATGTGATAAGCGTTTTCTGCTATTTTAACAACCATTTTGAACTCATACAAAACACTGCTCGCACTTGCTTTTTTCCCCCATCTTTAATTCAATAGCTCAATTCGAAGCAAAATTAATAACAAAACCAAAATCGACTTTATCAAATACAGACCACAAAGTGCACTTTAAAATGATATTATCATTGAAAAAAATACGGTTAGAATTCAGAAAACAAAAACCGCAATTATTTTCCCACGAAATAATAGAACAGTACAGAATCTAGAAGGAAGTAAAGGAACTAATTTCCACGTTAAGAAAATATGAACTAATTACAATAATTTAAACTGAGTGACAATATTCTTCTAGCACATTTACTTTCACAGAAGATTTTTTTGTTTCTCCCATAAACAAAAAAAATGTTTAGTAGTTATTCATTCATCCCTTTGTTTGTTGTTTATTCGCATTCAATGCCAATCCTATCAGAACATTAAGAAGATTATACTTCTCATAAAAGTTAAAATTATCAAGTACTTTATCGCTCTGAGGATGATATCATGGTCGTCGAAATGCCCATAAGTAACAATCAAAAATGGTCAACAAATAAACATTTTTGATCATACAACAAATTTTGATTTGTAGCGTGAGTGAAAAATGCATTTCTGAAAATAAACCTGAGTTTAATTTAAAATAAATCGAACATGTTATCTTTTTAGAAAAAAAAATTGTAAGTAAAAATTATTTTTCAGAGATATAAAATTATTCTTGTACAATTACAATCAATGGTTATTTTATTTAAAAAAAAATATTGAAAAAAAATCACAAATTACACTTAAAAGTGAACAATTTGTTTTATATATTTCTCTGTTCATTTTCCATACTTTTTAAATATTAAAATGTATATTATCATATTAACTGTAAAGATTTCTTTAAGTGATTTGTTTATTCCAAATGAATTGTTCTACGATACCGAAAACGAACTTTCAGTATATAAAATTAGAATGATTTACTTCTAAATATTAAATTTATATCACAATTTATACATGAAATACAACAAATAAAAAACTATATTTGGATCTTAATATGTTTATTCTTCACGCTTATTAATTTTATTATTTTTTTTCGTACTATTTCGACATTTGATAAATTTAGATTATTTTTTAGTAAAGAAAATAATATAAAATCATTACTGAAAAAATAACTGACCTGGTTCTAACTCTAATAATAGAGTGAACTATTGATTATTAATTTAATGAAGTATTCTATAGTTGTACTTATATTAAAATATCCACAAATGTGAACTCTCAAATATATATATATATATATATATATATATATATATATATATATATATATATGTTGATCATTCGTGTTTAATGAATACAAAATATGTGGCCACACTGAATATTATGTATTCAAAACATTTAACGCATTTACATACTGTAAAGATTTTTGTATAAAACTGAGTCTGCGGCCGTGTGGATTTTTTTAAAAGCCAATATTTATTTACATTCAGCTCAACTACTGTTCTAATTGAGATCTTTCAGGACTTGTTTAAGTTTGCCGCCTCGATTGAATTAATTCGGACGAATCTTTTTAAATAGAGCTCGATTTTTACGAAAAGAAAACGATGTTCGGATATTTATATTTATATCGCGTCGACGGGCGTGGGATAAGAATGACTGTGTGGGTGTTGTCTTGAATTAGTGAATGAAAATATGTTTTAATTGTACGAGCTTGAATCGGATATTCTCACTATTTATTTTTATAAATAAGATTAAGAACCTTTTTTTTAAAAAAAAAAGATATTTATAGTTATAGATTTTAAAACAGAAATGGATACTGAAGTATGTTTGTATACTTCACATCATTATTTTTTAAAATAAAGTTAAAAGAAAGAACATTACGTTTAATTAAAAATCCTTTTGCCAAATATGAGAATATAATAAATGTATTGAATAAATAAAATGTTTTGTATAGATTTAAGTCAAGGTTTGCTTCATTAAAAGCAAAATACCAAACTGAATATCCTTCATTCACGTTATGAATAAATGTAAAAGTTGATAATGTGATTTATTCAACCCACATAGCTCGAAACACACATTTTTTTGTTTACTTCGTTTCTATCTAGTCGAAGTAATACAAAAAGTGATAAAGAATAATTGAAAAATAAAAATTATAGCCGATTTTTACACTTTTTTTCCATTATTAGTATATTTTTGTATAAAGTTAAACAATTCATTAATTTTTGGGACAATGCTAACAGGAGTTATTTAATTCAATATTATGTCATTATTTTGATCTTTTTAAATAACACAAGTCCTTTTCACTTGATAATGAATCTTCTATCAATCCTTTTGAACCACTTAAGTTTCTGTTCTCCCCTAAAAGTTTTGGCACACATAATATATTCAAACCAATTCTGGAGACTCAGACTCACAATTAATTTGTAAATGTAATATTTTATCACTGAAGTAGAATATATAAATCATGAGTTCTGAAATGTTAAGGTTGGCACTTCAAAATCCTAACACAACAAGGAAATATTTCAATATAAAACGGAATTATGACTGATTCAATTTAAAAGCACCGAATTATTTTTTACACCAATAATTATACAATCCTAAATATGACAAAGTCTTATTTTTAATAAAGTGAACAAAAAATTTTAAAAACTATTCTTTTAATACTAATAAAATCACGAATACATATTACATTTTCTTATTAATGAAGTCTTACATTTCACACAACACAGTTTATTTTTCAATCAGAACAAAATATCATAAAGTATTTTTTTTTATTTCCAATGAAATCTCAAATTTGATTATTTTTTTTTAAAAAAAATAAAGAACAATATGCTATACACTAATTCTTTATTTTCGTACAACAACAACAAAATAACACAATCTAAATTTGAATTTTAGTCAGTACTATAGAAACACATACTTTTTTACATTTCATAACATAAATAAACTAGAACGCCGTACTGGTTTATCGAAATAAATAAAATAATGGTACAAACTGCGGTCAGAACATTCAAGCATTAAATTTTCATATTCCGAAAATACCGCCGGTTAATTTAAAAACAACAATACGTTCATAGAACGACATACAAATTTTATGAATCGATTTAAATGTCATTTTAACGCTTCAACATATTACTTAGTGTTGAAAATCAGTTGAGAGTGTCGATAAAATGAAACACTGGTTGGCATTTTTTATTATATTTCTCCATTTTGTGAAACGTATATAAATAGGTATTACATTTTAAAAATACTTTTAAATTAACAATAACCAACTGACGTAATCACTAAAACTATATATCCGTGTTTAATTCAGACATGTAAAAATAATAATATATAAAAAAACATAAATAATTATGCATGTAAATCATTTCAGATTACACGATAAAGATAAAACAATATGAATAATAGTAGTAGTAAGTTTTAAACAACCAGTACAAAAATATTTATAAGAGACGCAGTGCGGTTGTATTGCATAGGAAACGACATTTATTCGGTCTATGATTTCCGATGACCTCTTCAAGGCTATTTGAATAAATGCATAGATGCAGAATAACGGGAAATATGCATTGATACATTCAGTTAGTTGTTTAGTCCGCCGTACGAATATAATTATTTTGTGATTATAATAAAAAAAAAACCTGTTGTGTCGCTAGCAATGTTAATAAATTCTTGTCGAATGCGAGTTATAAATAGACCGTTCTTTTTTATTTTTGGTGTTTCTTTCTCGAAGTATATTTCAGGAATTTAAACTTGAACTATAGAATAATTAAAACGTATTTATAGAATAAGCGTTATTAATGTTTTTAAAAAGTTTATTTTCTCATTGTTTATTTATTTGTTTTTCCCGAAAATATTCTGTTCTTAAAACGAGATAAATGTATACAAAATATTGAATTTATTTACTGTTGGAATATAGAAGTCATTTTCAGATCATTAAGAGTAATGATTTAAAATTTATAGACTATAATTGATTTTAGGAGAATTTTCTAGGACTTTCTAAATGAATTGTTTGTTCTAAAAAAATTACTTTCTTTCAAAAATAAAACTATTAGGTTGGCAGAAAAATAATTGTGGTTTATGACCTTCAAATTTATACACATCTTTTTAATTTAAGTGGTTAAGGGCTTGAGTATCACTGGAGAATACTACGCCATTATAATGGAACAAATAAAGGTAGAAATGAAAAGAAAAACGAGGCGAAATTGAGAAAAGGAGTATTGCTCTTACAAGAAAACGCACCTGTTCACAAGAGTAATATTACAATGGCTTCCATCCATGAATACAGTTTCGAACTTGTGAACCACCCTTCCTTTATGGTCTTATAGATTTAGCCCCTAAGGATTTTTATTTGTTCCCGAATTTGAAAAGAGTTACGTAAGAAGAAAGATGAGAATGATGAAGAAGTCAATGCAGTAATTTCGACTCATTTCGGATCGAGAAACAAGAATTATTTTTATGAGAGTTTAAACAAACTGAAATAAAAATCCTAAAAGTGTATTAGGGTCAAGGGAAAGTATATTGAAAAAGAAAATCATTAACTGGTTCTGTTTTACACCTCAATTCTGCCAATTTTTGACCTCTTGTATATCTAACAAGTTAATATTAAAAAAAAGTACCTTAAACTATTCAAAAAAAAAGAAAAAAAAAACAATAAATACATTGAAATAAAAATTATATATTTTATTTCGGTTAAAAAAGAAATTACGAGTTAACCAAGCTAATATTTCTTTAAAACTACCCAAAATTTATAGAAATTATAAAATGAACTATAATATTTAAATTCCAGTTTGAAATTTCAGAAAAATATAAAATGTTCAATACAATAAGTCTATTAAAGAAATACATACAAGTGATTCATATAAAAACTGATGACTTTCGAATCATTGTATATACTGACTACAGAATACGGTACAAAATTAATATTGTAATTAAAAAAAATTGTAAACGTTTGTGCGTTACTTTGTATACTTTTATACAAAAGTAAAATAAGAAACGTGCTTAAGGTTTTTCTCACCGAACTGTGAAGACGAGACTTGGAGAAAATTTTAATTGAATGACAGTGCCAGATATACATACATACACACACACGTATATATATATATATATATATATATGTATGTATGTATGTGTGTTGAATGTAATGCAAAAATGAAAATAGCTCGATTTAATATTTTATTAATAAAATTCCTTGTGTTATTTGATGAGACCGTTCGTTTTGACAGCTTTCATAAAAGAGGCTCATGAAAAAAGTACATGTTTTTAATTAAAAAAAATCGAACGAAATGGAAGAAAAAAAACATACACACATTAGAAAACATTACTGATATTTTTCCATCGCATTTCATTTTGATTGATATATCTGTGTCGAAACTTCAAACCAGTGAACCAATAAAAAAAAAATAAGTTCAAGTAGTTCATTACATTCTATTCGACTTAAAACAGCTGATCGTTCAATTGTATAATTATAGAGTCGCAACGGCGTCTTATTCATTTTCAACCGCACCCACGTCCACACTTTTATTTCCATTTGTGAAAACCGTACTCGAACGATAAACATAATTATATGATTATCTTTCTCGGACTGACCTTTCCGAAAACGAACAGTTTCGTACGAAACAGAGATAACTTTCACGAAAGGTCGTCGCGCGCTGTGTCGTTACATGAACTTTCCACCCTACACGATGATGTGTTGTTAGTCAGAAACTGTGAGTTGGCTGCTTTATGACTTAGTTAACGTTTTGACAGGTGCATGGTTCAACATTCCTTTACGTCGTTCAATATAACCTTACTTTCATAGATTAGTCTTTGTCCTAAAGTGTAACAATGGCGCATGGAAATTAATTACATAATAAATAATGTATTATAACGAAGTTGAGCGAAAATTTTAATGTTATACGTTTCAGTTATCTGATTACGTTAAAGAACAATTATAATATGAACAAGAATTATAATTCGCATAAACCGTTCTGCGTTTATCGACGGGGAAAGGAAAAAAACGTAGACATTGCGCTTAATAGAGAAATTGTGTTTACATAGGCGTTGAAGTTTTATGATCGCATTAATGTAATTTCCTCGATATCAGAAATCTCTGTAATTCGAGATTAAAATGAACGGCGACATGGAATATTTCCAGTGAAAATATTTCCTTGATAAATGTACAAAAAATCTAAAAATCAAACACGAGATTATACTTCTAGACACGAATTTGATTTAATACACTCATTATTAAAATTATATTACACAAAAGACTGTGCTCTTGTTCAGCTGTAAAATGGAGAACATGTTGAACATCAGAAACATTTTTTATCCGACGTTGACTAACTACTATAATTAATAAATTAAATTATTTTACATTGAAACACTCTAAGATAGTTATAATATAATGTAAATTTTATAAAGGTTTTTTCCATTTATTTATGTTATTTTAAACATTAAATTAATTAATTAAATCATTAAACGTTCGAAATAAGATCAGAACTTAAGAAATACACGATTTTAAAATTAAATTGTATATTTTTGATAAATAGACACAACTATTTTATGGATGTAAATATTTTTACTTGTTTTGTAAGGCTACTATAATCATTCGAGATCTGATCTCCAGAAGATTTCATTGTGTATCAGCTAAGATATAAATGGAATCATCAATTAAAAATTGTTAAAGTTAAATAAAGAATATCGATACGGAAGAATTTTGTTTCTTGTTTGGAAACAACAAAAGAAAAATAAATATATTTGATTCAGAGATCTTACTAGTACTATTTTTTCTATTAAACTAGATTTTAAAACATTTTACAATACAGGAATTTATTAGGTGTAAAAATTAATTCTGTATCTTTAAATTCAATTAAGCATAACACTATTTTAAATTAAAATATTTCCTTGCCGTTTCAAAATTTTCAACTTTCAACCTAACATTTAAAAACACTATACATCTTGGCCAAGCAGTTGGTTTAACCGTACAAAACAGTCGTGAACACGATGGCGTCCGATATTCTTTAGGCATTGCATACTTTTCGCATTCCAGTTGAAAAAAAAATGCTGCCGAATCCACTGGAATGATTTGTACAGCTTTGAGGAAGGTGTTGTGACGCATGAAACGTGCAAAAAATGCTAAAACAGTGGAAGAGGACCGAAAATGCAATACGATTTCAACGACTCACAGCCGCCATATTTTTTCTCGACAAGAGATTCGTCAGTTATCCGACAGATGGAGTTATATACAACATATGTTTAAGATTGAAATATATTTCACTTTCCCATAAACATTCATTTTCTATAAAAAAAATACGGAATTAATCTCTAATAAAGGCATTTAAAGTAATAACATTTAGGTAACTTCACACAAGTCGTGTGTGAATATAAATTGTAAATTTCAGAGAAAGTACAGACATGGAATCAATATACGACTTCAATCAGACTAGAGACTATAAGATAGCACTCTATCAGATTAACCCAAAACTCTAATTTAACGACTCGCTATACGGAAGAAAAATGGAAATAACATGAAAATTCAAGAAAATCTATCACTCACTTATATTCAATTTTCTTTTTCCGTATACTTCATTAATATTTTTAGCTAATATTATTGCGTTTATTTCTTTTGTCATAAAGCATCAAATAATGAATAAGCTTATTAATAACCTCCATTAATTCAACAGTTGAATTTTTTTATCCCTACAACTAAACTTTTTGTTTTAAGATTAGTTTTAAATTAAAATCCGCGCTGATAAATAACCATTTATTGCAATTCGCTTTTTAAATTAATATAAGTATTGGAATCTAACGTTTTTTAACACGTTGAATGCCGGACTAATTTTATATGACTTTCCCAAGGCGCCGTAACGAAATTTTTGTTGTGCGATGCATAACTCCCACGGCATTCAACGTATTAAATCTACTATTTAACATTATAAGGGGATTGCATTTGTGAATGTTTTTTGATGTTTATTTACTGTTCAAAAGTTTTTTTTTCGAGGATTGCGGGTCGAAAATACAATAAAAGAAATAATTAACATAAATTAATATAGTTTATCCGAATTGTTCATTCCTAAAACAAAAAAAATAAAAATAAAATAAAAGCCCATCTTATAAAAATACACATTTTCAATACAACACCAAACAAACAAACATCTATAAAATATTCACCGATGAATTTAAACCCTAACTAAAATAATGACTATAAAGAATTAAAAAAAAAGATTTAAAATATTTACATACTGAAAGTGAGAAAGAACATTTCTATAAAATATGCACAAAAACATTCCGGGCTAAACGTACATACAAGTTCAGTCTGAATAAAATACTGAAAATATGCATAGGTACAAATTGAACAGAATTATACTTCTGCGTGAACGAAATATTAATTATTTAGTTTACGTTTCGGTTACATTCTTCACAACAATTTCAATAACGTAACGCCATTTATGTGCACGGATTCATTTTCGTTCATTCTGTCGCTCATACATATTACATTCGTACGCTTCGGCCGCAGCATGATGAACGTTTCGGTGTAAAAATACAGACAGATAGGTCAAATAATAAATCAGATTTGTATTCGCACGTGGCTGGAATGATCTCGTATCGAGCCGGGGACATATTTTTTTCATATGAGATTAAGTAATGTGGATATTTACACACAGAATTCAACATGTGTTTCGATATTTACATGGAAATATCTGTTGTTTAATCGATAAGAGGAAAACATGTTTCTGTCTCATTTGGTGTATTATAAACTTGAATTAGTTATGTCTTTTATTAATGAAGGCATCACTTATCCATAAACAAGGCATATTTTCCTGGATAAAAAATTCAATAATCAATTATTAATCATTTTCACTGGCATTTACAAGCTGTCGCTATTGTCTCAATATATATTTTGATGGAGGTACCATCTTCCTCAAAGTGTTAAAGAACCTGCTTGGTCCTAGGAAAATTGGGCATTTTTCAACAATTCTTTTTAAGTAAAAAATAAAATCAACGGTTTGTGGGTTTTAATATATATTTAACTATGTTTTAAAAAATATATATGCCCCTATTTTGATATGTTGAATATTTGCGATGATATCCGTAGGAAAATATAGTCAGATAAAATCCTCATACTTCCACGCTAGTGTGGAAACCTCAGAGGCAAATTAAGCTAGAACAAAAAACCAATGATTCACTAACCTAACTTTTACTTTTCCAAGTTAATTTTTAATTTACATGCACTTTTTGTATAAACAAAACGAGAAGTTATTCTTAAATTAAATTTCTCATATGCTAGATCTTCAAATAATTTACATATGAAAAATAAATGTTCTAAGCCCTTTCTTTCCCTGTAAACTTTTGAAGAACGAACGTTTCTGTTCAGAACATTTTGTTAGAGAATAAAAAAATCTACGTGAAATAAATTCAGTGCTAAAAACTATTATTGTAGTCATATTTTTTTATCTGAATAAATCTCCAATATGTCAAAGAACACTTAATAAAAATCTACAAGACAACAGAAAATAAAGCCATTAAAAAAAAATTAATTTATTTGTCAAGTGTATAGAAAATAAACAGTTTATTTTATATAAATAAAAGAAACTTTTCTGTTCTAAAAACAACGTTCTACATTTTCATATTGTATTCATTTGATTATTTATTCGAATTACCTATTTTTATTCCCGTTCAGATAACAAGATATAAAAAAAACTAAGTTTATAGACGATACTAAAACAGAAAAAAAAACTTAAATCATACTAGTTGAGAACAAGCTATAAAATTATTTATTTCTATATCTGTGTGTATTTTTTTTATTCTCATCCGGAATTCTTAAATATTTACCTCAAGTTTTTTTTTTATTAGCATGAGAAGTTATTTCATAATAAAAATAGGTAACATTTCAGTAAGACTTTTGATTAATTTTCATACTTTAAAGATTCTTAAATAATATTCAAATGAATACACAAAAAATATGCACACAATCTTAATAAATCTCACAATAAAAAAATATGTACACATGTGTGTTTATATTTATGTGTTGTATTTGTGAGTTTTCTGAAAGTAAAATCGAATTGTAAATGAACTCTCTGTTATATATATATATATATATATATATATATATATATATATATATATATATATATATATATATATATATATATATATATATATATATATATATATATATATATATATATATATATATATATGTTTGTAGGTACATAATTTTATAAGTCTATCACTAAAATTGTAAAATCTTGATATAAAAGAATAAAAAAAACTTTTTTACTGATACAGTAAATTTATAGCTGTGATAAAATCGTTATATTATTTAGATGTATTCATTTAATTTTATGTTAAAACTGAACAGTTAAAAATTATTACAATCCGAATTAAATATAGAACGAATAAAAGAATATCAACGAAATAAAGATAAAAGACATTCAACATTTTCCAACGCTTGATTACAAACGGATATATAAAACTGTGTAATAAGATTTTGACATGAATAATGGGCACACATTCATAAAATAAGAAAGACGCGAATTTTAAAGAAAAAAAAAGGTTCGAGATAACACGATTTAGATGCAACATGGGAATTCACAATTTATGAACTTGTGACAATTTTAACGATACGAACTTTTTTAGTTGCACGGTAATTGTTTTATTTCTGAAAATATCAATCTTTTAAGAAGATGCGTACATTTACAAATAAACTGAAGTGAAACGATCCTGTTCATATAACAGACAAAATAGGTATATGGATTGAATCTGTTTGTCTTGCAAAGTGACTATCATCTTTTTATGAAAATTAAATATTGTTTCACGACCAGAACGACGAATTCATTTCAAGAGTCTGTTATCATAGATGCTTGTATGAATTTCTATTTTCATACAGTATCATCGTTGCGTCTTAAAATTTATTCATGTATATTAGAGATGTGGTTGTGTGTGAGTGTAGGAAATGAAAACTGTTATCGTTCGACGACGACGACATACAGCATCTTCACAGTATCGCATCTCTTTATGGACCGCATATCTTTTGACTTTGCTGGAGTCATAACAATCGCATTTGTTATCGTCATCTCTTAATTTACTTGCTGACAGTTTGAAACGCATCCGATAAGAAACTGTTTATTTTTATGAATTTTTATAGAGGAGTGTGCGACTGATAACACTGATCGATGTTCAGCATCATCATCACTATTTATCAATATAATTACAATGTTTATTTTTGTTAAACCCATCTCCACAACAGTACAGCCGCACGATATGTATTTGTATACATATCAGTACATATGGGGTCATATATATATATATATATATATATATATATATATATATATATATATATATATATATATATATATATGTATATATATATAGAGAGAGAGAGAGAGAGAGAGTATACTCGTCATGTAGGAAAAAAAATCGTTTTTACTATTTATTGTAAAATTTAGGTAAAAAAAATATATTTGTAATTTTAGCACATTTTAGAATATTTCTAAGCAGTTTTCTCTCTGTTTCGTGAATCTTGCGTCTGCTATCTAGAGAAGGTATATAGGGTGTAATAGACAAACTTGTGAAGTGAATAATGTCTTTATTTATCCTCACAGATGAGTTTTACTGATAGCGATGAAAATATATCTAGCCAAGAAAACAGAAAAGAGCGATAACACCTGTAATATATTCTGATGAAAGTAGCAATGAGGTTGAAGAAGATAATGAAGATACGCTTGTACATACAAGGAAACAGAAAAAATATCAGTAATTTCAACATCTTCTGATGAAAGTAGTAATGAGGATGAAGAAGGTAATGAACCCGACAAATAAAATAAAAATTCAAATGCACAATAGAATATTAGAGATGGAGAGCGAGCATTGTTTAAATTTTACTGCTCATCCTGGCCCAAATTTCACTATTCCCCATTCGTCAAAAACCAAACGTGTTTTCTATATGGAAATTTTTTTTAGATTATGTCTTACTAAGCAATACTAAGAGAGGAGAAGGAGCAAACTAATTTATACGCTGAGCAATATTTGGAAAGTCGCCTGAATTTGAAACAACATTCAAGATTAAAAAAATGGATACCAGCAAACAGTACTGAAATACGATTTGCGAATTACTTAGGGATAAAATTAAAAATTTTTCAAAGAAACAAGCAAAAAAAATTATCATTTCGTTATAATTTTACTCAATCTTAGAGCAAGTGCATTTACTGTGTTTTCGTCGAGTATACTCGTCATCGCCTAGAAATAATTAAGCACACCAGTGCACATTCTCAAAATAAAACAAAACGCTTAAGGGGTTAAATAACTTCAATGATTAAACTATACTACCAACATTTATTTTATAACTTTTCGAACAGATCTTACATCCGTTGTCCACCTGTCACACTTCACTAGACTGTACTAAAACTACAACACACCGACGTGTACGTGTAAATACTTTACAGTCGCTGAATAAGTTTAAAAAAAAATGTGTGTAGAATAATTGATTCACTATTTCATTTTTCGGACACGTACACACGACGCTAAATCGATTTAAAAACATTTATCGCAGAAAAAACAACTAGAAAGAACTACACGCCGCATCCGTTCACTGCGAACAGATTAAACGATTTGTTATTTTGTCAGTTCATCAAAGTTGTGGTTTTGCATAAATTGCAAACGTACTCTACGGACGTAACGAACGAAATAGGCAAATCGACGACCTTGCGGCGATACACAAACGGCGGATTGTCTGTTGTATACACACACAGCCACACGTTTTGTCTGCTTTGAAAAGGAAGCGCAATCGGTCAACTAAAAAAGCACGGTCACTGCGTTACATCGCGTGAACAGTAATCGCGATATGGCTGTGTGAAAAACAACAATGGATATACAATAAATGTTTCTATTCGCGATCATAAATAAAATATGTTACGTGGAACAGAACAGCACGTCTTTTGGAATATGTAGAAGATTAATCGTTTGTCCGTTTATTTTTCTATTAATAACAACGAGCGATTATCGTCGGACGCGGTTCGAGCTAATGAATTAAACGGCTTGTACGAATCGGTTTTGAATACAAAACAAATATAAAAAAATTAAACATTGAGAAGAAATTTCGTATGTTATCGTACGAATCAAAGAGGATGTTTGTCGAAACTATAACAACAAAATCTGGACAAATAATGGATCAAAAAATTCGTACACACTTGGAATAAATTAAGAATGTGTACTGAGTTAACATAAAAATTCGTAGCGTTTTATATGACATGAAATATCGCAGCTCGATTATATGACATGACTCCATATGTGTTATTTTGACAGGTGACATTTCAACGTTTCTCTCTCTGTTATTTTTGTGAAATTTTGTGAGTTTTAAGTCTGTGGAATTTAAAACTGAAAATGGAGAAATATAAAGTGCATTTTCGTCATGTGATGATGTTTTATTTCCGGAGAGGAAAAAGCGCTGCAAAGACAGCAAAAAATATATCCGCAGTTCATGGAGAAAGTGATGTACCTGGCAGCACTGTTCGAAAGCAGTTCGCTCTGTTCGGAGATGGAAAATTCGACCTAGAGGATCGAGACAGTTCCGGTAGGTCTACAGCTGTTGATAACAAAACTGCAACTACGAGTGTTGTGAGGCATTTGGAAACACTTGGATATGTGAATCGCTACAATGTTTGGGTGCCTCGTAATTTAACTGAAAGGAAGTTTAATGGAACGCATACCCATCAGTGATTCGTTCCTTAAAAAAAAAACAAAACGACTCGTGTTTATGATTAATCCACGGGTAATGAAAAACGGATCGTCTACAATAATGTGTATCGAAAAAGATATCGGGGAAAACGAAATGAGCCTCCGTTAGTCACTCCAAAAGGGGACAAAGGGGACTAATGAGAGAATTGAAAAACGATTTTTTTTTCTAAAAATGGATCGTTTGAGACTATAAATGACGATGATTAGTATATCACGACGAAAATAAATATTCCACATTTTTTTATTCCAATAAAAATATTACATTTTAAAAGCACTTTCATGCAAATGATTGAAAAACCAATAAAGAGAATAATTAATTTCTCTTATCTGAAAACAACTGATTAATAGTTTAAAACTTATAAGTTTGATGATTTAATTCTTTTCAAACGTTCATTAAACATAAAAGAAATTTTAATTCAGAAAAATATTACGACCATTAACGTCACACAATGTTCTCTGCTCTAAATTACATTCTTGAACATATTTGTTCGCATTTTTTCCATTCATCGTTTTATTGCTACTTTTTATTATAAAATGCAGTTGCATATACATCTAACGAGCTTTCAAACGGAATGTTTACTGCCATGCAATACAGCTATTATGGAGCTTACGTTTTCTTCTATTCAATATATAAGTAATTTTCATGTTTTTACCTCATTCGACAAGTAGAACACATAAGTCGGTTACATATTGGAGTGATTACGTTGCAAAAATGTACTATAAAAAATATTTATCGAGCAAATCGTTATAATTCAACAAGAAAGCAAATACATTTCCAACTAATTGCTGTAGAAACAGTAGTTGGAAAGCTTCATGTACTTTTTTCTCTTTAGCTATCTATGAATCTACTTTGTATTTTAATAACGGGAAACTCGATCAAAAAATGACAACTTTTATATCGAGTAAAAAGAATTATTATACAATTAAGACATATAATTTTTTTACATAAATTTACTGTTTCTCTTACAATAGGTTTTATTAATTTTTAATATCACATCCGTGTATAAACAAATTCCATAATTATACATTCTTAGAACAAAAGGTGGAAAATACAGTTAACAATAGTGGTATACAATAAACCAACTTGTTAAATTTTTAATGCCGTATACATGAACAACCAACCATTAGGTTTATAAATCAAAACCAAACGTACACTTATTGTACGAGTATGTGACATAAATTTATGATACAATATCGTCACGACAGCCGCAAAAATATGGATTGCTGTATGCACTAAGATTGTTATCAATAGTTCAAGAATTATTAACAAGTTCGTACATGAAGTTGTTTAAAACCAGAAAAATAACTGCACATGCATGGTTGTATGATTAGGGTTATAAATTATTTTTATGGATGTTAAATTTTTTACAGATCAGTTTAACGAGTATGGGTAATCAATTACTTGTGTACTTGTGTTTTTAGTCATTTTTCATTTTGTCAAAAGATCTGTGTCAAAGATTTGTAATTTATTACACTTTCATGCAGGTAAATTAAAACAAATAACGTTTTAAAATTGACATTTTTTTACTAACTTATCGCAAATGTGGAGTAGAATTGAATAAATGTTTGTTCAATGGTTAAAATAATAGACTGGGTTTCAAAAATCAATCTTTTACTCACTCCACAAACAATTGAATCATTTCGATAAATGATTGGATCATATTTGACTATATACTTAAACACATTTCGATTTTTTTTATTTATTCATACTATTTTTTTTTTATTCCAGATTGTCACTTAATTCAAAAAAACTTCTATATTTTTCACAAATTCATAAAATTTTCACTACTCCATAAACCAAAATTCTTTTCTGAACAAAAAATGGCCCACAACTGATTATTATACAAACATTTATGATCAGAAATAAAAGTGAGCTTGTGGAGTTGGTAAAAAATTGATTTGTGAAAATGAGCTACAGAGTCAAAACTAATTTACGATGTTTGAACTACATCGCGAGAATTTTGATACTTTTAACAGTTTAAATTAAAAACTCTGCTTAAATTAAATTGTTGCAAGAACAGGTTTTTAATTTATTCAAAAAAATATTACGTGTAAAAATTAATTCGGTGCCTTCAAATTAAATCAATCCTAATTTTGTTTTAATTAAAATATTTTTTCGTCGTTTTAGGATTCTGGAGTGCCTTAAAAACACTATATATTTTAGCCAAACAACTGGCATAACCTAACAAAACGCCGATGGTGTCCGAAATATTAAAAATATTAAAAAATGAATACTTTGTGTATTCCAGCTGAAAAAAATTCTGCCGAAACCGCGGGTATGATCTGTTCAACTTTGGGGGAAGGTTTTGAGACGTATAAAACATGCAAAAAATGCTAAAACAGTGAAATAGGTCCGAAAATGTATTATGACTCAAGCGACCATCTTTTTTTCGACAAAGGATTCGTCACTTATTCGACAAATGGAAAAAAGTTATATAATATAATGCGGGCTATTTTGATTATTAGTATGTGTTCCATTTTCTCCTAAACATTCATTTTCTATAAAAAAAGGCACTGGGTTAATTTGTACATCTAATAATATTTTTAATTAAAATCTCTGCTTAGATTCAATTGTTGTAAGAATTAATTTTTAATTTATTAAATAAATATTATAGTTTATTTCAAAAGACATTATTATATTTTATTAAAAAATAACAAGAATATAGATGTTCTTTTTTAACTATTAATTTTATAAAATTTCATAAAGTTTATTGTACAGTTTGAATTTGATATGTGTAAGAAAACAAATAAACTAAATGAGGTAATATACCTTAGCCCATCTGTGTAAAGAAATTATGGTTTTAAAATAATTTTAAATAATTTCGTAAATAATAAGTTTTAATTATTATTTACATAACACTTAATTCCTATAAGACAATACACATATTTAGTATTGCATTTCTATTCTATACTTTAAACATTGATTGAATAAAGTTAGTACCGAAAATCAGAATTATATTTCATGAATAACAAAATAAAACGATAACTGAGTAAGAAATAAACACAGTAAATCATAAAAGGAATTCATATAAATTATGAATTATGAAAAAAGAATACACAGCAAACAGGTGAAATAGAATGAACAGTACGTGAAACGTTATTGTATACAATTACCAGTTGAAACAATTTGCTGTAAAGGATCTGTGTACTTGTGTTAATGAGAGTAAAAGATAACAAGCTCGTCCAACTTAAAACATTTAAATGTTAGCAGTTGTTTACGTTCCGCAAACAAGATATTACTGTTACAGTCGACAATTAACCATTACAGTGCTGTTCATGTCGGCTACCAATAAACATTTAGTAGAAAAAAAATTAATAATCATCACGTTACAACGAAACGTGTATCATCTGCGTTAGTTGCTGCTTATATAAACTGTTTGTACAGGATTTAAATTATATGATTATGGGGACAATAAACTAGAGATTAAACTGTTGCATAGTATTTTACCAAACATAACACCCACAAATATTATATATATATAAACAAGTGTATGTTTTTTATTTACTTCGACTTGGCAATTATGATTATAAACGGTTATTGCTCTTGATTTTTATATTATTTTTTTAAAGAAAAACAATAAGAAAGATTTTATAAAATAGAATTAGTATTATTTTTTAATATTATTTATTCGATACACAATGAGTATTCAACTAAAGTTCCCCCTGGTATTTTAAAAAAATTGTGAATAAAAATTACATTTTCAACTTCAAAATTCGAGTTAAAAAAATATTTCATCTATACAGTATGCAATATTTATCGATTTTTTTAATGTTATTTCTCGAAAAAAGTAAATGTTTTAATAGGATGAGAAACATATAGTTATTTATAATACTATGTTCAAAATAAAAATACCAAAAAAACTTTTAACAACAAAACTGTCCTTTGATTATGAAATTAAACTACATTTTAATTTTTTGACTTTCATTAAAAACTTACATTTGTTGGAAAATCTAATATTTTTAGTTTTTCAGCAGACAAAATCGTTTTTTCGACTATGCATAGTTAATACAATTATAAAGAAATTATTTATGTCGAAAAAATTCAACATTTCCAACTTTCAATTTTTCACCCAAAAAAAACCACGACCTATGGCCTATGTATTGATGAAAAATCGAAGAATTTCAAAATCAGTTTTTTCTACACAAAACCATTATTAACTATAAGAACATAACAAATAATATACATAAAATTAGTTTCAGCGCGAAATTAGTGAATATTAGTTTCTAAAAAAGGAATTTGAAAGATTTGCAGACAAACACAATGTATTCAAATTAAACAAAAGGTTTCAATGTCATTTCTAGATCAAAATAAATATTATTTTATGAAATATAAATTTTATTATTATCATATACACGTTTTCCCATATCAAATGTCTATTTTACTATGAAAAAAATCATTTTATAACGAAATAGCTTTACATTAATTTTTTGAATTTTAACGAGAAATCTTATTTGTTAGAAAACGGAATATTTTTATTTTTTCTGCAAGCAGAATCGTTTTTTGATTAGAAATAAGTAATATCATTGAAAAGAAACAATTTATGTCGAAAATATTTGACATTTCGAACTTTTTGGCCGAAAAAAAACACAATTTCTGACAATCAAACATTTATAAAATCGATTTTTTGTATGCAAAATCATAATTCACCAGAGTAAAATTATGAATAATAAAATAAAACTAAAATTTAGAAGCTACTACAATGAGTTTGAAGATCCTAAATAAGTAAGGTTTATGAAAATTGTAACACAGACTATGCAAAATTTATTAACATTCTTCAGTGTCATTTCTCGAACAAAAATTATTATTTTTTTATAAAATAAAAATAAATAATGCGAAATAAATACTTGATTATAAATATTCCATATTAGAACAAAATTATTTTACATTTCACATTTTGGAATTTTATTATCAACCTAAATTCTTTTCAAACACACAGTTAATATAATTTCTACAAATAAATTCGTTTCTTCGACAGAAATTAATTAAAGTCACTGAAACAAATTAATTTGCGTAGAAAAAAATCAATATTTCTAACTTTCGATTTTTCACACAAAAAAAAACATGACATACTGTATGCAAATTTTGATGAAAAATTAAATTTTTTAAAAAATCCTTTTTTCTATACAAAATTAAAGTTTATAGTAAGATAATGAAATAATAATCGAAATACACTATTTAATCTTCAGTAAAAGCAATTCTGATAACAATAATAAAATACAAATCGTGCAAATTTATATACTTTTTTAAACGTGGGCAATATTCTCCCAGAAATAAAAAAATATTTATTACTACTAAATCACAAGATAAAATATTATATATATATATATATATATATATATATATATATATATATATATATAGAGAGAGAGAGAGAGAGAGAGAGAGTATTAGACTTTTTTCCACTTTATAGAAAATCAATAAATTTTACTAAGCATTTTTACATACGATGATTAGAAAATACCATAAAAAAAACTAATGTTTAAAAGCAAACAATTCAATAAATTAGCACATTCTCTACCTCTGCCCGATTATATATATATATATATATATATATATATATATATATATATATATATATATATATATATATATACATATATTCAATACTGCCGTGACAGCAGTTATTAGCATCGATTCCTGTGTATCATAAACGTTCAGCAACGTCACTGATGAGAAATTGGTAAACGGAAACGAGATTAGTCCGCCGTGTTTCACCCACCGCGGGCGTCGCTCCTTTGTCATCTTGATTGAAAAATTTGCATAATAACGCGTGAAATGCACTGCACGATTGTTGGCCGCGTTATATCCGTACGTATCCATTCGAACAATCGCATAGATTGCAGACACAACATGCACTTCCAGTATGACGCATGTATTGAATTGTAAATAAGATTAGGAAGTCATACTGAAGGTACCGGGAATATGAATATATATATATATATATATATATATATATATATATATATATATATATATATATATATATATATGATGGAAGAAAATGGAACAAACAATAAAGACCTATTTTCTAAACCGGAAAGAAAACATTGCAACACAATTCATTTCACGAAACTTAATTGAATCCTCCAATATGACACTGACTTATTTGAAATCAGGACTTCCAAGACAGATTTTTTGAAAAATATTTCTAAAGTATACTTCTAAAAGACTTGCAAGGGTGTATAAATTAAAAAAATATATTTGTTTCAATTGTATTCACGAAAAATGTGCAAATGTCTGAGAAGAATATAAATTCAACATTGAAAAACATCTTCGTAAGTTATTTGTGAAAAATTCAAATTTAGAAGTTTATTCTGTAAAAAAATATCTTAGTTGATCTTAAAGCAGACTGGTTAAAACTTGTAGTTAAATATATTTTTCATATTAACCAGAATAATTGTATTAGGTATAACAATTATTTATGTGCCTTTAAATTGAAATAATCGTAACTGTGTTTCAAATTAAAATATTTTCTTGTCAATCTTAACATTTAAAAACACTTTGACCAATCAGTAAGCATAACCACACAAAACAGTAGTGAAGACGATAGCGTACGAAAAGTAGCATATTAAGCATTGCATAATTTTCTAGTTGAAAAAAATGCTGTTAAAGCCACAGGAATGATTTTGTTCAGCTTTGGAGGACGCATAAAGTATGCAAAAAATACTAAAATAGTGGAACGAGTCCGGAAATGAATTACGATTTCATCGACTCACAGCCGCCATTTTTTTATGACAAAGGATTCGTCAGTTACTCGGCAACTGGAGCAAAGTTATTAGAAATAATGGAGAATATGTCGAGGATTTAAATTTATTCGATTTTTTGAAAATATTCCTTTTCTATAAAAAATGCACCGAATTAATTTGTATATCCGATATAATCTAACATAGATATTTGATGGTATGCATTGACTTTCAGAGAAAAAAAGTGCAAATATTAAATAGTTTCAAGATGAAATTTCTCTTTTAAATGTTGACAATAAAATATATTTATACAAACATCCGTAACGAGAATGTATTAGACAATAACCATACAAATAAAATGCAAACAATAACAGACTGGTGATGTGAAAAAAGACACGTTTCAACAATACACACGTGGAGAACAAACGATCATAATAGCATTATTATTATTATATACATACAGAAGTAAACTCTCGTGAGATATGCGGAACCCGACAAAAACGCACATCTCGAATATCAATGCGACCGTGGACCGTTTCAACGTACCAACCTAACAGGATCAGAACTAATCTCATAATTCACGGAAAATATTAACAAAAAAACAATAACTTCATCAAGCCGGGGCCATCAGCCGACGAACAACAAACGGAATGACTGACTGAGTGAACACAGCAGTGAATCAGCCTACCGTGTGCGTGCGAGACCGCAGGACAATTATGAAACAGAGAGGACGCGACCGCCAGGACTGTAATGGTAACGTTAAGAGCATAAATCAGAGATGATACAATTAAGATGCGAGGACAGAGAAAATTACATATAAATTAAATAAGATTTTGATACGGTATTGTTCGAGATTAATCATGAAATGAGATTTATTTACTTGCATGATGCTGTGCTGGATTCGTAGAAGCTGTCTGCGACAGTTGATTCAATTTACTTTTTTTATAAACTATTTTAGTACGAAGAACAATTATTCAACACCTTATCGCTCTGAACATGATGACATCGCCATCGAAACGTACTTAAAAACATTTAACATTTATTGAACATTTTCGATAAATCTGTGATATAAAAACAGATTATTTGTGTGAACAAACAATAAGCCAAAAGGATGAAGACCATCAGGGCAATGTATATTAAATCACATATAAATAAATAAATCAATTTAGTAATTGTGGTTTCGACTGAACTTGTCATTGAAACGCAATAAAAAAATATTGCCTGAAAATATGATATAATTTTATATACATTTTGTTAAAATCAATATAAATTCATAAAAACATTGTACAGATTGATTGTCTTTCTATTGTCGTTTGTTAATAAATAAACATTCAAAATTAACTGTAAACTGATTAGAAAATATGTCAATTAATAAATATTAAAAATTTATTATTAAAAGAGCGATGTCTCTGGTAATATTAAAATTAATGAGATTTTGTTTTATAATCACAACGATTATATATATATATATATATATATATATATATATATATATATATATATATATATATATATATTTGAATTTAACATGATAGTACTTGATTAGACAAATATATATATATATATATATATATATATATATATTTGATTTCAACATGACAGTACTTGGTTTCACAAGTTTAGAATTTTTTTCCACTCAAAAAATCAAATATTCTACATGAATTAAAAATCACCTTGATAATAATATTTTTAAATAATAAAAATATCTTGAAAATAATATTTGTTAAATTATTAATACGCGTTCTACTTATTTAAATAAAAAAAATATTATAATCATTAAAAATCATGAAAGACACAATTTTCAATTTATATATATATATATATATATATATATATATATATATATATATATATATATATATATATATGACTGAAAAATTCAATTCAACAATATAAATACTTTTTATATTTACTGCAACTATATAAACTTGTATCAACACAAATACGAAAGCAAAGTGTATTTATTAGACGTTAGGAGAAACTGGATGAAGACGAGCCTGTCCATTACCTCCAAAGTATTACAACGGTGTCGACAACACAATAATATATGATATAAAAAACAACGTGAAACGCTATTAAAGTTTTATGTCGCCTGTAAATCAAATCGAGATGTGATTAAACGTAAATCATTTTAGTGTGATGACCACCATGCGAATAAAGCCGTCCATATAATCATCAAGCTTTGTTTTACTCGACGTACTAAGAAATATGAAAAAACTGATATTAGATTTAAGTACATACTAAGCAAGTTTATTCTTTCATTTCATATCTTTTTTAGTTCACATACACGGATGTATATATATATATATATATATATATATATATATAAATTAAGAAAAACAAGATGAATTTCGCCATTTTTAAAAAGACTGCTTATTAGAACAAAAAAGTAGTGAAATTCCAGTGGTGATATCTTTTACAGTAAACTAATAATAAAGTAAAGAATATTTTTTTTGTCTGAATGATATACTTAAAGAACAGATAGTGTCCGAGGATTGAAAATATTCTAATAAAAAAAATGAAAAATTGAAATAGTAAGTCCAAAATTTCAGACTAATTTTTCGCACATGAATTTTTTTTAGTATCACAAACCGCACCACACGTTTCGATGAAAATAATCAATAAATTATTATTGTTTGTTTTTTATTGTCATTTATGAGCATTTCGCTTGCAATGGCCCATCATCTTCAGAAAATAATTAACAATAATTTTTTGAATAAATCATTAGTGATGATTTTTGATAGTTGCCTGTGCGCATTTCGATGGTGATGTCTATCTTCAAAGCGTCAAGGTACAGATCGAAATGCTCATGAACAATAATCAAAAATGATCAATCATGATTCATTGAAAAATTTTTTTAAAAAAAGTATGGGTTGAGGGGTGAAAAAACAATTCATTTTTGGAAGTGAATTAGTCAAAATCAAAATATTATTGTGATTCGTTATGTGATTCACAAAAGAAATGACAGCCTAGAAAGATAAAACAAAAAAAATTATAAGATCAATTTTAAAAATAAGGCTACTTAGAGTATTTCTATATATATATATATATATATATATATATATATATATACCTGGCTAAGTGATTTACCTTGATCAAGGTATCTAGGATTAGGTTGGTAGAAAAATAATTGCGGTTTATGACCTTCAAACTCATACATTTTTCTCTTTTTGAATTTTCCTAGCTGTTTTAAGTGGTCCAGAACTGTTGGATGACTAACGTCTACCTTTTGTGCAACCTCTCGAATTGTTATGTGTGGTTTTGGTTCAACTAACGCTTTCAGTTGGTCGTTATGAACTGAAGAAGGACGCCCGCGACATTCTTCATATTCAAGGCACACGCCCCAAACACAAAATTTTTAGAACCGCCACTGCATCATATGTTCCTTAACAGTACCCACACCAAAGTATCGTTTAGTTTACGAGCAGTTTCTGCTGCTTTACCACCAGTTTTAAACTCATACAAAAAAAATCTCTTATTTGCTTCTTTTCCATCTTTAATTCAATTGTTCAATTTGAAGCAAAATTCACAATAAAACAGAAGTCAATGTTACCAAAATACTGACCAACAAAAAGCACTTCAAAATGATATAAACATGATCTCCGATGAAATGAAATTTACATTGAAAAAAATTAATGTTAGAATTCAGAAAACAGAAACAGCAATTATTTTCCTACCAACATAATATTTAGAAAATAAACGAATTCAGTATAAAATCATAGCGGACGCAAAACAACACAACTAGCGAGAAAGAATCAATCGAGCGGTTCCGCCAAAGTGACATCGCTGAAATTGTCACGAGTTCAATAAATTTAATCAAAGAAACAATTTAATTAACTGGGGGCCCGGTCGTGACGGCGGCACTGATACCACGACATTCAAACTGTGGATATTTACGTCAATCGCGTTCGCGTTGTCAACACTGCAACGGCGTCAACTATCCCGACGAGGTGGTTTATTGCAGACGACGCTCGACGTCGAATAACACAAGGGTTCGACGGTGAACGGGGGTGATACGATGCTGTGTCAATGCAGCATGATTGAGGATGACTACATTCATTGCGGAGACACGGCTCGGATTCGGTGAAAATAAGCCGCATTGTAGTGTTTGTTAGGTGTGAGTTTTTCCTACGTTGATAATTATTATTGTTGGCCAATTTACTTACTCTATATTCTAGATGTGTGCTTAGTCATTTCAGTGCGTAAATAATCAAATCAAATATACACAATATATATATATATATATATATATATATATATATATATATATATATATATATATATATATATATATATATATATCATCTCTGAACTATCTCAACAATAAAATTACAAAAAGTAATATAAAAAACTATTTTTGCAAGAAATCAATTATTTCAAGAAAAAAATGCCACATCACTTGATTAATATTCAAATTATTTATCTTTTTTAAAAAAAATCATATCAACATTACTCAAATATAAGCAATATGCTACTAAACTGTATATAAAATAATATAAAATCTTACCGGTGAAGCAAACTTTGAACATTTCAAATACATGAACTCACCTGAAAAGAAAAAAAATATAAATTACTTGAATGTTTGTAAAAAAGTTAAAACAATAGTGAATAATCTATTCAAAGAGAGAAGTTTTTATTTCTGTACCTACTCACTTCGAAAAGTGTCTGTCATTTAAAAAGAAAAACATGCATATATTCGAGAATACTTTCTTCTTTATCAATATCGGTCAAAAATATCTTAATAAATGTATAATAAAAAAATGATAATATAATAAACATTTAATAAATGTAAATTCACCTGGGTAGAAAAGGAAACCTAGTTGTATGGATTTCGATAAGGAATAAGGGTTTGATTGGTATCTGGATTTTTGACATTCAGTTCAAATAATCATGAGTTTGTTTTAATCACACAATAAAGAACGTCGTCTTCTTGGTTTACTCAGTTATTAATCTCAATGAGGAATCAGAATACCCAGTATTTTTAGTGCTGAGAATAATTGCTATTTTTAATTACTTCGCTCTAGAAATTAATCAAATGATATCTCCTGCGAATTGATACTCAAGTGAATAACAAAATCACTCTTTAATGTTTTACAAAGACGAACACAGCTTAAATTTTTAGTAATTATTTTTTTCAATCTTGATTAAGAAATGAGGTTCATTTCAAGTATGAACACTTCTATCAAATATTCAGTACTTAACAATTTACTTTTATAGCCTTCAAGTTCTGTACAATTAACGTATAATAAAATATATCTTCCTAAGAAGAACTAATACTTTAAAGACAAAGTTAAATAAACATTTTCTATAAATTAATTTGTGCAAGAATAAATTGAAAAATAGTCATACAATCCTATAAAAAATCGGAAAAATGGTAGTAATAAAACTTTAATTGTAGTAATATAAAAAGAAATAACATTAAAAAAACACAAAACAAATAAAATTTAACATGCTGAATTTAAAAAATATACCGTTTTTCCAAAAAAAAATAAACATTCTTTCATAAATAATTAAAGAGTATAATATCTTAGAAATGTAAAAAAATAATCAGTTGTATTAAATTCTGTGATAGTTTTTTTTTTCAAATATAAAATTTTAAAGTTTCATAAATATTTCTCAGAAGAATTACCAACAGAACAGAATAAAAAATAATAACAATAATATATATATATATATATATATATACATATATATATATATATATATATATATATATATCAGTTGGGTGATCCTGATCGTCTTAATAATCCTTGAGATTCACACAAGATTTTATCTGTTCCGACTGGTGTTAGCTCTTAAGCAATTCTCAAGTAGTTTTTAGATAAAGTTTATCTAGAAGCTAACCGAGGATAGATTAAAATCCAGACTAGTCATCACAGATGAAGACTGTGATTAACAAGGAACAGAACTAGGTCAATGGAATGACAGGTAAAAAACAAACAATTCTAATTTGACTGTTAATCATTAATTAATAAACATATGTTCTGTAAAAACAGAAAAATACTAATTTACAAAACATGTATGTGAAATCAAAATTAACCACTAGTTAAAAAATATATATAAATATATTCATAAAATTTTTGAAAACTTAAAAATTCAAATTGTTAAAAAAATAAGATCTTGGAAAAAATCTAAAGCAACTAATATCAAATCAATCAATAAATCAATTTTGATTTATGTGCTTAATTATATTTTTTGTCAAATAAAAGCGACCGACACAAACAAATTAATAATAAAAAAAAATCCATGGCATTTTTCGAAATTTCATTTAAAAATTCAGTTTAAGAAAGTATAAATACTTCGTGAGAATTTTAAATTGGTTATATTAAATCAAATATGAAAAAAGAAAGAAAGAAACACAATACATAAAATCATCTTGGATTTGGTGTTATTAAACACTTAAGAAAATATTTAAATTCGATTCTTAAAAATTAAAAAACGGATCTGTACAGTATTTCTTGCAAAATAAAATTTACTACATTAACAGATGGCATTCATAAGATTAATATATATATATATATATATATATATATATATATATATATATATATATATATAACAACAACCTAAGATTTTTATATTTTTAACAGATAATAAAGGTAATTTTTTTCGTACTTATCTAATTTTGTACTTCAATTCATGTCTCACTGGTTGTTGCATCTGTATAGCACTTAGCATACGGACACGAAGAAATGAACATCATTTAATTATATACAAATCATATAAATATATTAAATAATTAATATAATTAAATGATTAATTATCATTAATTATATTATACAAAATTAATACACCTTACTATAAATTTCAAACAAGCAGTCTGTTCTTATAAAACAGTCATGCTTTTGTATTGTATTGACAAGATCATCGATAAGTTCAGCAATGTATTCATTTACAAGTAATTATACATACACGGATTCTTAACGTTTACAAAGATAATAAACATTTGAAAGAATCATACAATCTAGTGACAGTAATTCTTACCTGAATATTTCAAACACAATTTTAAACCAAAAAAATACTATTTTAATGTGACACTTGGTTCTACTATACTTTGTTTTCTCGCCATGCTAATTCTTGTGACAGACGCATTCTGGGCGAACACACCAACCAATTAGAAACATGAATCGAAGCGGGAAATATAAACGTTATAAGCATGTACACAATGTAAATACTCCTAGCGTTTGAATTGAAAACACAGAATTGTTCATAAATACAATAAACATGAAATCAACAACCAACATCTCTTATTGGAACAAAAAAATATATACACTTATAACAATTAGAAGATAAAATACTGCACCCGCTCTTGCACAATTCCGTACAAGGACAAACACGTTCACTATAAACCTGCATTATTTAAAATATTGCTGGTTTCTCTAAATGGTCAGGGCAACCAAGAGAAGGTTGACTGAACGTGAAGTAAAGTTCACTGTAACTTACAAAATTGAAAACGCGAACATACGTTTTTATATATATATATATATATATATATATATATATATATATATATATATATATATATATATAAATATATATGTTGTATCTATACTTTTCTTTATTGAAAGTTATAGAGGATGAGAAAAAAAATAACTAGCGCGAAGGATATGAGCAAGATTAAAATATGTGCAAGATTGAAAATATTTTCAGAACGGTGTTAGTTTAAAGAGAAAAAGTAAAATTTTATGTGTATGAAAAATATGTTTCGTGTGAAAGGGATTTTATATTAAACATACTCTATATGTATATCATATTTACTGTTTTGCACATATAACACTTTTAATTAATGAAAGACTGTAAAAGTATAACCGATACTTTAACGTCTTAAATATATTAGATTGGTTGAAAAATAATTGCGGTTTACGACCTTCAAATTCATATAAATTTTTCACTTTTTTTGGATTTTCTTAGTTGTTTTAAGTGATTCAGAACTGTTGGATGATTGACGGTTAACTTTTATACAAGCCCTCGAAATGTTATGAGTGGTTCTGAATCAAACTAATGCCTTCAGTTGGCGTTCAAAAAATGTTCAGAGTGCAAAGGGTTGAAGGTCTCATTTAACGTCTTTTTCATTATTATTATTTAACACTAGAATTTCAAGAATGCATCCTGAGCGCTAAACGAGGCTTACTCATATATATATATATATATATATATATATATATATATATATATATATATATATATATATATATATATATGTCAGCGTATTTAGTAAAGATACTGTTTCGGTGAAATGAAAAATAATGTCTATACTTCTTGGAAAAAAATTAACAAAAACATATAATAACCTTGTAGATTGTTTTTCTTTCGATTTTATCACATATTTGTTCCTGCTACTCCTACAACGAACATATTTCTAAGAAAATTCGATACGATCTTAAAAAAATATTAACTGTTGTGTTCATAGCTTCTTTTGTATTAAAGAGTTGTTTTATTTTATAAAAAAAGAAAAGCTACAATCGATTCTAAGTTGAAAATGTATGTACTGTACGAAAAGCTGATAAGAGTGCGATAAAAGTTTAAAATAAGACTCATTATTTATAAATTATTTTAAAACCCGGTCCTCCGGGTTGATGATTATTCATATTTTTAATTAAACAAATTAGTTATCTCTTGTTAAACGGTAGGATTGTGAATTACTATAATTATATATATATATATATATATATATATATATATATATATATATATATATATATCCTCAATTGTGTATTTAAAATTCAAATATAAATAAACAACAATAGCAATTAAAAAACCTCACGTTGAATATAACCGTACTATATATAAAGCTGATTACACTTTTATTAAATTTCTTATTCTATATTACTTTCAATTATACAGTGCTTTGCAATTTATTCGCTGAACGAAGTTTATTTCCTACCTATTCACATTATTATATTCGAATTACATCCGTAAAAGATGAAAAAATATGACTCGGTGCAAATTCAATTATACGATCATAAAGAACGATAATTTTGAATTTAAACGTTTATAAAAGACGCTTAATTTTCGGTTTTATTTTTATGAATAAAAACGAACGAATTTCAATTCGAAAGTCATTTTTCATAGAACGATCCAGAGAAGTTTAGAATATTTAGAAATTGGTACGGAAATATTTTCTTTTCGAATGTTGATTTATGAAATATTATTTTTTTAAAAAAATAATGTTGTAAGAATGTTATAATTATATCCGTCGTGGTTTTTATTCATTAATGATAATTGTTATTCTGTAATTTTTTTCTCTAATCGATTGTCCTGTACGAATCGGGATGGTTCTTAGTTCAAAATATTATTATGGGCTTTTGTCACAGGTCTGTTATTGCCATGGCTAAAATTCATCAATTGTGCTTCGAATTACTACCACATCATCTTACTCGCTAGATTTGGTCCCGTCGGACTGTAGTTAGTTTCCGAACCTAAAAAATTTTCTCACTGGTAAAAAGTATGTGTTGGATTTCGAAATTATTGTCGCCAGAAACGCCTCTTTTGAAGAGTTATACGAATCGGTCTATAAGGAAGGCATACATGCTTTTGAATGTTGCTGGAATAAATGTATTGAATTAAAAAGAGACTATGTCGAAAAATAAAATGATTTTTCATCCAATATTTTGCTGATTTCCTTCTTATGTTGGAATCTTTTCATCGCACTCTCGTAATATGAACACAGATTTTTTAATATAACATTAATAAACATGTGTTTATTTGAAAATTATACTTCTTATTATTTGAATTAATTCATTTTTATCCAAACAGAATGATATTCAAATATTAACAAGATATATAAAAAATTGTGTATCAAAAGTGATTAACAATATTTGTTTCCTCGTTTCATTTGACTCTAAAGATTATCAAGTCCAGGAGCGCTATATCGAAACAGCGTTAATTGAGATAACACTAAACGAGCTATGACTACACATATCACCCGAATAAATATCCGATATCAAACATTTATGTTTTATTCATCCCATGTACTTTTTTTTTGAATGCGCAATGAAGAATGGAAGGGACTGTATGGTATTTTAAAAATTCAACAGGTTGTTTCTCGACATCTTCGTACGTACATACCGTGTCTTGCGTCTCGTCTCGTCCGTTTTAAATTTTGTAACACCGTGTGCTCGAAATAATTCTATATATTAATTTCGTTCCAACGTACTTTAAATACGTTTCGCATTGAAGACGTCCAATTTTTTATTTACATACATAATTTCACTTTGAACTATTTTCTTTCTTGTTTCGTTGTACGCTTGTTTCAAGTTTTAAAGTGATGATGGTGTTAATTAACTTCATGTTTAACTAATTTTGAAGAGGAAAATTATAATCAATATAAAAAATAACACTTAAAAGAAATCGAAACGAGTTTATATTTGAATAAGAAGCTATTACCTCTTTTACAATTTCATTTTTTGTTAAATCATTGTGTTGAAGACTAATAGTAGTATTTATTCGTTTATATGTTTATCTATTAAAATCACATTATTAACAGGATAATTCCAGTTTTCAAAATTAATTTATTCAAAGGTATGGAAGAAGTGAAAAACCTTGCATTTATTCAAAATGATCAGGCACATAAATGCATGTAAAATATGCATTCAATTTGTTTATCGACTCCTAATCGACCTTTTGTAGTTTATCGACCCCCTTATCAATTTTCATCGACCCCCAAGGGGTCTATACCGATCCCGTTAGGAACCTATGGTTTATAGAATGAGAAAAGAATTCAGTAGTAAAAGTGAATTTAGCCGCAGTGTCAGAACTGTGTTGTAATAAAGAGTGAATTTGTACAAAAACCGATATACAACTTTTATTTTCATTCCGTCTTGAAAAAAAATTAAACCTCTGCCATCACACGAAAGTGAACTAAAAATACTATATAATTTGCGAAGTCACATTGAAACGAAATAAAGCATATTTTCTCTTTCAATTTTATGCAAATCGCAGCGACGTGGATCAGTTCCGTACATCTTAGAATATTGTTCGAGGGATCTCCTTTTCACGGTGTACTGAGCAGACGCAATGCTTTTGTATGTAATTAATGCCCGGCTAGGCCGTGAGAAGTACCTCTATGTCCGCCGGAAGAATGAGCATTGTATCTTTTTGTGTACGCGTTCTATTTCGTCGACAGGTACAGTCACGTCTTAAAACCCATACAAATAACTCTTCATAAAAGTTATTCTTTTTATACGCGATTATTTATTAAACAAACATCGTATAAGTTTTTAATTTTAAAGCGATTGGAAAACGTAGGAAAGATTTATATCCGTGATTGAAATATTAAAAATAATTTGTAAACAAATCCCTCGAACTTCATTCCACGTACCGAACGAACGATTGAGAATAAATGTATTATTTATAGCTTTGTTTCCAACATGACAGTGTATCATAAATATCAATATAAATCGTTATTTTCTTGCGAATCTCCGAACGGCAAATTTAACATAAAACTTTCCGTTGCTTGCGTTTGACAACAACGGGAAAGTGCTTTATTTTCCAGAGCTTCGCATCAAACTAATTAGAACGTTTAGCGAGCAAATTCTATTTGATATGTATCGATCTTTAATAGTGTATTTGAGGTTATTGTTAAATAAAAGGCTTCACAAATCCACATAACATATATATATATATATATATATATATATATATATATATATATATATATGTATATATGTTTGTATCAGATCAAAGAACTGTATCGAACAAACAGAAGAAGTAAAAACTTTTCAATACGTTTAACTTCGTTCAAAAGACAGAGGTTGATGATATTCTTGTGTATATATTATATTCTATATTGTAGTATTATCCTCGAAGGCATGAAAATCTGTAACAAGTAAAAGGAGGTTGATCTCTGACATCAGCATTACAATAAAACTTTTTATTGTGTTATTTTATTTAAACTTTCTGTATTTATCTACTACTGAATTCGTTAATTTAATAATTACATGAAAATTTTGATTGCAAATCATAAAAGTGGATAAACTATAGAGAAGAATTAAAAATTCAATTTAGATTCTGAACCATTTTATGCGGAAAAAATTAATCTATTTGTTTATTCAATGGGTACATTGTATGAAAATTTGGATATATTTCTTCACTTGAGGTCGAACGAACCTGAATAAAAGCATATCAGGAATGCTTTTTTTTCTAGTAAAACAGACAAATCTTGAAATGTTCAGATTATCTGTAATTTCAATAAGTTTAGATTTTCGTTCATAAAATTAAGAATTGATAATAAAGCATGGATTTTAATTATCTATAATATTGTTTATAAACTAATGATGCCAAATATTTTGTTATATAAAAGCTTTTTAGAATACTGTATTTAAATATATTTTATAATTTTCCAATTATTAACAGAATTTAAGAATTTGAAGCAGGGTTTATAAGACAACTTTATATATATATATATATATATATATATATATATATGTATATATATATATATATATATATATATATATATTATAATATATAATAAATCGAATGTCAAAACCAAAACACGCATTATATGCATATATCGTGTTGAGTGCTTAAAAGCATTCGCCCGAAATCTGGTTATAAATGGATATACAGTGTAAAGAAGATAAGAGTTAGTCTTATATTATCTACACGAATAAGATCCCCAAATTATAAAAAATATTTTAAGGATTGAAATGTATTCCATTTTTCTGTAAACATTCATTTTCTATTAAAAAAGGCATCGAATTAATTTGTACATCTAATATTTTCAATAAAAAGAAATCAAATTTTTCAATTTTTAATTCATCATTATACCTAAACCAAGGAGCTTCATCCCCTGCTAGCTTAACTCACTAACCCCGGGTTCGCTGCGCTAGCTCACTTCTCAGTTATAAAAGCCTGTACATGCAACCGAATAAAACAACAATCATATTTTTCAAAACTCATCATATCTATATAATCATTATCAGATATACAACAACGTAATCGTGTATGTATATATACAAATACATATATATATATATATATATATATATATATATACTGTTTAAAAAATAACCAATTTATAAAATTCGGCCAAAGAACTCTGTCTATAAAGATGTCTATTTATACTACAAATGAATTTATTATTTTTATTCTATTAGATTCTTTTTCTACATATATATATATATATAAAGAGAGAGAGAGAGATGTTTACTATTAAATACGAAAAAGAATCTAATAGAATTCTCAAATAGAATAAAAATAATAAATTCATTTGTAGTATAAATAGACATCTTTATAGACAAAGAGTTATTTTGGCCGAGTTTTATAAATTCGTTATTTTTTAATCAACAGTAAACACAATTGTTCTGTTCTATAAAATAAACATTTTTATATCATCAATAATTCAGTTTATTCATGAATACTTTGAAGAATAAATAGAATTATTATTATTTAGTACTTGTACAATAAACGCAAGTACTTAAATACATATTTCATACAATAAAATCATATCGAAGAAACTTGAAACACGTTAACAAGAAAAAAAGAGACAAATATCGTTCACAAATATTTACTTATAGGAAGATGTCGTGCGACACAATAGAATTGCACCTGACAAATCCGTTCGATGATCGTTTAATGTACAGAAAAATCCGTCGTCAATACACTTTTTTTGTCTTTGTACTCTATTTGAAATATAAATAAAGTAATTAACAACATTACTGCACATACAAATAAGATAAACAAACAACAAACTTTTGAAATCGTTTTGCTGGTCGCGTAATTCGCTTTTATAAATCGTTTTTGTTGATTTTCAAAAGGTTTAATATTTGCTTTTACTTCAATCAATTGGGATTGAACGTTTTTAATTTGTTTGTTAACAATTAACTAATTGCGTAAAACGGCTCTATGAAAACGTTGAACGATTCGAACACGGTTATTAATTTACCTGGCACTAACGAAATATCCGAATTAATAAAATAAATATATGGAACAGATGAAGAGATCTGATAAAAATTAGTGAAACAAAGAGAACGTGATCCGAACTGTGGATCAAAATTAATTTATTGATAATTGAGATTACCTTTTATACGCTCGTTACGAAGAGTGTACGTTTCACAGACACGGGTTCGTACCTTTTGTACAAACGTATTGTATCTATTCTAACGAGTTTTCCTAATTACCTTCCTTTAGTCATACATTAATAGGAACACACTTTGTGCTTTCATGAGTTTTGTTATCTCGGAGATTATCTCCATTTTCTTTATTATATACATATACATATATATATATATATATATATATATATATATATATATATATATATATATTGAGATTATCGGATTAATTATTTAACGTTTAATGTTAAAAATTTTTAACGTGAAATAAAATGAAAGAAATTCCTGAGAAAACATGTAAGGTTATGTCGAAAGTTAATTATATAGGATGAAAGATATTACTTAATTAAAAATTCTTTTTCTAATCAAAGCAACTCTCTCTTACTTTCATACATTTTTTCCAATAATTTTTATTGTTGATTCTACTAAACCAGTGGCGTCAAACACGTGGCCCGTAAGACTCTAGAATGCGGCCCGCGGTCCAAAGCTTGAAGATGATTTTATTAAAATAATAAAATGGAATTGAAAAAAATATAAAATACATTTTTAAAACATTGTAAAGTATAGAAGTATATGGTAAGGAACATCGTTTTTTAGTCAGTTCCGATTCAGTTTATTAAAGACTAATAAAATATTACACTGGTCAAGATTGACAAATGAACATTTAACATCTATAATAAAAATATCATTATCACAAAAAATTACACCTGATATTGATAAAATAGTTTATGCCGAAAGATGCCAAGTTCCAGTAAAATATTTTTTTTTTAATTTCTATATTTTAAAATTTTGTTTTAACATTTAATAATAATACCTAAAATTAATGTACTTTTTTTAATTTTTATAAATTCATTAAAGAAAAAATAAATGTAAAATGTAAATGAATTACTTTCGAATATAAATAAAATACTTTTTTTCGCTCGCTAAATTTTTTTGAGCGACTGTTTGTCTCTAGACCGAAGACAAACCCAGACTTAAACTGAATTTATTTAATTCATATATAAGTTTGACCACTGAATATTTTCAGATTAATACAGAGGTCCTCTGCATTCAAAAGATTGAGAATCGCTTATCAGCGATTCTCAATCTTTTAAAATGAATTCTTATTACGAATTTTAGAAAAAAGAAAAAGATTCACAATTTTAGCTTCGTGATGTTTAAACAAGTTGAAGGACATCGATCATAAAAAGAAATCAATCAAAGTATAACATCTTGTTCTTTTCATAACAAGAAAACACCGCGAATTAAAAATAAATTTCAAAAATAAAAAAGACTTGTCAGTGAATGTACACAAGGAATTTTTTTGTTCGTATTAAAAAATCTAAATGTTGAAATCTATATGTTGAAATCTATATTGAAATTCGTATAGACAACCATCAAAAATAATCAATTATTGAACCTTTTTGATAAGAAAGAAATATTATTGTCTGTGGGATGAGGAAAAGATTAATTTTTGAAAGTGAACTTAGCCACAGTAAAAGAACTTTATAGTGCTTTTTATTTATTGAGTCTTTTTAATAGACTGATGGTTTTATTTATACAGTAAAAGAAATTCTCTTTCACTTTCACTTTATCTCTCTCTCTCACTATATATATATATATATATATATATATATATATATATATATATATATGTGTGTGTGTGTGTTAATATTTTATTAATTTTCTTAAAATAATAATTTTCGCTATCTGACAACAGTATGAAATATAAGTAATATTCAACCGATAAAGCAAACAGGCTTACTCAATTCCAATTTAACAGACTTTCAATACGCCATCGTATCTGAAACTTAACAAACTTCAATAAACTCTGACGTTTTTCATCAAAGTTTAAATTAAATAAATTAACTTTGTATTCCAGTGATTTCGCTCAAGACGTTAAATTACTTTATGCATAATTTTAAAGTCCCGCGTATCATTGTACACACACACACACACACACACACACTCATTCAAATATTCCAGTCGCAACGATATTATGAAAATGACGTTACTATTGTAATATAAGCGTCGTGCCTTGAACTAAACATAAATATGTACACGGACGGAATAAAATTAAAACGCGCCGTGCATTAATCTCTCGAAATGAAACTGAGTGCAATGCGTTTTGCTTCTTTTCTAACACCGGTGGGTAGACGGAACGCGCACAGGTGATTTTGTTCAGATTCGAGCGGTCGTATCTGTTTTCAACACCTGAGACACGCGAAACGAATTACTAATTTAACAACACAGATCATCTACAATACGGCAGCGTTGTGATGACTGCTGTGACGTTTTACATTTAAATGTTGTCTTTGTTTAATTTTTAATCCGGACAATCAAACTTTAATCATATCATTTGACCAATCATATTCCTTCTTTAGAAAAATAAGAAAACTGACATTTATTTATTTATTTCAGTTATTCATTTATATAACTGGAAGGATATTGACACTGTTCAAAAATATCATTGAAATTCAATAAGATTTTAAACAATTTTGACATTTAACAAGAAAGATCTTTTATTCAAGATACTGAAAATGTTACTATGTACTATACAAAAATTAATAAAAAATACATTCTCCTAATTCTCTAGATTAAAAACCAGTTCTACATCTTTCACTGACATTAAATTCAATAACTACTTAATCATAATTCCATACTACTTATTTATCGACAAAAATAGTGTACTATCTGAAAAAAGATCATTTATTTTAAAATGTTCGTATTTAATTATTAATTACTATATATATATATATACACATATTACTATTATTAGATTTTTAATTAAGCTACTAATGAAAAACGTAAGGTTCACATTCTGTTTTATTAAATGTTTGCTAATTCGATTATAACTAAATATTTAATTAAATAAGAAAATATTGCCTCCTCGAGCAACGAAACTGATTAGCAAGAACTTCATTAGAAAACAAATCTTAAATATCTTTACAGTATTTATCAATTTTATAATTTACACATTGAAAACAGTTATGTATCAACACAGTCAATACACATATATAAAGTTAGTAACATTTTTATTCATATACGACCAGATATTGGAATGTAAATATAAAAAATCTGATTGTTTTACAATTCATTTGTTCATATTATTAAATTGTCAACCGTATTATCATATATATTAATCTAATCCAACACTTGAGTGCAAATATGAATAAAGATTACAAATATATTAAATAAATATGCCACAAAAATAATAACAAAATCAGATTTAAAAATGGTACACTTACAATAACACAATGTATTGCAAAAGTGGAAAATTAAAGAATATTTTGATTAAGAAAATTTTGTGCTGTTTATGATAGATGTTTTTAATAGAATTTGTCAAAAAACTTATTTCAATGCCATACTATACTATTTTTCTAGAATAAATTCTACAGATCTCAAGAACGGAGACACAAAATAGTTTTAGATACTCCAATTAAATTCACTTTCACAAATGAATTTTTCATTTCTTTAGAGATCATGCATTTCTTTCTGGTTTGATCTGGTGGTGAGGTCTGATGAGGTGAAGAATATATTGTAGTTTGGGTAAACAATGATAATATCACATACATATATATATATATATATATATATATATATATATATATATATATATATATACAGTGGAGTACTCAAGATTTAATCATAGGGAGGGAGGCGAGTTGAACGAATAATTTTTTTAATGTGAATTTAATAAACTTCATTATATGATTATGAAAATTTATTTGAAAAGTAAAATTCAGTTTTCTTTTCTTTTTACAAAGCTCTTGAATTACTTCAGTCGTGGTTATATTAATTTTTCTGTGTATACATAGGGGAAAGTGATACTGGATTACATTAATCTCTCTGTATATACAGGAGCTTATGGAGAAGGGGTGTTAGGGGCCATTGATCCCCTGAATGCGCCACTGTATATATATATATATATATATATATATATATATATATATATATCAGCGTATCCAAGATGTTTCTGATCACTTTTCACAAATATTTTTTTACTCTCCCACAAACCACAATTTTTTCAATCAAAAGTGTAACAATCGTTTATGGATCATTTTTGATTACTTCTTATTCGCATTTCAAAATCGATGCCATCATTTCAAGAACACTAATGTACAGAATAATTTTGTGATGATCTTCCTACAAGATATGTGAATCTTTTTATATATTTATATTTTCTGTATATATATATATATATATATATATATATATATATATATATATATATATATATATATATATATATAATTTAAGTTTTTCAAAAACTGAAAATAGCAGTAATATTTTAATTTTTATCGTCTAATTTTTGAGAAATATAGTCAGACAGCATGGTTTATTTTAATTAAAAATGTAAATTTTTACTCACTCAAACAGATACGATTTTCTGTAATTTTTAATGCAAGCTGTTTCATAATGAAAATAGTTAATGTATTTAATAAAACCGGGTTTTTTTAAAGAAATATTTTTTTATTGATTTCATTTCTGTTTCATTTATAATTTATTTCAATAATATAATATTATGACACATCATATAATGAGAATGAAGCTCTAGTAGAGACACAATGAATTCATCAATGAATCACAAAAAATAAACGTTGTAAAACAACAAATAAACTATTTTTGATTTGTTTTGTTATACATTGAGTATGGGTACTGTAGCTGAATTTCTAAAAAAAAAATGTTTGAAATGGTTTACAATAAGGAAGTACGCACACACTTTGGTTAACACAAAAGTTTTGGAAACATTGATTTAAAGTCTTCGCGCGACTGGATGTAACATAAGCCTGACCCTTGCCAAATAACAATGAACCCAGATAAATTACAACTCTCTCGACGATAGTTACATGAAGTTTATGGACAGTAACTGATTGATAGTGTTCTATTTTTTTTATAGTGACGGCATTACTCACACTTTACGCAATAGTTTCGAGTAAGTTTTTTTCATTGCTGAATAGTCATTTCAATTCAGTTGTCGCTTTTTTTAAAAAGTCACTATCAATCAAAATAATATTAATTATATATATATATATATATATATATATATATATATATGAATATATATATATATATATATATATATATATATATATATGAATATAAATCTTCATTAATCGCACTCATTATCAAATACTAAAGTAATAATTAAACCCAACTGTAGTTCATGCGTATTGTTAAATTCAAACGCACTGCTCTTTTGTGTTTCAATTTCAATTTTTTTTTCTTTATAACAATAACTCTTTTCAAAGGTATTACTTATGCATATTACATTCAATTTATGTAACATAAGACGGAGGGATTATTTTATGGTTTCACATCTTTCTATGATTTCATTTTACCTCGGTAATTTAGTGAATCATCTAATTGCCACGCGTAAGCAAACGGAAACATAAGCTGCTTTTGTTCTGTCTTCTTGTGGATTTATTGCTGAAGATCGCTTACGGAATGCTGGTTGAAAACGACCGACGAGTTTAATTATATTTCACAAAGAATTTGGTGTTTAAATGTCGAAATATTTTGAATTTTATGCCGGCGACACTTGACGGAACCGAAGTACGAAAAATCCACGAATGTAAACAAAAAATTAATATAAATAGTTGTAGAGGCGGTGTGTTTGGGTTTTGAATTGTGGGTGGTTTCACATATTTTAAATATAGAGAAAAAACTTGAATCGACAAATTCAGTAAATACAGTTTTTTATTTACATTTTCGATTAAAAATTTTACTGGTAATTCTGAACATATAAACATTTTTTATTATAATTAAGAAAATTTATATTATCAATGACTGAAAGTTTTTAATCATTTAATAAATTAAAAACTTTTATAACTAATTAAATAAACTTGTCAAATTAGAACTTTATCTTCTAATTAAATGAATGTATGCTCATAAAATGCATAGACAGTATATGAAAAGAAATAAAATTATAATAATTATTAGAGTAAAAATATTTCACTAAGAAAATACTATATAAATTATTGAAAAAAACAATAGGACTTTTTCTTCATTTCTTCTCTAACTTCCTTCATTTCTCTTCTATCTTTTATATTTATTTTTATTTCATTTATTTATATTTTAATATAAATAGAAAAATCAATAAAACTCCACATTCTGGTAGAAACAGAAAAATGGATTCGGATATGTCTATTTTCAAAAAATGTCCATACATATTTTTATTTTTTTATAAATGAAATAAATTATATATATATATATATATATATATATATATATATATATATATATAATGTATATAACGCATCTTAATATATATAAAGAAAAAGAAAAAAAAGGAAAAGCCATTAACCCTAGAAACTTTTATACGAACTCGTTAAGCTACTATTTACATGATTATAGAGGTTCGAAGTGCTGCTACATTACTATAAATGTATTCATATTATCGACATGCGAAACATTCTTTCTGTGCCTTTTCTGTTCTAGGTTTAATCGATTTTATTACTCCTTAAACTACACTTTACATTATATTTGGAAGTAGTTCATTGAAATTTACTTTTATTTCCAATAAATGTATATTTACATTTTAATAACATTTTAGAATAAATGCCATTATTTTACAGAATATTCTATATTTCGACGTATTTATTTGAATGGATGGATTTTTCACTCGCCTCACAATCCAAACTTAGTTTTTGATCAAAAATGTTTAATAAATGATTATCGATCATGCTGAATTGTAGTTTGTGCACATTTACACGATGACTGCATCATTCAGAGCACTGAGATATAGAAAAATCTATCCATGCCTGCATATTTTGTTGTGTCTTAACTCTTTGAGAATTATGGCATTGCGAAATGTGATAAGAAACAATCAATGATCATTTGTTCAACATGTCTGATCAAATTGTGGGATGAGAGAATAATTCATTTTAATAAATAAATGTTTAATAAATGATTATCAATAATTTTACACTGTTGATTGTGCACATTTATTTCCAGCATGATTTAATCATTCCAGAGCATTGATGTATAGAAAAATCTGTGTGTCTGTGTATTTTTTTGTGCCTTAACGCTTTGAGGATTATAGCATTTAAAAACGATTAATAATCATTTGTTCAACATGTCTGATTAGATTGTGGAATGAGAGAGTAATTCATTTTTAGATATTTGGAGTTTGGGGAGCATCGACAGTAAAAATCATCAGCGAATTTATTTTTGAAAATAAATATACAAATAATGAAAATCTCTCGATTAAAAAAATATTTTCAAATATCGAAATTAACAATATCAGATTTTGCACATCGTTTTACTGGATTTTAGGTATATTTATGATAAAAAATTATTTTTTTAAAAAAAAAAACAAGTATAATATATTAATATTTTGTATGGATAAATCATTTTTTAACATAAATAAGAATATTTATATTGTAAGAATGTTTGATAAAAATAGACTTTCAAGTAACAAAAAAATGAATGGAATTAGAAATCATGAAATTGTGTCATTCGTGATTTTTAAATTAGCCAATTTGACAAGCATAAAATTTATCGGACATTCATAAACGGTTCGTAGTGTACATGACCTGTCATGTTTCTGCATACAATATTAACTTCCAGGCGAATAAATTCTCGTGATACCATTAGAAACTATTGCCCGTCTACACTTGCATAAATATTTGGACTGCATGCGGTGTTCTACATCTCGTGTTCAGTGCACTTGTAAATTATCAGCGAGCCATAATTAACAACTACCTGTATGCGACTAATCAGTCAGTATCGGTTGACGACGTCCAATGTCCTACACGGTATGCTAATTATGACACAAGTACATGATTATGACAGCACGAAAATCCGGTACGAGATGTGGTTCGTACAGAATTCACAAGAATAGTTCGTGCATAACTTGCAGACAAGTCCGATAGAAACTTACTTACTTACTTACTTCACTCACTCGACGAACATTTTCTTGTCTGCGAATGATCTTGAATTTGCGTGTAACAAGGTGCAAGTTTCACAAGAACAATGACGGATCTCAGAAACACACACAAAACAATTTCTGTTTAGTTTCTTATCATCACAGAAATACAGATATGAATGTGTAGTCGACAACGGATTAATTATGTTTTAATTGAATAAAACAGAAATATTTTTTTTATAATTACAGTTTTGTTTAAGGATTACTGTCTTTTTGCAATGACTAAGAAATACAAGTATCTTTACAAGAAATCATATTTTATGAACTGATGTTTTTTTTTCATTAAAACTATTGTTTTTACTATCTAGCAACTTTTAACATTAAAAAAAATTTACATAAAAATATACAAAACAACTATACAAAACAACTATACAAAATATACAAAACAACTTCTCTTTTACAGTTACTACCCTAACTGTTAATAAATATTTCCATATTTAAGGAAAAGAGAAATACAGATTTATGAAACATGTACGAAATAAATTTTTAAATCTAAAAGAAATGAATTTATAAAAATGTCTACAGCTAAATAAACAATTTTGAATTCTAATATATATATATATATATATATATATATATATATATATATATATATATAAAATAATTAAAAAGAACACAATTCGTTAAATAAATCAAATATCTAAATAACAGTATTGACTTTCTTCACTAGTAAAATTAATTGATTATATTTTCAACATTTTGTGTCGCAATAACCATCAGTATGTCTCAGTCGCATATTAAAGAATAACATTACTCAAATACCAATTCCCAAGATGGATTAGTCTACCCTATTAAAATAATATTTAAGTTAATTACTAGAAAATGTAACAGAAATCGATTAAAGAACTAGAATATTTAAATAAAAATAAATGGAATATTTAAACAGTAATATACAAAATCATATCTTAAAAAAATAACCTTTTTTATTTAATAAATTAAATATTTTCTTAATAAGTAATTTTACTCAGTTTATAATAATATTTGTATAAACTACAGAAGTTTAAACATTTCAAATGCTTTGATGCACCTGTTTTAAAATTGAATTTAATTTTAACAAAATGACATTTGATTTGTTTTAAAAATCAATAATTTTATAGCTCAAATTCATCTTCACGACGAGTATACTTATCATGTACAGCTAACGGGTTAAATTATAAATTTTCTTTGTTTCACATGCAAACTCAATTCATTCATGAGTACGTTTGTATTTACTTGATATAAACGAATTGTATAAGAAATTAATACATTACACAGATATTAAAAAGGGGTAAGAAACAGCACACAAAGTTTCAATTATTCAAATATTTATCTTTAAATGTTTTTAATGTTGTAAGAACTTTGTTCGATTCTACATACGCTGGAAAATATTTTCTCCAAACTTTGACATTTATAACAATTCTAAGAAATACAAACGAATCTGATACATTTTCGACAAAATTACTTCACTTTTAAAAACAGATCTTATTAAATATTCTATTATGCAAAATCATTACATCAGTTATGAATATAACCTGCAAAATACATATTTCGAATAAATAATAACAGTGTTGATATAAATAATGATTGTTGAATATGAAATAAACGTTGATATATTGCCATTTTATGGTTATATATGGATACATATATATATATATATATATATATATATAACTATATATATATATATATATATATACAAATATGTATATATATATATATATATATATATATATATATATATATATATATATATATATATATATATATATATATGTATATATATATATAAGTATATATGTATATATATATATATATATATATATATATATATATATATATATATATATATATATATATATATATATAAATATGTATATATATATATATAAGTATATATGTATATATATATATATATATAAGTATATATATATATATATATATATATATATATATATATATATATATATATAAATGTTTGAGGTCATAAAGTAATATTAACTTATTCGTTCCATATTTCTTTATGATATGTGATCGTTTTACACCGAACTTATTTCATTTCACATGTGTTAATAGAAGTTTTGTTTCGCCGTATTTTTTCTTCGACATGTGCAATAAATTATATCATGTTTAGTTATTCTATTAATTTCCACTTAGGTGAATTCACTTTTAACGTCGAGCACGTGTGTCCTTCCTAAATGATTTATTTTCTATTATAGTACAATAAATTGTCCTATAAGTAGTCAAGTTTGAGAGAAAAATTGCAGCTGATGTTTTATGTTTACTTGCTTGAAGTAATATCAATGTAGAGAATAAATTAATAAAGACACAAACACATCTCTCTCTCTCTCCAGATATATGAACATATACATATATATATATATATATATATATATATATATATATATATATATATATATAGAGAGAGAGAGAGAGAGAGAGAGAGGGGGCAAAGATTAGTGAAATCACAAAGTGTTATTTGCAATTTGAATTATTTTATAAATATATAAAAATTGTACCTTATTAACAAATAATTTAACAATTATTTTTTGAAAAATTCAATAAAGTTTTTAAAAATGTGATTATTTTTTGTCAAAATATGTGGGTTATAAACTAATAACATCTAGTTTAATAAACTTAGAGTATAAATTTTGTTGTTAATACATTTTTCTTCTTGTTCATTTTCATACGGTTTCTTTTTTTATTTCATTGGAAATAACATTGTCTTCAATATAAAAGCAGTTAAATATGGTTTATATTTTATCAATAGAGAGACAAACGTTATTCCTAATTCAGATTAAACACTTATTTATTTTCATATTCTATCTGTTGAATCTACTTTTCAAATTATTGCTCTCTTATATTGAAAATTCTCATAATTATTTAATTTATAATAATTCTCATTATTATAACACTCTCGTCCCTAGTACGAAATTTTTGGAACCACCATTTCACTGTGCTTTCCTTAACAGTACCCACACCAAAGTATTTTTAGTTTACGAACAGTTTCTGCTGCTTTACCACCCGTTTTGAACGCATACAAAAATTTGATCTTATTTGCTTCTTTTCCATTTTTAATTCAATAGTTCAATTTGAATAAAATCAACGTCAATATTACCAAAATACACACCGAAAATGCATTTTAAATGATATTAAAATGAACACGATGAAATGACTCTTTCATTGAAATAATTAAGGTTAGAATTCAGAAAACCAAACCCGCCATTGTTTTCCTACCAACGTAATACTTATAATCTCTGATGAATTCGTTTAGTGATCGTTCTCTTGCATCGCGTGAGTTTTATCTTCCATTACTAGTTCTGGCACGTACACCATCTTCAGTTAACTGCAGGTAACTCTTTCTCTGTAATAAGTTATCGAAAACTGCTTGTAGACGGTACACGTACTAAAACTAGTCATAGAAAATAAAAACTAGCATGATTCAAAACGATAAAAGAATCACTAGAACAATCTATAAAACAATTCGACTAATGTAAACTCTTTTCTTTTATATCACAGAGAATAACTGAGAGAGTATTAAGCTTCAATGAAACTTTCATGAAACCTAGAAAATTGCTACGATAAATGGTTTTGAAGATTTATTTTTTTAAACAAGAATTAGCGTTTCTATCCATTTCACAAGTATCAAATTTAAAATATAGACTTGAGTGTCAACTAACTGTAATAAGTCAATTAAGTTTTATCTGAATATAAATAAAATTCTTTTACATTATTTTTAATAGTACAACTATTGCATTTACACGACTGTTATAATTTTCATTTATAATTACTTAACACATGCAACAAATTTAATATTATTGTTGTCGATATGATAACATATGTAAAAGATAACCCCATTTCAAGTAATATATTTTTTTCTATTCGAAATAACCACATATATACTGTTTTCACTACACAACATGCACAACTAGTCTGTAATAATGTTGAATGGAGATAAACATTCTTGTTTGCATTACAATTATTATGAGTTTATCGTGAATTATTCATATAAAAATGTGCGTGCGACAAACGTATGAAAGAATATAATATTGAATCGTTATTCACAATACATTACAGTCACAACAATTCATATGGAAATGCAACAGAACGTCAAACGAATGTATATTTTTCATGAACAGGTATTACACATATCTGGCAATTTCATCTGATAATTAGATTGAAATTATACCATAAAGAATATGAAAATATTGGCGACAGGGGAAATATAGCTATACAAGTAGTCATTGTACAATAATTTATATTCGTGTGTCGCAGTGTTAATTGTTTTACACTATAATATTCTGACATTGTTATTATAATTACAAGTTACACGTTTACAAAGTAATCGGAACCATTATCTTCGTACACTGATTGAAAAAGAAAGAAATACATGTTTTATAACACATTTTATTACTCGGTTGAATTGAAATAAATGCAAATATTTTAATATACATTGTAATTCTACTACGAAATTATTTTAATCCACACGGTGACGCGAAAAGAACGAAAAGGGTTGAACTTTTAGGGAAATTTTTGGCGAACCGATCATTTCAAGAAACATCGTTTTTAATTAGCCTGCGCGTTCGCCTGATTTCAGCCCTCCCATTTTTCTTTTGATACCACTTAGAAGAACGTGTATACATCAACAAGCCAAAAACCATCCTACAGCTAAAAAACAACATAAAAGAAGAAATTCTAGCGTTATATAGAGAAATCCTGAGTGAAATAATGGAAAATGGCTTAGAATGAGCTCGACTTTGTGAAACCGAAAATGGGCATCATTTATATGCTGTCATTTTTTATGAGTAATCAGAAAAAATTCCCATCCTTATACTAGCTTATGGAAATTAAAAAAGGAAGAAAATATTATAAAATAAGAAACTATTAATGTTTTAAAACACTTCGTTTTTTTTGCACCACCTTGTACAAGAATTTAAATTAAGTTTACTAAGCAATGACAAATAGAATATTAAATTCAATTACTTGAGTCATAAATATATTTTTATTATCTATAGATGGAGAACATAATATACTTTACATACATGTATACATATATATATATATATATATATATATATATATATATATATATATATAACAAGTATGGTCTTAAAAATAATTTCAATAAAGGAAGTGAGTACCAAAATTGGTAACAAAATTTATAAAGTCAATCAACTTCAAATATGCATCTTTGATTCGATAACCATTTTTGCGAGCGGCATTTATTAAAAAAAACTATTTGAATTTTTGTTTCTTGAATGTGCATGAAGTGAAGAGGTCAACTGACAAGATTTTTAACACGATTGCATTCATACGTATATAAAAGTACTTAAAAAGGTAATCGCAACGATGACTAAAAAAGGTAAACTTTTATTCTCAATAACGGATTTAGTTAGAAGCATTAGTGAACGGAACGATCACTGAAAATGCAATTCTGACGAACACACGATCAACTTTTAATTAATTAGTTGAGTCATTATACCGTCATCTTGATTTACAACTGTTATTTTTTAATCCTGAAATAAATTGAATTAATTATACATTTATTTTTTTAATTACAAAACGAATAACATTTCACTTGAACAAGATTTACTAACCTAATTAGAATCAAAATTGAAAGATTCACTTTCAACTCTTTTTTCAAAACACTAAAACGTAACTAATTAATTATTCTTACCAGTAGTGTAATAAATAATAAACTCGACAGACGTAAAAGTATGTGTACGAACGGAGTGAAATATTATTTTTTCTTCTCACATGTTTGTATTATGGGAAAGTCATTCGTTGTATGCAGAACATGAAAGTGTTCTAGTTGTTGAGATTTACGAACGTGTCATATGGTTCGATTTAAATCTGCATTCAAATATATCTAAATTCTCATCTCGGTTACATAAAATGTAAATTAGAATACTGTGCAAATAGAAGAATAGAATGGACCATATGTCGTTTTTACAGAACTAAACTGATTTGAAATATGATAGAAAATTTGAAAAAGTACAGAATGTGTACAAAAGGTTTTTTTTTTAAAAAAATATAACTGAATTTATATATTAATCTAAAATGCAGTTTATCTGTCACATATTTTTTAATCCATTTAGATAGAAAATTAATACATTTTTGACCTTACGACCTAATAGAATGTTCATGCTGAATTAACCTGGTAGCTATCTCGCCATATTTAAAAATTGTGTACCTACATCGTGACGCAAAAATGAAGGGATGACGAGTGTACTCATCAAACACAGAGTATATGCAGTTGCTGTTAAATGAAATTAAATTGTAACGAAATGGCATTTGATTTTTTTAAAATAATAATTTTATTGCTCAAATTCATCATGACGAGTATACTCGTCAAACACAAATAACAAATTCAAATATACGTTTAAATTTTATTTATTACCGATTATATAATGTAATTGTATGTGAACATATATTATTTTATGTAATTACATGTGTCCAAGAATCTCCATTAATACAGATTTTATATCATTGCATTGTACTATCGTTCTTCTTTCATAGATTAATCATCCTTCTTAGAAAATAAATGCTTTAAATTTTTTCTATGCAAAAAAAATACTTATTTTAATGGATTGTTCAAGTTAGTTAGTGCACTGTAACGCTTTTAATCTTAAAACTTAAAAGTTCAGTTTGTTTTTTTTAACTAATTTGTTTAAAAAATATTATTTAAATCTGGTTGAGTTATTAACCCTTATCATTCCAAGTGCAAGTCTCACTCACCATCCTATTCATTACATCAACTCGAATTTTCTGGAGATTAGAAATATGCGTAATTAATTCCTATATATTATATAAACTTGTGAAAAGGCAAAGAAATGGCCGTCCACTTATCCATTTAAAATGCGTGAAGCTGTTGATCAATCGATTAAAAGGAGATTCTCGAGAAGACCGTGGAGTTGGACGTGGTTCGAATACTCTTAATAGAAGTGACCGATTAAATGGAAAGCTTCATGCGATAGTGACACGTAAGATCAAAAATTGTAAAGTCTGCTCAGACAGAAAAAAAGGTAAGAGACAATAAACATGAAATTTTCGTGATACTTGTCCCGAGAAACCTGGAATGAACTTTGGTAAGTGTTTTGTAAAATATCACACCAAAGAAAATTAAAAAGCTTGAGGTTTAAATATCTTATTTCTAAAATGTAAAAAAGTAAGAAACGTTAAAATAAAAAAGTTATCTTTAATTTGGACGATCGATTTTTTCTAGAAAAAAAAACGGTGTTTAAGTTAGTTTTTTACCATACTTATCAATTGACCCTCGTAAATATATATATATATATATATATATATATATATATATATATATATATATATAATGTGACAGAATATCTATTGATCTGTATATTATATTAAATTAACTAAATCAACATTTGATTTTGTTTAATTCACAAATAAAAATAAATATCAAAAATTCCGAAACAGATCTAAAAAAAAATCACAAAATATCTTTAAACGATTACTTTTTAAGAAATGTTTCCGCTTTCTTACCAGACTACACACAACAATAATATAAATTATCGGGACATCTTATCCGAATATCGAGACTACGAATAAAAGCACATAATAAAAAAAAAAAAACGTCTACGAGCGGAACTGAGTACTCTTTGACTCGTTGAACTCAAACATCTGTTCAACAGTGATTCCGTACTTTTATTATACGAGCCTGCAGTTCTCACTGCATCCGTAAGTGGGCAATAATCGTAATAAACGGACTGCGATGGATCGAATATCAATTCTTTATAGAAAAATAAAATCTTCTTCAAGCGATTCTTTTGTGATGTTACACTGGTGTGAATAACTGGGGCGACAATGTATTCCATCGCAATTCTTTTATCCCTTTTATACATTTTTATGTTCGTGTTAATGAATCTTTTTAATATAGATTATTACAGTTTTTAAATAAACATTTAATTACTAACACTGAACTAATTATTTACTTATTTATATATATATATATATATATATATATATATATATATATATATATATATATATATATATATATATAGCCACATTATGTCATGATTAACCGATTAACATGCCAGGCAATTGAATAAAAGTGTCCAAGTTGTAATAGAATTACATATAACCTGAAGGTAAAAAACAAACAACACGTTTTTGATTTTATAATTAAATCGTCAGTAAAAAAAAATCGACTAAACGACATCCACATCAAATTATACTAGCGAAATTTGCATACTAATTTGAACAGATGTACACACAGTGCTGAAAACTACATTTATGTACGTTTTCAGTACGTGTGAGAATTTTTAACACTTTGTTTTAGCAAACTATGAAGATTAAACAAATCTTTTCATTGTTCATTTTATTTGCTTACAGGTTGAATTCTCGAGTAAATAATTTTTTAAGTGTGTTATTATTCATTTATTTTTTTATACACGAAAAATATTGAATTAGTTACAATAAAATTTAATAATAATAATCAGTATGGTGGGAGAATAGAAGAGAACTCGAAAACAGGCAATCCTGTAGCACAGTTTGTAATAAAAAAGAATGACTTTTATTTTTACTGATTCATTACTCAAATCTCATCTTAAAGAGTTAAATTTCATTGTAAAAAAAAACTTTGGTTTTATCAAATAGTTGTAGAAACACTTTTAATCTCACAACCTGCAATCTCATTATTTTATGGCTGATATTTCTTAAGTTTTATTCAGATATTTAAACTGTTAATAAGAATACAACAGTGATCTAAAAGATATCAGTGAAATTATATTAACTAACAGTCACACAAAGATACAATAACCATTGTCTGTTTATTATGAAGAAAAAATAAGTTTTGAAAATGATTCAATTGTCAACAATTCGAAATTTATTATGGTCCTGTTATTTATTAATTGGAAATCCTCGTATGAGGCGATATAATATTTCAACAATTCCGATAAAGGTATATATGTATATATACATATACACACACACACACATATATATATATATATATATATATATATATATATATATATATCGTATATTTACAGATTCACAGTTATACAATCTACATGTATTGTGTATTTTCACTCGAGCGGCCCCGTATATTGTTTAACTGTAAATGAAAGTAGTTTATTTAGATTTCAAGACGTACCTTGAAAACGAGCAACGAATTAACTCAAGCTATGATTATATATAATCTCTGCTTCTAGCATAATCGTTCTGTATGTTATAATACAGAAAAAAAATTGTAATACAGTCACTCGTTGAAAATCCGTGTGATTAAAATTCGCTACAGGCAAAGTATACTCGTCGTATGTTTTTTTTTTTTTTTTTTGTATAGTCATAGGAAAGGATTGAATTAAGAAGTATATTAAAATATTTAAATTTTATCGCTTGGAAATATCTGTCTGGGAGGATTTTTAATTGATTTAAATATGAGTACGAATTTGATCAAACTATAATGAAATTATAATTAGCTGTTTTTCTTTCGAATATATATATATATATATATATATATATATATATATATATACATATACAGAGAGAGAGAGAGAGAGAAAAGTTTCTTTACCACACATAATATGTACATTTTAAAATTACGCACAGAAAAATATTTATTGATATTTAATTAAAAACTTCCTGTTTCTTTTTTTTTTGATTTCAAAAACATAAACACTTTATACTGATAATAAAAAAAATATATTTTTCCGGTTGTATTTTAGTTCAATTTTTTTTTTTTTTTTTTTAAGTAGTCACTTTATTTTTTATAAAATATAGGAAAACTCTGACAAACATACAGTAGTCAATTTTCAAACTTAAATATTGTGTTTGCAAATTAATTATTCATCGATTCTGTGATTAAAACGTTATTTTTTCCCAGATGGATTCTTTTTTTCACACCACAAATCACAAATGTTCAACACATTATTATAAATAATTTTTGATTGTTGCTTATACGCATTTCGAACCAATGCCATCAGAACGCACGGTAGAGAAAAATCTGATTTTTTCCTGTACTTATTGTACATATTTTCTTGATCTTGATGCTCTTGATGATGGCATAATATTGAAAATGTGTATGAAGAACGATCGAAATGATTACAATAATTAATTATTAAATCTTAGAAGATCTTAGAAATTATTCATGATTGGTATCTCAATCATCATTCTAATATTTAAACGACGATCACTGTACAGAAAAGTTCAAACTTATTCCTTGTTTTTATTACATAGATCAGATCTGAGATCATTGTATATATTTTCTGTGCCATCTAGAAAAAAATATGCTACTGAAATTACAAGCATAAGACATTGTTACTACGATAAACATTTTTCAACATATTGAAACTTTTAATTCTAGTTTTATTTAAATTAGCTAAAAAGTTAATGATAATATATTGATTTATATTTCTAGTACACCTTTTCAGATAAGAGCAATAAAACATGTCTTATACAAACACTATTTACTGAATTCAAACATGTAACTACTTTTTAGAATCAATAAAAGTTACATCAAACATCTATGCAGACTAGCTGTGAGGAAGTATTTGTAAACTAAACGTTTAATTTAATTTCTTTCCTTTTATATTTCGTAATAATCTTTTTTTATACTTCTTACTGTAAAAATATATCTAGTTAGGATAATAAATCAAATTCGACATCAAAAAATTTGTTTAGAATAGAACTAATGCCTATCGCCGTTATTTCTTTTCCTTAACATAAGTTAAGAGTGCACTTTATTTTAGGCTCTCATGCCTCTATTGAAAATAAAATGTTTTCCTTGTTTTTTTTTTTATAATTTCTGGAAATTAATTTTATAATTATAATCATTTTCATGTATTATATATTTCTTCAAATATTGCTATTCTGAATATAATAAATATTGTATGTCTACAAACAAAATATATTTATATATATTTTTCTCATTTTAATAAAATCTAAAAAACCAAAGTTTTATACCATTTCTTTTTAAAAATCTTTGTATATTTTTATAAATATACATAAATAAAATATTTCTGTACAAAGAAACGATGTACTTATTTTGAAATAAAACATGAAAGTAATATCGAAAAAATATTTCCATGTTACAAATACTTGACAAAAATTAATAATCATTATAAAAAGTTGACTCGCGTTTCTGTTCAATTTAAAGCACTATAAAGCTCTCTAACGAAACCCAATAAATGATCTTATCCGAAAATTATTTAAAAATGTTAATTTATAAAAGATGTATACGGATTATATATTTTACAGCTGGAATAATAGTTTTATTAGAACGGAATGCCGTTTCACAAACGATCCGTTCAAATAGAACTAGCATACGCGTTTCTTTAATTATTTTTTATTGTTCATTTAGTCAGCATTTAGTGTTTGTTCACCGTAGTTCGCATAGTATACTTTATTAGATTTTATTTTAGAACATAAACGGTCTCACAGCATTGCTTGATGAACCGTTCTCTTAATGAAAAGTTACTCAAATTAAGACAGATTAAACTGTTTTCAACTTTCGAAAAATAAAACATATCGTTTAATTAAATTAACTTTACAGAAGTGCTCGCATACATGTCTAGATAAGTATATGATAACATTTTCACATATTTATTTTAAAAGGTAGAATGTAGACCAATTCATATCAAATTTATTAGATTGCAAACAAGTGATTTTTTTTTAATAACAAATTTGAACAAAGATTTTTATTTTACAAGAATATATTTGGTGTACAAATTACTTTTTGAAATGACTGATTCAATTTAAAGACACAATTAATTATTTCGCCTAATATTTAGTGAAAACTAAATTAAAAGTGATTTAAAAACAGATTTAATAAAAAGAAAAACTTTTATAACGGATTTAAAAAGACTATATATACATATACATTATATATATATATATATATATATATATATATATATATATATATATATAATAGACGACCTTTAAATATTCTTTCCTACGAATTCCATTCGAAATATTATTGTTACTCGCAAGGTCGACATTAATTTCGACTGAAATTATTGTTGTATTTATTTTAATTATGTTTCATTCAACTCTAATTTGTATCACTGAATCGGAACGAAATCCGTTAGCTGTTAGTAACATTCTTATTTCTATGAATATAATAGACATTCTCTCATCGGGTAAACAATTTTTTGTGTGTTTACCGAAAGACATCATATTTTTTGACGTCAACTTGTTAGACTAATTACATGGAAAATCGATTCTTATATTTTGACGGTTCAAATAACATGTCTGTCTTCATAATTGTTCTATAGATTTGTGCAAATGTCTCGATTTGGCAGGCCATCTGTCACAATGAGTTGATTTATATATTTTTGTATGAAATGAAGACAGTTATTTAGTTGTTAGAATACAGAGACGCAGAGAACACGGATATAAATAAACATGTATTCTTTCTAGGTACTCGACGAATATTTTATTCGTTGATATTAAAGATAATCAAAAAAATATAAAAAAATAGTTATGCTGTTTACCATTACAATGTCTTCATTTATATACCTTACAAGATATCTCAATAAAAATTTATTAAAACTTTTTTAACTAGAAAATGTTTTGTGGGATGAAAAACAAATCATTTGTGAAACCAAAAAAAATATTTTCATATTTGTGTTAGTGATTTGATTGATGACATATTTTTTATTCCAGTGGCAGAGTAGTTTTTTTAAAAATCAACCTTTGAAAAAAATTAATAATTGTGGTTAAGTTTTGAACAAAAATTGTTTTGTTTTAATCGTCACATTTCTTGGACATAAATTAACTCATTTACAATTTGACATATATTTTATAACACAGCTTATATAATACAACATACACCTTATTTAAAAAATATTGTTCATTTGTTGAATCAACTTTTCGATTATACATTAAATTATGTTTTTTTTAACAAACTAGTAAAATTAAAAATATACATGAAATTAAACCAAATTTGATTATAAAATTGTCTCTAAAATATTTTTAATACTTTTTTTTATATACAATACGGTTTCTTTCTCTGCTCGATATACCCGTCAACATCCAAAGAGATTCCGACCCCACTCGCTTCGCTCGCTTGTTCCGCTTGACTGTGTTAAATATGTAAACTTTAAATGGTAATGCATTTAGCTGTTAACTTCAATAAATAAAAGATTTTTTCTAGTAACAGCGTTTTATTTTACTCTAATGTTTATGACTGATACAGAACAACAATTTTTTTAGTTTAATAATTAATTACATAAGAATGGGGAGTTAATGTTTACCATTTGAACCAATCAGAATTAAAATCACATAATTTGAGATGCGAGCATTTTAATATGCGAATATTTCAGTAGCAATCAGTTACCCTGAACACAGAGAAGAGTGAAAAATGAAGAAAACAGAGAACTGATCGAGAAAAGAAAAAAGAAAACACAGATGTGATCATAAATACAATTTGAGAAGCGCTCATAAAGCTACAGAGCAACATAACAGTCATAATAACATTCAGTGAAGAAAAACATGATTTTTAGATCAAGAGTACAAAATCTAAAGTTTTCATAATTTTGAGAAAAAGAAAAATTGTTTTGCATGGGATTTCCTACTTTGTATTTGGTAGAATCTGGTTTTAGTCGTGTGAATTGTTTATTCAGTCTAACTCGAAATCGCCTTGACATAATGGACAGAGGAGATCTTCGGTTATCTATCACAGCAATAGAACAGGATATAAAAAAACTTGTTTCTGGTCATCAAGCACTAGGGTCATATTGTTTGAGAAATACTTAAAGTATAATTTTTTATTTAATTATTGTATTTTGTATATTATAAAACATGTTCTATTTATAAACAAAACATTTAAATAGCTTCCTTTCTACCAGTAGGTAAAGGGAGGCACAGGACAGAAACACGGACAGGTCACGGTCGGAAAAATGTTGAGAAACACTGAGTTAGATTATGACTTATCAAAAAATAAAAGTCGTGGGAGCGACATCATCATCACTGAATCATTTTAATAAACATATATAGAAATATGATAGATTTTTATATTGTAATAGAAGTTATATTTCATCAAAATAAATTAAAATAGTCTATGAAATTTAATATTTCAAGCACTTAATAAAAAATGCTCGAACGCTTTTGTTGAATATCTATTAGCTGTAAAAATTAATTCTGTACCTGCAAATTGAATCAATCATAACTATATTTCAAATTAAAATATTTTCTTATCGTTTTAGAATTTTAAAGTGCTAACTTTAACATTTAAAAAAAACCTTTATAACTTTATAAATATTTAAACCCACTATATAACTGGGTCAGACTATGCTACTCGCTTATACTGCCAATGCATTTCTCTGGTCAGTGAATGTAAATGCCACTAGGCGACACTATCAATAGGTTGTTCTCAGATCTCTCTCTCACTCCTCTATTCGCATTTATCGCGCTCATTCTTCACGTGCGGATTGAAAATATAAGCAAACTGACCTAAATCTGTAATGTTTGTCGTTTTTGTTGATTACAAAAATGTCAGAAAAGAAAACGTGTTATCACCCTAGTGTAATTTTGAGAAAACTGAAACAAAGTTAAGTTTCTCCAGTGTCCACGGGGATGAAACACGTTATTTGTGTAAAATGAGTAACAAGAATTTTAAAAACTCCCGCTCAGAAATATCGACGTACTATTAGCGCCGCTACATCAAGTCTTGCACGTGTTGCCCCGACCACGAGGCGAGTAGCATAGGCGTAACATGGGTCAAGCAGTTGGGATAACATCATAAAACAGTAAGGAATACGATGGAACATGCAAAAAAATTTTAAAACAATGGAAGATGTCCAAAAATATATTATGACTTAATCGACTTAAAACCTCTAACTTTTTTTCGACAAGTGATTCATCAGTTACCCGGCAGATGGAGCAAATTTATATAAAATAATTGACCATTTTTTGAGGATTGAAATCTATTCCGTTTTCCCGTAAACATTCATTTTCTATAAAAAAAGGCACCGAATTAATTTGTACCCATAATATAAAGTTTAATTAAATTGAAATAAATATATTAAAACACACTGACCTACTGACCACTGAATTATTCATAACACACATTCATTTTCATAAATATTTATATGTGTATGTGTATATGTAACATTTTTAAGGGTTATTTTCTTTTAAATGTAAATTTATTTCCATTTCTAACAATTATACGCTGACATCTCGAATGTATCAACACGTACGGAAATAATAAAGATACATCGACTTGTAAGGTAAAACTTAATTAAAATTTTTCACGGGGTTCCGACGAAATGTGTAGCGTCGGTACGTTCACTAATTAAGTCGGGCGAATATTGCATGCGTATCGTCGATAAGAATCTATCAGAAAACCGTACGATTTAACCGACTGTACGCATATATGCGCCACGCGGACATGATTTCGTTTAAATTAAAAGAGATATGTGCGTGTGTGTGTTTGTTGTTTGTTTTTTTTTCGGGTCGAGTGAAAGAAATACCGCGTCGAAACTTTACGGATATTGTTGCTGGAAGTAACCTGCTGATAACGACCTGTGTAATACGTGGTAATATAGGTCATAAACAAAGAACGCGTATGGACATTCCGAGAAATACCGTAAAGTATACAAACGATGCAGTAAGAATGTGTCCTTATCTCACTCAATAGTCTTACACGTGAATGTAATGAATGTATATTTCGTGACAATGTACACCGGTTTACGTTCTTTAGAAAATATGTACCGGAGCAACGATTTCATATGACAACGTATTATTAAATGGTAACTCTATACATTTTTTTAATGACTATTCACGTATTGTTCGAAGTTAGCAGGTCTGCATTCAGACATGCAGGTTGAATGCAACATACGTCCTTTAGTTTTATGCACGCTTCGACCTTCAGGTCCGTTCTATGCAATCATCAACAAAAATGTTTCATATTATATGTGTGTGTATATATATATATATATATATATATATATATATATATATATATATATATATATATATTAAAATCAAAAAGAATTTTACTGCGCAGAACTGTGCATTGGATGGTAGTGAGTGTGGCTTCCGGGATCTTAACCTTTGGCTTTTTGGCCGGTATTGAAAGGAATATGGGTTTTTAAGATAATGAGTGTTGGATAAGTAAAGGAGTTTGGAGTCTAGAAAAAAGTTTCAAAAAAAAGGAATATATATATATATATATATATATATATATATATATATATATTGGGTTGGCCAAAAAATAATTGTTTTTTTCTAATAGATGAACATATTCTTCTTAAAATAAATCAAAATGTAACTAACTTCATTATAAACCACAAATTCATTATATAACATGATAGCAGACAGTTCAAGCTTGTTTTAGAAAAAGAAAGTGCACACTTTCTTTAACAATTGTTTGTTTGCCGTGGATTTTAAAATGGAAAATCAAAAAGAACATTTCTATCATATTTTGCCGCATTCCTTTCAAAAAGGAAAAAAATTAAAAAGTAATTTCATTCATTATCGATAATGTATAGAGTTTTCGAATAAAAAAGCAAACTGCTACAATGCAGCAGATACTTTCTTTTCAATCACGAATAATATTACACTAAATCTACAAATATTTTTTTTATTATCAGAAATATCTGGTAATTGTTCATTGATCATTTTCAATCTTAACTTATGCATATTTCGATAAAGATGTCACCAACCCCAGACCGTTATAGTACAGAAAAATCTATATTTTGAATTTTAAACTCTAGACTTTTCTAGAAGATATATCCACTACCTTTTTTATACCTTACTGCTCTTATAATGATACTTTCATACAAATACGCAAGAACAATAATCAAAAATTTCCAATGATCAACTGTTTGATCATTAAGTGTAAAATTCATTCTTTAAAATAAATTACACGCTGTATTTTGAGATTACAGTTTGATTCTTTATACATAAAAGCCATAAACTATTGATAATAAAATAAGTAGATTAGTTATTTAATTACTTAATCTTTTTTTAGATTAAAAATTATCAAGTCCTCAAGATAATCTCTTTTTAATAAATGATAACAGCATTGAAATGAAATAATTTAATATATCACCATAAATTTTAACACTAAACCTATCTTATCAATCGTTCAAAACGTTTTTAGTATTTATGTATATTTTTTTATCAACTCTATAAATACTTTTTCGTGCTATAAAAATCACTCTCGGCGACTCAATTCTTTTTAATTCATGTCAATGTTCTTTTTTACTGAATTCTTTCGGAGTGGAAAAATTATACATGTGATAAATATATTTTTAAGTTAAAGTTTAAGAATATATCAATTAGAATCTAGATTTACATTTGAAAACTGTTCGAATAATTCTAAAAAAACTATCACTAATGACCTATATTTGACTCTATACATATTTTCAATCTGTCCAAACGAATTAAGAAAAAGTCGTCGAAACATAAATAAATCGTTAAAAAACTTAAATCCAGTAGAGAATTCTAATGACTAACGAGTTAGTGTACGTTTTTTTTTCTTATTTTTCGCTTCAGTTTGAAACACTTTTTATATAAATAGTTGATTTTAAATGTAATCGATCCGCCGTACGCTTCTTACGAAACGTCACGTCGACTTATAGAGAGATCTTATGAGTATTTTCCAGCCGTCTTTGAATATATACAGTCATTAATTACAGCTGTAGATTCTTAACTGTAAGGGTGAGTGTATCCTTCTTAACTTTCAAGTACTTTCACTTCAATCATTCATGGATATAACTCAACTGAGTTACACCTGTTAGAGTAATCAACTTACACGTTAATCTTGTTTCATACAGAAACCTCATCTCTTTATATATTTGAATGAACATACTTTTTTTACGGATATTAATTTTCTATGAATGCTTATACGAGGGTAGAGCGATAAGAATCCGTGTTTAACAAGAAAACAAATTTTTTTAAGCAAATTCTTTTTTATTTTTTAAGATAATCTCTTTTTAGCTCGACGTACTTAGTCCAACACATTTTCAATTGCTTTATCTGTTCTAAATAGTACGGTTTGTCAAATTCATCAAAACAGACATTTACAGCAGTGATGACTTCCAAATTTGATGCAAATCTTTTACCCTCGAACCATTTATTTAAGTTTGTAAAGAGGGAAGAGGCACACGGTGCCAAATCTAGAGATTATGGTGGATATGGAAGCAATTTGTAGTGCAATTCATGCAATTTTGCCATTGCAATTGTTGATTTGTATGCCGGTGCATTGTCGTGATGGAAGAGCATTTCTTTCTTTACCAAATTAGGACGTTTTTTTCTTGATTTCATCATTCAACTGGTCCAATAATGATGCAGAGTAAAATAATTTTATTTTTTTTAAATAATTTAGTTAAAATAATTTTAATTTATTCTCATTAGTAGCATAAACAACAATTAGGCAACTTTATTAAAAACATTTACAAGTCACGCATATAATTATCTAATATACATTTTTGTAGTCTTCGCAATATTTGATATTTTCTATACACAAATTATACGATTGTGTAGGGAAAAGGATTTTTTTTTATATTGTATAATGCATACAGAAAAAGGGACGAAATACACGTGTTCGTTATACAAATTCTTATCAGGAATTCTGTACAAGCGCTTCTATAAAAAAGCGTTCTCGTGCAAAATTTTCAAATTGTTTTCAATATATTCCAGGATGAAACTGTATTATGAAATAATATATTTTTTCTCGAGTCAAACATATTTCAGATAGAATTATTATAAAAAAAACGTATACCGAGTAGTTTACTAATAGTGGTACAAGATATGCATATTAAATAAATTAATATACTTGTATTTTAATTTATCTGTTTTATCCAAAATAAAATACATGAAAACATACTTTTTATTCAGATATATAAACGAAATATTTTAATATACTATATAAATATATTTAAATACACTAATATCATCAGAAAAGAGATTAAATTTTCACTGTATCGTTTTTTTTTATTTATGAAATTTATTTTATGATACATGAAATATTTCTCAAATTGAATTATTTCTATTAAAATACGAGAGGACATTAAAAGATTTGTACATGAGCATGAAACTCATTGTTTCAATCCATTAAAGATATTGAGATGAAACAAGAAAGAAAAGAAATCTTAGAACAGGAGTGGGGAGCCTGTAGAATTTTCAAACCTTAAGTGTGACCTTGACTGAATTCAAATTTCACCGAACAAATCCTTTTTTTTTAATGAAACATCTAAAATCTTCCAAAAAATGCTTTCTTGCTTTTCAACCACTTATTGTTGCGAATCTACATTCTCCTGCCTAATACAAATCAAGATTCCCTTAAGGTCACAAATGATATAGATATCCATCTAGAGTGATTCTATCCTCTTCAGAATACCTAAGAAACAATTAAAAAATAATCAATCTATTGACATTTCTGAACAAAAAAAAGCATTTGTAGTTTGTAGGGAAAAGAGAGAACGAAAAGATTTGTAAAAATTATAAAAATACTTTGACAAATCATTTCGTACAAACAAATATTTTATTGAAACTAGAAATACGAAACTGAAAATAGACAGTTATGTAATCAGTTCTCGCCTACATGTACGTCCACTTTCAATCTAAAACAGTGTCGGCCGATGTACGAGCATCACCCGAAGACACAACGGTCGCTATTCGAAAAGAACTCTCGCCTTCGATTCAGTTAACATGTAATACCATGAATGACCTAGCTGAAAATTCGTGGCGGTGACGTCACACAAACGTGTTCCTCCAACACAAAGACATACCTGATCGAAACACTCGTATAACGTGTGCTCGGCGGCTTAAAAACGTCTATGATGTGTGGCTTTTATGTACAAGGAGATTACACTGCCACGGTACAACGGATTATTTCTTTTTAAAAAAGTGCATTTTGTGTAAATAACTAGGAATGTATAATGTAGACGTTAAACACTGTATCAGAATATTATGTATTTATATTCTTATATGTATATCAAAGATTCGAGATGATGTAGAACAGTTTCTACCTGTTTCAATATAATCAATTATTGAACAGATAAGGAAAAACTTATCTGATTTTATATTTCTGGTTAATATACTGGATTGTACTAAGATTTTTTTCTAATACATTAACGATTATCAGGATGATTTTCCTGCTTAATGTAACTTAATTACTATTAAGTTATTAGAAAAATATTTATACTGAGCTGTACATTCGCTATATATTGTATATTTGCAGTGTTTGAATAGCTTTCAGAATTGACTTTTTTTACATTAAACAAACTACAAGTTTTTCGATCAAAAATATTCAATAAATTATTATTAATTATTTTCTGAGGACGATGACGTTGTCATCGATATGGACATAAGCAACAATCAAAAATATTAGGTTCATAGGAAAATAATTACGGTTTTTGTTTTCTGGATTCTGACCTTAAATTTTTTTTAATGAAGTGTCATTTCATCGTGTTCATGTTAATATCATTTTAAAGTGTATTTTCTGATCTGTATTTTGGTAAAATAGACATTGGTTTTATTATTAATTTTGCTCCAAATTAAGGTATTGAATTAAAGACGGAAGAGAAGCAAATAAGAGCATTTTTTGTATGAGTTCAAAACGGGTGGTAAAGCATCAGACACTGTTCGTAAACTAAACGATGCTTTGGGTGTGGGTACTATTAAGGAACATACGATGCAATGGTGGTTCCAAACAAGTTCGTGCTGGGGATGAGAGCCTTGAAGATGAAGAAGGTCGCAGGTGTCCTTCAGTTCATAACGATCAACTGAAGGCGTTAGTTGAATCAGAACAACGCACAACAATTCGACAGCTTACACAAAAGTTAGGTGTTAGTCAACCAATAATTCTAGACCGCTTAAAACAGCTAAGAAAATCCAAAACGCTATAAATGTATAAGAATTCGAAAGTCAGAAACCGAAATTATTTTTCTAACAACCCAATATAATATTAACGATTATCAAAGTGATTTTCCTACTTTATATAATTTGATTACTTTATGATTTTTTAAAATAACGTTCCTCTTTTTTCACTGATTTTGAAAAACAGCCTAAATATAAGTTTCCATTGCCAAAATATATACAGAAATAATATAGACCTATTGACATTCGTGCATAAATTGTGTCGTAAATTATCTGAACAAATAGGAAATTCCCTTATTTATCATCAATATACAAGTGTTTTTCTTCAATATTTCGGATTGTATAAAGTTTATTATTTTTTTATTTCTCATCACTATATATTTTTTTACATTATACTTTTTAAAAACTTATTTATTACACTGCAAATATCTAAATAATAAACATTAATTTTTTTTATTACTTATTAATTTAAAATGACTCAATATCTTTCTAAACAGTGTATGAACGCTATTTTTCGTCCTTGTGTGTATATATATATATATATATATATATATATATATATATATATATATATATATATATATATAGAGAGAGAGAGAGAGAGAGAGACAGAGAGAGAGAGAGCGATACACATGCTGATAGAAATTATTTGTATAAAGAAAGTACAGCAGTTGTACGGTTGGTTAATGACTGATCATCAAGGTATTTGATGTTTCATGATGATATCTATGTCAACTGTTCCATTCTTGCATCATATACGAAAATGTTAACGCTTTGTTAATAATCAACTCTCTTTAGATACGGTACGAGGTCGGAATGTGGTATAATTTTGAATCGTCATCAGTTAGAAACGAAATTTAACGAGCCTGGCTTCATAAAAGAAATCCCTGTTCATTTGTCAAACATTTTAGTTGAATTCCTGTAACGTCTGAATCATGGAAGAAGAATTAATAAAAGTTGAATATGTTTTAAAAATGTGATAATTTCTAAAACAATATCAGTGTGTTTCGGTATATCTGCAGGAATGTTCATAAACAGTTTTTATTTATCATGTGATCTTCTACTGACACTCAACCGTCATTAAACAAACGGTACCACTGTTATATACACTAGTTTTCGATAAACAATCATTTCTAAATGTTTTTTCTCGACATTTTAAACGTGTCAATGACAAGAAATTTCGTTTTTTATGCAAAATTTAATACAAACGCGTTGATTGATAGATTTAGATATAATAAAATTCGCCAAACACACCGAACGATACTTCACAAAAACATCAGCTGTTCGCGAATGGTTTCAGAGACCACAATAATTTTTTGTATAGATTATAGTAGAAGGATTACCAACATTATCATTTACAAAATTTTATCTGGGTTCACGCAGTTCTTTTAAAAAAGAAATTCATCAAACTTTTTGATTAAGATAGTACATATATATATATATATATATATATATATCAACCGATGCATGACCGGGCAATCGGCGGCTCCCAGAGCTACTCTGTGCGTTTCCCGAGACAATATTGGGTTTCACTGTCATTTTTCCACAATTTTTTTTAAATTAAGAATCTATAGTAGTATAGTATGGATCAATATTAGAATATTTTATATATAAACAGGTAATTCACATTATCTTTTCAAATAACCATATGCATTATGTGTCCAAACTACTGTTTAATCATTATGCATTATTTATTTTCAAACACTCAACGTCTACGGAGTGCCAATAGAACTACCTTAAACTCACTTTTACTGATACTGAAAGTTAAGCTAATAGATAGAAACAATACAAAGTAAACTAAGAAACACTTTATAATGATTCTGAGAATAGGTTTCGACGGTTATGGACAATTCTTAAAAAAGATATGAAATTAAACAATCTGAATGCAATAATAATAAATTTAGGACGGGTGTGGGTGAGGCTCTTCAATATTCAAAAATGTATGAAAAATATTAGATGTGGCTCTTATTATCGAAGAAGTTGCCCTATATATATATAAGTAAATTAAAACTCATTTTATAATATATATATATATATATATATATATATATATATATATATATATATATATATATATATAACGTAAAAAAGCATCGCGTTCGCGGCAGCTTCAGATAAGTTGATTAAATAACACGTGGCTTTTACAGTTATTTGCACCATAAATCATATCATATAAAATCGGTCATACATCTATATATATATATATATATATATATATATATATATATATATATATATATATATATATATATATATATATATGTATATGTTTATGTATGTTGTGTGGTCACTGCCAAAGGGTCTCGGACCTTTACGATAATCCATAAAATATAAAAGGTACGTGGTCAGGAAACATAAAAAGTCGGCGAACTCTATAAACTAACATTTTTATACGGAACAAATTCTTTATTTGTATCATAGATTTTTGATGTTTCGCTTTATGGTACCATTCGCTATTTCTATTTTAAAAGTAAGACATTACATACTTCGATTCTTGTGTTATTGTTGATTTTTTTCCGCTGTGTCTTAGACAGTGAGTTACGATTTAAACACGTCGGTGTATATATATATATGTCTCTAGTTCACGGATTGTACGGAAATTGTTATCTATTGAAAACGTTTTCAAACTGTCGCACATATGAATCTATAGATGTGTACAGAAATCAATAGACACGGAAGATTTGCTTGAAAGTTGTGACAATAATGGAAAATAAATTTATGTATATATATATATATATATATATATATATATATATATATATATATTAGTAAATGTGTTATAACATATACTCTTCACAAGTAATATGAAATTTATTAATTTGAAATTATATTCGTTCCTTTACATTAAATTTCAGCTGTGGACTTGCTTAATTTTTGTGGTTGGTACGTTTATTAACTCAAAAATAAATGCTATATCTCTTTTGTAACTAAAATATTTTTTTATAATTAATTTGTTATACAGAATATAATAAAAGATTCAGTTATAAAAAAATATATTAAAAAAGAAAGAATCAATACATTAATTCTGTTTGTAGCAACTTAACAGCACTGAAACGATATAAAGTTGATCGAACGAATTCTAAATTGAATCATGAAGGAATTTATATACCATGCATCATATTTTTATGTCAAAATATCAAATAACTGATAAAAAAAAAACATTCTTTCTCTATGCCCATACTCTGTTAAGAGGCTTAGTTTGAAATGTTGGAAAAATCGATTTTTGGTATTTTGCATATTATTAAAGCTTAAAGTCTTACGTTTCATTATCAAAAAGAATTTTATCGAAATTCGAAGAATTCCCTGAGATGCAGCAATTTTAATGGAGGCGGTTCGCAGCGGGACAGGGTTTCACCTGAACGCGTTCGTTCGTTTTTCTCGAAACTATACTTTTCAAAACGCTGTACATCATATCTCAAAAATTGTTCATCTGATTGACTTGAAATTTTGACTGAACATTGTTAATAACATTCTCTTTCGGGTGACTAAATATTTTTTTCATATGCTTTTCTATTGATTAATAATAAAGAATTATGTGAGCCAAAAATCGACCTTTATTCAAACGGCTGCCATTAATGAAAACAAATTCATTCGATTCTTCATCTAATTAATTAGACATGAGAATAATACAATTACATTCCAATAGAAGTGGTAAATAACTTATAGAAAACACAGATCAACAATCGAACCGATATATACCATAGATCTCATCTCTAGTCTCACACGTCGCGTTAAATTTTAATCAACGCACTCGGCGACAAAGAAAAATACCGCCATTATAATTACGGACGACGACTTTATTTAAAACTATTCGTACGATATTCTTTGCAGTAATCCCCGGCAGTAAAAGCGGCTCGAGTATCTAGTTACTCCGCGTCGTTTACGTCTAAATTGATCCTTAGACCGACAATGGTGGCGTGACCTAGAAGGAGGAAACACGCCCTAAATGTTTCTGTAATTGCTGAAACTCTGTAATTAATTTCAATGCAGCTTTTAATCGATTGTGTGTGGTGTACTTGTTTGTCGCTTTGTTTTTAACATTCGAGATATAGGATCGGAGAAATGTATGTTACAGAAACTTCCATGTAATTAGATAAGTTTGATTGTACGTATGATGAATCCATTATATAATTGGAATTGCATGTATGTATAACACATTTGAAACAGGAACAGTGAAATGTTTTCTTTAAAATAATTTCAATATTTGGAAATGTTGAGGGGATTTCATTTGTCATCTGGTATATTTTAGTCTCAGCAATGAATTTATTTTTATCTTCACATATAAAGAAGAGGAATTGTTCTAATTCATCATCAAAATGCTTAATATTAATATCACTTTGCAGTTTTCGAGCAAATTTATTATTATCAGCTAAGACGTTGAAGCGTAAGCTACGTTTCTTTATGTAATGATTATTTTTTCCCCCGAGCCCAGGGCCTCTGGCGACCACTAGGTCCGACACCCGCTTAACCCGCCACTGACATTGCGTGCTGTACCATATATCGAAAATTTGTTCTAGCTTGGAACTCTATAAATATTTACTCAATACCCAGTGGTCTCCATTTTGATTAATAAATATAATTTTTAACTGATATATACGTCTTCATACTCGATACGTAAAAACCGCAATAATTTTTACACCAACAGAATTCGAATTAGAATTGAAATTTAGTACAGGCATTTATAAACTGTTAGTCGGATGAATAAAATCAAATTTTATTATTAAATAAAACGCTTTATTTAATTTAACTTGAAGAATTTGTATTACAGGAATCTTAAGAATCGAAGCTATTTTAAATATCATTTAAATCCACATCAGTGAATTTATTATATTTTGCGTTTTATTAAAGAGATTTCTTTCAGTTTCAGGTAACTTAAATGACTTTTAATTTCTTTAAAAATATATTACTGAAAAGTGTTTTTAAAGTTCGGTTGTCTGACAAAGTTTTATTTCAGATATTAAGAAATTACAGCCTTGTATTTGTTTTTAGATTGCATCAGTTTAAAGCTTTCGATGAACTCGTTAATTCCAGGACTCCAAATTCTATCTTGTACGAATAAACAAACTTATTTCTCGTTGGAAGAAATGTGTACAGACCAATGGTCTTTATTTTGATTAACAAAAATATATTTTTTAACTGACATATAACGTCTTTATACTCGATAGGTGAAAACCGCAATTATTTCCGCACCTACCTAATAAAAAATCGTCGAAAACATCTTGATGTATTTTATATTATAAATTTGTTTGTTATTTTCAACAGGGCCTCTCTCACTCACGGGACCTAGACACGCGACCGCCCAGTCTGGACCCACCTCAATCTTTTACTGAATGTAAAATATTTACACTATTTTACAATTAATTTTAATAAAGAAATTTTAATAATTAAAGGATATGAAAACGTTTTATATAAAGAATTGTGTATGATGAATTGAATGTGAAATAAATCGTAAAAGTGAATAGCGGCGAATCACTCGATTACACATTTAATTCGAAGAAAGTGATAATAGATCCAAACTGAAAACTAGAACCGTTTCGCAATACATGAACCAAACAAAAAAAAAATATATACAATAATAATATAAAAAATACAGTCGGACGCGACAAAAGAATTCTACTTTAGCCGTTAAGTCTATTGTATAAAGTTCACATGTGACAAAAATACAAACACCCTGACTTTTACAAATGACAGTAACGACATGTGAATAGAGGTTTTCGCGTGGTACAACACGCCGACGATGTAACTTGCACCTACATCAACGTGTAACTAAATAAAAAGAAGAATATTTCTATATACGTTCATATAACGTGGCGGAGTTTGCGAAGAGTCATTTGTCACATGCCTTGGTTGTATGTAACTCGTTTTTTTTTCTTTCTTTACTCCTAATAATGTATATAAAGATGAGTATTGAGAAAGATATACAGTGTACGGAAACGTGCAAAATGTATATTCTAAAGTGTACTCAATACAAATGGATATTTACATAATGTATACACGAATGTTATGTAATGTACGTTATGTTCACGGGAATGGGTGAAGTATTTTTAAATTTGGTCGTATATTATACACACACACACACACGTACACGTGTATAAATATATTTATAAAGACTGAATACATTTGCAGGGAATATTTTTGAAAGCAACAACAACGTTTCAAAAATGATAATTCGAAGAAATGATACGAGTGTAACATGTCTCCCTGTTTAAAAAATGTGATAGAAATAAACAGCTACTCAGATATTACTTATACAATTTATTTAATAATTTTATGAAAAGAAATATACATCAGTACAAAGAATTCGCTGTCACATATTTCTGATGTCAATATAGGAAAACATATTTTATTTTTTTTTATTAACGCTTTTATTAGTTATATATCATTTTTTTTATTTGGATTTTCATTTGGAATGTATGGCGTTTAAGTCCTACAGATTATTGTATTTTTGATGAACATTTGAATACGTTTTGATTGAATTTGTATTTATTGAAAATGAGCGCAAACTTGAACGAAAACTACATCATTTTGTTCAAGTTTTGGAACGGATTAACTGTTCTAACAACTATAAATACGATTTTTAAGACACAGGAACGGATAGTACCGTAGTTTTTCAAAATGAAATGTGAAGATTTTTATTTGTCTGATAAATTTCAATCAAGCTATTCTTATAGTAATCTTATTCGAAGTCTATTGGAGACAACTAAACAAATGTCGATTTAGGAGATTGTCGAAAGATTGAACGGCACTGATTCGGCGGGATTTCTCTATTTTAAAAAGGTTCACACCTATTCCCAGCCTAAGAAGAAAAAAATGGCACGTTTGAAGGTGATTACTGTATGTTTTGACACTAAATGTAAACCATGAATAGTTTCTAGTATAAAAATCACAGAACCGATAATTTTTAGAATGGTATTCTGGAGCATATGAGAGAAAAACCTGTCATAAAAGATTGAATTGCAGCCTGATATATGAATTCTTCGTTATGATAACGATCGTTCTCATTCATTGTTATCACAAAAGCAATTTTTGATCCAAAAACTATTCACAATCTTTTGATATCAAGGGGTGTTACTTTTTTCTGCTTTTAAAACTAAAACGTTTCTAAAGAAGGACTCATTTTTATAGACTGGGACAAAAACAGTATACATAATACCTAAAATGGATTTTCGAAGAAGACTTTCAAAATTATTTCCTAACATGGAAGAGAAGAATAGAAGAGTACGTTAAAGGGTTTTTTTTATGAACGCGACAACTGTTAAATACTATAATTTCTAAATATTAGGTTGGTAAGAAAGTAATTGCGGTTTTTGTTTTCTGAATTCTAACTTTAATTTGTTTCAATGAAAAAATTAGTTACAATTTAGAAAAAAACTCGCAGTTATTTTCCTACCAACCTAATATACTTTAACTTAAAACGGAGTTACGATTGATTCAATTCAAGGGCACGGAATGAATTTCTTACATCTAATAAATAGAAATATTCTATGTTTAGAAACGTTTCCATTTTTGAATCTCTATATCAAATATAATATACTTTCAATGTAGATTAATAATAAAACGATTTATAAAGTTTCTAGCAACGAGACTCGCTCATTAAAAATTAAATAAAATCTTTTAAGCGAAAAATCTACTCAAACTGATTGTTTATTATCCCAGATTTAAACGATGAAAACATTCCTTCTCAATAAACATACATTATTGTATTTAAAAACGAGATTTTCAAATTAATTGAATTGCACATACATTTTTTTCTTTTTAACAACATTACCTTCTCTCAAATAACTGTACGCAATACGATCCTAATTAGTATAATTATGGAATTATAACTGTTGGGTTTTAATTGCATACCTTCATGATGAATAACCTTTTGTGTTGGAGATAATTGTCACTGTGATTCGCGCATTTGTATTTTTGTATGTTTTGTCTGTTTTTTTTTTATATTCAATAGAAAAAGGTATCATATTCCATTCATTTCTACACACGTGTATGTAATTTTTTTTCAATAAAAACAAATCTATTTTTAAGTATCTCAATATAGATTAAGAAGAATTATATATAAACACACACACACATATATATATACATATATATATATATATACACACATATATATTATCAGAAATTTTCCTAATATTAATAAAAATACTGTAATATTTTATATTACAATAATTATCGATAGCATCGGTGAAACAACGTCCAGAAAAATCACTTACACCGTTAGGTACAAACACTTTAAACGAAAATGAAAATATGAGTAATTTACATTTAGTATTTAAATTAATTTGATGAATGGCCAAAGCCCGTAATGTAAGCTCCGGTTGCCGTGTTTAAATCGAAAGGTCGTGACTTCGATACAGACGTTGAACTGAACCTCATAACCTTGTACGAATTTATTACACGGTCCCGTTATATATATATATATATATATATATATATATATATAATACACATATATATATATATACACACACATATATATATATATATATATATATATATATATATATATATATATATATAATTTTATTATAGCAATATTTATGTATAAATCGGACCATTAAACATATACACTAAACTGTTAATTATTAATCAGTATTCTAATTATTTTTAATTGGCGTCCGGTTTTGAATATTTAATCAATACAGTGATTTTATAGCATCTGACTGAACAGTTTTTCTTGTTAATTAGATTCGAATTAAATCTGACTGGATTTGTTTAAATCTATGAATATTTTTTTAAAAAAAATAAAGTATTGAGTCCTATTTTTACAACTGGAAAAATTTATAAATATTTGTGTAAAAGAGAATCTTAAATATTAATGGATAAATAGAATATATGATCAGTAATATGAATTTCAAGTAGTAAACAGCTGTGAATTATCAAGAAAATCTGAAAAATAAAAATAATAAATAGCTCGAAACAGTCAGAAAATATTTTCTGTCTGATCTGTGTTTCGATGCACGGAAAATATTTGCAGATTGATTTTCTATAATGTTCTTCTATTTTTATTGTATACTTTTTGAGTAAAAAAGTATTTTTCAACTTGAGATGCCAAATGTAAAATAATTGATGAACTTGAAGGAAAATCGACGTTGATATTGTTTTCAGAAAAGTATTCTGTTGAAAAACCCAACATTTGTACAATTCATAAACAAGAAGATGATTTTTAAAGGGGTTATGTGTATCATATTTGGAAAAAGAAGCAAGAAAATCTTTAATATGAAAAAATAAATGTATCAACTAGTAATGTAAATTAAACTAATTGTAACAAATAAATATTTAAATGGTTCACTCAGTAAAAACCATCAGGACAATATTTGTATAAATATTTAAAAGAATCGACTTGTGAGTTTAATTCAGTGATCAATGATTAGAAGGATTGAAAAATCATCTTTAGAAAAAAATTAGGTTTGTTGTTTCATCCGAGTTTATCGAAGCACTAAAGGCTTAGATGAGAAAATAAAGGAATTAAAATTGACAAACGGTCATATTCACATCACTGACGAAACCGGTTTGTACTGCAATCTTATTAAAGTCCAGTGAACAGAAGAAGATATATCCTCATTCCAAAGCATGTGTACAAGTTGATTCGATTGATTAATGATTAGAATGTCTGGAATGAAGATGATTACTTCAGTTGATAAGAAAGAATAATAAAAAATGGTTTTAAAAATAATTGGAAAAATTTAATATTTTTTTTATCTCTAAGGCAATGGTAGAATCAAAAAAAAATATTTTCAATTTTTGATAACATGAACATCCCTGGTTTTATTCCATTCATACTACCGGACCTTTACTTTATTTTCTCTATAAAAAATATTCATAAAACAAAATGTAAATTAAAGCGAAAAAATCCATAGCTGAAGAATAAATCATTACAATAAAGTGAAATAAATTTAAAAAATTACAACTTGTTCACAAATACTTCAATAAAAGTGTACATCGATCTTTTTAACGACTCCAACATCTCTTGACACCGTCTATATCCTATGTACGAACCACTACGAACACTTTTCCATTTAAAAACAATTGCGAAAGCAATTTCCATGTGTCAGAGAAGGTAATTAAAACATAAATGAATTAATGTTTCGCATTTCAATTGCATTTCATTGATTTTTACACACAAAAGCGGAGTCATAACGTTATAATAAATTATAGGTTAACAGAGTTTCAATTGTAACGTTCACGCTCTCTCGTGCGCTCCGAAAGGAAGCAAAAAATGTGAATAAAACGATCGTTTCTGCATTATGACATGTACTATCGAATTTGAACTATTCACGTTTCCGTTCTTTTACACTGTAGTATGCAGATATTCAAGTCGCGTGACACTAGGATTTTTTTTTACAAAAAAAAAATCGATATGACCGACATGGATTCTGAAACATAGATTCGGTAGGTAGGTTGGTTAACCCCGACTAGTCATGTAAATAATTTACATATCATTCGTTTTTACGGCTAATTCTGAATTTAAATAGGTTTACAATAAGCGAATCGGTACGGATTTTTCCACAGTTGTTTTATGCGCGGCGCGATGACAAATATGTGTTAATTAAAATTATAAACAAACAAAAAAAAAATTATCTGGATAATTGACTGTGCGGTGTCAATATTATTTTTTTCTGCACAAATATCGCGTAAAAATGCAATTTGGTGTCAGTTCGGTTTGAAATTTCAATTAACATAATATGGTGGCAGTATTAGTTAACCCTTTTAATACCTTGGAGCTAATATACCAATTTTTATAAATTAAAAAAAAACTGTAGCGATTATATCTATTTTTCGATTCATCATAATTGTATAAAAATATTTAAACCGTTTTTTTTAATATATATATATATATATATATATATATATATATATATATATATATATATATATATATATATATATATATATTAGGGTCAATCAAAAGCAAAAAGGACATTTTCCAGATTATTCATTATTTCAAATTAATTCCACTGTGCATTTATAATTTTTGATATAAAACAACAACACATTTAAAAAATATTTTTAAATTAATTAAACAAGATTTGCCAATCACAAATTTCCACTAATATTAAAAAACTCTCATTATCAAATCATGTTCATTTTTCATACGTTACGAAAACCTGCCATATAGAAAAATGCCTCTGCTATTAATTTTTTATTACGTGATTTAATATACAATCAAGTTATTTAAATTACACCAAGTATACACATTCTTTTTCCTTCAAATTAAATATACCATTTAATTAAAACCTGTATTTTTAATACATTCTATTTACACTGCTGCGCACATTAAATTATATATAAATATAAGCCAAACACGGGAATTAAGCGAAATTTCATAAACGGAAAACTTTTACACAAATATAACGAAAGTGAAATTAAAGTTAATATCAACAGATAAAATTAACTGCGCGACAACGTTTAACTACATATCTAGTTCCGAACTATAATTCAGTACGGAATGAAAAACGATATAAAATGTACATTCTCGACGACATTTCTCAATTATTTTTCAATTCAATTTTTTTTCTGCTGAACAAACATAAAAACATTACGAATGCTATAATTTTCTTACTCGATTCCATCAGTGTTTACTGCTTTTTTATCGACTTTTTATATAATGTAATATGCTCTAAATATTAATAGGATATACGGTATTACAGTAAATGAATATGAATATATATATATATATATATATATATATATATATATATATATATTCGTATTATACCATTACATTAATCAAAAAATGTGCTCGTTTTTACTTAAAGATATCTCTTACACTCACTACAGTCTGCTACAAATTTCATTTAAAGTCAAATTAACTTAGAGATGGTGAATCGATAGCACACGTGTCCAAAGTGGCACGCCAGACAATTTTGATGATTCATGAGAATGAATTTTGAATAAAAATACTACTGATATAAAAATGATAATTTTTATATCATTTTCTTTAATTGATATAAATACGGTTGTTTAAAAAAACATACAGATTTAAAAGTACATCGAAACGCAGATATTACTAAATTCACTGAACGCTTTTCTGTCAATTATTGAACAGTTTTCGTTAATGTTCGTGCAGTACCAAAGATTCGAAGAAATAACATTTATCAATAACAGATTCATAAATGGTTGAAAATTTAAATTTAATTTTTTTTTAGTTAATATATTTGTATAATTTTGAAATTAAACTGTTCGATTGATCAATTACTTGAGAAAAAATTGATACAGTCCGTTTGAACTTTGTTTCTCAAACGCCACTAACAATACTAACACCAGATTAATTAATTTCAATCATTCCAAAAATAAAAAAAACCTTTTATGAAACAGACTACTCCATATATATATATATATATGAGTTTGTTTTTTGATAACAGCATACAGTCACTATGTCGTAAAACATGTTGTTGAAAGTTATTTAATTACTTGACTTTAATACACTCACAGTTACTTGCTTGCGCGAGAGCTGTTAAAAATATGTTTTTTAATATTAAAAAACATAAATAATTCGTTACAACTGCGAACTTCGGGAAAAAAACATTCATTATTCATTAGTGTAATATATTTATAAACGTTTAACACATTATGAAGCGATTTTAATAACAGGGTAAGTTTTCATTAGAGTGGTAGCGCGGATTTTTTTAAAAAAAATGAAATATAGTACTGTTTCATTTTTGTTCTAGATTTAGTTCAGTGCTTGGATAATTGTTTCTATTCATTTCAGAACGCTTATTTTTTTTTCTTTTATGGTGATAAAAAAGAGGTGTTTATAGTATTTGAATAGTTAGTTCAAAAATATTTAATTATTCATTTTCTAATCGGATAAATATTTAATTATTATAAAGTCATTATTTATTAATCATTTTTGATTGTTACTCATACAAATTTAAATGGCGATGCTATTATTTTTGAGCGCCAAAGCTCAGAAAAACAGATTTTTCAGCATATAAGAGCTTTATGAATGTCATGGAAATGTCTTCAAGACTGAAATAGAGAAAAACTAAATTCTCCTGGACTTTACAAGTCGATGAAAATGATAGAATCGGCATGGAAATGCATATAAATAAAGATTTAGAATGACCAATAATTAATTAATCATTTAGCGTGCGAAAAGCAGCATATTAGACATTGCATACTTTTTGCAGTCCAGTTGAAGAAAATGCTGCTGAAGCGGCGGAAATGATTTGTTCAACTCTAGTGTTACGACCGAAAAACATGCAAAATACTAAAACAGTGAAAAAGGGCAGAAAAAAGTGAATGAAGTTCGAAAATGCATTAAAACTTCATCGACTCTAGGCCACCATCTTTTTTCCGATGAGAGAGATTTGTCAGTTACCAGACAGACGGAGCAAAGTTATACAAAATAATGAGAGATATTTTGACGATTGAAATATATTCCATTATTCCGCAAACATTTTTTTATAAAAAAGGCATCGAATTAATTTGTACACCTAATACAATGGAATTTTTTTTAAGATCTCTCCTCGTTACCTAACGATTTTCAAAATTAATATTGATCTTTTTACTTTTAGTACATCGATATATATATATATATAAATAAATAAAAATTAGAATATACTTTAAGATAAGTTTTATGTGAAAGTAAAGATGATCTCTTGACTGAATAAATTATATTTGCACTCCCCTACATCGTTTCTTCGCATAGACACATTGTTAAGTGTTTGTTGTTTGTTCACCAATTTCACGAAACACGATATTCAAAATTGTTATACAACTTCCGAAACTCTTGTAAACGAATAAGAAGACAGTAACATTCTCATCTATCTTCATGTCTCGAAAATATCATTGCGTTAACCTGGATGTTATTTATGTACATAATTGATCGTTATGAATAATTGAAACCTGAGATCAAAGACCCAACTACTATTACTTGATTCCAACACTACGCATGTAGTTTTTTTCTCTGTAACAAAAACTCACATTTCCACACAAATGACTGCGTAATTATTATTAGAAGAAAGAGTAAAAAAAAAGATGTGTTTGTGTTGTACACAGGAATAAAAAAAAATAGTCACGGTAGACATGTGATGCTATCCGAAAGAACAACTTGTTTGTTTTCTTAGAAATATGACTTGTCTCACTCGACTATAATCATAGATGCGATCAATCTTATATGTTATTTTATAGAGTAAGTTTATAGTTTTTCTTACTGATATTTTCGATTTTTATTACATGTCATATTCGTGATAAACTGCTGAGGAATTTTATAATTAATTCAGAATGACTATAATTCAACGTGAGATTATTAATTTATAATGAGATCCAATCTGTTTTACAATTAATTTCTTGTACAAATTCCAGACTAACACACTGAAATCACGTAAAAATGAAAAAAAAATCAAATTTATCGACCTTTTTATGTATGTAAAATTAAAATGAATTATAAGAAGCTATAAAATTATTTTTAACTGATTTTATTACAAATATTTACCAGAAATATCAACAAGAATAATTACGATGATAATATCTGCACTGTGTTGCATGTTTAGTCACGGTATTTCTTCCCAGTTAAGTACACTAGAATAACATTGCATCATAGTTATTTAAATCACTTATAAAATATTAACAATGTGAAAAATAAGACAACAATTAACAAGCTACTGTTCTGAACACACCTGAATGACCATACAAAAATGTTAAATACCTTGAATTGTTGTCTATAAGAGAATATTTTTTAAATTACATAATTTAAATTACATATTCTAATATTGTAATTTTTAAATATTTATAAAGAACACAGAATTGAAATAAAGAGTGATCCCATTTAAATACAATTTGTACGTGCTATAATATTTGTTCTTTCATAACTAACTAATAATATTAACTAAACCATTTTGATAGCTTGCATTATTTCTACACCAGACCTTGTTTTCAATGGTTGCAATTATTTTCACTTCAATTGATTACTTTTTAGTTTACACTTTGCTGTGTAATTACGGTTCTTCACAATAGCTGGTAACTATAAAACCTTTACACAGCAACTAGTGATTACAATAACGAATAAAAACGTAATTGATGGTCGATATTTATCCCATAAATGCACTTGTTGTGAGTAAATTGTTCTGTATATAAACAGATACATTAGAAAGTAATCATTGGAACATTACAGGCCTTTGTAAATTACAACTTAAGTGTTCTGGTGTTTTCCCTTTTTCGAACTGATAGAAAAATTCATAGTTTATATACATCAGTGTTTAAATATATACCTGATCTTCATTTGAGATTCTTTTACTTATTTCTTTGAATCTTGAACTAGATTTTTTAAAGTAAATTTATACATGTTTTAAGTTATATATTTTTTAAGAAAAAAGGAATAAGTCTTCAAGAAAGTTGTCGTAGATCATCGAGTTGCAACAGTTTCGGCACAAGTACCAACTTCATGAAGACATTAGAGAATAGAAGAGTATTTAACATATATTTGAAGATAACACACGTACTGAAACTAGTAATTAAGAACTAGATCAACGATGGGCAAATCACGGGTCGCAAAGCTGCTCTATGCGGCCCTTGAGACAATATTGGGTTTCATTGTCATTTTTCCTAAGCTTTTATATTAATAATCTATAGTAGTATAGTATGTACCAATATTAGAATATTTTATATATAAATGGGTAATTCCCATTATTTTTTCAAACATCCATATGCATTATGTTCCCAAATTGCTGTTTAAGGTGGTTCTACGGTTATAAACAATCCTTTAAAAAGAGATGAAACTAAATAATTTTGTTAGTTAATGCAATAAAAACAAATTCGGGACGGGTGAGGGCATTGAACATTCAAAAATGTATGAAAAATATTATATATGGCTCTTCTTATTATTGAAGAAGTTGCCCAACCATGAACTAGAACATCAAATGATCCAAGGGATTACAAATATAAAAACATACAATTACAATTTTTTAATGACTGGATATATAGTCAGAGATGATGATACGTTATTTTATAAATATGAATAATAAATTTTTATTCGAACTATGAATACAGTAAAATATAGAAAAACATTTCAGGAATGTAAGAAAAAAAATCGATTATATTACTGAGAAAAATGTATTTTATATACTCATTCCTTTAATCACTTCAGTTCACTCTATAGAAATTTATTTATAAGTATGCTGAAGTAGTTCGGTTATTGTCTTTTTATAAAAAGTGCAATAACATATAAAATAGTGTATCATTGTTATTTTCAAAAGAATAAAACATAAATAAATAAATATTTTATTAAACTAACCAGTCCGTTACGGTGAACAGTTAAAAAAGATTCTGCGAAATGAATATAAATTGATTTGTCAGCAATAAAAAAAAAGTAAACAACAATCATTATAATCTTCAACGTAATTATTTATACCGTGAATGTATTTAAGAATATGAACAAAAAAAAGCTCACGATAACATAAAGAAACTTCATGATAGTGGTATTAATTTAAATCAAGCGTAACAAAAACTGAATACAAGATTAAATTTTGCAGGGGAAAAAACTTAACGGCTAACGGAAAAATATATCATTTTTAACTCATTCTGAAGCTCATTTGGAATAACGCTAACCGCATTGAATAGAAACATGTTGAACGAATTAATAAGAGAGAATTTGCCACAGATGAACAATGTTATCCATTACGCGGAAGCCGTCGTCAAACATGATGTTTTACAAGTTTGTTAAGTTGAAGTTAGTAGAAGATAGAACACAATAAATGTTGAGAATAATATACACACACACACACACACACATATACATGGAACATGTGCGCATTGCAGTGTATCTACTGGATTACATTATAGTGACATATATTGTAGATGGATACAACACATACAAGTGCGGTAATTCTATCTTGAACAATTGCCAAAAACACGTAGACGTCGAACAATCGCTCGCTGAAATATTAAAAGGGACGAGTGTCACTAATCATTCGAGTGTCGGACAGAAAAAAAATAATGTATGTGTGTTGTCGTCGTAAGCGTTTTCTCTAAACTATGTATTTTTCCCGTAAGAGCGAGTTCAATAGGGAAGCATTATTTATTCCCCTTTTTACGGTCTCGTATAATTCAGTGGACAGATATACACACATACAGTCTGTATTAAATTAGTTTCCGTTTGCTTGTAAATTGGATGTAGATATGTAATTCAATTCGATTGGTATCAGAGCTATATAACTGTCTTACAGTATTATTGATTCGGCGGTCATTTAGGAAAAGATTTCCTGTCTGGGATCCATTAGAATTAAATCGTATGAAAGTTTCCAGACAACAACTCTTTTAAATGAAAAACAACGTCGTCTTTAAAAATAATTCCATTCAATAATGTTTTTTTTAAAAAAAACTTCATGAATTCAATTCTTTTTTGTACGACATACGAACAGAATACACCATCGATTTAACAGACTAATTGAACACAACTATCCAATACTGCTGAATGTGCATTAAATCTAAATGTACTTATATGAAAATAAAAATCCGGTAAATAGCTAATGATATATTTTGAAGCACAATGCAGCTTATTCTTACAAGAGAAACGATAAACTTGGCCGTATTTATCACATATTATCTATTATAAGAAAATAATTAACTTTTTGTACTTCTTTTCAGAAAAAAATTGGCAAAAAATTTAAAATTATAATTATATGTTTTATACCTGTACCCTGTTGATGTGTTGTCTTCATGGTACTCGTCTTTATGGATTAATTTGTGTTCCTGTTCTCCACTACTAGTTTCGGTACATAGATTTGAGAAATTCTAAAATCTATCTTGAGACCGAAGAGTTAAAACTAGTACTGGACAACAACCCAGGACGAAGGTCATCAGAATAGCCCATCAAACAGGTTACAGGTATAAAAAATATAATTAAAATATACATTGTATTTTGAAAAATGTATGTATTTATTTGTTTCCCAAATACATTTGAATAGATATTTAAATGGAAATTAAATTTTGTCTGAAGTACCTCAGATTGTGAATCATTAATACATGGGTCGTTTGATAAGTCTGGTGAATTTCTATGATATAGAAGAGTCGCATTGGACACATTCTACAGATGGTGGAGGCGACCATTATAGCAGTTGCCAGAAAAATTAAAAAAAGGAGCAGGTCTTTTTGCTTCGATTCGTCACCTTGGATGAAACACAGATCTACCACTACACACCTGAATCGAAGAACCAGTCAAATCAGTGGTCAACGACTAGTGAAAGTCCACCGAAGAAGACGAAGACCGTTTTGTCGGCTGGAAACAGCATGTGTAGATTATTTGATAGATTTTTTTTTTAAAAAAATCAATATATAACACTATTTTTCCCTTGCGGATATAAATTAATTTTTTTCCGTTAAAAAAATATAATATAATATTTAAATATTGTAACTGAATATGATTTCGACAGATTTTTTAGGAAAAATTATATACTTTTCTAATACACATTTTTAATAAATAAAATATGGTTGGAAACTCTTTGAAATAATAATAACTTTAATTCATCCAAATTTAAAGTATTAAGACAAGTTTTGAAACAGTCATGTTTTTAAAAACGGAAACGGGACACATATGTGTTACATCCTGCAATTAAATCCTTTAAAAAAGGATTTGAAACATTTCTGCTTACTTTAACGGGGATTAAGGTTTATACTTTGAACTGTACAATGTATTTAAAAAATAACAACATACTAGACTGAAGCATTTATTATTTTTTTTTCCTAACTTAACGCTTTGACTCACGGTATTACCATCAAAATTCGCATAAATATCAATTAAAAATTATCAATAATTAACTATTAAACATTTTTGATTTGAATAAGTGTTGTGATTTGTGAGGTAAGTGAAAAATTCATTATGAAAGTGAGTTTAAATATAGTGCCAAAAATATATTCTAAGTGAATGATTTTTTAATTGTATCAACTTTATTCTGGGATAATTTCAAGCAAAAAATAATATGTATGCATTTATCCTTGCTGTAGTTACATGCAGTTAATTGTAGTATGAAAATATATTCCAGTACAGAGAAGTATTCTTCCAACTTTCTTTTGACATCATTTTGTCTCCAATTTATCTCTTCTAAAATTAAATTTTAACTATTTTCTTTTCTTTATTTTTTTATTTTATTAAATAAATAGTTCAAGAAAGCAAGTTACTGTTTATTAAATTAAAAATGTACTTGAAACGATAACTAAAAATAAATATGAAATTTAACCGTTCCTGGCAAACTATTCTCTTTAACAGAACAGCATATTTAAAATATCATATAATAAATCACATTTTTTTTCAATTTAACAACGTGTGTTATCGTTAAACGGCTCATAAAAAAGTCATTATACATTTAATAAATAATAAAATAAGGTTACTTAGAACGAAATCAATAAAGTGACTAGAAACTAGTTTAAAAAAAAATGTTCGTTATCATTGTTCATATTGTGATAAATCAAGTGTACGCCTCAAAAAAAAAACACACATAATGTGTCATAGAATGTAACTAATCGATGCAGCGGTCACAACTCGGCGAAACGTTATTAAAATGAAAAAGGAGATAATAGCAGTTGGTGAATTTACACGAAAATATTTTCCCGGATTCTCGTAGTTTGTTCGGAACGACTTTGGGACAAGGTCAGAAGAATAATTCGCGTGTGGTGTCTTTTGAATACTTTTTTTTTGTACGAAACCCGAATGGTTCTTTTTAAAATCGATCCAGTGTTAAATGAAACTCGATGCTATATATGATTTTACCTTGTTTATGAAAATTTTGTAACGATTTTAATATTATATTCGATTTGTCAGGCGAGTTGAGAAACTATTCTAAAAATATAATAAATTTTATTATATATATATATATGAGAGTCGTTTGATAAGTTAGTAAATTTCTATGATATATCACCACCATTCACTTGATAACGACACGGCTATCGAGTCACTTTTAAAACTACCATACCGAAAACTCACTTTTAAAACTACCATAAGCGAAATGTCAACCACAAGCATCGCGTTGTTCACATTCTACAGATGATTAAAGCAAGCATTGTAGTAGTTGCCGCAAAAATGGGAAAAAAATGAGCAAGCTTTTTTGCGTCGATTCATCACCGCGCATAAAACATGAATCCACCGTTACACCCCTGAGTCAAAGCAGAGGACAACAACTGATGAAAGTGTGCCAAAGAAGGCGAAGACCATTTTGTCGGCTGAGAAGGTGATGGCCATTGTTTTTTGCGATTCCCAAGGAATCATTCTGATCGACTACTTAACGAAGGGAAAAACAATAACAGGAGCTTATTATACAACGTTACTGGACCGTTTGAAAGAAGAGATGAAACAAAAAGGGCTAAGATTGGTACACAAACAAGTGCTCTTTCACCAGCACAACATTCAGTCCCACAAACCAATCAATGGCAAAATTGTACGAATTAGGCTTCAAATTAATTCCTCATCCATCTTATTCTCCGAACTTGATCCCGTGTGACTTCTTTCTCTCCCCAAACATGAAAATTTGGCTCGGTGGGAAGAAATTCTCGTCGGATGAGGATGTTATCGCCGCCGTCAATGTGTATTTTGCAGACTCACTGGGCCAAGTGTATAGCCCTCAATAGAACATGATATTGAGAAATAATTTTCTTTTCAAAAAAGGTGTTCAACTTGCTTTTTACCATACTTATCAAACGACACTCGTGTGTGTGTGTGTCTATATATATATATATATATATATATATATATATATATATATATATATATATATATATATAAATAAGTGACTAACCTATTTTAGAATAAAAATAGAAATTCATTAAAAAATTAATAGTAATGGTATTCTTTTTTTGTACATTAAGTAACGTGTGAAGTCATTACTAGTATTAAAATAATAATTTACACAAGGTCATCAGTTTGAGTTTCGTGCGAACGGTAAGTACATAAAGAGAAATAATTTTGAAATATAAAAAAATACATGAAAAAATTGTTAAGAAATAGATTGAAGTTGATTGCAGGTTGATTAGTAAATTGACTACCTTACGTAGATTTAACTTACTGTTTCAGTTCTTGAGTAACAGGATGAAGAGAATGTTCTTAGAGACTTACCTGAAAAAAAATAAAATACAATTAGTTATTATTCTTTATATAAATGATATAATTTATTAGTATGTATTTTATATTTTAAAAATTTATTTTATTTATAACTAAAATAGACTAATATAAAACTAATCTAAATAAGACTGTGAAAAAATGGCTGTAAACAAAAATTTAAGATTAATATTATTTATTTAGAATCAATGGATAATCTCTATTAAGCCTGTTGCAATAGAAAAAATCTAAGTTTCTTTTCTTAAAAAAAATATAGATTTTTATTCTTCATGGATTTATAAATGATCTTATCATTTATGCAACATTTAACAATTGTTATATATTTTTTTCTGTTATAATCCGTTTCATTGTAAAATAAATATTAAATAAAAGTATGAATTACAATGTAAAAATATTATTTTACAATATCAGTAAAATACAGATCGAAAAATCCACTTTAAAATGGTATTACTATGAACACGACGAAATGACACTTTCATTGAATAAAATTAAAGTCAGAATTCAGAAAACAAAAACCGCGATTATTTTCCTACCAAATTGATAATACTGCCACCGCTATTAAAATGCACATAAACAACAATAAATAATTATTATTAATGAATGAATGAATGATTTATTAAACATTTCTGAACAGGTTTTTTTGTTTTTCGAGAAGAGAAAATATTTCATTTGTAAAAAAGACAAACGTTAATTTTAAATTTATAAAACATGATTAACAGTTTGAATATTTTTTCTCAAAAACGTTGAACTCGTAGAATTTTTAAACAATGATATAAGCATTTACTGTGTATATATATATATATATATATATATATATATATATATATATATATATATATATATATATATGCAAGCATACAAAAAATAATGAAAAAAGATAATGTCATCATTAGTACTTAAACTTGATTTATTTATAACACAGTCTGAAGATGATTTTATCCGTTGTTTAAAAACACAACATTAGCCGAAATGCAAACAAACACGGATGTTCTCTGTTGATTTAAAAACAACATGAACAGATGCAGATCAAAACTACTCGACTATTTTAAGCAAAGTAAGTCTTTGCATTTGTTAAAAATATACTGGAAAAAATACAACAGAAACACACACACACTCACATATACCTGCACGCGAGTACATGGCGTGTAATTATTATTTTTTTTTAGGCCCATATATACGACATCCTACTAATAGTGTTGTTTCGACTAACAGCGGAATGACGGGCTGTGACACCGCCATCAGAACAGTCGTGGGTGTACGCGAAATGTTGACGGTTGGTGACCGTGACTCGACGTGATGTAACCGGAAAAGTTGTTTCAATGCAACAGAACTACCTGGCAGCTAGAATTTTTGGTCGCATAGCTGTGCTAACCGACGGAACGCGACTGAAGCAACATGCTAATTACAGGTACAGAACGAGAGACACTGAATTGCTCACAATTCTTTTTCCTGTCAGCGGGTTTGCTTATTAGGCACCTTAATTTCGTTGAAACGCTAATGGTGTACCAGATGGAGTGAAGTGTGATGTATTGTAGGTCGAGACGAGGTCATATACTTTTTCTAAACGTGCATGTCCGTACTTAAATATACACACATGTATATTATACACACACACACACACATATATATATATATATATATATATATATATATATATATATATATATATATATATATCTAGAAAGAGAGAAATATACATTAAAATAAAAAGATATAATCGATATTTGCTAATAATAGTAATGCTTTTTAAAGAAAACGTATTTTATTTTCGTAGAAAACTAATAAACAAGTGTATCGAATTTCTTCGATTCGACAAATAAAGAATAATAAAATTGTTTCATTCAAAACAAACATATACTGAATAAATAAATAAATATAAATTGAATATTACCAGCTAAGCAAATATGTGCTAAAAATGTAATACAATCTGTATATATTTTTTTATACAAATCGAAACTTATCTAAAAAAATATTAAAGTATTAATCATCCAGCAGAATTATATAAAAGGTCTCTGTCGATTCGGCATTAAATTGAATGAAATAATCATAAAATCGATTTAATCATGATAGATAAATTAGTGATGAGTGCAGGAGAAGAGGATTTACCATTCTTCAACATTTCTTGTACTTATGTATCGAATTTCTTCGACTCAACAAATAGAAAATAATAAAATAACTGTCCTAAATTGTTTCATTTTTTTCAAAAAAAAAATAATACTAAATAAACGAATAGAAATGAAATATTACCAACTAGCAAATAAGTGTTAAAGTTTTAATATAATCTGTATGTTTTTTTTAAAAAAACAAATCGAAACTTATCTGAAGAAATATTAAAATCTCAACATCCAGCAAAATTATATAAAAGATCTTTGTCAATTCAGGATTGAAATTGAATGAAATAATAATAAAATCGATTCAATCATGATTGATAAATTCAATAGTTCCAGCTATGCTTTTGGAAAATGAATTAGAGAAGTGAGTGTGAATAGAAGAGAAGCGAAGAGAAAATTAACGAGTAAAGATGATACAGAATGACCACTTTTTTATTTGTTTTTAATGTTTTCCGAATTAATATGCAAAATGTATTCTCTAGTGTTATTAAAAATAAATAATATTGCTTCATTGCGAATTTGTAAAACCTATCACTTACTTTTAATATGAGATGTGTACTCGAATTGCACGATTTCAATTTATGCGGTACTTTTGGAGAACCAATCTACTGTGTAAATCGAGGGTTAGGTGTATTTAATTTATATATTAACTGAATTCTTTGAAAATGTTTAAATTCATATTTGAAACATGTTTCCAAGAATTGTGATAAAATTATATGTAATAAAAGTATGTAGCGTGTAACATTTATTAGTAATTAAAAAATTGTTTTAGTCGAACGATTTCTCCAATAATACAAAAATTTCAATTTCGAAACTGACGAAAAGAATTTATTAAAATACCAAATATTTTCCAAACTATTAGAAAACAGAAACAATGATCGAGGGACTCGAATCGACCAAAACTCGTCATGACTTACCGACACGCATGAAAACCAATCTGACATAACTTTATGTTTTTCGTTTAAACTGACACAAAGTTCGAAGATGTACACAACGTATCCGCGATAATAGTAAATCTAGTCTCCGGATTCTACTATTTTCGTCCCGAGTGTGACACGAGTTCCGATAAAAATAATAAAAAAAAGTGTATAGGATGGAAAAAAACTCTCGCACGCAGTAAATCGTCCGTTCGAAATCGCACCGTTCGCTAGACAAAACAAATATATAGGAAAACAAATAATTATTTAAAATATGATATATACGGATGAGATTTATTCCGATGCGATACCATCAATAAAACGCAGACACCGTATAAAACATATAAACGCGTTCGTCGTGACGATACGGAAGAGGTGGATGAATCGAACTGATGGGGAGGTTTGTGTTGAAAAAAAAAACGCAGGATTTGTCCATAATTCAGCATCGGTCGATGTCGCCGAAAAGAATAAACAGATAAAGATAAACAGGACGGTGTCTCCGGCGTATCGTTCCATATACACAGATTAATATTAAAACATATAACAAGATCAATTGAGGATGACCTCTGGTAAATATAAAACGCTATTGAAATTGATTCATGCGTCGTCGTCGCTGTGTTATTTATTTGCGAACGAGCCTGTCATTGCGTGTAAATGTACATTTTAAGCGACTGTGATGTATGAGATCAGATTATATTTTCAATACATACATACATACATATATATATATATATATATATATATATATATATATATATATATATATCTTCACACGTTCAGACGTCTATTCCATCTCTTCTAAATTTTTCTTTGACACATTCTGTCAGAAAACATAATTTTTAAAACGTTCGAAACGTCTGAAATATCAAACAGGTATTCTATCCCCGATCACGTCTTTTAAAATGTTAAGACGTCATCCGTAACACTGCGTCATCTAGAGGTCGGTTTTTAATTCCATCGAGTCCTGCGTGAGGAGCGTACATGCTGTGTGATTTCGTGTGCAGTGTGAGAAAGAATCGATCAGTTTTATTTACAGCACTCGATTCGAAGTTAAGTGAATCGACAAAGGAAATTCATCTTAAATGAGTATAAAAGTGAGTGTGGTTCAGTAACAGACAGATATTGAAAATGAATAGTTCAGTTTGAAGAAGGAGAGGAGAAATAATCCATTCATACGGATGTTCGAAAAATGTATACACATTTTAACAGTCCACAGCCGCCTTAAATTTCGTTATCTTTTAAGTAAAACCGATTGAAAACAATGGCTGATCTTAAACTGAACTTCGAAAGAAGGAAATATGTGTTCATTTTAAATAATTCATTTTCACTGCTATCGACTCGAAATCTTCTAGACCATTTCTTCAGAATGACCGTTTTTGGTTTGCTCGAACATTATATGCATCCTCAGTCCTTGTATGGCCGCGTTCGAAGACCGAGACTCATGTTTTAACCATTAAAAAAGATGGAAGAGACTCGCCTAAAGTAGACTCCAACTCAGCTTTTATTCAAGTTTGAGATAAATCATTAATACCGAAGTATTTTATATTGCGCTTGAATCACTTTTCTCTATTGTTTATAAAACGCTCTTCTTCACATTGACCGACTGTTAAATTCAAACTACTTTATGAAACTTGAAATTCAAACTAACGAAAAATGCCACTGCATAAAACCATAAACAATTCACGACAATTAGTGCCATTTACCGGTTAGGCTGGAAACTTTTCATCCACCCTCGCATAATAGCTTTTTCCCCTTACAAAAATCAAACAGAGAAATTATATCACAGTTTTTAACACAGAGAATTTTATTTATTTTTTTATTGATTTATATATATATATATATATATATATATATATATATCGGTAAAATAATATAAACACAGACACACAAACATCTGGAAATAATTCAAGTTTATTTTCGTAAATGTTTTTTTCACAATCTGTTTGTCTTCAGTGATAACGTTGACACTATTGAAGACCGACCGATTCGTACGACTAATATTTGCCATTTTCATTCACACAATCAATTTATAGATCACAATTCACATGTCTGTTTGCTTTTAATCAGCGTGTCGCCTCTTATCTATTAATTGCAGGCTACAATCTATCATGGATGCTGCATGTTATTTATGCATACCTCAACATGTACCCATCGATAGATTATAATTGTAATACACGATGTGTATGGATTTGTTTTACTAAGATTTTCGGCATAGATACTATAAATTTGTCAATTATTTTTAATGTTATGTACATAAAGACATTTTAATAGAAATGACTTGGAACCGTGTCTTGTAAATATCACTAATTCGAAATATCTATGTCTATAATAATTAAGTTCGTGTCATTTGATGAACGGGTTGTGTGTGGGCATCTATGCGTGTAGTGTGTGTGAACATTGGGGTCGTGATATTTTACTCTTCTGCTGCTAATTAGGGTTTCCGTGAATCGTCACCCGAAATACTTACTAATGTATTTAACTCACTGCGACATACCATACAAATCACAAGTTTATCCGTGGATTCGCTCATTTATTAAGCTATTACTGTTCTGAAATTCTTTGCGAATAGTCTTGTATGTATAATTATTTCCATTAAATATTAGATTGCTAAAAGTTTGGGGAACTAATAACAGTGGTGACGTTAATATATACAAACCATGGACTTTTTGTATGTGAATCAAAATTAAAAATACAATTAAAGAAAGATTTTACAAAACTAATACAGCACTGAAATCTTTCCAAGTAGATTTTTTATATCAGTTAGTTCTTTGAAGGTGATGGCATCGGTATCGAAATGCACATAATCAATAATTAAAATAAATAATCAGTTATTGACCAATTTGTTGAGAAAAAAATGTTTTATGAGAGTCGGATGAAAAGTTTAGCGACTGAATAAGAAAATATTTTTTTTTTATTTATTTTCATTTATTTCTCAACATAATTTCCATTTAGCTCGATATACATTTCCCAACGATGTTCTAGAACGCTTATGCTTAAGACTGATAGGGCGATTTGTCAACGTTCTCAAAATAGCCATTTACAGCATCGCTCACTTCAGCGAGGTGCACCATCTTTTTGGAAATAAAAGTCCTCCTCATCCCTAAAAATCTCACGAATGTGTGGTAAAACAAATTCCTACAGCAGGTTCAAGTAAACGGCACCAGACAGTGTTTTAAAAAAAATGGTCCAATTAAATCCTTTACTGACAATCCACACCGGGCCTAAAAGAAGGTGATGGCCTAACCCCAAAACTCTTCAACTTATCACTTATCACATGTAGTACAGATTATTCAAGTAAACGTGAACTCCATCATACTCAACAAAGTACAACAAATATCAGGATATGCCGATGACTAAACATCATAGGAAGATCTATATTTGACATTAAAGAAGTCTTTGGACTCCTGGAGACCGCTGCAGTAGAGATTGGTCCTAGAATAAATGAGAATAAAAGAAAACGAATGCTACAAAGTAGAAGACGAAAGAGAAGATTATGGCAAAACATTACCATCGATGATTACAATTTCGAGGTTGTAAAAAATTTCACATATCTTGGCTCAAACATCACCAGTGAAAATGAGAAATTGCTCTAATACTAAAGTACCATGAATTTTAACGTTCTTTTTCTAGTTTCTCACAATGAACTGTTTCTTTGATAATATCTGAGCACAAAAAGACATTATTTTATCAAATATTATTATATTTTACCAAATATTAATATATTTTATTCAGGCCAAACAGTATACTTCTTTTATGATACAAAAAAAGTTAGAACTATTTTATTATCGATTTGAAAAATAATGATCTTACACAAAACAGTATACTTAAAGCTAATAATGTTTCAAAGTAATAAATACTTGTTTATGACATCGTTATCATGATGCAACTCAGAACTCACCCATAAATATTTGACACTGGCGTCGAACTGATTCTATATACTGCATCTACCAGGCAGATGTGCTATTTGGGCTTAAAATTTATCTATATATTAACTTGTATTTGTACCCTAAACCACTGGTATGCAAGAAAGGTATTTTATATGTCCCGATGTCGAAGTGTTAAGTTAAAAAGAGACTACGTTGAAAATAACGTCATTTTCACACAATATTTTGGTTTTCTTCCTAGACCAAAAACTTTTCATCCCACCCTCGTATTCAATTGTCTTGTGATTAAATTCCAACTGTTCAACAATAAGATCGGTTTATATAATTGATACAATGATCCGTAACTATAAAAACAAGTATTTTCTAAACTCTACTAATTGCATTTATTGTATCGGGGGAAAAATTTGATACGAGAGGTAATATCTTTCTTTATTTAGTGCACTTCAAAGTCGTTAAATTCATTGATACGTATTAGCGATAAAAAATAATAAAAAAATATATATAAAAAACGTTAAAATTACAGCATAATTGACTTTTATTAATGTCATAAAATTAAGTCAGTATTATTTCGTAATAAATGCAGTCATTGTCGTTAAAACGCGATATTAAGAACACAAGTTGAACTTTCATTAGTAAACCGAAATTAATGAAATACAGTAATTAAACAATGAAATGGAACAACGGGTACATTTATCAAGAAATTTTCAATTCGCCGTGTTTGATATTTCCACGTTTTTGTGATTAATTGTAATTAAGTACTTTTCTGTTCACGAAATTTCTGTTTTATAATTGTCGATGGGAAAAAATAAGTAAATTTGATATCACGTCATTACGGCTAATTGTTTCTTCCTGCTCTGTGTTTTTCGGTTTTGTTTTAATGGCCATTCGTATCGATTAGATTGTTCTAAAGGTGAAAATGAGACGATATTTTTACATGTCATACATGTATTTTTTTTTAAAAAAAAATTGCACTGTTTTTCGCATTTAAACATATTGGATAAAAAATCTATAATCTTAAACAAGTCACTTCTACAGCACAGAAAATCTATTTGTTATTTTTTTATCAATCTGGATCAAAATTAAATTAATACAAACATTTCTAACCAGCCAATCAATCAATTTTGTAGATAAGTTGGTTAGTCGGTTATTGGGGATTTAAGGTGCTTCGACAGCTATGGTCATTAGTGCCCGAAGTAGATAAGTAAATATATTCAATTGTACATAGAATAAACCCTTGTTGTATTCTAAAAACATACCCCGTGAAATTTACAAAGTATTCTTGATCATAAAATTTAAAAATTATATGAACAGAAATATTTATATCTCTTACTATATTCTTAAATATCAGTAAAAGTTGTGGTCAGAACTAGAATCATTTATTTTCAATTCTATCTATTAAGTTGGTAAAAAAAGGATCTCGGTTTATGACCTTCAAATTCATATCCATTTTTTAATTTAAGTGGTATTAAGTGGTCCAGAACTGTTATATATGACTAACGTCTAACTTTTGAGCAAACTCTCAAAGTTTTGTGCGTGGTTCTGGTTCAACTAACGCCTTCAATTGGTCGTTACGAACTGAAGAAAGACACCCGCGACCTTCTTCATCTTTCAGTTGGTAGAAGACGAAATATTTTCAGAACACCAAGGTACACACATTTTCTTTACCTCATTACTCTGTGGTTGATAATAGCACCATTGAACTCCAATAAAAAAATAACAATTTTTTTAGACTCGAATATATGTTATTCTAACAATTTATTTTCAAATTTTCAACTGCAATACTTTCTGAATTTCAAATTGTTCGTTTTATAAATAACTCGTGTGCATTAAATATCGAATTTTAACAAAAACCAAATTAATTACTAGCTATAAACTTTCTAAAACTATTGATTCAGTTCAGAGAATATTCATTTAATATCAAAACATTTGTATAGATCAACTACATCAAATTATTGATGTATTTTAAATTTTTATACTTATAAATTGTTTAGAATTTGAATCCGAGTTGATAAACAAGTAAATAAATATATATTATTAAACATATCTAAAGTGTATAAAAAATTGAATAAGAAGACACTACAAAAAAAATGTATGTTTTAAAAAAATAAAATAAATGTTACAATAGTTGTACTTGAAATATAAAAGCAATTCAAAACAACTCAAGAACGACCATCTACCTGCAGAGAAGACCAGAACAAACGACAATAAACGAAGAATTGTTGTGCAAATAAGAGCACAGGTAAAGAAACTACATATTTTCAATGTTTATATATTATACTAGTTAGATTATATATATATATATATATATATATATATATATATATATATATATATATATATATATATATTAAAAAATAATTGTATTTATAAAAAAATGTTTACTATTACTTATTTTTCATACATAAATAAATGTGTTCAAATTCTATTCGATTCGTTTTAATATATTAATAATTTATAAATTGAAAATATAGAAAAATCATGTCCTTATTTGTACATTTAATTATTTTAAAATCATTTGTCACGAGAAGATGATGAAAGACCTGAAACCAATCAAATGATAAAAAGTCGGAAAAAGAAGAACAAAACCCATCAAAATCTCAAATGTATTAAGTGTAAAAATTAATTCAGTGTCCTTAAATTGAATCAATCATAACTCTGGATTAAATTAAAATATTTTATTATTGATTCAGGATTTTGCAGTGCTAACTTTAATATTTAAAACATGATATCTTGGGCAAGCAGTAGCATAACCTCACAAAACAATAGTGAAAAGTGTACGAAAAGCAGCATTGCATGTTTTTCGCATTCCAGTTCACTCTCACAAATGATTCTTTTCTTTATATTTTTTTAAAAATAATCTGTTTTTACGAGTTTACTATCTTGTTGTTGATTAGATAAAGAAATGGACAAAAAAGATTAAAATAAATATAACAAAAAATAAATAAAACAAATATAATTTTAGTACTTTTAACTTTCATTAGAAAAATATTAACAAAGTAAAAACTAAATTTATAACTTCTATTAGGACAAAAATAAGTATATGTCTGTATTCAAGGAGTACGGAAATGAATATTAAGACCCGAATCACAGTAGTAAACTAGAGAAATAACTGTAAAAAAATAAAAAGGTTTCTTGTATATACTTAACAGGTCTGTTCGATATGTACACTGAACTTACTCGGGATTTTAGTCGAACAGTTTAGAAAAAGTTCAGAACAGGCGATTTGTTACTCAGAACTTACTCCAGCTGTTCGTTAGAGTAACGCGAGGATCTTTGTCTAACTTGAGAGTCTTTATCTATGATAATCGCTATCGAATAAACAAATCACCCAAACTTGACAGTATTCATATGATTTACTCTAACCTTACTCTATGTTGTTCGATAAAAACAAGTTCAGAGTAAGAAAGTCAGAGTAAAGTTATAAAATTCAAGAATCAGTTCAGAGTAAGCTCAGTATACACATCGAACAGACCTAATGTTTTTCATTTTCAAATAATGTACAACCAACTACCATTACAGAAAAAAAGACAAAGCATACCAGTACTATAAATAATAAATATCCACAGAAAAAAATCAGTGGATAGTTGTACTCTCCTTACTCTAAAAGGCTTTTAGTGAACATACAGTTTTTAGAAATGGAGTGTTTATAAGAATATAGTTTTTATTATTTATTATGAAAAGACACCATTTCAAAAACATTAATTTGCTTATATATATATATATATATATATATATATATATATATATATATATATATATATATGTATAAACTTATTTATCTACTTAGTTCAAATGTCAAGTTAATCTTCTTTTTTTAAAAAAGTAATGTACTTACAGATTATAATTTTTAGAAATATTCATAAAATTCTCTTTATATGAAAATCTATTTTTCTCACGTTTTTATTTCATAATTAATAAGATAAAGAACATGGAGAAAATTGATTAGAATAAGTGTATTGTTTTAAGGGATGAAATCGAGCATGTGTGAACAATTTGACTAAATGATTGCCTGTTCAAACTGAAATATTCATTTTATCGTGTAAATAATTTCAATATTAGTTTAATTTAAACACAAGCCCGTACTGATTTATATACGTTACTTGCTTAATGATGGTACTGTAAATTAAATAACTGCATCAATTGTTTGATTCCATGTCGTTTAATAGGGTCATATTTATATGATTTATTTCATGATTTACAGTCTGCCAACTAATAAAACACTTTGTGGAACTGCAATAAAAAATAGTGACGCTTATCATACGCACAGTTGGTTCATTGCCACTTTATATATTTAATGCGAATCAATAATTGTAGACATATATATATATATATATATATATATATATATATATATATATATATATATATATATATATATATATACATATATATATGTATACAGGTGTTTCAGAATAAAATTCACTTTAAAAAATTCATACTAAAACATTGGTTTGTTGTAACTGTTATTATTGAAAACATAAAGAATATGAACGGGAATTTATGTTTCAAAAATTAAATCGTCCAGATGACAACCGGTGCGATGACTGCATTCTTCTAATCTCGTTCTGCAATTTCTCAAGATGTTTTTCAATTGCCTCACACTCCCAGGATTATTTGTGTACAATTTGCTATTATCGAATCCTCATAAAAAAATCGAGAACAGGTAAATCGAGACTTTCTGGCGGCCACACAACATCACTCCTAACAGTAATGTACGAACGCTCGTTTTCGTAAAAAAGGCGGATGCAGAACGCGGATTGTTGCCCCTTGAAGTAACTCATAACGACTGAAATTCCTAGAACCGAGCTGGCGAACGACATCACCCGTGCCCTCCTTCCTACCCGCGTTCTTGAGATGCAAGGTAAACAAAAGTGTATTTTCATCAGAGACAGCCTGTATATACAAATTGAAACGAATGTTTCAGTAAATAAGGATTTTATTGGAAACAAATTGATAGAAAAAAATAAGATATTAATTAATATGTTCACAAATAAATTTTACTCTGAAATCACAAACCAATTTTGTTCAGATCTAAAATGTTTAATAAATGATTACTGATCAACCAAGAGTTTACTTGGTTCGATATTAGAGACAACAGCATCAGTTTCAAAATGTACTTTATTTCTCGACAGAATTCCCTCGAAGCTCAACATACTTGTTCCAATGTTACTCCAGATTCACGATTCCCTTCCGGAAGTGGATTTCTTCGAGGTCCTGAAAATACCCGTTTGCGGGCTCTATCACCTCTTCATTCGACACAAACCGCTTTTCAGTATGGAAAATTTTGAGTTTCAGGAACAGATAGAAGTCCGAGCGAATCAAATCAGGCGAATGCGGTGCATGTGGAAGGATTTTAAACTTCAATTCAGACATTTTTGACCAAGCAACAATGCTTGAATGAACTGATGATTTGTCATGATGAAACGACACTTTTCTCTTGTACATTTCGAGCCGTTCTTGAAAACTGAATCATGCCTGAAATCCCGATTTTATCTATTTTGCACTTTCGCACGAAACGTTTGACTAAAACAACTGTCAAACAAAGAATTAATGACGGAATGACTTGCAACTTCACATGAATTACTAAAAGGAGAGGTACTATGGAAAACATATACAATTATCCCTCTTTTTCTCAGTGAGTAGACGGATGAAGTTACTGTTCAAAGCCTTGTATTCTGTTATATTTTGATTTTAATTTTTTTCTTATATTTGAAATATGCTGAAATGAAATATATCTCTGAATAAAACTACCGACTTTATAAATATAAATTGATGAATAAATACTTTTTTTAATAAAAAAAATAGAAGAAAAAGTAATAGAATAATAACTACTCTTTATTTTTCTGGTATTTGATGATTTCAATATCCATTGGATTAATATTTTTAATATGAACAAATGTGGATTATAAATTGTTTAATCAAATGTACAAATGTATTATATTTTAAGTAGTACATAGCCCGTCAAAATTGACGGGAAAATAGAAAGAAAAAAACTGTTTATTGGTTTTTACAACATAATATCTTTAAACATAAAAAATACTTAAGAACAAAAAATAATGAATTAAATTTGAAATCAATGATCTCACAAAGCATCCTGCGGACAAAGTGACCAGAAATGTGGGTTATATATATATATATATATATATATATATATATATATATATATATATAATGAAAATATAAAAATTCGCACAGATGTAAATAAATAATCAGTCGATCTTCAATCTTTTTAACTCAGACTTGAAAGAGTTAGTGACTTGAAAGTAAATAATAAAATGAAGTAAAACAGTTTAAAAAAAAACAGATACATTCGTTTGTCGCGTGAATACCATATTCTTATATTTTCTCTTCGAAATTTTCCATATAAATCTTTTCACAGTGACAAGAACAGCTTCTTATCAAGAAACATACCGAATGTGATATCACTAAAAATGTACAATTTAAATGTATGAACGGTACAAGACTGTCGTGCTTTTTTTCAACATTCGCTGCATATACGTTTTGTCTAAAAAAAATAATAATAACAAATAGAATTTTAACTTTTTTCGTTCCGTTCGCCGTTACTTTATTTTTCGATTATATTAAATATTTATATGTACAGCAAAAATGTTTTAAAACTGTGTTCATTTGCTGTAATATAATATTAAAGATAAATAGTGGACAGTAATTTTTTTTAAACTTTCACTGGATGTTTTTATCTCTTTCTAAATGTATATGACGTATACAATGTACTAAAAATTAAATATTTTATAAGGGTTAAAAGGTAAAACGAATAGTAAATTGGATCATAAAGCATCTACAGGAAAAACGCACAATACTTAACACACACAAATACATATATAAATATATATATATATATATATATATATATATATATATATGTGTGTGTGTGTGTGTGTGTAACAATTTACGACTTTCCATCGAACACAATTCAAAAGGAGTTAACCACCGATCGTCTTCGATAAATAACACGTCGTAGAAGGTAGATCTTACTGTAAAGGTGAACCATTGAATACTTTATGTAACGTTCGGACAGTTGACTTTCATTGTCGCTTACGATTGATGGGGGTCGCACGAACAAACCACCAACTATTGTGGCAATAGGACGGAAATGAACGTCAACATTTTGTCAGTCCGAAATTGTCATTGTTGACTACGCTTATTATCATATTAAATCTGGCATTGATATATTATGACACTCGAATCGATTTTTTTTTAACGCATGTACGTTTTTAATTGACAAATAGGACGGGAAGTTAAAAATTCAAACACATTTAAAAAGTCAAATACTTGTTCGGCATATAGGATTTTTATTAAGATTAATTTTCAACATAATTTCTCTTGCTTTCTATGCACTTAATCCCACGTTTTGGATTCCATCCGGAAAGAAATTTTTTAGTCTCTTATACAGCCATTCAGTGATCTCCTTATTAGAAAGAATTATTGGTTCTCTAACTCTTATTTAAATAACCCGAAAAAGTGGAAATCAAATGATCCTAAATCGAAACTATATGGTGTGTAGTTCAGGACCTCGAAATCTTCATTTTGAATACACTGATTTGTTTTATTAGCCAGATAAAGTCGAACATTGTCTTGGAGTAGAATCACACCCTTCGAAAGTGTCCTGAACGAAAACTCCTCCTGTGCTTGGTGGACTTCAAAAGGAATTATTCACCATGAATATCTACGAGTGGGTCAAACCCTAACGGCAAACATTTATAGTGAACAACTCCAACGAGTACACGATGCATTACAACAAAAACAGCCAGCACTTGTAAATCGTAAAAAGTGTTATTTTTGCAAGATAATCCTTGACTCATATGTTGCAGTAGAGACCAGAACTAAAATTATGTATTTAAGATGAAAGATCCTCTCCCATCCTTCGTATTCTTCAGATATATCTATCCAGATATATCTCCATCAAATTATCACATATTTTTATCTTTGAACAATGATAAACAGTTTAATAATGAAGAAGAATTAGAAATGGAATTGCCTACATTTTTTGAAAATAAAAATAATCAATCATATAAAAATGAAATTTTTAAATTATCTTCACGCTGGAAAAGAGTTGTTCAAGGCGAAGGTGGATATTTTGTATTTTGATGAATAAAGTTAGTTTATGTAAAAATACACAAGTATTTTTTTCACAATTCAAAAACGACAACTATTTCTTGGTTACCTGATATATATATATATATATATAAAATTCTGGAAAAAACATGATAATAATAATATACATTTCATAAACTTTTAGTTTTATACTTTTAGTTATATAAATATACGTGACTTCCAAACATATTTTTAAAATGTACAGAATTACTTTCTTGGTCGAAAGTAAAAGTGACAGTTCAACCACAAGACCACCGTATATTTTATTAAAAATTCTGAAAATACTTTGTGTACATATATATATATATATATATATATATATATATATATATATATATATATACATATATATATATATATATATATATATATATATATATATATATATATATATATATATTAAAAATACATAACTTTATATGAATAAAAGTTTATTCACATTATTCGTTGTGTATGTATACTCCACGTTTGAAAAATATTTATGATTGATGTCTGAAAAATATACCGAATGTCGTTCTACATCACGATATAAAAAAAAGCTACTATTTGTTGAAGGAACTAGTGCTTTTTGTTAAATATTTCAACGCGAATATGTACGCACGTGTACACAGATAGATATCAATCAACAGTTTGAAGTTCATGTTTTATTATTCAAATATTTATGGATCGTTTCACAGAACTAATCTCGTATGCGTTCGAATCGAAATAATGTTATTATTGTTTTTTATTGTCGATGATTAATTTTTCTGTATGCTTGAATATCGTACACGTACGAAGAAACCAACCTCACTTTCATTTCGTATGCACGGATGAGCTCGACGATGGTCCTGTGAATATTGAACGAGAGACCGAGATTGGTATGTAGAAAAAATTCGAATCTTTTCATTTATTTTCTTTAAATACGAGATGGATAGGGGAAAAATTATTAATGAAATTATTAGTTATATTATTTATATATATATATATATATATATATGTATATATATAAACACTACCGCCCATAAGTATTCAGGTACTTCTCTTTCTATAAACCAATGTCTTAAATCTCAGGTATAAATAATTTATATGCATATATATATATATATATATATATATATATATATATATATATATATGTTAAAACACAGATTATAAAAAAAAACATAAAAACTAATTTTATATTTAAATATTAGACTCATCAATGTGACCACCCTTATTTTTGATGATTGCTCGACATATTCGAGGCATTCTATTTATATGTTTTTCCATTGTATCGGGCTTTATTTTTCTCCATTCTTTCTGCAGTATTTTCCAAAGATCCTACTGCGATGTTCTACACGTCTTTCGAATATTTCAGTCAAACACATCCCACAAGAGCTCTCTCTCTCTCTCTCTCTATATATATATATATATTTGTATATATATATATATATATATATATATATGTATACATATATATATATATATATATATATATATATATATATATATATGTATACATGTATATATAACAACTGTTTTCACTAATAGCGGAGATCTTTTAAAAACCAAAATCAAAAAAATAAAAGTTAAACGACTGATATAAAACTGTTCTATAAATTATTTTCATAAAGATTCTAATTATCTTCTTTTCTTAATACGTTTTCTTTTCGTACAATCTTTTTTCTATATTAATAGTACACTGTATACATAAAAAGACCATAACTGTTAAATATAAATTTTAATAGAAAACGGCTTATGAAATCGGTGATAGATACTTATACTTGTACGCACCATACGTGAGAAAAGAGCAATGTACGGTTATAAAATATGATTTATCAATAAACGTTGAAGTTACCATAGACGATTCTGTCTCATAAAACATAAAAGTACACACGCACGAGTACAATAAAGTCGTCCACTGCGTAAACTCGTTCGTCATGGGCGCGTTTTTACTGTGCAGAACGTGAACCCGCATGTTTCACGTGGAATATACACGTCGTTAAGCCTCAACATTCTGCTATTCACGTTATATATATATATATATATATATATATATATATATATATATATATATATATGTATGTATATGCGGCTGCTATAAAACAAAGGTTAACGGTCACTGCATATAAAGACATCGGACCTGGAACGTGTGTCCGGTAGTAGATGTAATAATTTGTCATTATTTCTTGATGGCGTTCTGTGTCACATTTAGATCCATTTTGTGACAAAATACGAGCACATTTAACACGAAAAGTGACACGGTTAATATTTTGTTGTCGTTGCGTCGATTACTTGAACTTATGTTTCATTTTAACATGTAATCGGGCTGACACTGACGAACATATAAAGCTATGAACGGGTACACATTTTGGTACGGTTTATTAATAACCTGAAAGTTACGCACCATAGTGCATTTCACTGTCAGGGTTTCCATTATGCAGGAAGGTAACAGCGTGTAGATTTTTTCTTCAAACAAAATTTGTGTTCGGGTTAATGTCCATATATGAATAGTACGTTGGTAGGAAAATAATTGCGGTGTTTGTACTATGAATTCTAACCTTCATATTTTACAATGAACGTGTCATTTAACCGTGTTCATTTCAATATCATTTTAAAGTGCATTTTTCAGTCTGGATTCTGGCAACATCGAGTTTGGTTTTATTATAATTTTGTTTCAAATTAGACTATTGAATTGAAGATGGAAAAGAAGCAAATAAGAACCTTTTTTTGTATGAATTCAAAACGGATGATAAAGCAGAAAAAACTACTTGTAAATTAAACTATGCTTTTGGTGGGGGTACTGTTAAGGAACGTCCGGTACAATGGTGGTTATAAAAATTTAGTGTTAAGAACGAGAACTTTGAAGAGGTCCACAGACATCCTTCTTCAGTTCATAACGACCAATTGAAGGCGTTAGTTGAAGTTAACCACACACAACAATTCGGGAGCTTGCACAAAAGTTAAGTGTTACATCAATCCATTCAGAAATGTTAGAAATGTTCTTATTTTCAATAAACGGCGAAGGTTTTATCAACAAAATGTATTCGAAAGTATCTAAAAAGATAAATATGCATCTAAATAAAGTAACGTTTCACAATTTTATATTTTGACTAAAAAATTAAGGCGACATGCAGTATGCTAAAAAATGATTTTCCTATGCGTTCAAATGCTCATTTCCTTCAAAGATAATGCTGTATTTTCGGTCAAACTCATTTCATATAATCATAAAGAATCAATTTATGATGAAAAATGATACTTAAAATTTTAATTTTCCCAGTAAAAAAAAAAAATAAAAAAAAACTATTGATTTTTTTCCATTTTGTATGAAAGTCCCATTTTGCGAAAAATAACCTCTACAGCTAAATAAAAATTTCAGCATCGACAAAAATATCGATAACACTTCAATTAAACCATTTCACACTGAAAATATTGTTCAAAATTATTTTATAGCTTTTTCCAAAAACCAGACTAATAAAGAATACAAAAATTTGTTCAGTGGATTTTTTTTGAAAAGCGTCATTCAACATCAATTATTTTATTTTCATTAAACAAAAATGTTATCATTGCTAAACATATTCCTGTACGTTTCTATACTTATTAAACACATCTTTATTTCATAACTCAAGTGAGGAATCAAGTTTTTTCTCAAATTAAAATCGTTTATTAAAAATGAAAACGGTAAGAAATATCAGTTTCTGATTTCTAATTAGAACCAATGTAATAATTTAACATGTTATTATTTTACAGGTTAACTACTTTTAGGAAATATATAAAATATAAACTATTGTTAATAAATTTATCTAATTTTAATAAATTTCTTTTAGAAGGTAGCAACAGTATATTTCGTTTAAATAGACTTATAATAACAGATCGACATTTAACCCTTATGTTAGTAACCGGGTACCCGGGTACCCACCGCGGTGTATTTGTATGAATAGCTTAAAGAAAATTCAATATTTCATTTTAAGCTCTCAAATCGTCGTTTTTTAACTTAAAAGAAAGCTAGTTGTGAGTGCATTTAATTTATTTATTTTTTACTTTTTTTTAAAATAAGCTTAAACTTCAGCCATCGCCCCATTAGCAACCGGGTACCCGCAAGTTTAAGCTCATTCCGATCACAAAAAAGTACTTTCCATGGGTTTAAAATTGGTTTAATATTTGTTTCTAGTCTTTGTGTTCATAAAGGATTGGATTCATGGTAAAAAAACGAAAATTTATTTCTAAAAAAATTTCGGCTAAAATTCAAGGGGTATACCTTGACGTTTTTTTTGACCAAAAATCTAAAGTCTGAAAAATGTTTTTTTTTCTGTATAGATCGAATCTAATAGACATAACAAATATATTTCACACAAAAATCGAAGCATGGGATGAGAATTGTGCGATATTTTAGTCGATATTCAATTTTTGGTCAATTTTATGTTCAGTTATAAACTTATTCCGACCACAAAAATACTTTCTAAGGGTTTGAAATTGGTTTAATACTTGTTTTAAGTCTTTGTGTTCATTAAAGGTCGGATTTGATGTAAAAAAAATGAAAATTGATTGCTAAAAAAGCGTGGAATAAGAATTATGCGAAATTTGATCGATATTCAGTTTTATGTTCAGTTAGAAACTTATTCCGACCACAAAAATACTTTCTAAGGGTTTTAAATTGGTTTAATACTTATTTCACGTCTTTATATTCATAAAAGATCACATTCGTGGAAAAAAAATGAAAATCGAGTTCTAAAAATTTTTCGGCCAAAATCCAAGGGGTATACCTTGACGTTTTTTTTGACCAAAAATCGAAAGTCTGAAAAATGATTTTTTTTCTGTATAGATCGAATCTAATAGACATAACAAATATGTTTCATGTAAAAAACGGGGCATGGGATAAGAATTATGCGATATTTTAATCGATATTAAAAAGACATTGGAACATGTTCTAAAATCAACATAATACCGGACAACGTCATAATTCTTTTTTATGATGACTTAACGTGTGTGTGTATAATACCTATATGTATAAAATACAGGTATATACGCGTAAATAGTTTCTCATGTCCGTCATAAGAAAAGAGAACGGAGTATTTTCAAACAGTTACGAATTACCTTCATCTCATTTCAATACCGGCTTGAGATCATCTCTTGCGGTTTGAATAAATGCCCCTAGACGGTAAACACACGAGCCATTTATGCATACACACACGACTGATTGGGAGAACAGTGCGGTCACAGTCTAATAACATTGGACGTGTTGTCCACTAACAAAGGAAATACCTGTCGGTTTGGAATGTTGATGGGTCACCGGTCGTCTGTATGCCAGTGGATATTGTCTGGCTGCCGTTTGATATATAACTGAGTAATATTGAATCAATCTTTCGATTTGAACACTGTGGCATTTTAATTGAAGATTACTGAGTAAAAAAGAAGGATAACAAATGTGAATTGTTTTTAAACGAACGACAAGATGTCGAAGCCCTAAAAACAGGTTGGAAAATGTTCATTTTTTATTTATTAAAAACAAAATAAAACATTAAAATGTAAAAAAATACATGTTAATGCATATGAAAGACATACTAAACAACTCAAGTCAACCGTAACACATTACATCCTATGAAAGAATATCGTACATGTGTCTTCCATTAAATCAACTATGAAAACTCGTCAAACGATACGATCGGATGCTGATTACTTACACATTTTTATATCTATCAATGATACACAAATTCATGGACACATATTTATTTTATAACGAAGTTTCCCGATTGTCGAATCGTTGAACGTGCCCGTTCTTTTTTCTCTTATCGTTGATTTTAATACGTTGTACTTTAATAAATTTCGATTGTAAGCTCGGGAATAGTCAGTTAAGAGAATGGGAAAAAGTCGAGTAACAGGCGGAGAGATGCTGTTTCCATGAATTCTTTTATGTTGTTGCTGTTCTCATAAGCTTCAATAAGGCGAGCTTATTTATTCATTATTGTTTCAAAACGTTCTATTTTAGGATGATTTTGCATCGCGTCGGTTTGGTTTTTGAATGTTTCGATATCTGTTATTATTACATTTATATTCTGTACCTATATAGCGCTCTCTTTTTCTCTCTCTCTCTGTATATATATATATATATATATATATACATAAAGGAAACAAGTAGGATTTCGAAGCAAATTTAGCACAATCGATCACATAAAGGTAGTGAGAGAGGTAATTAGTCGATCAAATAAATACCAAATACCAGAATGTCCTCAATTTATAGACTATGAAAAGGTATTCGACTATATCACCAAATCATCAGTCATACCTGGATTGAAAAACCAGGGCATAGAGGACACATAACATTGAGAATGCAAGGATGCAACTTTGACAGTGAAGCTAGAGGAAGAAACAAAAAAAGATAAAAATCGAGAAAGGTATAAGACAGGGAGATGCAATTTCGCAGAAACTATTTACTGCACCCTTAGAAGTATTCAAATCGATCGACTTGGAGGACAAAGGAATCGAAATAAAAGGTGAAAAATTAAGTCATCTCCAGTTTACTGATGAAAATGTTATCTTCGCAATTATTCCGAAAGAACTACATAGGGTAGAAGAAAATTAGATTATACCAGCCAAAAAATTGACCTAAACATGAACCACGCACAAACAAAAGTGTTGTATTTTCAATGAAATTAATTCTTTTCAATTAAAAGCAGCAAATATAACGTCATTCAGATCAATATAGCTCATATAGACATCAAGAATTCATGGAAACAGCATCTATCCGCCTGTTACTCGACTTTTTCCCAATCTCGCAACTGACTTTTTTTCTGAGCTTACAATCGAAATTTATTAAGTCTGCCTGAAGAAAATTTAATTAAAAGGAATAGAAATAGAAGAAGTTACAAAGAATGTCTATCTAGGTCAGCGTATCAACAAAGATGGATCATTCATTGAAGAAGTAAACAGGAGAATAAAAATGGGATGGAGCTCACTTGGACGAAACGCCTCGATATTTAAATCATCAACCCCACTCTATTTGAATAAAAAGTATTTGATTAATGTATAATATGTATGTTGTATAATACCAGTCCTTACCTACGGCAGCGAAACATGCGTGCTTAACACCAAAATCATTCAGACTTCACACAATACAGAGAAGTATGGAGAGATGTATACTAGGAATAATAAGAAGAGATAGGAAAAGAATGGAATCGATACGAAAACAGACAAGACTCACAGATGTAATAAGAAGAGTAAAGAGTCTGAAATGGAAATGGGCGGACATGTTGCAAGAAGAGAAGACAACCGATGGACAACAGAAATTATTAACTAGGAATCAAAGAATATAAAAAGAACAAAAAAGAGACCAATGAACAAGTGAGAAAAGAAAATTAAAAATTTCATTAAAAATCAGTGGAAAAGAGAGGCATTCAATAGTACAAAATGGAAATTACAGAAGACCTTTATCCAGCAGCGGATTGACAGAGGCTGATGATGATGATGTGTGTGTGTGTTTTTGTAATATATTGATTAATGTTTTTTTTAGGTATGATATTAATTTAAATTGGCTCGTTCAAGTATAAATATTGATACTTTATGCTCTTTGTGATTTAAATATTTATTTTCATTTTCAAATAATTAATTTAATTTAGTTTAAGTATAATTAAATTATTTATCAAGATTGAATATCAAATAAGAACTTTTTTAATAAATAAGAGAAATTATAAGATAAACATTTTTTCGTTCACATAATTTAAATTTTAATTTCCAGTTGGTATTTAATATTCAGTTAACGTTTCAGTTTTGATTTTTCAAATTTATAAAAGTTAATAACGTATATATATATATATAAAGGATGATTCAATTTATGCTTCCATATAGAAGTATTAAAATGGGTTAAAAGTCATGTTGTTTTTTATTTAGTACTTTTGTTCAATTTAATACTAAACTATAATTGAACCAAAATATTAAATAGGGAATAACGTTTTTATTTCATTTTTATATTTTTTTTAATACTTTCATGTGGAAGCCTAAATTGAAACACCCTATATAAGTACTTTTTTAACAAATCACCTTCTTTTGTAAATTATTTCAAAGCAAACATATTTCTATGTAGTCATTCAATGAAAAACTATTTTCAAACAGTACGCTCTGGTAGAAATTTCCATTAATATTCATTGTATATATATATTATATATATATATATATATATATATATATATATATATATATTCATATACACAAGAACATATATGAGAAATTAAAAACAGAAAATATAAGTTCATTAGATTAATAGAACACATACAGACTTTAATACTGAATCATAAAATAGAAAAATGTACTTATCTCCGTATCGAAATATCAAAGAGTTTCATAATGAATATATAGACAAAAAGAAAAATAGAGAATATAGACGTGTATGTCGAGAAAAAAGTATATAAACGTATAATAAATTCTGTCACTTTTAAAATTGGATCGGAACAGAGAGATCTGCATTCATGCATATTTTGCATAAATGAGTGTGTATACGCGACGAACTACTCTACTATAGTTCTTTTTAACATTCTCTAGAATAGATGTAGAGACAGTCAAACACACATACACAGACAAACAGAAAAAACACATGACTTTAAAATATCTGATGTGTTAATATGCACTTTAAAATTCAACTACAATAAAATTCGTCGTGCCTTTAATAAATTCACTCGTAATATATACATATTCATGTTTATATATATATATATATATATATATATAATATATATATATATATATATATATATATATATATATATATATATATAAATGCATACACATATAGACACAAACGCATTTCTTTGTTGAGAAAAATGTTTGATGAAGATATTGTTCATTCCATTAAACTGTTGTCATTCTGTGAATGTGCAGTTGTTTTAAATTATTTTTTTTATTTGTATATAACAGTTTAGTATTATAAGAATAGGAAAGTTTTTGTTCACGCTGTAGAAATAAAAATACTGAAACTGTATCATTTAATGATAATTAAAACAAATATATTTTTTTATTTTGTTAAGGATTTATATTTACACGTTTAATTAAAGAAGAACAGAAGCTAGAAAATACAATAGATAAATATATTACTTTCTTAAATATACAAACAAATAATAGTAGAATAAATAAAAACTCGAAGAGGATTTTAGATTATTTTTATAATTGTTTTTGTTTTAAAATTAAAAAAATCAGAATCTTATTTCACAATACAGGTCTGATACTGTGGATACTAATTTCAACTTATAAACTACAAAACATTTTTTCTGATCAAACAGTTTCACTAAATCATAAACGATATCAATTTTGATTATGATCAATAATGATTTATTTTAAAATTTTTGATTCGATTTTTTATGGTTTGTGAAGTGAAAAATACTTATTTTATGAAAAATATATTCGTATGATTCGTTGATTGATCTCGCTTTTCATATTGTAACATAAAAACAGAAAGGATTAGTTGACAAAATGTGTGAACTTTCTTTTCTTAATAAATATGTTAATTAACAAAAATGAAATTTAACGTTGAATAATGGTTAAAGAAGTTAAAACATGAATTATTGATTCCTAATAAATTTTATTTATTTTAAAATTCATAATCGCTTAATATTTTTTTTAAAAAAAATATGACTAATTTCTGTAATTGATTCTTTATTAAAAATGTTTTATTGAAAAAAAAATGTAATAAATTTCTGAACTAAACGATCAGGAAATAAAATAAATTTATTTACACTTTATAAGAAGCTCTATTAACTTTTATACAATCATACACCGTTGAAGATGTTTTAACTCTCAGTGTACTGAATTAATTAAAATGAGAAAATAGAACAATACAATTTTTATTATGAAAAAGAATAATATCTTCATAACACAAGAACAAGAAGATTTTTTAAATATAAATTTTAGAACAGTTTTTTTTACTTCTGACATAAAAATCCCGTATTATAAATGATAAATCATTAATTATTTAATACCAATTTCTGTTTATGTGACTTAAAAGTCCTAACAATACATAAAGAATTAAATAATCCTAAATTTATTTATTATTTTTTATTAGTCCTATTCGAAATGTGTATTATTTTTCCTTTAATATTTTTTTCACTCGCCTCACAAACCCTAAAAAATTCTAATATCAAAAAAGCTCAATAATCGATAATTTTGAAAATTTAGATCAGAAAAATGTTTATTTAGTTTGTGAATAAAATGATTTTTTGAATTTAGCTATAGTTTAAAACGATATTTTTTTTATTTTGAAAGAACACAAACAGCTATTTTAACGGTACTTGCACAATTAAATTCATCTTTTAAAAAGGAAATAGTTCTCAAAAAAGAAAAACAAATAATCGTTTCTATTACTGTGACTAAATTCAACTTCGTAAGTTATTTTTCCACTCACTCAACAAACGACAAAAAAATATTTATTAATCAAAAGTGAACAATTATTGACGACCGCCCATGAGATAGGCACAGAGCTGGTAATCCTCATCCAGTGAGAGGTAAAACAACATAAAAATGGTCCGGGTTTAAGAAAAAGGAGAAGAATATTGGATTATTTTTTTAAAGTTTGAATCCATAAATAAAGTTTACTCAACAGAACAGCTTTTTTCGTTTCCCGGATGTATTTCTAGCTTGTAAAACATAAAAAGTTGATAGATTCGTTTATTTACATCTAAATACACCTCTGAATAAATGTATGCAATGCAGTTATTTATAAGAAATGAATTATCATATTCCAGTAAGATAACTAATACTTTTCCATATACAAAACAACTGTTATTGAAATAAAACGTTTTTTATCAATGAATTTAACATCAGAATCACAACACCATTTTAAATGACCTACGTCGTTAGATTCACCAACGCTTTTTAAAGACGAACGGTCGACTTTCTATTCATATTTACGGTTTTCACTATATTAATAATTCCACGGCCCATTCCAGACAAACTAAATATATAATGATGTCTCTTGTTTGCAAAGTTCCTCTTTGTGTTCGTTTCCTAGTACCTTGTATGTATAATGTTTAGTAGATAGCAAATAAGTACTTTTATGCACTGAACGGTTTCATTACGAAATGGATTTATGTAGAGGCAGTCGTGTATTTGCTTCCCATTCTAATTCAGATATGTATTTTTATCCATTTATTATGGTCGTACAATCGTTACAAATTTAGAACGTACGGTTTATATTATTAATTAGTCGTGTATTATTAATTAAGTCCCTGTTTAGATTATAGTGAAGTAGATACTATTAATGTTATGTATTATTAAGAGAGTTTGATTGACTTTCAGTTAATTTTTAAACAGGGACTATCTCTTGTATGTATTTAGCATGAATTGTTAAAGAAAGAGATAATATTTGTAATCTGTATACTTCTAGTGATTTTAGAATTGTGTTAAAATGTGTGAACGTTACAGAATCATTTTTTTAAAATAAATACATTTGATTTAAGATCAATTATTCAGTAAATAGGTGAAATATTGACATTTGTATCTCTTTATAACTAAAAAATAGTACCGCCTTCATGCATGAGTATTATTAATTCTCTGATTGGTTGATATCAATAACGTGATTTCTGTTCTGATTGGTCGATATCAATACAATATCAGTGTTCTGTTTCACGGTATACAACGAAAGAGGATATACAATTTCAGTGTAAAACTGGTAAGAAATGTATTAAAAAATTAAGCGTTTGAGTAAAAAATATGTTACACGTTCTAACGTTGTATTTTGTTGATATTTTCGTCGTTTTAAAATTCTGAAGTGCCAATCTTAATATTTAAAAACACTATATATATTAGAAAAACAGTTATCATAACCTCACAAAACAGTAATGAATACGTTGGCGTCCGAAAAGTAGTACATTAGCAGTTGAAAAAAATGTTTAAATTCCAACTGAAAAAAATGGTGCCGACAAGTACAGAAAATATTTTTTTACTTTAATGATCTGGCATCGAAATTTGCATAAAAAAAATGGAAAATGATCAATAAACATTTTTTTAATAGTTAACAATAAAAAATTAAGAAGTAATACTAATTGAAGGTATCGTAGTGATACTGGTTTTGCATATCTGTAATTCATGTGTAGGTATTTCATTTATAAAAAAATTATATAATAATACTCTATAAATGAGATAATAATATATAATCTATTATATAATATATATATATATATATATTTCAATAATCAGATTTCAGCAAAGAGAGTATAATATATGTTGATTAATGGTATTAAAAATAATTGTCACAATTATAATTAATCCACTGGCTAATTCTCTTTGACGAATACATCCCGTCCATGTAACAGTGTTGTGCAATGAAAGATAGCACATTTTCATAGAAACATATAGGGTTTTTTTATTAGGTGTAAAAATTAATTCGGTGCGTTTACAGTGAATCAATTATAATTCTGTTTTAAATTAAAATATTTTTCGTTTTAGGATTTTAAAGTGCCATCCTTAATATTTAAAAACTTTATATATATATATATATATATATATATATATATATATATATATATATATATATATATATATATATATATATATATATATATTGGCAAAGCAGTTGACATAACCTCACAGAACAGAAATGAACAAGATGCTTTTTGAAAAGCAGCATATGAGGCATTGCATACTTTCCGCATTTCAACTGAAAAAAAGCTGAAGGTGCGAGAATCATTTATTTAGCTTTGAGAGAAGATTTTGTGACAAATAAAACATGTAAAAATTCTAAAACAGTCGAATAGGTCCGAAAATTCATTATAACTTCATCGACTCAAACCTGCCATCTTCTTTTCGATAAAAGATTCGTCAGTTACCTGGCCGATGGAGCTAAGTTATATAAAATAATATGGGATACTTTGAAGATTGAAATGTATTCCATTTTTTCATAAATATTCAATTTCTATATAAGGCATGGAATTAATTTGTAGATCTAATATATATATATATATATATATATATATATATATATATATATATATAGGAAGCTTCAATTAGGCTTCCAAATGAAACTATGAAAAAATCATTTTATTTTTTATTTAGTATTTTAGTTCAATTCAATACTAAAATACAATTGAACTAAAATACTAAATAAAAAGCAAGATGATTTTTCTTACTTTCATTTGGAAGCATAAATTTAACCACCCTATATATATATATATATATATAACAATGAAACAATAGAATTTTAAAACTAATTCCTATCACAGGACATGTATATAAAACAGCGACCGGATACCAGAAGAAGAACAGAAGAATTTTATACACAAAGTCAGAAATTCCGATCACGTATTCCATCTCAAATTAAAGCTTCTCGGATATACTTGATGTCTTGAAAGTGACAATCGTTCAAAACCGGATTTATCACTAGTCATGGTAAAAAATATGTACAGAATACAAAGCTGACGATATATACGGAGTATAAATCAATTTCAATTATGTATATATATATATATATATATATATATATATATATATATATAAGTATATATAAGTAAATGAATAGAAAAACTCGATAAAAATAATTAAAAATAAATATTTTCATTATTTACGTTGAATGTTTTGGTTTAACCGACAGATAAGTGTTCAATATTTCTAGCAAGACCCTGAGGAACCTGTTCTTGAACTAAAAAGTAAAATAATGTTTACAGATTTGATTAGAAATCGATCTGATGGAAATAATATTAAAGTTCTGAAAAAGATATAATAAATACTGATCAAATATATCAGTAATAAAAACTAGACTTTTCTGATCAGATGTTGTTGGTGTTTAATTCTAAATTCCAACAGTAATTGTCGATTAGCTAGTTTTTATAGAATAATTTTCATTAATAGCTGTGAGTTTCAAAATATGATGATTGCTTAATCATCCATTTTGAAATAAGAGTACATTGGTATAATATTGGACAAAATATTACCAGATTCAGTTTTGAAACTTCATTTAAAGTAGAATAATTCACTTATCTCGAAAATATTTGTAATGAATCATTTTTTAAAAAACGTTTTTTACTTCAAAACCTCAAAAAAAACATAAAACTTAATTATTTAATCATTCTATTTCTAAGCTTTTGAATACAAACAGTGAATAAATATTAGACATTTTTTTGATTACGAAATTAGAACCTCGCTGAGTAGAACGAACAAGAAACCCTAATTATTTTTACATAATAGAATGCATAAATACTTGAAAAAAATTGATGCTAAAAGAACAGAACAGTTGGAATTGAAAAATATTATAGAATGATATTACAAGAAAAGCAATCCCATGCGAAAGAAACTCTGTTAAAGACATCTGTGCAAATTCACGATTTCTTGTAAATTTATGACATTCTATCATAAAATATGGCTCATATCTCAACATGCAGGCACCTGTAGAAGTCAGGAATTTTTTTACCAAAGTTCAGACAGTGTCCTAAGATTCAAGCTCATATGTAGATATATAAACGTCTCTACTAACGCATGATATTTTTTTAGCAAATTTCAATCACTCTGTCATAACAAAAAACATTTCTTAACATACAGACATCTGCGAAAACTTACATTTTTTTTAGTACAGATGAGACATTCTATTGTAAAATATAAACTCATATTTAGACATAAATACATTTCTGCTGACGAACGATTTTTTTTAGCAAAGTTAAAACCGATCACATTAAAATAAAGTCCATTTCTAAGCATCTGTGCTGACTCACGAAAATTTAAAAAAAATTCTGACTACATTAAAAAGCAATCACATTATAGTTAGTGGTATTATAGGTATATTCACTTTTAAACATAAACTTATGTTTAAACATACTTTTAAACATATCTTGTGATCTTTCAGATAATTCCACAATTAATTTGTGAAAATTAAAAATAATAACAAATAAATGAATAGAAAATTTATTTAACATTACTGAAATAAAATTGTCATTTTTTAACATACAACTGGTATAATTTCACATAATAATTATCAGAATGTTTGATCAGAAACCGGAATAGACCTCACGACCTCCTTAGCAGAAAATGGGTGTCGAGATAAAGAGAAACGGTTAATATATATAATTTAATGCTTGTAGATAATAAGAAAGGGTTGGTATTCATTGTGTAACCATACATCATTGATTTTCATATCATACAGAAAGTTGAAGAATGGTTTAAATGTCGTATTCAAGAATGAAAGTTCAATCAAAAAAGATTAAGTGAATTTATAGAAATTTATTATAAAAGATTTACAGCTTATTTCAATTTCTATTAAATTTTATTAATAAAAAAAAAATTTTATTAAATAATTTTTAAGTCACTAATTTATATTTTTATTAATTCGAAATATATTGAAATAAAATATAAAAAAACTAACGACTTTATAAATATGAACTGATAAATAAATATATTTTTAATGAAAAAAATACTGGAATAATAAAATAAATACTACTTTTTATTTTTCCTGACATTTATTGATTCGACTCGTAAATATACGAGAAATATAAGAAATCTTTTTAAAAAAAATATGACTGAACTCTTTATTTATTTATGAGTAGACATTTCTTCAAACTGCTCAAAACTTACGAATATCGTTTTTTCGATACATTTTTTTTGAAAAAAAATTTCATCAAACCAATTTAAATATTACATGTTCGAGACTGTATAATAGGGTAAAAAATCTATGCTCTGAGACAGCACACAGCAAGAAAACTTGTGAGCTTACAGTCAGATCTGAACACGGGATAAAATTCGAAAATACTTATCTTATACAGTACGACGAAATCTTTAAACCCAATTGCAAATCCGTCATACTTTTCATTCGCGTCTAGAGCCCATGATATTATATAAGAAGTCCGTGCAGCACGAATTGAAAATCAGTTAAGCTGCTGATTCCAATCCGACTGAAAGAAATTGAATGAGTGTACGGCGAACATGTATTCGTTTGCACAATGAATATTTTTCTGTCTTCTTATATACCTATCACCGTTATTGTTTATATATATATATATATATATATATATATAGAGAGAGAGAGAGAGAGAGAGAGAGAATTTGAAGACGATTTTATATAAAATATGAAACAAAAAAAAACATTTTAATTCAAAGAAGAATTCTCACAAGAAAAATATATTTTATGCAAAATAAACATCTAAGTTGTAAAGAGTAAACGATATGAATTAAATATTTCTGAAAAATATTAGATTGTTTTTCCAATAGATGTCATTTAATTGAACGTATTTCCATCAGTGATTCGTTCCTTAAAAGAAACTAAAACGTTTCTGTAACAATTAATCACGGGCAATGAACAAAGGATCATCTACAATAATATGAATCGAAAAAGGTATTGGGAGAAACGAAATCAGCCTCCGTTAGTCACTCCAAAAGCGGGTCTTCATCTGAAGAAGATGATATTGTGTATCTGGTGGAATTGGAATGGTGCTGTGTATTACTTGCTTCTCAAAAAAAATAATCAGACGATAAATTCGGAGAAGTATTGTCCTCAATTGGACCAATTAAAGATGACAATCGATCAAAAGCGTCCAGCATTGGCCAATCGGAAGGGTATCGTTTTTCACCAAGATAACGCTAGACTCCACGTCTCTTTGCAAACCCGACAGAAATTGATGCAGTTTAGCTAGGACGTCCTAACTCACCCGCCATATTCATATTATCTTACACATTCAAATTACGATTTGTTCCGGTCCCTACAGAATTCCCTTAATGGAAAAAAATTCACTTCACTGGAAGTCTGCAAAAATCACCTAGTCAATTAATCGCTCAGAAATATGCCAAATTCTGGGAAGACAGAATTATGAAACTATGTGAAAGATGATGGATCAAAATATCACTTATGTATTAGACTAAATATATGTATAAATAAGTAAACACTACCTGTGAATTAAACCTTAAAAATGTTATGAACTTTTGTTCCAACCCAATTTTTGAATACTTAAATATCGATATAGATGTTCGACTCGCTCTAAAAATCAGTATTAATCAATTATTGAACTTAAGTGAAAAAGGAATCGTTCAATAGGATTATGCATATTTTATCTTTAAGACAATTATACAAAAATATCTAAAATTATTTCTACTTTATTTAAGATTTTATAGAATTATTCTTTAAACATTTTCGTTTATTACAATTAACAAAATATTTACATACAATATTTTATTGATATTAAATCTTGTAAAAAAAATTAAATAAGATAATTTGTTGTATATTTATGAAATATTAATATACTGTATAAATTAATTCGATTGAGAGCGACAAAAAACACCAATAAAATCGTAGAAAAAGGTAGAAATAAATATATTTTCAGAGAATTGCCTTAAAGATAAAAAAATGTATAAATAAAATAACACAGTCAGTCACTTGTAACAAACTTTTAATTGAATTTTATTTATTTCCAATTTCGTAGAAATACAAAAGTTGTTGCTAACATTTTAGATTAAATATTCGCTCATTCTCCTCAGTCATACGAAATCAACCAGTCAAATAGATTTCAAATTCGTTTCGAAATGAAACAAATCTGAATACAAAAAATAATTCAAAAAGAAACACACTTTTTTATAAAACGCTAATGCGATTTTCTAGGAAACAAGTCAGTGCGTTTTCTTTGAAGTCTGTTTTTTCAGACATATATTTAAAAAATAAATATATATTCATAACGCTTTAAGTGATAAATTAATCAACATTTACATTATATACGCATCTAAAATATTATAACGGTGAACTTTAGTTATATATATAAATAAAATTTGAAATTTCAGTTCGAGGAACACGAAACCTGAGAGCCAAAGTTTCATAAACAATTAAATCAATCTGTGTAGAAAATTCTCCATACAAAAACATATTAAAAGGCTTGTTTATACGAACGTCGACTTAAGGTGAAGCGTTTCACAGACAGAAGTATAAGCTCCGTGATACGCTTCAAACAACTTTTGATGACGAACGATAAATATATTGTACAAAGAGTAAAAAAATATATCTGTGTATATATATATATATATATATATATATACATGCATGTATGTAAGAGAAACGACCGTGCCCTCAGGAATACCGCCAGCAAGTATCGAAGCAGACGGCTTTGTACTAGAAGTGTACGTACAAGTACAACTTCACTCACCCAACAATAATCTGAAAGCTCACGTGCGGTACATGTTCTAAAAGTAACGAAATGCCTACGGTTAATTAACGATATAATTCTTTACAATTAACTACATTCTACAATAAATTAATGTATAACAACATTATTGTAGGACACTCATATTTTTCAGTTCATTGAAATTGTTCTTAACAAATATATTTCTTTGAATCTAAAGATATTCACCATTGTTGTTTTACAAAAAAAAAATATATGTCTGAGTTGAACATAATAAAACAAAGGTCGGGTTATTGGGGTTTTAGGATCCTTCGGCAGCAAAGCTCATTAGCGCCCGAGTAATAAAACGAGATACTTTTTGTCAAGTGTTAGAATGGTTAAACAGAAATATTTTTATTAAAAACAGCTTGATTGAAAATACTTGTCCTGATAATTTTTATCCTTTTTGATCATCTGAGTATCCATTCTTATTATTAGATTCGGCATGAGAGACATTTTCAGATAGATTTTAGAGACTTTAAAATCTACTTGAAGATGGCACGCGTGCCGGAACTAGTATGTATTAGGTTGGTGCAACATTAATTGCGGTTTTTATTATTTTAAGTTTATTTTAAGTTTGGTGCCGATTTTTCTAGTTACCGTTATCTTTTATTTTAGTCATGTGATACATCATTGTAAACAATGAAATTATCATTACTGATTTCAGCTTATGGCTATTATTTTCATTCTTTAGTACTGTTGAATATAACCTCTTAAATGAGTCATGGAAAAAAGTAAATTCGCGCGATTTTGCTGTAAGTATCATTTCAAAGCGTTATTTTGTTGTATACGAAGCCATAACTAAAAATGTCAATGTAAAAACTTAACAAATGTCAAAAAAATACAGCTGCCAGTTTGACATCTGTGAAATATAACCTCCTAAAAAATACATCTCCATTTGAAACCCTTTCATTAACCCTTTCCACTCATCTGTCCCCTCTGTGTGAATATCGTAAATCTGATAAACAGCAATATTATTTTTTTGTATAAAACATCAACTAATAAATGTATTTTTGAAGTTTAATTTGAATAAACAAATTATTTTGCCATACCATATCATTTTATTTGATTTCCAACAATGCCATATCATTTTATTTCAAGTTATTTGTTAGTTTCTATTTTGTTAAAAAATATGTTCGAGCTGCTGGTATATGAGGTGAAAATAATCGATGAGTACAAAGGGTTAACATTCATCCAATTTACAAATTATTTTCAATATCAATTAATTAATACTAGTTTTAAATAGTTTACATAACTGAATAATCTAACATTTTTTCACACTGTACACATATAAATATTTAGATTAAAGCTTACTAAAAAATATTTAAGATTTTTTAAACGTTAGGGTTTAAATTTGCTATATATATATATATATATATATATATATATATATATATATATATATATATATATATATATATATATATATCAAAAACGGAAATTGAGTAATCACTTAAGAATAAATATCTGAAAAGGATCGCTCAATTTCTTCTACAGGAAACAGCACTCAACAAGTTAATCTACAAAATATAAGATATATCGACAGCATGTCCTACAATCGTTTATATATATATATATATATATATATATATATATATATATATATATATATATATATATATATATACACATATATATATATATATATATATATAAATATTTCTTACCTAGTCGACAAATTTGTAAATCATCTTGAAAAGAGAATCGGTTGTCAAGTGTAATCAGTTGTAACTGTTCACCTAACACTATGTCCAACAGCCTGTCTTCTGAAATATAAGCTATTTCGGTATTTGGCTTGAGCGACATGTGTGTGTGTGTGTATACACAGATATATTTGTGAACTGAAGGCACCGACGTAACATACCGTACATGTGTGTTTGTCCACGCTTTATTTCATTTCCGTATCCGCCGTTCCGGTACGTCACGCCTCGCCGGATGTGGGGCAGCGCCGCCGCCTAACGTAGCGCAGCGTCGTGACCAAATAACTAAATTCGATTTAGTGTTTGGCAGGAATACATCTACACATACACACAACATACGGGCACCATTCATTGAACACGCGTCCGCTTACATCGCTTTCATTATATAATTCGATTTTTTTTCGGTAATACCGCTTGTTATGTAATATGAACGGTCTCGTTTGTTGTTTAGTAGCGGCGTTCTAATAATTGATAACATTTTTCGTGCAAAACTTTTCCAGCATGTTTATTTTTATCCGTATGTATACACATTCATAATAATAAATATTGGTACTCTGCGGCGTTTAGTCGGAATCAATTAGGTGAGGATTTACAGTTTGGGCGGATCTTTTTTTTCCATTAAGACATCGACGATTTTTGATTTTCGAAAATACGTTTATATACATATATATTCCTTTCTCGAAAATTTGATAAATATATAATTATTATTTGACTCTAATTAATTACAACTAAATTAGCACAGTCTGTAATCAACTGGTTAGTCAGTTAAGTCACTATTTGGATTCGACGGCAATTGGTTTAGAACCCAGTCTAAAACCCACAGGACATTAACCTTCCTTCAATAACTCCACCGGGCATAAACCCCCGTGTAATAAAACTCCAGACATTAAATATAAAACCTATTTAACCCATTAACCGCCGCTGTTGCGTATACCCAATATTAATTTTGGAATTTTTTAAGTGTTAAAGTGTTTTAGCAACTATCACGTCATTTGATTGGTATTTTAATGAAATAAATGAATTTAAAATTGAAAACAGACTAGCTCCTATTCACTTTCGATTATTAGTTTTTTTTGATAATATTAAATTTAGTCGCCGCTGTTGCGTATAGAAAAACATCTCATTATGGACAACCAAAATTTTGATTTTTTTCTTTCTAACGTTAAATTAATTAGAAGAGACCTGGTACCAAATCATGTTAAGCGTTTTTGAAAACTCCTACGATTTTGAGTAGCGGCGTTAAATGAAAATTCTTTGACAGAACAAACAATTATTTTCCTACCAGTCTAAGAGAAGGATCATAGAAAAGAAAATGTAAAGAAAAACATTTTTTTTTGTTAAAAACAAGAGAAGACTCCGATAAGTAAAGTTTGTAATAGTTTAGTTAATTTCATGTCAGGAATTTTAACTATTTTTTTTATCAACACAGATACGCTTTTTTCTATATAAATTTCAATTAGTCAGCAAATATACTAACACGATTCATCATTCAATGCTCTAGAACAAATCTGCAATTCATGTATGATATAAAATCTATCTTCATTCAACAACGTCAGCATTTTTTTAAACTGCATAATTATATACGACGTTCCGCTGTACAACATAGGTAAAAATATACAGCTAGATGTATGCATCTTATATAAAAATCGTCTACCTAGGTCATATTCTAATTTTATGTAAACACGTGATCCGAAAATAAACATATTCCTGTTATAAATGCACATACATTTAAAACGTATTTCTTTCTTTATAAATATATAAAAAAATATGCACATACATGATACACTGAAACAAACGTTTGAAATGTTTTCAACGTAATTTTTTCACTAATCACTTCGAATGTAATATTTTTTATGATTGAGAATTAAAACACTCACGATGAATTATTCAATACTTACCTGTTACTGACGGTTGATATCATATGTGTGTATTTATATAAAAAAAATCGGTACATGAAAGGCTATTGTCCTGTTTAAAAAATGACAAGTGTACAATTTTTGAACAGCGAGGCTGTTATCAAGTCTTTAGTGTATTTTTTTTTTGATTTTATTCATAACACGTGATGGAACATGGATTTTCCATTATAAACCTGGAACAAAGCCGCGGCGTGTTGTAAAAATGCTGTGTATCTCCAAGGACTAAGAAGTTGGAAAGTCGGTGCAGTCATGGTTAGTGTTTCAGTTTATCCACAGTAAGAGAGAATTATCAGTTCTGCTTGCTTTTTAGGGTGGTTTATACGAAAGAATTTTGTTTACTTTTATAGTTTTATTAAAATATTTTTATTGTAGAATAACAGAAAAAGTTTGAAGACTATCAACCTCTCTATAATTAAAAAATAGTTCCAAAAGTTAGATGATAATCATCTAACATTTCTGGATCACTTAAAACAACTAACAAAATCAAAAAAGGTTGACAAATGAGTACATAAGTCATAATTATTTTTCTATCAACCTTATAGAATAGGTAAGTAGAAGAATTTATACGAAAAATTGAAAAATTTGGAAATTATAAAGATTTGTATCTTGTCACTTTAAAATGATATTAACATGAACCTTATGAAATGACACTTTCATTGAAAAAAAAAATAAGGTTAGAATTCAAAAAAACAAAAACCGGAATTATTTTCCTACCAACCTAATATTTATTTATTCTAAAAACATCCAAATTGTAGAGTTTTTTGCATATTAAAAAAAAAAACAAATATTCCCTAATTTGGAACTTTTAAATGAGGATATAAAATTATTTCACAAACCAGTTCAGACAATGTGACAAAAGCCACTCTCACAAATTAATTTTTTTTTCAACTTAGATACATTATTTCAGTTAAAAAGTGTCCAAAAAATTATTAGTAGTCATTTTTACCCTTCCAGCCAGGTTCCTTTTTAAGACTGTCCGTACCGGTGCACTAAAGTCAGTTTACCGTTAATATTTTTCATGAAAATTGCTTTTTATGAAGGAATAGGATTTTTATTTAATTGAACATCAGGGTCAGTCCTTGCACTAGCTATTAGTATCAATATAATATGTGTATCACAAGAAGATAAAGAAATATAATTAAAAATATCAAGACAGATATTTGTAACTCTGTCAACTGAGTTTACTGCATCGGGACGGGAGAGTTAATAACTACGTGTGAGCATTTTGATGCTACTGTGAACGTTTTGGTATTTGTGGGATGAAAAAAGAATTCATTTGTGGGAATAAAATTAATAATTATAAACTTTAAACAAACACTGTACGAATATCGTAAAATAATATTATTTTATTATTTGTTTAATATTCAATTAATTCATTGAAGTATATGTTTTAATAACACAAAAAAACTGATTAAATGAATAAAGAAGTGTTTTATGAAAAATGATATTTTTTCATCTCTGCATTATATAGAAACATCCAAACATTCTAACCTCATTTGGTGTCCACACACATCCAAGTGCACACATGAATACAAACAGTATTTAAGCGCGTTGATCTCTTTAAATATAAAAGTCTAGAATCTGGCGATAAAATGCGATACCGCTGTTGAATGTATATATCAAAGAGAACTAAACATATATAATGATTTATGAAGATTTCTATTTCGCTTTTACTGGCATTAAATATGCCTGCACGTAAAACAACGTGCACACATACATACATCCATTTACATAAACATAAAGCTGTGTTTTGTGAAGTACCTGTTTACGACATACTTCATAGCTCTCGTGGCTAAAAGCAGCTACAAATTTCACTAGCTAATTACTCCCCAGTCAAATTATTTTAATATTACAGTTTGTTTGCAAGCGGAGTTTGGTACGCCACTCAAATTTCCTACTACAGGCTTTCTTATACACATATGTAGGGTCAGATATGTGTGCCCCGTATTCGAATAATAATTCTAATATTATTTATTCACACACATACACACACACACACACACACACACATATATATATATATATATATATATATATATATATATATATGCATTGTTATATTTCGAACACGCAACATTTGTCGAAGAATACAAGAAAATATTTTCGAAAAAAAATTATAAGTAAATATTATTTCGCAATTAAACGGTAAAGATTTGTGATAAACTTTCATAAACTTGAAATTAAATCATTAATTGTTGTGTACTATTAAAAAAAGAACACGACATCAAGATGTAATTATTCGAAGAAAAAGTTCTTACTAGTAAATAATTTTAATTATATATTAGATATAAAAATTATACGGATAAACAACGTTCAGAAATAAATCGAGTGCAGATACGAATCTTTCTGTTGCTTTTACACATGAGAGCAATAAAGTCGAGTAACGTTATGAGGAGTTGTGGGAGTTGAAACAGTAAACGACCTTTGAGCTCTGCTCTAAAGAAGCAGGGGATCGTGAACTGATCGTATATTATTTATTTATATATATATATATATATATATATATATATATATATATATTATATGTATATACATTTTTTAAATAAAAATTAAAAAATAGTAAAAATCTGTAAACACATTTTTTCTTTCATAAGATATGAAAAGAAATATATTCATGTTTCAATTAATTACAGACAAAAAAGGTAATCTTCTTCAAATTTCTATATTAAACAGTAGAACACGAAGATGAATATTTTATTGTAAAAATCACCAAGAGAATAAAATTGGAAAATTGTTAATCACGTGAAATGTACTGAGATTTAATTCAAAAACGTTACTTTGTTTGAATAAAAAGGTCATCAATCAATGTATTCCCTTTACCCTTACCTACGAAAATTAAATAAGTGTTCTGAAAATCAAAACCATTCGAGTGATACCCAAAAGTATGAAAATATATTAGGTGTACAAATAAATTTGGTGCTTTTTATAAAAAAATTAATGTTTATGAAAAAATGAAAATGCATTTCAAATCTTAAAATATGTTCTTTTATTTTATATAATTTTGTTCTATCTGTCTCCTAACTCTCTTAAAAAAATGGCAACTTTGAGTCGATGAAGACTTAATAGATTTTCGGACCTCTTCCACGGTTTTAGTATTTTTTTCATGTTTTATGCATCACAACACCTTTTCTCAAAGTTAAACAAATTATTTCCGCAACTTCAGCAGTATTTTTTTTCAAATGTAATGAGAAAAGTATATAATAATGCCTAATATGTTTCTTTTCGAACGCCATCGTGTTCACTACTGTTTTGTGAGCTCCAAATACTGAAAATTACTTTTTACATTGAAATCAATCGATATACCAAAAAAAAAACGATTATTTGAAGTGCGTTTTAACAAAATCCCTTAAAATGAACCTTTACCGAACTGAAATAAGAGCAAGAAAACATATTTTTGGAACTGAATATCAAAAGTGTTAGTATTAACATTTTTTTTATATTTCTATAAATGAACTAATATGTCAAATACCTTAAAGTTTAGTCCGTTTATATTTAATTGTAATTAATTAATGTGTACACACATTTCTTTCTAAACATTGTCGTTTCATCGAAACAGATTTCTACATAACGTTTTGCAAATTACTCACACATTTATAAAATCAAATATAAAAAAAACACATCAAACAATGTTTTATATATAACACAAACAATTGTTACAACACACTCTTACACTGCTCTTTTAGTCTATGCATATTTTATTCACATACACATCTTAATGTAATTAAATTCCTTGGCAGTGCAGTTCAAAACCCATTTTAATATCATAAAATTACAAATGCCCACCACTTTTTCATTCCCGTATAAGTTACACAAACTAAATTACATATACATAATTTAGAGAATATGCTGTCTTGTAATGGACTTAATATAATTATTATACACGTGTCAGAGAGATTATGAGAGAGGATATAAAACAGGCACTTGACACTAAATTGAATATATATATATATATATATATATATGTGTGTGTGTGTGTGTATGTATATATATATATATATAGTTAAATATCGCTGATGACCTTAACAATTAAATACCATTCGTGCACAAAAAAAAAGCAGTAGAATGAATAGAATGAAACGCTGCAATCACGTAACACTCCGTGTGCAATTTAATTACATTCGCCAAGTTTCAAATACGCATTTGATATAAATCTAACATCGGATCGTTATAAATCAAATCGAAAACGAATTCCAGACACAGTGAACAATTTCCATTGCAGATATGAAATGCATATTACGAACGTTTCTATAAAACGACCTCAGCGTATGTATTCTAACAATATCGGACATGACATCCATCTAAAACCAGTATAATTAAATAGAACAACGTGATATATAAAACGAGTGTGCATAAGCACACACATGTACATGTTATATGTATATATATATGTATATATATATATATATATATATATATATATATACATATACATGTATGTATGTACATGCATACACATATAGTGGAAATTCTCCGTTGCTCTTAAGTGTAACACAATACACACAATACGAATTTGAACCAATAATTAATCAGAAAGGATCTTACATGAGTGTTAAGTGAATGTATGAAGTAATGGGGACAATTATTTATTACTTAATATTCGAATTTGCTGCATGTGTTTTGAACATTTATTCTACAATGTCATTTATTTTCAATGTTTTGTCGTTTATATCTGTGAGGTGTACTTTATATATATATATATATATATACCCTCGATTTATTTAAAATTATTTCTCTAGCAGTAAGGCATCGTTTTGAAATCTGAACCTAATTAGTTGCATAAGCGTTAAGACCATAAAATATAAGATAGTGATTTTTATTTCGATCTATCAAATTTTACGATTTCTAGGTATGATTTTTATATCATTACTTATTGTAAAATACAATATTTAAATTACACCCGAGTTAAAATATAATATAAAGCAATAGTAGTTAAAATCAAAATTACATAATATATTCAAATGTTACATTCGTACACAGATAATCATTTATCTAATAATTCAACCTTTTGATAAAATATCTGTCTGATGTGAATGTCAGACAGACAAAAAACTCTTAATGAGTTTCGTTCGTGTTAGAACTATACAACAGTGTGTATACAAAGGTATAAAAATAAATGAAAAATTTTAGTACCAGAGAGTAAGTCCAGAAAAAGTATGATTTAGATTTTGTAAGCAAATTACACAAAACCGATTCAACCAATTCTGTGGTCATAAGTTAAAGGGATTGAAGTATTTTTTTTTAAAAAATCAGATTTTAATGACAGTGTACAAGAGATGTTTGACACTGTGACTAGTTCTCTTTTATAAATGAATTCTTTCTTCATACCATAATCGAGAAAAGCGCATAGTTGACACTTTTATCAATAGAGGATGATTAAACGAAGACTGAACAGTTGATAGTTTCTGTGCAGAGGAAGCAATCACGTACATCGTGTTTCTGTCAGTCGTCAGAGAGCAACGAGTGAATGTTAAATTTTGTTATAAATTAGAACTGTAATAGAAACTTATAAACTTTACGATGATAACACCTTAAATCGTACTAGCGCGTTTGAATTGTTTAAACGTTTCAAATATGAACGTGAGGGTGTTCAAGATAGCTCTAGGACAGGGCGTCCGTTGATCTCTCGAAATACAGATTCGACAGCAAAAATTCATGATACTGTGGTAAAATATTGCTAAGTGATGATCGATGAGCTGAACATTAACCCTTCCGAGTCAAAATCCGGGTATAGGAATAAAAATAAATGCACTTGCTGTAAGATTGAGTTAAATTATAACAAAATGATAACTTTTTGGTTGATTCTTTAAGAAATGTTTAATTTTATTGGTAAATTATTGACAAATCGGATTTCATTACTGTTTGTTGTCATCCGCTTTTTTAATCTTGAATATTGTTTCAAATTCAGGCGACTTTCCAAATATTGCTCAGCATATCAATTAGTTTGCTCCATTACTATGTTTAGTAAGTCAAAATCGAGAAATTTTTTCCATATGGAACATAAATTTGATTTTCGACGAATGAGGAATAGTGAAATTTGGACCAGGATGAGCAGTAAATTTAAATGGTGCTCGTTCTCCATCTCTACTATTTTAGTGTACATTTGAATTTTTATTTTCTTTATCGGGTTCATTACCTTCTTCATCCTCATCACTACTTTCATCAGAAGACGTTGAAATTATTGATATTCTTTTCTGCGTCCTTGTATGTAAAATCGCATCTTCATTGTCTTCTTCGACTTCATCACTACTTTCATCAGAAGACGTTACAGGTGTTATCGCTCTTTTCCGTTTTCTTGGATGTAAAGATATATAGTTTCATCACTATCAGTAAAGCTCATCTGGGAGGATAAATAAAAACAATCTTCACTTCACAAGTTTTTCTATTACACCCTACAATACCTTCTCTATATAGCAGACGTAAGATTCGCGAAACAAAGAGAAAACTGCTTAGAAATATTCTAAAATGTGCTGAAATTACAAATATATATATGTTTTACCTAATTTTACAATAAATAGCAAAAGCTATTTTCTTTCTACATGACGAGTATACTCGACATTAAACAAACAAATGCCATCTTTTCATGACGAGTATACTCGACATAAACTCTTAAGGGGTTAATTAATTTTGTAACTATTAATTTAAAATTGATTGTAAATTCACTGCAAAATAGAAACTCTACTAATAGGTTATTGAATCACTGGCGCTTTTAAATAATAAATAACACTGATAATTGATTAAAAAATCTACAGGTTTTTTTTAATTTATTTGGTGCCAGTACGTGTATGAAGAAGATAATTTCCAGGAAAATTTATGTTTGAATGTAAATAAATCTACATATTATATGTGTGTGTATATATATATATATATATATATACTGTGTGAATATATGATATGATATTTTAATACTATCTTCTAAATATAAATTTATTCAAATTGAATTTTTGTCAAATTCGCTTTGTCGGAATATTTTTTTTAATGAATACAAATACGTGAAACGTATTAGAGGCGAGCGGCGGATTTTAATATGAACGTAAATTATATTTTTGATTGCATCGTTTAGATTTCTTTACAATTTTTAATCGCATGAATGAGCGCGTTCTCTCTATTTGAAACAGATTTTTTTTCGCGAGCACGATCTTTTTTTTAATCATATATTTAAAAATGTACATACACATTCATCCGTTTGCAATTATTATTCTATCGTGTAACGTTGTATGCAATTCCGACGTTTATGATTATTTATTATAATTGTGTTTTTAATTAAAAAACGTTTATCAAGTTCTGTGCGCGTCGCTGAAATTCATTCGCTTTATTTTCGACTATTAGGAAGTGTGTTTGTGTAGTGACGATTTCACGCTTGCCAGTGGTTATTTATTTTGTGATAAGTTTTCTTTCTTTCTTTTACATAAATAACTAATATACATATATATATATATATATATATATATATATATATATATATATATATATATATATATATATAACCACACACGCTCTCCAATAAATCGTACTGTAAAATTACAATATTCAAAAAAATAATTATTTTTTTATTTTGTAATATTTTCATCTTTTTTTATTTCCCAAAATATAGTATAAGGAGAGAGAATTTTTCCTGATTACACGTGAAAAATGACATCACGAACCGATGCCCATTTTCAAATATACACAAAGTCTAGCTCTTTCTAAGGTATTTTCCATCACTTCTTTCAGGATTTCTGGATATAACGCTCGAATTTCTTCTCGTATGTTATTCTTTAGCTGGATGATGGTTTTGGCTCACTGACATATAATTTATTGACTTCTTGCATTTCTTATAATTGATAATTTGTTACAAAATAACACGATATACACCTAGTTTTGCTCTTAGTGCCGTAGTCTTCAAACATTGTCGACTAACGGAACCGTTAAGATTATATTTTTTGTGGAACCTCTACCATTTATAGAAAACTCAAGATGCATACCCCGAAAGTTTTGAAAATTAGCCATCTTACATGTCCAAATTTTATTATTTACATCTGTTTGAGCGAGGTAGTAATGTGTACTCATAAATACAGTTTTAGTGCATAATAATAGGAATTTATAGAAATAAAAGAAATTATTATGAATTAATTATTTTTAACTTTTTAGGTTTTTTCTTCGAAAATTCTTTCGAATTATTTTTTCGCCCCACAAACAATAAAAAATTTTCAAAACGCCAAGATACAGTGAGGATCAATGAACTCCCATGAACAATATACTATTCTAACAATTTATTTTCAAATTTTTCAACTGCAATACTTTCTAAATTTACAATTGTTCGTTTTATAACTCTTGTGCATTAATAATTAAGGTTAGAAATCAAAAAAAAAACTGTAATTATTTTCCTACCAATCTAATACTAATCCCATTAGTAGATAACTTTATAACCACATCTCGATCATGAATCATTAATAAGCACAAACGTCTTGAAACGTCGACATCACGATCATCTCAAACCGAAACCCAACTCGAACACAATACAATATTCGAACAAATCTATCGTTTACTCTGACACGTAGTCTTTACCAACCACCGCCGTGCAGACTCCAGCAGCTACCGTTCAGAGATCTTACCTAGGTACTTGTCAATAAGTTTAGTGAAATCAAATGCGATGCGATTACCAAGTTGTCTTCAGAAAAGATTCTCGAGCATAACAAGCAGTAAGGGTTGGTATGCTGCACACAATACAAACCGTCAGCAACTAAACTTCAACAATTACGACCGGGCACTAAAACGTATCTTTCTGACCTGACAGGGTGCTAGTTCAAGGCGTGTGGCGTGACCTCAAATACCTCAATACAAATTAGACCGTGGGTGGTGGTGCGTCGGAACAATATGAGATAAAATGTATTATGCGGAAGCGTATGATCGAGAGAAATGGTATATATATATATATATATATATATATATATATATATATATATATAAATGTGTGTATGTGTGTGCCTGTGAAGGAGTTCAAGTACGAAAACTAAATAATACAATGTAACTATACGTATGAACGCGCCGTGTGTCAGATTGGAAAATTAGATTGTTGACGTAGTAGCTTGTATGTTGTACAAGTTCGTACATGTATATGTTACATGCATATTGAATAAGACGTTCATGTGTGTACTGTGCAAGTACAATTTGCTTGAAGCGATATCTAACAAGCCAATTGCACTACGATAGTGACGTTTACAATAAGACGATTTGATTTACATAAGAGCATACAAAACGCATCTCTCTCTCTCTCTCTCTCTCTCTCTATATATATATATATATATATATATATATATATATATTTATATATATATATATATATAAATATATATATATATATATATATATATATATATATATATATATAGATATATCAGTAAAAGTGATTGATAGGATTTTCGAATGTATGATCCAACCAATCTTGACATATAGCTCTGAAATCTGGGGCTCGTATGAAATAGATAAAAAATTAAATAATTATAAAGCCAATTTTTTAAAAAGCGTATTGGAAATAGATAGGGGAGCGGTGAATAATGCTGAGGTACTTGAAATAGGGAGTTTATCGATAGATGCCAACATAAAAAAGAGTTATGAAAATATATTTTTAATATTTTATATTTTTAATGAATGTAAACAAGTACAATGCAACTTATTGTTAACTCAGCTAAAGGGTGAGAATCGTAACAATTGGGTAAATTTAATATTCGATGTACTGATCAATCTTGATTTATCAGAAGACTGGCTGAGTGATGCGAATTCAAATTATGAAAAACAAAATAGTAGGAGTGAGAAATGAGGCAGTAGATACTATAGATGTAAATATAAAACTCTTACTGAATTTTTTTACTACATTGCTATTAAAAGAAGGGGCGACCTACATACACAAATCAAAAAGGTCAGAAAGAAGAATAATTACAAAATTTAGGTCAGACAGATAGGGGTGGGACTTTGAAAGAGATAAGTATGGAAACAAAGTATCCAAACTTTGTCATGGGCACATAAACAATATTCATATACTAAAAGATTGTAAAGGGCTGGTACTATTAAGAGAAAGCTTACTTCCCAATATCAATAAGACTAGCGCATAGGTGTATTTATAAAATCAGTGCCTGTGGTCAATTTAGTAACATTTTTAAAGCATTGTTTCGAAAGAGTGGAAATTAAAATATAGTTGAAAATTAAAATGTAAGAAATAAATAAATATGTAGATATAGTAAAGTATTAAAAATGAATTATAATTAAAATGTAGTAGAATAGCTAAATTTTGCATCAATCACGTTAAAAGTTTGTTACTAACCTGTAAAAGTAGAGTGAAATATGACATGTATACGTGATTAACAATGTATGTATATCTCAATAATACTAATATATATATATATATATATATATATATATATATATATATATATATATGTAGAAAGCTTGAAAGGGATGAGAAAAAAAATACAAAATACATCACAATAAAAATTATATATATTTATTTTTTTACATCACGAATTTTAAGACTGATGTAAATATTTATTTCCGTATTCTACATCCGTTCTCGGACGTAAATATTTTTAAAGCTTATAAAAAAAATTTTAAAGTTCGTAAAAAGTTTTTTATTCTTAAGACAATAACATATACAGCTATGTTTTACCTTCGTAAGAGAATTTGAAATGAGTTATTATAACGGAGGCAACAATGAATATACATACATACATATATATATATATATATTGAATATAAGACTGTTCTATTTATATTTTTTTAAACTCACCATTGGTATGAATCAGATTGGAAAAATCAATACATGACACTCACCTATAACAAAAAGAAATTATTAATAATAAAATAATAAAATTCGATGTACATATTATCAAAATTCAAAGAAACAGTTTACATAATCGATAAAATTATAATAGAAGAATCGATGAAAAATCTTTCTGTAAATAAAAAGTGGTCTTCCTCCTCCTCCTCCGTGATTTTTATTCATGTTCGGATTGGGTGATGGACATCGGTTGATCACTGTTCTGAAGTTCTATTTTCTAAATACAGATCCTTTCGCTGGAAGAAGCGAAAAATTTAAGAGAGAACCTCACAACAAACGCTTAGCTCCACACAACGAAATTTTTAAAGATCTTCTAGGTAAAAGCAAACAACAGAAACTAACACGTTTTTTGCAAAAAGTAGAGCACAGAAATCAAGATGCTGCAAAAGAAAGCTCAGAAGATGTGGATATTTTTCTATAAAGAAAACGCCATCGTTTAATGGTGTTTAGCAGTGATGAAGAAGAAAACATTACGTTATATTAATATGTGATACTTTTGATCAATTATGGATTGTTTTAGTAAACATGTCTCTCTTAGTAATACAAAGAAAATAATATGGTTTTGTTAATTTTTGGAACCAAACCCAGTTTTTTTGTAGTAATTATTTGTTTCGCATAACACGGCATTTTTTTAGAAACCTAACGGCCGTGTTATACGGGAGTTACCTATATATATATATATATATATATATATATATATATATATATATATATATATATATATATATATATATATAGACAGATAGATAAACAGATAGTGAATTCTATATAAAAACATTAAAACAGAAATGTTTCAATATTGTGTTTTCTTAAAACAAAAATTATTTTATAGTTAATTATCAACTAAACCCATAACACTGCTCTCTCCGATGTATAAAACATATTAAAACTGACTATAAAACACACAGTAAACCGTTTTACAGATATGCGAATTTCTCTTGACAATTTGTAACTAATCGATCGCTTAATTTGAAGTTTGAATCTGTTTTTGTTATTATTTCGCATGCTTAAAATTTGTAACCACACAGAGGATTATGAAACAGTTATTATATGAGCGTCGATCTACCGCTATTTAATCCAGTTCTCCTGGTAGTTGCCCCTATAGTTAGCTCAGATCATTTCACTACTATAGAATGCATTATAAGCGTAAGTAATTTGCTTGTGCGATTTTAGAGATATTTTATTTATATGTTACAGTATATACTATTGTACAATAAAATTATTTTATTGAATTTTAAAAAGATTTCAAAATTTGGTGTTTCAACTTGAGAGAAAAAAAAGAAATTGCTTGCGAAAACTTATAGTGAAACTGCTCCATCGGAAAAAGTGTGTAGAGATTGGTTTCGACGATTCAAAAGTGGTGATTATGTCGTTCACGACAAACAACGGCCAGGTCAATGGAAAAAGTTCGAAAATGAACAACTGCAAGCTCTATTGGAAGAAAACCCTGTTCAGAAACTCAAAGAATTGGATCAACAGCTCGAAGTCGATAAATCAACTATTTCAAGACATGGGAAAGATTCAGAAAGAAGGGAGATGGCTGCCAATTGAGTTGACCGAAAATGACATTGCTAATCGTTTAAACATCTCGATTTTTTGCTTGCAAGTCATAAAAAGAAAAGTTTCATGTGGCTTAACGTAACCGGCGATGAAAAATGGATCTATTCGACAACCCGAAACGCAACAAATCATGAGTTGATCCTGGCAAACCATCAACGTCGACACCAAAGCGAAACATCCATGTTTACAAAGCAATTCTCTCTATTTGGTGGGGTATGGAGGGTGTCGTGTATTATGAGCTGTTGAAACAGAAGGAAACAATCACCGCCGAACGTTATCGAGAACAACTGGAGCATTTGAAAGATAATTCGAAGCAAAAACGATTATTAATTGCAAAAGTGATTTTTCTCTATGATAACGGTCGGCCCCAAATTGCTATAGCCGTGAAACAAACACTGATAGAGCTCGAATGGGAGGTTCTCCCGTACTCAGTGTATTCTCCGGACCTGGCCCCAAGTGATTACCATCTGTTCCGACCGATGCAACACTCTTGGAAGATACACATTTCCATAACAACGGAGAATTTGAAAATTGGGTTTCTGAATGGATTGGCTCAAAAGACAGACCATTCTTTCGTCGCGGAATTCAACTTCTACCAGAAAAGTAGGAAAAAGTCATAGCCTCCGAGGACAAATACTTTGATTAATGTATTCATACATTTTTGTTATTGAAATAAATACTCAAAAAAAACACACACAAAAATCAGCGGATTTCAATGTAACTTCCTAATAAAATAAACGCAACGTGCAATTGAAAGAAAAGTCAGAAAACCTAAACAGATAACGATGAATCAACATTACACGCTTGTAAGAATAGACGTGACAGTGAACGTATTGCGTTACAATATGTAATAAAATGTTTTCGGATTTCGTATCGTGGAAAAAAGAGAGAGCCATAAAAGTGAGCGACGTAAAACGTTTTGTCCGTCGATTGAGATGTGATAAGCTTCTGTTTCTAAACCAGTCGACTGTTTACCGTCACTGAGGTGTAAAATATGTTACGGTGACACAGTTCCGAAACATGAGCGCGCAAAAGTTACAAACACACAACATCAACAACGAACGCCGTTCGTTCGTTCGTTACGTTGAGCCAGCTGTCGCGAATTTCATATTTTCCGATCTCAGATTGAACGATATGTGCGTTTATGTACACAAAAGGTGTACCGATTTATTTTAAGTAATGCGTGCCATATTTATCGCCTATTTATAAATAAGTTGTTGCTACGTATTTATTAAATTAAATGAAAACACGAATTTTGTTTTCGCTGGGGAAAGATTTAAACGCATGTTGGAGGTGTGTCAGGTATTTTTTTATGATTCTATTTTTTTCAGTTTTCATAACAGGGACACAATTAGGTTAGGATTTCTATAAGGAGTCATTGTTGAAATTATTTTATTAATTAATAAAATAATTTCAATTTTAATTTTAAATACGGGCATTTGTACGAAACTGAAATGAAACAAAATTCTATTCTCTTAATTTTCAAGTAGGTTAGATTTTTCTACGTGTCGGTGCTTTTCTTTGAAACAAATCTGATAACTATTTATAATCAACATTCGATATATTCTAAGAAGCTTAAATTATAACAAGAACTGCATAATCGATATGTTATGTAAATTAAATCGTGCTGAACCCAGTAACTATGAAAGTCACACACGCACAAAGGGCAAGTGTGTAGCTGTACAAATAAACCAACCGAGTCAATCTACGGTCGACATACCGCGGTACCACTTGTGATGGAATGCTTTACAACACGCCACACTAGAGTACAACTGACGGTCTTCCACAACAAACCCATATAACGTACATACATATGTATTTAAACACATACATGCCATTAAACGACTTATTAAGTAATAAAAAACAGCTCTAAAAATAATTATGCATCGATAACATGTGAACTAACGCATAAGCATTTACAAAAATCACCGTTTGTAATATCTTGAGAAAAGTAAATAAAATTGTAGACTGGCGAGTATCTACATTTCATAAAAATCATCAAGCAATGAATAAAATTTAATACACGAATTATAAAATGAAATCAAATCGAAAAAAGTATCAGATAAAGTAGCTCTCGAGTAAGACGATTGTAGAGTGAAGACGAGATCTAAAATTGAAAATTATCGATTCGATAAAACAGTCAAGAAAATTAATTCTTAACTCGGCGCGGGACACATCGTGAAATTTTCGATGAATACGGAATTCGTTCGAATATTATATGGAAATTGATGTGTTCGGCGTTGTCAACTAGTTTAAATTTGAATTGGAAATGTTTTATAATAGTTGGTAGTTGGATGTCGAACATGTATTATGAATTTAGACTGCAAACACTAGATGTTTGTGGTAATACAAATAAAATAAATTTTACAATGCAAATTTATACAATTTGCTTCAAGTATAATCGGAGTCTATTTGATCGTGCGACTCGATGACTTATTTTTCATTGATTAGTAACTCTTTTAGTGTCTATCTGTTCTAAAAAGAAATACGGATCTTCTGAATAGATGAGAACCAATCTACTCTAATGAGATTTCTTCAATGTCAAATAATTGACATGTATAGTTCAGATATAGAATAATAAAATTCTGTAAAGAACTGTCTAGTAGTTAATTGAATATATGAATAATTCAAAGTGTGAAAATGCAAAAAATATAAAAGATTATTAAAACAACAATGTTTGAATATTAACTTGTAAATTTATGTGCAGAATTCCAGAGATTCAAGGATTCCAAAGTGATAAGACACTGATTTATTGAATTTCAGTTTGGTACTCTCAGGACAGTGATATCGCTATCGAAATGTGTATAAACAATGATCAAAAATGATTAATAACACTTGTTAATACACATTTTGCCTCTGAAATATGATGATGTTTGTGCGAAAATAATTGCGGTTTTTATGTATCGAGTATAAAAACGCATACATCAGTTAAAAATTATATTTATTAATAAGAATAAAAACCATTGAATTGATTTGACCAAAATAAAATTAGAAACATTTCTTGTGGCTTTTGAAAGATAAAAAAAACGATGTGAATGAAAAAGAATTTATCTAGAGTTAAAAATGTATTTTGTTTAATTGAATATCTAATACAATAATTTAATATTCAGTGAAGAAAGAATTTAAATTGAATTATTTTTCTTTTCATTTTTGTGTAAAAAATTCTTTATAAATTATACTATAATAATTTTGCTACAGATTATAATAATTTTAATTATAATAATTTAACGTAAGAAAATTAATTAAACTTAATAATTTTACTATAGATTATAAAAGGTTTTGGTTTAATTTTTCTTTTCAAAAATTAATTTTCAGCTCCTGTCTCTATTTGCAAACCGTTAAAAAGTTTAATAAAATCGTTCAGTAATTTGATTTTTTTATCGATGCTTATCCCTACTTGGCAATGGTCTTTCTCAAGATATTAAAGTAAAAAAATCTCTTATAACGATTTCTGTTTGTGCACAGATGTATTCATGATTATGTATTAATTAAAATACCAAACTGTATCTGAATTAACATTCGATATAAATTACTACTCCACTCCAGTTCGGAGAAGCATTAAACGAAGACAATTAGGAATAAAGTTGTAGATAAATTAGATAAATTAGAAAATTGTAAAAATTAATTCAGTGCCTTTACACTCAATCAATAATAACTCTGTTTTCTATTACCATATTTTCTAGTCATTTTCTCAGATTTTGAAGTGCGAACCTTAATGTTCAAAAACATTATATATCTTGGTTAATCAGTTGGCATAATCTTACAAATAAATAATGAACAGGATGGCGTCCGAAAAGCAACAAATACTTTTCGTATTCCAGTTGGAAAAAAATGCTGCCGAAGACACAGGAATGATTTGTTCAGTTTTTGGGGTAAATGTTGTGAAGCATAAAACATGCAAAAGAAACTAAAACAATGAAAGTGGTCAGAGAATGCAATAACGTCATCGACTCAAAGCGGCCATACTTCTTCGACAAGTAAGTTTGTCAGTTCCCAGACAAATGGAGAAAAATTATACAGAATAATTTGGTGATATTTTGAGTATTGAAATGTATCCCATTTTTCCGTAAACAGTCATTTTCTATAAAAAAGGCACCGAATTAATTTCTACACCTGATATATTCAATTAAAAAAATTAATGATGCTTTCTATAAATTGATATTTGAGCGAATCAACAAATCACTCTTGTGCGACTCAAATAAACTCATGATAACTGAGACGAAATATCGATAATCCAGTCATTTACTGATGAGATTTTCTATTCTTGTGCTCTTACATTGACAGAATATTCACTGAAATGACTGCAAGTCAATGAAAGTAAATAATAAGCATGTTAAATATTTTACTAACCAAATTTTAAAGTGTCTGAGAAGCTAATTGTCTTATAAAAATATATTTTTATTCGCTTTGAAAGGCATTTTATATAAACTTGTAATTGAACAATATTTGTTACAATACAGTTCTGTCACTAGCTAAGTTCTCTTTCACAAATGAGTGCTTTTTTACCCCAGAAACCACAAAGAATTATTGAGATCAAAAATGTTCAATAAATCATTATTGACCATTTTTGATACCATCACTCTCTGAGCACAAAGATAAAATTTGTTAATGAACGACTTTTATGTTTTATTCATACTACAAAAAATTTTTAAACATTTTTCAAAATAATTCATTGATACAGAGAAACATTCTAGTATAAAAAGTACACTACATAAATGAAATATGTTTTTGTAAAAAAAAAACGAATTACTATTTGTTTTCATAAAAATATTTAAAAATAATATTTTGATTCCACATACAAAAAAAAAACATTGACAATTGTGCTAACAATTCATGATATCGACTGTTGTGTTATTTAAATAAAAATCTTCCAATTTATATAAATTTAAATTCAGTTCTGTAATTTATTTCTACTAAAAAATCGTTTATTGTCACAATAATTTTTTTATAAATAGAATTACATGCGCCTCGTATCAAATATGTTTATTCATGAGCTATTTTACAGAGCAGTAGATTATAAAAACAACAGGTTTGTATTTTAATCGGAGATAATTTTTATATATGGAACTGTATATGGAATGAATTTAAAAATAGTTCAACGAGCAATGAAATGTATTTATTCATTTAACACATATAAAAAGTATTGTTGTTACAAGTACGTTGAGATTTGGTTCAGTATTTTATTTTTTAATCTACATTTCATTTATTTAATCCATAGATTTTAAACTACGGATCTGTTTAAAATAACTGTATTTGCAATTAGGGAAAAATCAATCCCTGGAAAACATCTTCCTTTATGTAGAATTTATATGAAAACTGCTAAAATTTTATTTTTGTACTGAAAAAATAATCAATTTAAAATTATACGCCACATTGTGTTCAAAAACAGGCTCTGAGGATAATGGCATCGTTACCAAAATGCCATCTTAGCCACAATCAAAAATAATTTCTAGCACAGTTTTGATCAAAAAAAATGTGTTTTATGGAGCTGAAAAAATATGAAATTAAACGATTAGCTGAATTGACATCTCCACAACTAAATAGGTTAAATAATTGTTTTTATAATCTTTTCTGATTCTAACAAATGCTCAGATGTTCGAATCAAAAATATAGTTTTTGTCGTAGAATTACGGCTAATGTCTCATTAAGCGGGGAGTCATGTCAAGGGTGCAAGCGTTATCGAATACTGTAACGCAGGTTCGAGCTCAGTATGCTGTAACCGTTCTTATTAATTGTACTACTTCTTAATACTTTTTTTCATACTTTAACTGTACTATTTCTTGTTTGAGATGTAATAAACTAAACTTTTCGATTCGAAATCGGACATTTCATACCTAAAGACCTAATAGATAAGCTGCTATAGACATACAACTGGATTTTTAATTATAACAATACTCGTTCTCAATCTATGAATCAATTTTTTATCTCAAAAACAAATCATAACTCTAGAACAACGATCCAGGATTGATAAGTTGTGACTTTCTTTTGTTTCCAAAGCTAAAAAGTTTTCTGAAAGAAACTTATTTTGATAACGTGGAGCATATACAAATACGGCCAACAAAGTGCATAATATTCTCGGAGAAACGTTTTGAAAATGTTTCAAAGTACGAAACAGGAGAATAGAGAAGTGTGTTAGAACTACAGTACAGCCATTAAATCCTACAATTTTACAATAATGAAGTTTTCTTGACATTCCTGGCCAGATCTCATACTTATTCATAGCAATTTTTCTAGAAAGATTTATATATTATTTAAAATATGTACTTAAAATATCTAATTTTCAAAACGGCTGTCCAGTCGAACCGAATACTAAAAAACAAATCATTTACAAAAACGATCATTCATAACTGCTATTCCATACTGACAATTCTCCCGTGCTCTATTATCATATTAGCATATTTGAACGAGTACGGTATAACCGCAGAGCACTGTAACCCTTCAGAGAACATCGAATAATTTTATCACACACATCGCAAGATCCACAAACATAGGTGTGCAATAGAGCATTCCGCATGAGTAAAAACACCGTTTCAACCGAACACAGCTTATCTAATAATTAATTCACAACTGTCGGCGCGTAAAAACGTCTCTAATTACGAACGCCGCACCACGACACCAAATGAATTCGGTGTTCATTCGTGTGATCATCGAATCTGTGACCGTATCGAGGTTGAGCGCCAGAAGAGCAATAGCGCAACACTAAAACCTATGATATAGTGCAACGATTGTGGCGTTAAATGCACTGTGACACGCGCACGTTCATTACAACGAAAGTAAAAGTAAATACACAATCAGGCACACACACATACATACATATATATATATATATATATATATATATATATATATATCATTTAATAAACGTAAAAGAACTTAGAATTAAAAAATCTTAGAGTACAGAACGAGCAACAAAGTTTATCCATCAAAATTAATAAAGATAAATCTGAAAAATCAAATTATAGTTGGAATTATGTCTAGATTCAGTGTTATAAATGAACATGAACGTTAAAAAATATTTTTTAAATTTCAATTAAATTAATAAGAAAACTTGGTCGTGAAAAGTTATGAATCGTTTTCAAAACAGAACTACGAATGAAGATACACTCAATGCTACAAATAGAAATTTAATATGAAAGATAAAATAAAAATAAATATTTTTTTATTCAGATTCTCAAATGTTAAAAACTAATATTAGACAAACTTCGCATTGAAAAATTCCACTTCCTCTCACTCTCTCTCTCTCTCTCTCTCTATATATATATATATATATATATATATATATATATATATATATATATAAATAAATAATAAACATTGACTTCAAATACTTGGAATTTACACTTGAGGACTGAAAATTTAAATAAAATTCGAAAATATAAGAACTTGTTCTTTCTCACTAACAGTCACTCCTGTCAAATTTATTATCTTGAAATGATGTACTTTATTATCACTGAACAACAATAAACTATTACTGGGAACATACCGAATAAGGATACACAAATTTACTTTGAAAAATAATGTAAAAAAATGTATTTTTTATACAAATTCTTAAATGTTAAAAACTAATATCATATAAAAATCGCTTGAAAAACTCGACTTCCTCACTTCGTCTTTCTCCTCTCTCTCTCTCTATCTCTCTCTCTCTATATATATATATATATATAAATATAATAAACATCAACTTCAAATACCTGGAATTCAAACTTGAGTACTAGAAATTTAAATAAAGTTCGAAAACAAGAACTTTCTAATTCTGTTATTTCAATGGAATTGTTATTTTTTCTGAAATATTTAAATCATATTGAATAACTCATATGATTTAAATATTCTCTATTATTATATATCAATATTCATACTGAATAAAAGTCTTTAAGTAATGGCCTGAAAGACACAGTTTACAAGGATAGAATAAAGAATAATAAAAAAAAATCCTTGCAGATTTTAATTCTCTCATTCCGATGCGGTAAACTCAGCTGACCGTATGCTTTTATTTGCAAATATCCTTCTCTCTGTTACAAAACACTGCTATTCCTTATTGACTTCTATTATTCGGTACTGTCGCTAATGAGTTTTAAAAAACAATGACAGAAACAATGAAACAAACTGAAAATAGTGCTTTAATTCTCTCTTTTATTTCAAAACCAACCTCAACCCTGGTACGCATGCGTTGTTCAATGAATATCAGTTTACTGATCGTCAAATGTTTGACATGAGGAAATAGAGAGAGATATTTAATTATATTTCTTTATTTTCTTGTAATACATATGTTCTATTGATACTAATCGCTGGTGTAAGGATTGACTTTGATGAACAGCTAATTAAAAATCATTCTTTTTCTTCATAAATAGTAATTTTCATGAAAAATATTAGTGGTAAACCATATTTACTCCACCACCACGGAGAGGTTTTAAATGGGACCGAACTGGAAGAGTTAAAACTTTCTTTTATAAGAAAATAAGATGATTTACAACAAAATAAATGAATTTATTAATGAGAACATTTTCAGTGTGCGTGTGTATATATATACATGGATAGAATTTATGTATATTATCTATCTGCAATGACCCACAATCAAAATTACACTTATATAACTCACAACCTCGCTGTACCGCAACGCCTAAACTCTTGAAAACGTTTCGTCGTCCCAACGGACATCATGCAAGCAAACCGCAGCAACAAGCGTACGTCTAATTATATAACATCGGTTGTACCGGCTGAGACCTACCATCCTCTACCTACACATTCGACTGCGTTAAAAACGGGATATAGTCGTCAACGCAACCGGCGTCGTTCCGCAGACACAAGGCGTCTTCGTTGCCGGCCGACGTCGTGTCTGAACGCGACGACGACCAATATGTCACGTGAACAATCGGCGCGTTCTGACACACACATACATGACGTTTGATGAGGATACAAGTCCGTAAATTGATCATGAATGGAAGGACGAGCCGATGTTATTTTTAACGGAATCGGACGTACCTAATGCGGAGAAAATATCTCCATTCATTCATAACGAAAAACATGTCTGTGCGCCGTTGTGTTCAGTCTATGAAAAACATTTCATGGTCGTCAAATACGTTTTGACGGGCAGACAAAATATGTTTGAGACGTATATTAATTCAGAAATGTTATTTTCAATAATTATCTATAATATTTTTGAATATTTCTTATCATAAAAAAACTCTTCATTTCAAAACTAAACATTACAATACTAATTCTAAAAATAAACACATTATTGAAAATTTTAAAGAATGAAATGATAAAATGATTTCAAGTTCAATAACAAATACGGACAGATTCGACCACACTACCAAATAATTTTTAGAAAAAAGAAATAGAGTTATCTGATCACACGATCTTTTCGATAATAGACCGATATATTAAGGCGCTAAACCGCAATACCTTTGTTCTGATATAAAAAAATAACATCTAAAATAGACTATCAGACAATGTGGATTTTTTGATATGAAAAGGCTGACCCGCGGCTTGATTAGAATCTAATTATATGTATTGTTACTTCAAGGTTAAACGGATATACTAATATATAAATTCCTTTCCGAACAAATAGATCTCGGTTTTTTTCTTCAACAAATAACATATGGTTTAATCGGAACGATTACTGAGAATGAACAAAGAGATTAGATTAAAATTACAGAGAAGAATTTTAGAATAATACTCTAGTTAGTTCTTTCAAAAGGAAGGAAATATTTTTATTCAGAATTATGAAAAATGTTAATTAAGAAATATGAATTATAATAAAAAGTTAAACAATTTTTGATTATATTTGTATGAAAGGTAAATGAAATAAACTTTAAACAGAATCTTTTCTTTCTTAAAGATTTTAAGTTAGTTTACAAGAAAAAGAATTGGTACTGAAATAAATATTTTTATATAAAATATTATAACATTACAATTTATTATAGTACCTAAAAAAAACAAATATTAGATCGGTAGAAAAATAATTGCGGTTTATGACCAAATTCATATACATTTTTCAATTTAAATGGTTTTAAATGGTTCAGAACTGTTGGATGACTAACGCCTAACTTTTATGAGAGCTCTCGAATTAATGTGCGTGGTTCTGATTCAACTAACGCCTTCAGTTGGTCGTTACGAACTGAAAAAGAATGCCCGGGACCTTCTCCATCTTCAATGCTCTCATCACCAGCAGCAAAAAATTTTTGAAAGCACCATTGCACCGTACGTTCCTTAACAGTACCCACACGAAAAGCTTCATTTAGTTTACGAACAGTTTCGGCTCCTTTACCACCCACAAAAAAAATGCTCTTATTTGCAGCCATCTTTAAATCAATAGCCCAATTTGAAGCACAATTGATAATAAAACCAAAGACAATGATAGCTAAATACAGAGCGAATTATGCACTTTAAAATGATATTAACATGAACACGATGAAATGACACTTCCACCATTGAAAAAAATAAGGTTAGAATTCAGAAAACAAAAACCATAATTATTTTCCTACCAATTTTTTCTTTATTAAACATTTTAAGTTAGTTTGAAGGAAAAAGAATTAAAACTGAAATACACATTTTTATATAAAATATTATAACATTATAATTTATAATTATAATACCTAAACAACAAATATATATATATATATATATGCAATTCAAAGACACTTATTTTAAATTTATATAAAATTCCTGCACATTTTCAATCCGTACAATGAACCTTATCGTCTGAAAATGTTGCCATTACCTCTTTTTGAAATAAATAAAAATCATAATAATTGATTAATCTATATTTTAATTTTTAATTAATAATTTTCAATCGATTAGTTTCACATAATTATATAGCAAGAATATATGTATATGTAAAAATTATTTATCGTCTAGAGGATTACAATTTCAATTATGTATCATTTCGTTATAGAAAGCAAAACGTTGTAGTGTATTCAAAAGCTGTATTTCCTTTTTCGGATTGAAATACAACTGTGTGAAATGTCTATGCAATATATTACACTTCAAAAAACCGCAAGTGTGACAACGTTAATAAAAATATTTCACATTTGCATTAAAATAGCCGTCCTACTATATCAATATATATATATATATATATATATATATATATATATATATATATATATATATATATATATATATATAAATTTGATTTCTTTTTGTATACCAAAACTTTATTTTAATTTCTTGTAATTTTTATCCAATGTCACTTTAGATAATTTTTGAACATTACATTCATTCTTTTTTTAAATTTCTATGACTTTCCTTATTTAATACTTTTGTAAACATTGAAAATACACTTACTAAAATTATATTATATAGGATGATTCAATTTAGGCTTCCACATGAAAGTATTAGAAAAAACGCAAAAATTAAAAAGAAATCATATTATTTTTATTTAGTATTTTAGTTCAATTCAATACTAAAATACAATTGAACTAAAACACTAAATTAGAAATGACAGGATTTTTTTAAATTTTGCGTTTTTTTTAATATTGTCAAAGACTAAATCGAATCACCTATATAAAAAAAATCTCATTTCTTCTCCATTGTTTTGTTCTGACATACATGTTTTCTACATGTTAGTACTCTTAAAAGGATGTCATCGCCGTCATTTTTGTATGTTTGCGCATAAACATTCAAAAATTATCAATAATCAATTATTGTTAATTTTTAATTAAACTATCTGATTTGTCAGTACAATAGTTCTCCGAGAATAATGGAATCGTCATCCAAATATCCAAATGCAAGAAGTAAAAATGATCTATTATCGATTATTGATCATTTTGGATCAGAAAACATTTTTATTCGAAGGTAAAATTAGGTACTAGGCCATAAAATATATCGTAGATCAGTGGTGTCAAATTCATACATATACACGGGTCATCAAATTCAGTTTAAGAGAGTCTGCGGGTCGCAAAAAAGTCACATAAAAAAATTCAGAAAGTCAAAAAAAAGGAATTTTATTTATATTCGAAAATAACTGCTTTTAATTTTATTAATTTTTTCTATAATGAATTTATAAAAATTTTTAAAAATACATTAATTTTAGGTATTATTATCATAAAACGGTTTTTCTTAGAATAATACTTCTACAATTTCCAATGTTTTAGAAATGAATTTTCTATTTATTAAATTCTATTTTATTATTTTAAGAAAATCAACTTCAACCTTTGGGCCGCAATCTAGAGTCTTGCGGGCCGGTGTGTTTGACACCACTGTTGTAGATGGAATTATTCAAATAAATCAAAAATTAATTATTTTCTTTTTCTTTTAGGAAAAAAATGCACTAAAACGATTTGCTAGATACATTTTTTGTGATCTGTTTAAATGGCTATCTTTAATTTATAGTATTTCAAAAACGTAAGAAAGAAATAAAATATTTCAAATTTGCTCGAAATTTAAGTGAAACATGTTGAATAAATTATAGATTTTTTTAATACAAAAACAAATAAATATAGTGATTTTTAAGTGAAATAAAGAAAATAATAGGATCTAAAATTAAATTGTTTAGTCATAATCGAACATATTTGTTGTGAATGACTAGTTTTCGACCCTTTGTAAGACCGTGTCACACCCTCTGAATGACCCTTACAATATGTTGAAAACTGAATTAGATTTTAGACATTAATTTGCATCTATTGTCGAGTAATGATCTTTTCAAAAGTGTTTACAACGACGAACCCCTCGTAACGATCCAATCGATACCGAACAATAAATCCAATTGTTATTGTCAAAAATATATCAAGCGTATTGTGTACTTTCTCCGTCTAATACAGAAAATTAAACGTACGATTATCTATTCGGTACGTGCGTGCGTGCGTGTGCGTACATGATACATTGAAACGTGATGTATTGAAGAGAGAATATCCACATCTTTTGTGGTTAGCAGATGAGGCTGTCGTAGGCAGTGCACGACGGATTACCTCTTGAATAAATAATGTCATAGTTCCTCGTCTCACGCGACTTTGTCAAGTGTTGCACGAAAGAGGCTGACGAATTGTGTACAGAGTTCGGTACGGTGCGCCGTCCGTCGAGAGGGAACGGAATATCTGATCTTGCGGAAAAATATTTCATGAGGTAACCGTACCCCGTGGTAAAATTCGCGCTATCAATTTTAATGACCGTGTGAATTTTTAATAGATTTTTCACGATTTTATTTATTATACGCCACGAATTCAATAACATGCACGCGGGTTTCATTTAAATGAACAGAGAGTTACACCTGGCCGGATTTTTAACAACCAGTTTAATTTAACGTTTTTTTTTTTTTTGTTTTATAACTTTTGATTGGTAAAAACTATAACTGTTTTCGTATATGTAAACAATATTTTCAAAATGTATAAACGTACCAGTACGAAATTCCGCAGAATTAAATATTTACAAGAACGCTGTTATACAAATCTGAATGGAATATATAATTTTATTTGATTTGTATGTATAATATATATATATATATATATATATATATATATATATATATATATATATATACACGTTTTATAATGTATTTCCTTAACATTTACCATAAATGTGTAAGAGAAATCAAAAAATACCTCTGTAGAAAAACTGTACCAAACATTTAATTTTCATAAATACAAAGAATAAAACTTGAATTTTGATGGCATTCGTTCTTATTTCTCGTTTATTATTACCAGTACCGAAATTAGTTACACAAGACAGAAATTGTATAAAATAACGAAGGATATGTTGAGGATTGAAGTGTACTCTATTTTTCCCTAAATAAACATTTATTTTCTGTAAAAAAAGACATCGAATTAATTTGTACACCTATAAGTTATGAAATATAAAACCCTTCCTCGTTAACATGATTAATCTTTTAAAAAAAATAATTTGTCTTATTACATTAAATTTATTGCTTTATTAATATGTAGAAAATTAAAGAAAAGATATTTTTTAATTAAATTAGATGAACTTTATTGATAGTTTATCCATCTTGAGATATAATTAATTTGATTTTTTAAAATTAGAATAGAAAATAAAATTAAACATATCAAAATAGAACGACAGTTTAAGGTTTAAAACGGTTTGAAACAAAAAGTAAATTCAATCTCGCGAACCGATAATAAACTGAAAAATATGTACTCGAGATTCATCCATACATTAGATTTAGATATGTTGATTTTTCTTTATCTTAACACTCTGGAAATGAAGATATCGCTCTCGAAATGCACATAAATAGAAAACAAAAATGGTCAATAATCAGTTATAGAATATTCTTGACAAGAAAAATTTGTATGATTTATCGAAAGAATGAAAAAATTTACAACATTATTTTAAGTGTTCAAAATAATCGTATTTATGAGATAAAATCAAGAATATCTCAGAATGTCTTTCTCATATTTAGACTCATTAATCAGTAGTTTAAAAACTTAATCTTAATTACAACTACTCTTATTTATAATAGATATATAACATCTAGATTTGAAAAATATTTATGAGAGAATTTACAAAGTAAACATAAACCATTAACATTAAGTGCTACTACATATTAAAATCTCAGAGAAAAAAAAATAACGAAAATTTAATTAAACAATTTTTCATAATTTGTATGCCGGAAACAAAAAGTAATAAACGCAAGTACTTCAGCAAACAAGCTATTTCATATTTCATAACTAGAACAACAATATGATAAATAATCAGTGTTTCACTGTACTTGATTCGAGCAAAAAAAAAAAGAAGTGCCGTTTCGTTTTATTCAAAATAAGATAAAAGTTAAAAATATAGCTGTCACAGATCGAATCGTTGAAAGTTTATGACACGCTACTGAAAAACTGATCATATCGGTCCATATAAGCTGAAGTTGCACTTTTAGTTTAATGGCGACTATAAAATCGCTTTTGAGTGACCTAAACTTTTTGTTTGTAAAAATGTGAAGGGCACTGTACCGAAAACATGTATGCTCATAAATGTTCGAAACGACTATATTTCCTTTCATTCGAAACGGGGTTTTACAGTATTTGTTATTTGAGAATTTTACAAAATACTCAAAAGATTAACTCTGTACACTTAACAATGAACTGAATGAATTATTAATAGTATTTCATGATTGTTTAAAAAATGAATGCATTAAAAATGTACATCTTTTTGTTGTAATATTCTACGATACACATAAAATATTAAATAACATATTTTCTAAAGTGCTTTCTTTATTAGTTTTTGTTTCCAGTACACAAACAAATCGTGAAAAATTACTCAATTAAAAATTCATTCATTTTAGGCAGATATTTGTACGTGCAAGATTAATATTTAATACTTGATTTGCATATTATGTTTTTTTTTTCAGATTTTATTTTACCATTTGTACATTATTTATTAGTGCATAATTTATGTACATCAATTAACTTTGCTAGATATTGTTTATATTTATTTCTAAGAGTGTAATCTTATAAATATATATTAGGTTGGTAGAAAAATAATTGCAGTTTATGACTTTAAAATTCATACACATTTACAGCTTTTTTAATTTTTCTAGCTGTTTAAGTGGCTACATACTTAGGTTGGTCAAAAAAAAAGACGATTTTTCAAAAATATTTTTATTCTATAATACTACCTTTCAATTAACTTTTTTAAAAAAAAATATTTGAAAATTGGCGAAGTTACAGAGAAAAGCAGTTGACCAGCTTTGACATTCAACCTGCGTTTGTAATTTTTTAATAATAAAAAGTCATTATATGGGAAAAAAATTGAAAATCATCATTGTTTTACCAACAATAGGTGTATGTAGCACCTTAAGTGGTCCGAAACTGTTGAAAGACTAACACTTAACTTTTGTGTAAACTCTTAAATTGTGCGTTTCTGATTCTGATTCAACTAACTCCTTCAGTTGGTCATTTTTGAACTAGAGACGGACGCCCAGGACCTTTTTCATCTTCAAGACTCATGTCCCCAGCACAACATTTTTAGAACCACTATTGCACCGTACATTCCATAACACTACTCGCACCAAAAGCATCGTTTAGTTTACGAGCAGTTTCTGTTGCTTTATTGCCCGTTTTGAACTCATACAAAAAAAATGCTCTTATTCGCTTCTTTTCAATCTTTAATTCAATAGCCCAATTTCAAGAAAAATTAATAATAAAACCAAAGTCGATGTTACCAAAATATAGACTGAAAAATGCACTTTAAAATGATATTCACATGAACTTGATGAAATGAGAGTTTCATTGAAAAAAGTTAAGGTTAGAATTCAGAAAACAAAAACAGTAATTATTTTCAATACCAACCTAATATTTATTTTCTAAACTATAAAACATCTTGTAACTATTATGTAAGGAAGTTAATAAAGATATTCTAAAAACATCAAGCCTTATTTGTTGAAATTTTTGCAGGAAAAATGAACAATGTTAATTTTTATCCATTACTGAAAAAAATGTATGTATGAAACGAAGGGCATTTTGTATCCGTATAACTAATGAGATTTACTTTATTTTTCTATACCAGGAAACGTCAGCAGAAAATAAACACTCGACCAATTCTTTATACATAAATGACCCGCCGTTCATTTTATTTTCGTTTAAATTTTATTTCCCGTCGTGACAGTACAACCGTACCATCCCCGTTATGACCTCCCCCGTTCGGCATTATCCATTGACCGTATCAAAAACTTACCATCTTACTAATTCACCACTCTCCTCTCTCTATCTATCTAACTGATACATTCGATCGTTTGATTTTATTACCGAGATAAATTAGCGTCTAGTTCCATAACTTTCGACACAATGAGAAACAACAATTCGGCCTGAGTGGAAATTCGTATATTTCATGGGATCCCGTACACGCCGGCCCGCCGACATATAATATTGCATGCGCGATAATTTATCGCGTTCATAAAATCGGTGCTTAACGTATTACGATTTGATTCGAACTGTCTACGCGACGAATTGTAAACGTCGAAACGAAGATATAACTAATCCAGAAAAATGTCGATGTCGCACGATATACGATCGTTTTATTTTTTGCCGTTATGTTGTAGTATTTTCACCTTAGGTGCAGAAATATATTTACGCACACACGTGTACGTGCACGAAGAAAAATATCATAGGATTGTAAAATAATAAATATTGGTTTTTATATGTATTGATGTTTTTTTTTTAAAAAAAGTACTAGGTTGCGGACATTTCTCTGATTGTCATTCGCTTATATCCATGGAAATATTTTGCATTATCATTGCAGGAGGATCATATTTTCCAATTGATTTTACTCACCAAAATACGCTTAGGGAGGTCAAATAGTCTCGCCTAACAAGTTTTCGCATGCGCACGCATGACGAATCTGTGCAGTATGGTAGATTTAAGATGAGTGCCAACGTGGGGAACTCAAATCACTCGAAGGACCGTGAGTTGGTAGGTAATGATCCCTAGTTTATGTTGCCTTAAAATTTTGATGCACTTTTGCATCGTTCGGGAGAAAACGGAGTCAAAGTTTCAAGACGCATGAGTACCGGTCTCCGTGCAACTGTGTAAAACGAGTGCGTAGTGGAGTTGGTTAGGCTAATTATTTGTCTACTAAACATTTTTCTTTTGTTTCTATTAATACATTATTATATGGTTTCCATTATTTTTTCAAATATTTTTTTTAATTAAATTGTTTATAATAATACATATTATACATCGTTTTCATAATTTTATTAGTCTCTTTATTACATCCTGTTGACTATCCTTGAAAATACCAACTTAGAACATTTCTGTCCAGCCAATATGCCCGTCACCCGAATTCGGGTGACATGGCAGTCAATGTATTAACATGAAAAAAGAAGATTATTTTTATAAGAGTACAGAATTAATAAATAAGCGCAGTAAAAATATATTGAAATTAAAAGGGATTTATAGAAAAATAATAAAATCTTGCTTTTTTTATTTACATTCCTTCCTATCATGGCTGAGAATATTCAGCGTTACCCCCATGCTATTGAATATCCCGAGGTAGGATCCATTCTATCACCACCGACTAGTATTACAATAATGCATTTCCAGTGTCTCAAATGTTATGAATATCTGAGTTATGTTGGTGGTTGTGTGTAAATAATATTCGACACGAGGTCTATGTGACGCCGTTGCTTGTTAGCCATCTTGTGTAGGAGTCCACTCCGCAACAACATCTGGTGAGTGTAATCAACCATCATACCTTGACACTATCGTAGTTTGTAATTAGCGTAAAACAACAATAGTTATATTATTCCCCATATGGTTTCTTGAAGCATTTCCTCTTAATACGCGTTTAACAGTATCGTGAAGAGAAATTAATTTTGCATGAATGCAGATGAGCTAGACACGTCATCGTGGCGTATGATGAAGTAACAAACTTTATCAACGTTGTATTAGTTTCGGTTGAATTAAAAGCTTGCTATTATTATCCAAGGATCGGTTTGATTTCATTTAATCATAGAATCATTTAATCAGCATGCGTGCGACGTATCAATTAATTATATTTTATGATTAAATAATTTCATCCAATTTATTTTATGGTATCGATTCAACTAAAAGCAGGCTTTAAATTTATCTAAAACAATGTATTTATGTATAAAATAAAGATTGTTTTATGTAACATAAAACAACTTCCCATCATCGTTACGAATTTTTAAAGCATTGGATGTAATAAAAATCAAGTAAAATATTTTTTCAGTATAAAAACTGCATTCCTAAAGACATTGATTATAGAATTTAGCACTGATATGGAAATTGGTGATAAAATTTTACAAGCATTATGTTTGAGTGTTAAATAATTTTTACACAGTGGAGGATTAAGTCTATATTAAAGAAAATATTGAACTGGTGTTTTTAAAATTGAATAGAAAATATTACAGATTACTTTCACAAATGGTTTTTTTTTCATTTTATAAACCAAAAAATAACTTTCTAGTCAATCGTTTTTGATTGTTGATCCGTACTTCAATGAAGATTCCATCATTCTTAGAGCACTAAAGCACAGCAATATCTATTTTGTGTTTTATGGAGTGTAAAGAGTTAAAAAACGATTTAGCTAGTGTCATAAATTCATAACAGAAAATTTAGCTCGGTGGGAAGAAAATTCTCGTCGAATGAGGATGTCAATGCGTATTTTACAGACTGAGAAAAGTGACTTTTTCGACAGGATGAAACAATTGTAAAATCAGTGAACCAAGTATATAGCCCTCAATGAACAATATGCTGAGAAATAAAATCGTTTTTTCACAAAAAACGGATTACTTTTTTACCATACTTATCAAACGACCCTCGTACTTATATATTCTTTCAGTTTGTCTTCTTTTCTAATTCAACAAATTCGTATAAAACCTTAATACAATAAAAATGATGTTCTAATTATCAATCAATGATAACAAAATTCAGTTATTCCTTCAACATCAATAAAAACTTTCCTATTGTTTATGAAATTAATGTTTTAAATAAATAAAAAAAAATAATTTGTGTCCAACTCCAAAGTTTTCTTCACAAATATTTAGTTAATTAATAAATATTTGTGGAAATAAAACAACATTTTAATTATTATCTAAAGGAAGGTCATAGAACAAATGAATATATTAACATATCAATCTGTGCTACAACAGTCAAGCCCTGATTATCATCGTTACGAAATGTTAATCACAAATTAAAATTGTTTAATGGACTTAATTACACAACAATTTACATACAAACTTTATTCGATTTACATTCACACGTTAGACAGTGTAAACAGACAGCTACGAACGTCAGTTGATATTTTTTTTCCAGGTCGAAGGTTAGTTATCAAAGTGCGTTCGTTCGAATGCTGCATGGGTTATCAGTTGAAAGAAAGATTATCGGATCTATTCGCTTCGTCGTTCGTCGATATAGAAGCTACATGTGTCAGAGAACGCGGGTTATGATTGCCAGACGTTTGCCTGTTTTATCACTTGCTACATAATAGACGTCTGTGTATCAGACTAAAGGCTTAATCAAAGTGAAATGTAATTATAATCGACGGTAGACACGCTTTGAACAACGTACGCTACTAACAGCAGTCTATCAAAGTTATGTGTACATGTGGGTCAAATCAGAGATGCAAATGTTACGTTTCCAAAATTAAATTTAGAAAACTGTTAAGTCATTAATTATGCTATTTTTAATATAATGATAGACATATGACTGGTCAGTGCTCTTAAGTACCAGATAAGCAGTTAACCGTCAAAAGCAAACAAGAAAAATAGTGAAATGTTTTAATATATGATCGACTGTACTCAAACTAGTTTAACAAAAGTATATAAAACACAAATATATTATATATAATTTTTATATATTGTTGTATGAGTTTAAATTGGGACGTAAAGCAACAGACACTGCTCGGAACATCAATTTGTTTTTGGTGGAGTCAAATAGCGAATGTGCAGTGGTTCCAAACATTTCGAAATGGAAACGAAAAACTTGATGATAAGGAGGATCGTAGACGTCTTTCAGGTATAGACAATAATAATTTAAGAACCATTATTGAAGTGGACTCACATAAAACAACTTAAGAAGTGGCAGAAGAACTCAATGTTGAGCATTCAACAGTTGTTCGATATTTGAGCTTATCTGGAAAAACAAAAAGGCTGGACCGTTAACCCAAGTCTTATCTGCGCTTCTTTTGTGTAACAAAAAGGATCCCTTTCTTGATCGCTTTGACACATGTGATGAAAAGTAGATTCTCTATAGCATCAAAACAGTTTCCTAAATCGAAGCTTCTCGAAAAAAAGATTATGGTCACTGTTTGGTGGTCGTCAAGTGGCATCATTTACTACAATTTCTTAAATCATGGTGAAAAAATAACAGTAGAAAAATGTTGTCAGGAAATTGAAAAATGCACGAGAAGTTGCATCGTTTACGGCCAGCATTAGTCAATCGCAGAGGACGAATTCTTCTTCATTACAACGACCGACCACAACGACGACCGACATGTCTCACAAATGACTATAAAAAAATGAAATGGACTCGGTTATGAAACCTTACCTCACCCACGTTATTCTCCGGACCTGTCTCTTACAAATTATCATTTTTTTCAAACATTTCTACGAGAGAAGATTTTCAAAGATCAAGCATCAGCTCAAAGCGCTTTCAATGAATTCCAGGACTCCAGAATTCTATCCTGTAGGAATTAAAAAACTTATTTCCAGTTGGAAGAAATGTGTGCAGGCCAATGCTCTTTATTATGATTCATAAATATAATTTTTAACTGATATATGCGACTTCATATTCGATACGTAAAAATCGCAATTATTTTTGCACCAACCTAATATATAAAATAACAGTACGAACAATAACGTCATTTAAAACACCCACAAAACGAAATTCATAAAGCTCTTCATTACTGAAAGGGTACCGAATACATAACAATTTATTATACACTACAATCCCAGCGATTACAATCCCAAATTCGCATCTGTAGAGATCATAAAAAAAAACAATTTTAATAAAACGATCGAATTATATTTCAGTTTCAATACGTAGTGAGGAGCACCTTTAATTTCATTACACTACGTATTTACGACGACGACGACGACGTCGGTCGGGCGTCGAACGCGCAACTCCCGTAAAACGAAATCGTCTCGACGCAAAATTAACAAACCATTACACATTTATCATCTTCATACCTTGCGAATAAGAAGAAAAGCAAGTAAGACGTCGGCTGAATGCATAATATAATTGGATTAAATTGAATAAGAGGCATATTTTTGTTTGTTTTGTTCCACTGAACCATGAATATTATTCATTGCTCCATACTCATACATAAAACTCATTCAATTTCGTACGCAATCTAACCGAGCCAAATCAGCTGCATATCTTTATGTCGCTCTATGTATTATTTGTATAAGTACTTGTCATTTTTTTTTCTGGAAGGATTTTTATATTCGGATGCATTAGTAGTTCGGGTACTTTTATTAAATTGAAGTACGTCTGTATATAAATTGGTTTGAATATTTTCTGTTTTTTTTTTTGTTTGTATCCTTGCCCATTGTCCAGCCTATGTTGTGTCCATTCTACTGGATTTAGAATATTAGCATAAACTATGTTTCAAATCTGGTTAGTATTCACACACACACATGCATACATATTCGTGTGTGTATATATATATATATATATATATATATATATATATATATATATATATATATATATATATTAGACCTTACTAAGATACATTGATATTTATTTGCGAATATTATAAATTCAGTACACAAAAAGTACAATTTATAAAAATTATTTATACTAAAATGTTTAACAGACAAAAAATTATTAGTTCATAATATTTGTAAACCCTTTGTATTTAATTTACTGTTTGAGTAGAACAATTTAAACCGTGTTAAAGTCGTTTTATTCAAACATAAAACACTGTTGGAACAAATTATCAATACATAAAATAATAATTTGAATTTGAACATAATAAATTACTAAATTTGTGAAATGAATTCTCATTGATAAAAAAACAGCTTTATAGTGAAACACAACTGAATTTTGTCAAATAGAAATTAAATGATTTAATTTTATTTAAAAATAACTAGGATTACACAAAAACGGAAGATATATATATATATATATATATATATATATATATATATATATATATATACATATTATAAATGAATTATTATTATTAGATAACATTATTATTATTTTGCTCATTTTTGAAATTATTTAAAAATGACTAGAATTTATTAATATAATAGAATTATCCATATAAACTAGAATTATCAATATGAAACAAAAACGCACAGTGACTTAAGGGTTGATCGAAGTCGTATTCTATTTTTATTCTTTTTATAAGCAAAAAAAATTTCTACTGAAAATATATTCAAACGTTTCATATTTCTGGACTTGAAAAATCAGAGAACCGAATTTGAAGCAAATACTCGATTTTTGTTCAACTTGATCAATTTATTGAATTTTTACTTAAAGGATTTCTACTTTTCATTAATTATTTCATTATATATATATATATATATATATATATATATATATATATATATAAACAAAAACAGCCTCTATCGATCCACTGATGGATGAAGGCCTCTTCAAAAACATTCAACTCATAAAAAATGTTCAACAAAAAAAGTTCAAATGATTCAATGCTTCTCTTTTTCATAAATAATTAACATATTCTTCACCCGTCCCCCTCCTCCTCTCTCTCTCTATCTATCTACATATATACATATATATATATATATATATATATATATATACATACAGTAAGGCTATTTTCGCTTATAATAAACGTACAACGTTATAAATTAATAGACATATAACAACTAATCTGGAACGTTTTATTCTTAATTTATTTTTTTTAGAATAAAAACAGTCACGTGTTCGAACTTGTCTTCAGTTTAAAACAAGTTCAACTGAAAATACTGACTTGAAAATATTTCAATTTTAGTACTAGAATTCCCTTTTATATTGTCCATTTCGCACATACCCTCCGAACACTTCAATAAGACTGTTTACTATGGTCTGAAGTATTTTAAATAAATCAGAATATTATTAACGGTATCTTTGTATAATTACTGGATAACTAACAAACATAATTATTATTTAACAACACCGATGTCTCACAATACCTCACACAACTAGGCAAGAACAATCAGTACTTAAATATTGTTGTATTTTTTTAGAAAACGCGATCATCAATAACTATTATGATTTCAGTTTTGCAAAAAGTCAAATTTCTTATATGTCGATAAATTAATTATTCAATTTTACCTGTGAATTTTAACACACACACACACACACACATATATATATATATATATACATGTGTGTGTGTGTGTATAAGTATAAAGTGCTTCATAAAATTTTCATCGCTCGTGTTAAATTCAACTCATAATAAATGATAATTAATAACGTAATTCCAAAAGGCTTAACGATAAAACGATCTTAAAATTAATATCCAATGAAACATAATGTATCGTTCTATTTTCAATACATCGCATTAAATCACTTTAAGGAATAGAATCTGTAATTCTGTTTCATTGCGAACCTTTTCGTTTTCTAAACATTACAAAACACACAGATTTCGACTGATTAGAATAAAAATCGTCCAAGAAGACCCTATCAATAAATAATCAGTGAAAACGTATGGCGGGATTCAGTGAACCGTACCTATTTGTATACCATAAAATATTAAATTGGATACTAGATTACCATATTAATGGACAAAATCTTGGGACCGAGCGAGCTAACATAATGCATACAAAATTAACGGACAGGGCGACAAGTAAGTTGCGGGGCATCTCGAAAAGCTCAAGACGAGCACCTTGCGACCTCGTGGACACCTTCGCACCCTTACTGGGAATTCGCACATATGAGTGGGCGTATTGTTAGCATTTATGATATATTACGGCGTGTTATAATACATTGTTAACAAGTACACATGTGTACGAAGTTATATATTGCCGGGCGTGCATGTAATAAGTTATGTGTGAGTACGTGTGACGGGAATTATTTTTGAAAATTGTCGACGTATCACTAGAAGTTATTATTTATTAAAAATGTCGTGGAGATGTGAATGACTGTTTTGCTTTAATAACTATTTCTGTTCTAATTCTAAAATATGAAGTGTACTAGTTGTATATTTCATTAATATTATTCGGTGTAAAAATTATTTTTCGTTTAAATTCAATCAATCATAACTCTGTTCCAAATTAAAATATTTTCTAATCGTTTTAGGATTTTTAAATACCAACCTTAACATTTAAAAAAACCATATATTTTACAATAAATAGAATAGGCAACTGATTTAATTTATTTTATTTTAATTCAATTTTTTAAATCACAGAAACGTATTGAAAATTACTGTATTTTTTTGTAGTCAGTGCCAATGTCTAACTTCGACTGGATCTGTCCATTTTTTGATTGTTTTTTCTTCCTAGATATTTTGAAATTAATAAATACTTACATTACTATCAATTATTGAATATGTTTCATCGAAACAATTGCGATTTATGTAAAATTCATCTGTGGAACCGATTTAAACCAGCCTCAAAAACTGTATTGCAATATTTCACAGAAAAGTCAACGCCTGGGCGTGTTATTTTCATTCAAAATTACTTTTAATTTAATCTGTCTGCCACCGTTCGTAAACTTTTTTTAAATATACCTGATACAATACTGATAATTCAATACATATCATAAAACAGAATCATAATTACAAATCACTGTCGTCTGTGTGCACTAATTATCTCAATTCTCTTTACAGAAAATGTAAAAATTATAAATCAACGTTTGAATTTTCATAGGAACTTGAATCATTTGTCATACATTCATCAATCATTTGTCATTCCGTTCACGTTCATTAATAAAAACATCACAAAATCTGATAAACAAACGATAACTAATTAATAGTAATGTACGTTGATTAATAACTGTATTTACATTGATGAGAGAAAAGAACGTACGTACATATTAAGTTCAATCACGTGAAAAAACGTACTAGAATATATATATATATATATATATATATATATATATATATATATATATATACATACATATATCTATATATATATATATAGTCAGTCACAAAGTATCTGGCCACTCTTATACTCAGTATGTTTTAAGTAATAAATTAAGTTCACAGTAGAGAAGAAATTGTTTGAAAATATGTTTGATATCGTTTATTACTGTACTTCAAAATATAATATTTACACATAATAATACTAATATATATATATATATATATATATATATATATATATATATATATATATATATATATATATAATATGTTAAAAAGGTGGGTTTTCAATTCAACATGCCGTATTTATGTACACAAAAGTACCCGGCCCTGCACAATAATTAAAACTCATGGACAAAGAAATCGGTAAATCCCCGAATATTTTCGCTCGCAACACTAACATGAAACCTCACCATTGTGTTAAAATTCCTCGGCAGTATTGGTTATGCTTCTTTGACGTTTTATAGTATAGTCAAATAATGTCGAACAAACGTGAAACAAATATATTAGTGAGAAAACTCATTGTTTCTCTAAATGAGAAACGATATTCACAACTCAAAATTACAGAAGAGACTGATATTCCACGTAGTATAGTCCAAGATATTATCAAAAAATTTAAAACTGATAGTGTATTAGCTATAAAGAACGATCAAGAAGACCCGAAATATTAAATGAACAGGAGGAAAAGCAAATTTTGAGGATTGTAGGAATTAGTCCAAGTGTAAGTACTACAGAAATATGCGGGGATATACAAAAAAGTACAGAAAAGAATCTGAATTCTGCAACAGATCGTAGAATCATCAGAAAAAATGGCTATCACAGACGAGATTCACGAAAGAAACCATTAATAATAAACAGAATTGAGAAAAAAAGGCTCGAATTCACTAAAGAAAACCTGTGAATCGATCACAAGAGTTTTGGGATACTGTTGTTTTTAGTTATAAAAGTAAATTTGAAATATTTAGATCATCGAAAAGAAAAATGATATGGAAAGAACCTGGAACTGAATTCAATAATGAAAATCTCTAATCAAATGCAAAACGTGAAGATGGTTCTATAATGGTATACGATTGCATGTCTGCAGCTGGGATTAGAAACCTTCATTTCATTGAAGGCAAAATGGATCAGCCAGCTTATATCGATATTTTGAAGTGTGTTTTAAAGGCCAGTGCAGAGAAAATAGAATTAGAACTAAATTTATATTTCAATAGGACAACGATCCTAAGCACTGTGCCAGAAAGAATGGATTTTATACAATGTACCGAAACAACTTAGAACACCTTCAATCACCTGACATGAATCTCTTAAAACATTTGTGGGAAGTTTTGGAGAAATCTTTGACAAATCATTCCATAACCAGTAAATAAGCACTCAAAACCTTTCCTCGACAAGAATGGTACCAAATCAGCCCAGATATAACGAAAAAACTTGTACATTCTATGCCTAATCGACTAAAAGCCGCTCTGAAATCTAAAAGTTATCCTGCCAAGTACTAGTTTCCTTCTTCTGATCCTTCTAACTATTTTTCAGATCAACTGTGAATGGTCGGATACTTTTGTGTATATAAATATGGCATGTTGAATTGAAAACAACTTTTTTCAACATATTGAATATACATTATTGTTTGTGAGTATTATATTTTGAAGTTCAGTAATAAACGATACCAAACATATTTTTAAACAACTTCTTCTCTGCAGTAAATTTAATTTATTACATAAAACATACCGAGTATAAGAGGTGACCGGATACTTTTATGACTGACTGTATATATATATATATATATATATATATATATATATATATATATATATATATATATATATATATAAATTGTATGACGTTTTATTACAATGTATAGCGTCCAGTAATTAAATACGATCCCGCAAACAATCCGCAACAAACACGGTTTTAATTCGAATACATTCATAAAATCACAAATATAGCTTTATTCATTACTTGACTTCGACGATAAATCAAAATAATCTGCACTGTTCGACAGTGAAATGAATGGGAAGTCATTGATACGTGATTTATTTTCATTAACTAGGATCTATTTAATATTTCTCATACCATTGCACAAAGAATATTTTATTGAACAGTGCGAATGTTTCAAAACTCTCATTTATTTCATTCCCCTAACTAAATGTTTGTTTAAATATTGAATTCATCGACGAAAATGTTCTTTTCTTCTTTACTTATGAAATGTTTGGTACGAAAAAAATATAAAACTAGAAAATATAAGTTCAGGTAAAATTAAAGTTCAGTAATTAAGTAGAGGAACAATTATACAAAGACATTTAAAATAAACCAATCAAGTCCAGTCAGCTTTTTGTAAAGTTTTCAGACCTCAAAAAGTATATTTATAGTTCATAGCGATTTTCATATAAATCTCTTTATTCTAAATCTGAAATTTATGCCATATTGTTTAATTAATAAGGGGTTTACTTGATGAAGAATGATGTTACCAAAAAAAACTATTTTTATTATCTAGCAAACATTCTTGTAATACAATTTAATAAATTCAATCTTGTAATAATTTCTCTTTTTTATAGTTATGTAGTAATAATTCTTTTCATTTGTGCTGCGCATCTTTTTTTGCTGATCGGATGATTGACATTTTTGTTCACAAATGAATTATCCTTTCACTCCACAAACTAGAATTGTTTTTCTAATCAAATCGCTTTTGATCGTTGTTAATGTGTATTTTGATGGTAATATCATCTTCAGAGAATTAAAGTACAGAAATCAATAATTTCTTATCAAACATTTTTGATAAGTTTATCAGATCAACAAACAAAATATGTAAAATGCAAATGAGAAGAATTTCTGATACAAAATTATAATAAAAAACTGACAAACTTGAATTTATGAAATTTTATCAGAAGAATATTTATTAAATAATTAAAGTTTATTTTTTGATATCGCCATTTTTTAAAATATCTGAAAGTGAATTTAATACAGTACAGAACTATATATTTGTATTAAGTGTACACTTAAGTCACATTTTACCGCATCCACCATATTCACTCGATATTGCGCCATCGGATTATCATTTGTTCAGATCTATGGAACACACTCCCTCGAAAATAAAAGTTTCGAAATGTCAGTGATGTTCAAGTGAACCTTGAATCGAAATTTTCATCACAGCCAGAACATTTTTATAAGAGAGGAATTGAAAATTTACAGAATAGATGGCAAAAGGACGTAGACAATGATGGGTTATATTTAATTGATATCAAACTAATAAAAAAATTAGACTCGTGTGTGTTTAAATTTGAAATAATTGATTAATTATGGGTACCACTAACATTATCTTACGGTCTTAAATATATTTAGAATAATAATTAAACACAATGATTAAAATCACTTTCATAAAAAAATATTATATAAAAATATAACTGTTGCAAATCGATCACTCATGTCATATTAAAAAAAAATCGTAACCATTCTCCCATCTATTTTTTGCAATAAATGTGTTACTTGCTATGTAAGCTTGTAATTGGTAATATGATGGATAGGAGAAAATTATTTAATAGAATAAATTGACTTCTATCAATAAGTGACGTTGATACAGCGACGAGGATTGACGGTTTGAAAAATGCTATTTTATTTCGAAAAAACACATTATACAGGAGTACGTATGCGAAAAACACCTACAAATATATACATTATTATTGGAAACATAAATAATTTATAAGGTGTTAAATCGTCGCTCATGGCAAAAAAAATGAAAAATGTAAAAATAATAAAAAAAATATTTTTCCGATTCTGTTTCAATTTAGTTGAAGATATAAATACTTTTTATTTAATAATCAAAACGTTTTTAAAAATAATGAAATGAAAGAAAAGCTTTAAAATCTTCATGATATTTTTTTCATTCTAAAGAAAACGCTGAATATTTATTTGGTTAACAATTTTAAATAGCTAAATATTTATTTAGTTATAAATATATCTTAAGATAGACCAACAAAACATGTTGTTTAAATAATTTTATTCAGTCTTGAATTAGAATTAATAGCTATTAATTTTTAAATATAAAAAAATGTTTTTTTTTTAGATTTCTACTACGAGACTATAGTAATTGCAGTTCTTTTTTGTAAAAAATAAATAAAATCTATTATTTAAGAACAAATAAATCACAAGAGCCACACACCTCCTGGCAATAATTACAAAAATAACTTGTGTTTAAGGACTTTAATCGTTCTTAATGACATACATATTTTAAAACATGTTTCCACTAATATGATTGACGTTATCGATACCGTTCGTTTATAGATTACTGGATTAAAGTAAATGATTAATGGTCACACATCATTAATAATATTAATTGAGTGCTAAGAGCAATTTAGTCTGATTTGTAATGCAAATCATACAGTTATATAAATATAACAATCATGTGCTTAGGAAATACAGTCTTATTTATTTAAACGAAAAAGGTCTCGAGAGAGATCTGAGACATGCATAGAGCAATGCAAAGATTTAGAACAAAGATATTCGTTTACTGACTACAAACTGTACGAAACAAAAAAAAAACATACTGTTTTAGATTTTTATTAGAATGAGAGTAAAGTGTCTTTGAAAATGTAATTGTGTTTAGTCGGTCGATTTTTAGATCTAGTTCAGTTTTACACTAGGAAATATTTATGTAAATTTCTTTGAAAAAATATATTCTGTGATTATATTTTTTGGTATATTTTTTTTAATATTAAAAATTTGAAACAAATTTCCTTTTAATATATAAATATTTTTATGCGAAACTTATATAATTCTTTGAAGAAAATTAAAGGACACGAACGTTCGCATTCACACGCGACATAAATTTATTTAGTGCTTTATTGGAATTTGTATAATTCGTCTTTCATGTTTGGTTGGAGTCAATAAAAGTTATGTATTTGAAAACGAATATGTGTCGACATTAATTGGTTAAATGTTAAGGTTGGAGAGGAGTATAATTATGTAATAACCTTGTCGAAATAAAAGCTGATGTGTTAGGAAATATTTTTTGTAAGATTGATTTTTGTCAGATTCTTTTATGTTCGTGACATTAATAGTAGTTTTTATTCGAATATTAAATAAAAAAGAATCAAATTTAATACTAGAATCTCATGTTATTAATTTCGTACCCAACTGTTTGTAATAATGTGTACTAAAATTATTGAAAATTTAAATTTATTCATAATCCTATAAATGTTAAAAAAAAATAGTATGAATAGAAAAAATTCAAGTCTTCTAGTGGCTTTAAGAAGAAAAGTTAATCAACGAATTGTTGTCTTAAGGCCTGACTTAAGTTTATATCTACTGATTGCACAATTGAGTTTTAAATTGCTAAAACAAATATTTCTTAACATATTTTTCATCAGCAGATTTTTATAAACATCTTTAGATCTTTCATCCAAAAAAGGAAAGCCAAAAATATAGGAAAAATTCAATTATTTTCACTTTATACAAGTATCCGACCACTTAAAAAGGAAAAATATAAGGATATAATGGATCTGTTACCGTACATTCCGCAAATTTTCCAGGAATAATTTCTTACTCTCAAAACACCACAAAAAGAGAATACTGTTATTGAAGAAGACGAAGAAGAAATCTCTAGTATTATTCTAAATTAAGTTAACATGATTATAATTACAAAAAGTAAGTGAATACTGTTGTTCAAGATTTCCTTTTTTGAATAAAACTGAAATATTTTTTGTTATAAATCATTTTTAAGATGTTTGAATAATTTCGAAAAGAGTCTATCATATGAAGTATTAAAAAACATACTTTTTCATGCTATTCGAAAAATTCATAGTTACATAAAAGATGTACATTATAACAGGAAATACTTTGGAAAATATTTTGTTACATAACGGAAAATTATTTTTTATTACACACAAACGGAAATGTCTAAATATCTCAATATGAAAAATATATGACTTAGTCCACTGTCAAAATTACAGCCACATATAAACATTACTATATGAATTATGAAATGTTTAAATTTGAAAACAGTTTTTTTAAAATAAACTGTTTTCAACTTATACGGTAAACTATGCTTATAATAAATTGAAATAATTATTAAGCTCTGAAACTTATCAGTTAATGTGATATATTTTTTAACTTTAAATAAAAAATGATTTCACTGATAGATTAACTGTACTTTATTAAATAATAGCAGAGTAGTGTAACAATGGATATAATTTTTTAAAAAGTACTGTTAATCACAAACACTCAATACGATTTATTATTGCGGTACTGATTCGATTACGACAACCGTAAAGTCAGATGAAAAGTGTGTCAGTTATCGGCATCGTTTTCGTTTTCTATAGAAATAGGAAAAAAAACTACTACAAAGATCTCTGATAAGGAAAATATCGTCACATTCACAATTAAATAGTTGATATTTATTTCTTTTTTTCGACGACTACCCCGTGCGTGCTAGTGTTGAACAACAGCAATCATCTCGGCACAATCTTGCATTCGAATCAAATTACACAACGATTCGATGTATCGCGGCGAATATGAACTTTTATCGCGAACATAAAATCTCGTACATTTTTAATCGCACTAATTGAAAAGTGTACTGTGCGGTTGCGCGGAGATGCAAGAACTTTCGAAATGATATGTATTTTATAATGGTGCCGTGACAGGTTCAGTGACACAGTGTCGTGATTTCCGGAGGGTTAATTATTCACAGCCTTCGATATATGTGTTTGTGTGTTTGATCTATCTATCTATACATATATATATATATATATATATATATATATATATAAAATATATATATACAAATACAGCACGTGACGGGATTCTAAGCATAGGCAAATATCACATACTACATTATGAGGAACTCTCGAAATTTAACACATGAATGAAAGGCGACATGTTAGAAATGCCATCTTTTAGACTGAGATGATTTTTATAAGAAATCCATAATTTTTCACAATTATATTACATTATAATGATACTGATTTTATCAACGGTATTAGTAATTAATCTGGATAACGGTCACAACCGAACTTCTCAAAAAAAAATGCCATCCTTTGTTGGCGGACATATCTCTTTTGTTTTTTAATATTTTTCAGTGTTTTTTTTTCGACAAATATTTTCAATAAATGTACCTTTCATTTAAGAAAAAAATCGTTTCATTGCCACGTATATTTTCAGAGAAAATAAATTCCAAATTTAAACCTCTCTTTCATGCCTCTACGTAAGTGTAGCTTCTTAATGATCATCTAGACAATACTCAGCAAGGCGTGAGCTTCTTGGTTCAATATTTATATATGTAGTATAAGAACGATGGATAAAATGTTTGTTTTCAAAAAGACTGTTTTTTTAATCAATCACAATAAACGAATTTTAAATATTTAAATCGATATTAATTATTGTATAAAATGTCAGATCCTTGACTCAGTTTCGTCACTCGCTGTACATACATTTCCGACGAATAACACGAGATCTGAAATTAATTACATTCAGATAACAACAACACGTACGTCTACATAATACACAATTTCATATACTAGTCAAGAGTCATCTCGTCTAACACATGAGATATATTTATAACATATGCTATCTTATACAAAATGATAATCTGTGAAATTGTCTGTTGCTGTTGAGTTATTGCTGTTAGTGAACTTCATTTTCATACAAGATTATACCTGATATAATTTCAGTTTCATAAAATTTTATGAAACGAACAATAAACAAAATATTGCTTTTTCTTTCGCCGGTACTGAAATATAAATCTCATCATATACATTGTATAATATTGAAAGTTTAAAATTTATTAAGTATTATATAAAAAATTCTTTAGAAATTTCGAACAGAAGAAATTGTCAAAAAAATATAACAATGGCACGTAAATGAGACGTCATCGTCTCAATGTATAATTAACGCGCAGAAACGAGCTACGTGCGTAAAAATTCAATAGGAAGAGAGCGGAAGCATCTGTGTAAAATGGATCAGAATGTGGTTTATACCACCCGTTTGGCTGTTACAAGTGTTCGTCGAGTGGATTGAGGAAGCCATATAAGAACGCGTCCGCAGCGGTTTCAGGCACTACAAGGGCTTAGAGCGTAGTCGATTTTTTGTCTGCGACCTTCGCATCATTCGAAACACAGCACGACACCGGAGTGAATCTGTTCTTTTCACAAGTTGTTGTTGTTGTTATTATATAAAATATTCGTACTCGAACAGTAAATCAATTGAGAATCGAATTAAAAATGTTTCGTTAGTGCAAAAATAATTGCGATTTTTACGTATCGAGTATAAAGACGCATATATCAGTTAAAATTATTTTTATGAATCGAAATAAAGACCTGAACACATTTCACCAAACGGAAAACAAGTTTTTTTACTCCTACAAGACAGAATTCTGGAGTCCTGGAATTAATCGAAACCGCTTTGAGGTGTTGCTTGATCTTTGAAAACCTTCTGTCTTAGAAAATTACTGAAATGTTTAAAAAAATGATAATCTGTCGGAGACAGGTCCGGAGAGTAAGATGGGTGAGGTAAGGTTTCATAACCAGTTAATTTAATTTTTTTAAAGTCATTTGTGATACGTGTGGACGGCCGTTGTCATGAAGAATTCGTCCTCTTTGACTGACTAATGTTGGCCGTAAACGATGCAACTTCTGCATTTTTTTTAATTTCCTGACAATATTTTTCTACTGTTATTGTTTGACCAGATAATTGAATTGCAAAGAAAATAATATAATAATATTCGATAAATAAATAAATTATATATAAATTATTTTATATTATTCAATAATCGGATTTTAACAAAGAGATTACAATATGTTTTGATTAATCGTCCTAAAAATAATTGTCATGATTAGAATTAATCCACTGGCTAAATTCTCGTTGATGAATGAATCTCACTCTCCACATTTCACAAAAATTAAAAATAAACAATCGGCAATAATAATTCGATACTCATTAGTAGTTCTGAACAATGAAAGATAGCACAAACATTTCTGATCAAAAATGTTCAATAAATTATCACTAATATTTTTTTTATTATTGCTTATACGCATTTCGATAATGTCATCATTTTCAGAGCACCAAGATAAAGATTTTTCTGTAAAAAAATCATGTGTGAAAGTGAACTTAGACACAGTATTATAATTGTGTTGAGAAATGAAAAAAAATCGCCTCAATCAGACTTTTCATTGCCTTTTCTTTCCGAAAATTTTTGGACCTATTTTCATATAAGTAATTTGCAAATATCTCTAGGAAATAAATAATTTTTAACAGATTTTTTTTCATTTTTCAATACATATTCGAGTGTGATTGAAAAAAAAAACACATTTGAGAGATTATTTCTAAAAAGATTCCATTAGCATTTCATTTTGTGAAAATATGGAAACAACTCCTGCTTTTAGACATAGAAATCATTCTAATAACACATATGCGTAATAAAGAAATAAATATTTCGAATATAGTTGAAAGCACACCTGTAAGTTTTAACAATAGCGTACAACACCCTTCTATTATTCAAATTACACATTCGGTACGAGGTCGTAAAGTTCGCCAAATACAAATCAAAGTCGAGACCATAACTGGTGCTGCAAAACAATAAGTAGCGGTTTCACATGACTCATGAGAACTTGCCGAGAGTTGAAAACGTCGAGAAGTTCAACAAGAAGGACGAAAGTATAAAGGGCTGGAGGACGGGAACGCATTTCGATACTGTGTTCCGTTGAAGGACGCGGCAGACAGAGACCGAACGCGTTCTGAAAACGGGCCGACATGCAAACGACACAGTCGCGAGTTTCCCGATAACCGCACGACGGTCTTCGTGAAAACCGTCAACTGAAAAACGGCGCCACGTCCGAAACGCAACGCATTCAACGACGATCAAGATAGGCAACACTCAGGCACGCATTGGTGCTGCTTACTAGCGAACAGCGCTCGCCATTATTATTGTTATTATTATTATTCGAACGAAACAACGGTGAATATTTCCGTGGCGTTCAGCGATATTTCGAGTGGTGGTTTTTTTTTCGGCTCTATACATATTTTCTGCCGTACGTCGGCGGACCGAGTATCGACGACAGTGGCTGTTGAAATTCACGCAGCTGTGAAATTATGTCGAAAGCGCAACCGTTGAGCTTTCGTGTTCAAGTTGATACGAACGGTACGATAAGATACGGGAAACTCTTGAACTGTCGAAAATTATACGTTGTTTTATACTGCTTTAATTTCTTTCGAGTAGCAGCTACCTGTGGAGATCACTGAAATATATTTAACAGTTATATGTTTTTCAGATTGAGTACAAAAACCTTATACCACACACATACATGAATAAAATGTCTGATAAGTGTAATTGAATTTGTTATAAATACGGTTTTATAAACAAACTGACATTTATTTCAAGAAATAAGCTCTTAATAGAATGTTTCGAATATGTAATGAACTCAAGAATGATATTATATGTATATTTTTATAATAAATAAAGAAAAACGACACGGAATAATGAATGCCAACAAATTTCATAAAGTTGTTAGAGCGGAACTTTTCTTCTTATTTCATCAAAGAATTAGAGAGATAAGAAAAAATATTTATTTTTAAATAGTTTTTTTAAAACTAGTTATGTTTGTAAACAACTACATCTGTGTCTAAAATATAATTTCCTTAATTATTAATAAGTCACGCACCTTTTTTCTACATTTTTATTCACATTTTCATTAAAAAAATAATCAAAACACACAACACGATTCTTTTAAAATATCCTTTCATGAAGGAAAATGTTTTGAATCTTACCATTAAAAAAAACAGTATACCAAACATGGATATGTATTTACAAAATATTTTTTTTCTGATTATTTAATTTTTTTTTAGCAGACAATTTTTTTCAAATCCTCTGGATGCAAAACTTATTTTTATAACTAGCCTCATTCTATTTCCTTTATATTTATAGAATATATAAATTCATATTTATTGATTTCCTTTGCGCACATCGCAAAAAATCATGAATTTAGAGAAAAATCACTTGGCAATTATTGAAAAAAATAGCCGGCCACTGGTGAAAGTTACTCGCTCAACTAGCCAGTCTGTATTGTGTTAACATGAAGACGATGAAATTACTTCTATCAAAAACAATAACGTTAGAATTCGGAAAATAAAAACCGCAATTATTTTCCTACCAACCCTAATACGATAAAAATCACGACACTTCTTTATATCTTAATGACTACCTATGATTTTGTTTAATACTCGACTAAATTCGCAAATAAAATCAATAACAAGAGAATATTGAATGGCATAAAAGAATACTTTTAAATTACACAATCTAAGACAATATCAGTTGACCGAATTTACAGTTACTCAGGAAGTTACTTCGAGAACGAATACGGCCATTAGCATGTGAATACACAAATATGTGTTTTACACGAATATTTCAAAGTATATATATATATATATATATATATATATATATATATATATATATATATATATAAGCTTAATAATATGCAGAGTATTCGTTTAACTGATTTTAATGAGACAAACACACGCTCTGGTATTTTACACTTCTATTAATAAATTGTACACGTTTCAAGTCGAAGACGTTCGTCTCGTTGTTTATCAAGTCGAAATTACTCAATTGTTACCTAGAATTCAATTAAAAACATATTCGAAATGTTCATTTTATTATTTAATAAGTAGATTAGTTTGAATATCCTTGGTGTGTAATCGAGTCTCATGAAGCGAACGACGACATTTAATTCACATTCAAGAATTTTACTGACATGATATTGTTAATGTATGTTTGTGTGAAGCGTATGAATGGAAGTTAATAACGAGATGAAATGTTTATTCTGAAAATGAAGAAAAGATGTATATATTACATATAAACAAGAATCAAAATGTCAGTAATTAATTATTGAACATTTATGATTAGAAAAGAAACGAGAGAGTAAAAAAATATAAAAATGAATTTAATCACAGTACTAAGTGCACAATTAAAACTCTTGCTAAAGTGAATTATTTGGATTGACTTTGCAAACGAAATTTCAGTAAATTAATTTCTATTAAAAAGAAAAAATGCGTAAAGGAACGATGGTCAAGTTGTACAAACCAGCTTTGTTAAATCTGCTAAAAAAAGCTCAACTGGATAGAAGACGATAACGATGACAAACATTGAATTGGCTCTGTATCCAGTGAAAAAAGATTTTTTTTATAGAAACGATGCATTGACCTACACAGTCAACAATTTAAAACCAGACAGAGAAGGTGTGAGAATTCTAATGAATATTTCTTATTGTTTTTCCAGCAGGACATTACTGGAAAGACATTAAGAAAAACAATTCAACTTAAAGTTCTTTAACTCTTCCCTATCTGACGATACAAATTTGAACTTAAAAATTATCAATATTTTAACGCTGGAATTCTTTGCCTACAGACAATTCTAGATGGAATTCTTTACCAGAAGTTACAATTCTAGATGTATTAGCATATTATTAACAGTGAGTGTTTGGATTAAATATGAAAGCATGCTTTAAACTAAATAATAATTTTATGTTTAACTTTTCCAACCCGGCGTCGTTTTAAATCTCTTCGTGGTGGTGCAGTAAGCATAATTTGCCGCTAACATTTTTCATGAAAATTACTATTTATAAAGTAACAGAAGAATTATTAATTAGTTGAACATCAAAGTCAATCCTTGCACCACAGATTAGTATCAACAGAACATAAGTATTATAAAAAAATAAAGAAATATAATTAAAAATACCACTCTACTTCATGTAAAACGTTTGGCGATCACTAAACTGACATTTATAGAAAAACGCATGCGTGCCAGGGTTGAGGTTGGTTTTGAAATAAATGAGAGAATTAAACCAATATTTTCGGTTTCTATAATTATTTTTTTAAATTCATTAGTGACAGTACCGAATAATAGATGATAATAAGTAAAATCAGTGTTCTGTGAGTGACAGAAAGAAGGATATTTGCAAATATAAATCAGCTGAATTTACTGCACCGGAAAGAGCGAGTTGAAAAATACAGACCAAAAATTAACCATTTATACTCAGAAGACAAGCTGTAATGCCCAGGCACTTAAAGGCGTTCCACTCATATGTCAGGTATCACTGCGCACATTTTATCATTTACAGATAAAAACTTTGATACTCGATCGTCCAACAGTGTTTATATCAAGTGTTTATACTTTTCTGTTTATCATACTCTTATCTTAATCCGTAGTGTACAGACTTCTAATCTACTGTATAGCCTAATTGCTTGGAGTGCAAAAGATGAACGAAAACTGTTTTTTTAAAATATTATTTCTCTGTGAAAGACAACAAAACCGTTTCTCACTGAAGAACTGTAAATATTATACAAATAATAAAAATGATATTTTCATAAAATAACGCATCGAATAATTTCACACATTACAAAACAGGTAATGATATAAATTAAAATAAGTACATTAATTATCTTGTTCATTTAAATTCACATTAACTGTTTTTTTTTTTTTTGTAATTATGATTGTTTTGAAAGGAGAAGGAATTAAAAGTGTTCTCTTAAAATATGTTTAATCTCCTGTTTTGTACACAGATGGATCTTTATTAAATCAGGCGATTTAATAAAGAATGAGTTTATTTACGAGAATTAATTTATTTTCATTTATTACATAATAATAAAAAAAACGTTTAAAAGATGACTTTAAATCCGCAGTCCTTATCCTCTAAAGTGCATTCTTTATGACTGCAACATGGTCTCACTGTACGCCTAATAATAAATGTCGTGCACCTCGCTCCGTCGATCTCAAAATAAAAAGTGTCGCCAGGCACAGACACAGACTGTTGAGTTATATAATTTACTGACGTAAGTCATGGTCTATGATTAGATAAACGACTTCCTAGTTAAAAGCAGCACGGATTAGAGGCAATAATATAATAAGTCGTTTGACCTAGCGCATGCATATGTGCTTAAGCGCTACCTAGACACGCGTGCCTGTCTATTCGACGCGACGAACGCTCAACCACCCTCGTCACTATACAGCGAGGAGGTTTGGAGTGAACGAACTGAAGAAGAAATCAGTTAACAGTGGGCGGACTCACCAGTGAGCCAGTTCGGCCGACCGCGCTGAGAAAATCGAAATTTGACTGTCCGTGGGTCGATATTAAGGATGCCAATGTGCATATGTTGTTTAAACATTCACAGTTTTTTTATATAATAATAAATAAACATATATAAAGATTTATCTTGAATGTCCACCTTCGCGTCGCATTTGTTTGTCGTGGATCTATGTATACTTTAATTGATAGGTTGTCGTCGAAAGATAATTATTCTCCCTATATGTACAGCATTAATATTTATGTATGATGCGAATAGTTTTTTTCAACTCAATAATATCCGTCCGTTTGGTGACTCAAAAGCAGATTGCAGACCTGCTGATTCGCGTCTACTCTCGTATTTGTAACGCAACATTAAGAATGAATACAGCAATACATTAAAATAATAACAGTGTATACGTACAAGTCAAATTTCATACAGCTCGCTTTTATTTTATACAGATGATAAATTATAGAATCTATTATTCGAGGAGCTTTTTTATGTAACACGCTTTTATTACATTTCTGTCGTTAAAGCCGTTTAGAGACATGTTCTGGAAAATCCACGAGCGCCACATTATTACATTTTTGTTCTGAATTGAGTGAATGCAAAGTGAGGTGAAAACATTGTTTATTACGTTTTTTTTTTGTCGGCCAGTGTAAAACAATCAACAATTTTCGACGACACGCATTTTTACTCACACGTTCATATTTTATACGCCTTTTGTTCTCGGACAGCCGCACGTACTTCAACAGGTAACACAAAAGAACGAAAGTGAGAACTGTGGATATACCTACCTACTACAAACGTATTACACGTCTACAAGGTTCGGTCAGAAAGTAATAAGATACAAACACATAGAGCGGAATTGACTTTTTGTGTGTGTTGTGTGCGTTAAACGTCCGTGTTGTGTTTGAATTTTCAACAAATCGTTTCTTTGAAATACGTTTCAAAGAATTATAACGAATAATAACAGCTCTTATATTTTTAGCTTTAATACAAAAATATAACAGATTTCAATCAATCACCAGATCAAACAAAAAAAAAAAAGAAAACAATTTAACATTTACAATAAGTTGTATTTCAATATTACCTTCTTACTTTAATATGTAACGTCTCTTACATATACAAAAAATATTACAAAAAGGAAAATATAAACTTTGTTTACCGATTTTTAAAAAAAATTGTTCCATGAGAATACAAAGAAAATTAATAAAAATTATCGAGAACAACAATTTTTTATGAAATCATTTCAATGTTCCATGCGAATTCTGAATCTTGAAAGAATAGAAAATTTAAAAAACATCAAACTTACTCAAAATGAAGAGAAACGTTTAATACACAATCTAACGTATAAAATTAAATACATTTAAGAGAACTCCATCCTCCACTCGTTGAGCACCTACCTCCCCAGTGGGGAAGGATGCGCTACCGCTCGATAACGCTCAATCCCCCCTAACAAATAACAGAAATTAATAAATAACACCCATCAAATGTAAATCATAATTTTTATTATAATTTTTTTCAATTAATTAAGGTAAAGATCATTCGATCACGCGATCCATAGTAATCAGTCATAACACCATGTGACAGATATCAACCAATCAAAACACAAATCACGTAACTAATATCAACCAATCAGAGGATAGTCACAGGAACAGCATCACTGTTTAATTTTTAAAATATAGAAATGATTAGCTTTATTGATACAAAACTTGCAATAAAAAAATCTTACTAGAAAATAAAAAATATGTAAGGAAGGTCACTACAATAAACAAGTAATAAAGATTTCAGTTTCGATTTAAAGAAAAATTTTCAAATATTTTTAGACGGTTTAATTATTTTTGCATAAATTATATAGGTGTTTGATAAGTTCGGTAAATTTCTATCACGTGGCACCACCAATCATTCAATTTATTTTATGGTTTCGTTTCAAAGAAAATCAGGCTTTAAATTTATCTAAAACAATGTATTTATATATAAAATAAAGATTGTTTTATGTAACATAAAACCACTTCCCATCATCGTTGCGAATTTTTAAAGCATTGGATATAATAAAAATCATATAAAATATTTTTTCAGTATAAAAACTGCATTCATAAAGACATTGATTACAGAATTTAGGTCTGATACGGAAATTGCTGATAAAATTTTACAAGCATTCTGTTTGAGTGTTGAATAATTTTTGTACAGGAGGGTTCAGTCTGTATTAAAGAAAATATTGAACTGATGGGTTTAAAATTGAATAGAAAATTTAACAAATTACTCTCACAAATAAATACATCTTTTTTCATTTCACAAACCACAAAATAATTTTCTAGTCAAATCGTTATTAATCGTTTTTATTTGTTGATTGGTATTTCGATAACGATTTCATCATTTCCAGAGGACCAAAGTACAGTAATATCTATTTTATGATTTGTGGAGTGGAAAAAGAGTTCAAGTGAATTTAGCCAGTGTCATAAATTCTGACAGAAGATATATATATATTGAAAAAATAACAATTATAAAAATAATCAGAATTTTCCATTACTTTATTATTATTGATTTATTTGTTTCTTTTTAATATACGTGGGTCGTTTGGTAAATTTCTATGAGAAGACGCCACCATTTATTTGTTAACGTCACGGCTATCGAGTATCACTTTTCAAACTAGCATAAGCGAAGTTTCGGCCAGAAGCGACACGTTGTTCACTTTCTACAGATGTTTGGAGCGAGCATTGTAGCGGTTACCGCAAAAATGGAAAAACTAGCAGGAATTTTTGCGTCGATTCGTCACCGTGGGCGAAACATGGATCCGCCTGAATCGAATCAGCAGTCAAAGTAATGGAAAATGGCGTGAAAGTGCACCGAACAAGGCGAAAACCGTTTTGTCGACTGGGAAGGTGATGGCCACTGTTTTTGGATTCTCAAAGAATCATCCTGATTGACTACTTAACGAAACGAAAAATGATAAAAGGGAGGATGTCGTCAAATGAGGATGTCGTCGTCACCATCAATGCTTATTTGACAGACTCGCTGGATCAAGTATTTAGCCCTCAATGGAGACTATGTTGAGAAATAAAATAGATTTTTTTCCAAAAATACTTTTTTAACTTTGTTTTTACCATACTTATCAAACGGCCAACGTAGATTAAAAAAGAAACAATTATAAAAAATCCAATCAATTTATTTTTTTAAAACAAAAAAAAACAAAACATTAATAACAGTACATCCAGTTCGTACTTTCCAACCGTCCTCACCAAATATCCATATATAAATGTACATAACTCCAACTTGTACCCGCCGCCGCCGTACGCACTACACACAAGTGTTCAAATTCACATATATAAAAGTTTAAATGTATGTGAAGGTCGAACAAGATTATAAAATATAAAGGACAGGGTACGTATCAACAACAACCTTTCGTAACCTTTCTTTTTACAGGTACTGCTACTTGAATACATAAATTCGGAAGCTTGTCATATAAATGCACGTCGTGCAAATTCAGTGTCTTTTACTTGTTTTTCAGCAGAAATGAAATGGACCCGCCTCAGAACGCTGACAGTGTTGTATAATTTATAGTGGTTTCTTGAAAATGTGTGTACGGCGAGCGTTTGTTGCATGTTATTAAAACGAACTGGACCTGCAATATACTATACGTACACATTTCACGTTATTATTGTTTGTATGTCGATAATAAACGAGATTCGTTTTCTATTATATTGGTGTATAATTCTGACTTGTAGTCAGTCGGGCGTAAAAAGTGACCGCAACGTTTGCGGTTAATTGGTCGAACGAACGGTCGAGAATTTCAATTCAAGTTGAACTGTCAGCTTTCATTAGGACATTGAAACGAATATTATCTGTCACCTAGTAACCAATTAATTATCTATATTCAGTTTTGAGTGGCACGTCTTTCATATAAATGAATTTCTGTCGAATATTGTGCGGTAAATCGCAGGATTAGAAGAGACACAACGACTAGAACGAAGACAATCAATTCGTACTCACTAATAAATGAAACACCGATTCACCTCAATAGTATTTTATTTTAAAGAAATGAATTTCAATAAGTGTTATAAGAAAGATAAAATAAGTAACTGATATAAAAATACTTGAATTTTAAATCCCATCTTATCTAATCAAATAAAATATTTACATTTTGATAAAATTTATCATGAAACTGTTAATTATATCTAAACATTATTTTTTGATATCTCTACACACTGACGCCGATAAGAAGATTATCTTAAGAGGGGAATTAATTTTTGTTCGTGTAAAAATAACTCGTTTCAAAGTAGAGTTTTTTCTTTGCAGTGGCATGTTATTATATCGGGTCTGAAGTACGAGCAGGGAAAAAAATTGAAAAAATGAAAAATATTTTAATAAAATATATTAAACCAGAGTGTTTCTTTTAAATATAAAAAATTAATAAAACGAATTTATATGAAATTATTTTGGTGTATGGCATCCCTTGAAACACTGAGGCATACATAAAGTAACATTACAGTCGGAACACCAGAATCTCAAATCTTTCGAATAGCACGAAGTGCATCTTCTGGTTACATTTGCTCTTGAATTGTTGTTGGAAACATAATCGAAAAAATGTCTTCCTACTAATCTAAATAGCTTCGCCGCCAACGAAGGACGTCTCGTGTTAGTAGAAGTAGCCTATGATTTGTCCACCTTTCAACACCTGTTTCCACTGCTTCAATGAGAAAATGTAATTTGTCAAGGCGACCGCCACCTTTCTTACACATTTTACATACAAACTAGCAAAGCATTGAGATAGGTATTTTGTGTAAATGCTCCCGTATTGTTTCATCATTTACTTTGAACAATCCTGCACGCTGTTGACACGTTACACTGGAATTTGTTTCAATCATTCTCTGATTCGTTGACATTTAAATTTGATGGTCTACCTGATCTGGTCTCGTCTTTAAAAAATTTTCAGTCGGGGATGAATTCATTAAACCATCTCTGGGCCGTTCTTGATGCAACTGTCTTTTCTCCAAACGCAGTACAAATTTTTTGCAGTTTCTGTAGCGTTAGTCCCAAGTTTAAATTCATAAAGCAAACACGCACGTACTACACTATTTTTCAGACATTTTTAAGGGTTAGAATTATTCTTTAAATTAAAGTGGACAGTTTGAGATTTATTTAAAACACATGCCAATATTATTGATAAACAATTCTTGGAATTATTGGCGTTATAACAACGACAAAACTTTCTTGGTTACCTAATATATAAATATATATATATATATATATATATATATATATATATATATATATATATAATGAAGATGAATATTAATCGAGAGTCGAACAAATTTTTATAATTATCGAAAAATCATCCATGCATCGCACAGACCAAATGTGATCGTTTATCAAAAGAAAAATGACTATTTTCAGTATATTTATTAATAAGTAAATCGATCGTACCCCATTGAATCGTACGTTAAAAATACTATATAATCGAACATACGTGCATTCAATATAAATACATAAAGTTCCCTTCGGCTCGACGCAACCGGATGTTATCGTTCGACATCACTAAAAGGACTCAAGGGTGCATACTCACTAGTCTAGTGTATCGTTAACAGTAGACGTTGTGTCCACTTCATATACTTATTAAAAAAGAAAAAAAAATGGAATATTGGAAAGAGAGCGACTTATACAGAGACTTCGGGTCGGTCGGGCGTTGTTTGTTAGTTGGTGTCTACCTATGTGAGACGCTTCATACGATACGCTTCACAGAGCATGCATTAATATCCCGGTATCGTGGGACATGTGGTAAGTTATAGTTGTTGTTCACTTACCTATCGCTACACCTATATCCTATGCTATTGAAATATTTTGTTTTAGTTACATATAAAGTCATGTTACTTCTATAATGCGACTCATAACTTTTACATGAATATTGAAAGGATTAGAGAACTTTTAGATAGGATTTAGGTGAAATAATATTATTGTGTGCATCGTCCTGTACGATTTTAATCCACAGTCCGAAGCTACGTAAATTATTAACCATATATAAGTTTTGAATACCGTACGAATGTGATTTTTTTATTAGTGAATGTATGAGAATGCGGAAAGTATTCAATGAGATCCGCTTAAACAGTTTCCTGATAATAATCGTTTTCAATTTTTAATAAACGACTTTCGATTGGACTTTAACATTTGGTATTTCTTCGATATAAAATTTTATCTATTTTGATTCAGTGTTTTCTCATTGAGGTTCTTTATTTTTTCCGTTTATATAAAATTGTCCTAAATACATTTTTTTTTAAATTTTTTCGAATATTAAAACGATAGTTATTTTTTTCAATTACCAACATTGATTGAATGAGTATAGAACGAAAATAAACGGATATTTTATTAATACGACATCTACTTCTAAAACGATAATATTTATTAGTTTTAAATAAAATTTAAACAACCATATTCTAAATCAATGAATTCATCAGATTCAATATCTTTTTTTCTATTCTCATAAGTTAAAATTCTGATAAAATGATAGATGTTTGACAAAAGAAATAAATAAAGGACAAGTATTCAGGAAAATGACTACAAGGAATGCTTCCAGAAGCAGAAATGGGACTAACAAGTGATATATTTTAATCAAAATGGATGATTTTAACGAAAAAACATAAAATAATGGAACATTTTTGTTATAAACGTTGTAAAGGAATTCATTAGAGATGAGTTTGATTTATAGTTTTCGTTCTATTTTTAAGTATATATGTTAATTAATTTACTATGAAAACTTTTACAGACCGTTTAAATCACCAATCCCCTAAGACTAAAAATATAAATATAATAAAATAAATATAAGTAAATAATATATATATATATATAAATAATAACAACTGTCTGTGTGACAATAATATATATATATATATATATATATATATATATATATATATATATATAAATAATATAAATATAATAAAATAAAAATATAATCTACTAAAGAATTACAAAATTCACGTTTTAATCTATCAACCATCATATTCATGGTCAGTTAATGTAGGTTGAAGTTGATTTGATGAAAATTAATATCTATGGATCTTCATGTCAAAAAATTTTGATTTTTTATCTATGGAACTATATAGTTTGGTACTGTGGTTAAATTTAATTTCATAAAGAAATTTTTCATTCATCTCCAAATTTTTGCTGTCTCTTTTCTGTTTATATATTTAGTTTTTTTTTTTTTTGATTTGTGAGGCTAGTGACAAATTGATTTGTGAAATGTAGAACTATTAAAAGAGTTCAATTTATCTATTTCCTTATTTTTTGTTTTAGATCATGTATGGTTAATATTAGAAAAAAACTGAATAAGTTTAGAACCACAGAAAGAATATTTAAAAGAGTTTATCAGTTTTTATAACATACAATTGTGGCTTGTATATTATGAAGTGGAGGCTGATTTAAACATCTACTATAAATACATTTAACACAGTAATCTTATAAAAGTCTCTTCATCTCTTCTAATTGGAAGAATTCTGGTCTCTTTTCCATATCTATTCAATGTATTTATCGATATCTTTTCTTCTTTAGATATTTTTTGGATATTTCTTTCCTTTTTTGATTCTCAATTAGTTTTTATTCACAATCTGTTATCATTTTCTCTTGTATATCTTCATATCCTTCCTACTTCTATTTTAAACTATTCTTCTTATTAAACCAGTATTTCCTATTTGTTTTCATAATGATACACTTTTTCGTCATCTCTTTATCTTTCCAAATTATTTCTTCGATATTTCATACAACCACATACATACTTCCATAATAAGATGTGAAAAAGGTTTCTTATAAATCTTCGACACTTAACAATCTACAAGTTTTCTGAAATAAAATGACAGGTTACGCAAACATACATATACAGACTACTATTTTATTAATAAATCTAAACTGTCTATTTTTAAACTAACATTTGTTTCCTATCTATCCCAACCCACTACTTATACAATTTCAGGTCAATGCCATAGAGTATCTAGAAAAATATAATTATAATATTTTACAGCATGAGAACAGTGAAGCGAAACTACCAAAACAATAAATCTTTTTTTATATGAAAAAGAGAAAAGCGTAATATATAACTAGATAAACGACGAAATAATGATGTGGCATTGTATTGTAATCTAGAGAGATGAATAATCATATATACAAGTTCATTAAATTTCTTAACTACACTTCTGTAAAATAAATAGTTTTTTTTGTCATTCTCATATGCATAAATACACACACACACGCATATATATATATATATATATATATATATATATATATATATATACTACTCTAAAGAAAAAGGTTTGTGAATTTCTATTATAAAAGAACTGAGAAAACTCAACAAGCAGGGGACGAAGCGTTCTTGAATATATATATATATATATATATATATATAATTTAGGAAATAAATACGTTGTATGTATTTAAAGTAGAACATTCAAATGAAATAGCAATCGGATGTAATCAAATCTTTATCCGACGCAATTAAATTGCTTCTAGTTGGTAGAGTGCATATAAATAAATGCACATAAATAGACCATATAAAAGTCATTACATGCTGAAAAGAAAAGACCAACTTGTACAGAGTCAATTGAGACCGGTGTTGGTAGTCTACAAGACAATAATATAAGACACGATTGCCTCTTGAAAATGCAGTGCAAGTTGCGATCACGGAAAGGTTGTATAAAGTTTTTAGGTGTGCACGACTAGACCGCTCGATTTGCGAGCGGCGTATCGGGGCCAACGGAGGCCCCGACGCTTACATAACACGTTCGTTGTATGCACGGAGCGAGTGAGCCCCATTTGCGGCGACCGGCGTACAAACAAACGTCGAGCAAATAAATATCAAATGAAACTAAACACGACGCGACGAGAGGTGAACAGATTGTATGAAATTTACATTTTTTTCCTCGTTTTTTTTCACTCTCTCTTTGTGCAAGGTACCAAAACGTGCCGGTGGATTTTATATAATAGAGAAGAATAATACCTGTTGATGTACAATACAAATGTGTATATATATATATATATATATATATATATATATATATATATATATATATATATATAATGTGTAAAAAAATAATTCGGTGCCTTTACACTGAATCAATCATAACGCCGTTGCACGTTAAACTATTTTCTTATCGTTTTAGTATTTTTAAGTGTCAAACTCTACATTTAAAAATACTACATATATTGGCCAAGCAATTGACATAACCTCGCAAAACAGTAGTGAGCGCGATGAAGTCCGAAAAGCAACATATTAGGCACTCCACACTTTTCGCACTTCAGTTGAAAAAAATCCTGCCAAAGCAGCGGAAATGATTTGTTCAGCTTTGGTGAAAGATATTGTGACGCATAAGTCACAACCTGACTGATACCCATTTTAAATCATAAGTGATCCGAAATCTTCATCGACTCAGCGCAGTAATTTTCTTTCGACAAGAAATGCATCAGATATCCGACAGATAGAACGAAGTTATACAAAATAACGGGGGATATTTGGGACGTTGAAATGTATTCAATTTTTTTATTTAAAAAGACACGAAATTAGCTTGTAAACCTAATAGATCTGAATTTCAATAAACATTTTCAAGATTTTCATAAATCTAAATCATAAAAGTGCACACAAGATGCTTATTAAGCCCGAAATGTTTTTATTGTTTTATTTCTTAACTGTCTATATTAATGTGCCTAATTTAATTTTACAAAATTATTATTCTCACTCCACAAACCACAAAGAAATTTCTGATCAAAAATCTTCAATAAATGTTTAATTATTAGATTTAATTGTAGTTTATGCGTATTTCTATGGTGATAGTGCCACTATCCGAGCGCTAAGCCACAGGAAAATCTATTTTCTGCACGTCAAAAAATCTGATCAGATTTTTTTTGTACTTTATCGTTCTAAAATGATGGTGCTCCCATTTAAATCCGAATAATCAATAATTAAAAATGATCAATAATCAACTATCAAACATTTTTTATTAGAACAATGTTTATAGTTTGTAAGATGGGACAATAATTGATTTATGAAAGCGTAATCATAGTATAAACAGTTTATGTGACACTAATCTTGACAATTTGCGTTATAGTTTCAATTTTAACTAGTACCTTAAAAAACTACATCAAAATAACCGATTTTTTTTATAGAGAAGTCATAAAAACAGCCATTATACCATTTTAAATATAACAAACTATATACCAAAAATGAATGAAAAAAGTCGAAAATTAAATCAACAAAATAGATTTTTTTAGACCATATACTTTTTGTGGTACATTACAACCTAATTTTTTCCATTATAAAATACATGGTGTAATCGATAAAGAAAGATTTTTTTGTTATATCTTTAAACTTACTCAAAGTTCATATTTGCTAAACACTTGAATCAAATGAATAATCATTTCTGAATGACTGACAAAACTCAAACAGATAATTGATAAACAGTGACAGGTTTAAGTAAATATTAATATACTAAATGAATGGAACTTATTTACCCACCTTTCATACAAAACAACACTATCTACTGTACAGAACTATTCTAAAAGTTTTATTACGTGCGTTATAAAAATAAAATCGAAGTATTTACGGAAAAATAGATTTTCAGTACAAATTTTTTATTTCCTAAAAATTTTTTATTTCTTACAGCTCTGTATGATTTTTTTGAAATATGTTTTTTTGAAATAAAAGAGGTCAAAAACAATCGCCGAATAGTCATGATGGTTGGAGTAGGGAGGATTTTGCTTTTATGAGATTAAAAGTAGGTCTCTTCAGCAGTATATATACCACAAGTTACAAGTCATTCCAAGTAGTAGTATTCAATTTATCACAATCTTGCTTTTACCTCTCTCCCCACAAAAAAAAACATGAATTTTGGAAGATTTGGAAGTCATCGTTTCCATGAACACGTTTCCAACGTAATCCCCAACAATATTGATATAAAAAAATAGAAGTAATACAAATCAGGAGAATGCTTTCAGTGTTACATCGAAACCGTGTTCTCAGAGTAACTGAATTTATGAACAGAAACCGTCCATTGAATTAGTTTTCAGTAAGAACAGCGAAGCACAATCTTCACATTATTATGTATACAAGAGGAATCCCTGTTTATGTCAACCAAAATAGTATGATGGAAACATTCGTGCTATATGAGGGTTGCCCAAGTTTATTAAGTCGTACTATATCGAAACCAGAATAAGAATATCATGTTATAGGATAGCTTTCACAATTTTTGCAATGTACTATATCGGAACCGTGTTTTGAGATATTTTTATTTATTACAGTAATAAAATTTAACGGAATAAAACAACCTTAAAAACTTGTGTTCATATTAAGAAAAATTAAAAATTATCGTCATTCTTTAGAATGTTATTATTTTGTTGTTCATATTCAAACGTGTTAGTTAAATCAATTACATTTTTTTTTCAATGAAATGTTAAATGATTCTTGATTTTTCTTAACGAATAAAATCTGTTTTCTTTTAAGAAACGTACAAGATACTAACTGGCTCTATGTAATGAATAATGGATTTATCTGAAGATCTTTACGCAGAGCATCTCTATGAATAAGAGAACATCTTGAAACATTTCTGTAAGAAAAGAGCACCGGTCTTCGTTATACCATCGCGAATAAGTCTCTGAATTAATTTCAATTTACAAAATAACAATATGCACGAACACTGCAGATTCTTTTTAATACCGCCTCGGCAATATTAATTATTGGCATTTTTATTGTACATTGCTTATTAATTTACGAATATGTAAAAAAACGTATACAGCGTGAAATACGACAAGAAAACAAGATAAGCTCTTAAAAGTGAACCGAGGCGAGTAACTTTTTTAATAGGATTACACGAAATATCCTTAAACTTCCTGTGTACATTAAAAATAAACGCTTCCGTAGAAATTTCGTATCTTAACATTCCTGTACGCTCGCATGTACGTTTGTGGATGTACGTGTTATGAAATGTGCAAAATAGACGGGCATATCTCATCTGTTCGATAATAGATAAATAAATAGATCTGTGTTTAGACAGTTGCGGCTGAGTTACATATGATCGAGATTCGTGGCAGAAAAAACTAATTAATCAAACGCGACGTTATCGTAATTAATATCTTAATTGAAATGTACAGAATCGAGCGGCGGTGTCTGAAAAACGTGACAGAATACAAGGAACGCTTAAGTTGATGACACGTTGACGAAACTGTTCAAACATAAATGTTCAATGTCATCGAGTCGTTGCTCATTAAAGTAATGGAGATAATTATGTAGTAATTATAAAACAATTTCGATGTCTATTGACCCGTTGAAATTATTTCAAGATTGCAATCTGGTCAATACTATCAGATTGGTACGAAAATCAGTGCGGTTTTCGTTTTCTGAATTCTAACTTTAATTTTTTTTTTCAATGAAAGTGTCGTTTCATCGTGTTTATGTTAATATCGTTTTAAAGTGCCATTTTTCGGTCTGTATTTTCGTAGTATCAACTTTGGTTTTATTATTAATTTTGTTTCAAATTGGAATGTTGAATTAAAGATGAAAAAGAAGTAAATAAAGCGTGTTATTACATGAATTAAAAACGCGTGACAAAGTAGCAAAGGCTGCTCATAAACTAAACGATGATTTTGGTGTGGATACTATTAAGGAACGTACGGTGCAATGGCGGTTCCAAAATTTTCGTGCTGAAGATGATAGACTGATTCCAACTCTTTAAATATTTTCTGTAAAATTGATTTTTCTGACAATTGTAAAATGGCGTTCCTCTTCTGAAAATTTGCCAGGATGAGCACTTACTCCACCAACATATCCTTCTAAACGCATATATATATATATATATATATATATATATATATATATATGTGTGTGTGTGTGTGTGTGTGTGTGTGCCAGTAATTATGACAGTGAACAAGTCAAAAACTGAAAAAAAAAATGATTTCCTGATTTATTTCTTATTACAATTATTAATACTTTTTAAATCTAGAACACTAAGTCATTTATTTTTCGATATACCTTGTTTTACTAGAAAAATGCACGTACCTATCTGATTTTCGTATAAAACTATATTTATTTTAAAGTTAAATACCCCTTAAATTAAGTCAACTTCTTTGCTTCACGCTCTCAAACAAACAAGTATATTGGCATTGGAAAAATTTTTTTTAGAGAAATCAATTACAAAGACAACGAAAATGATTAAGGGAGAATCTGTTTATGGGTTGAAACTATAATGGATCAGATTTCTAAAAATGCCCCTTATCAGATGTTTTAGATGATTGTGCAGAATTTTAGATTTTAGATCTTCCGCACAAAAAAGGGCGAAAATATACGAAAAATTTCAATTATTTCCACTTTATGCGAGTATCCGACTATTTACAAAAGGATATAATGGAAAATAACAAACATATGGATATAATGGATCTGTTACCGTACATTCCGCCAATTTTCCATAAATATTTTCGTACTCTCAAAACATCACGAAAAGAAAATACCGTTATTGAAGAAGAAGAAATTTCTAGTATTATTCTAAATTAACATGATCATAATTACAAAATATAAGTGAATACTGTTGTTTATAACTTCCTTTTTTGAATAAAACTGAAATATTTCTTGTTATAAGTCATTTTTAAAATGTTTGAATAAATTTGAAAATAGTCTAAGTCATATGAACTATCAAAAAACATATTTTTTTCACGAAACTCGTAAAAATTTATCATTACATGAAAGATTTACATTACAACAGTAAATACTTTGGAAAATATTTTGTTACATAATGGAAAAATAGTTTTTTATTACACACAAACGTCTAAACATCTCAATACGAAAAATGTATGACTTGCTGCCACTCTCATAATTACCGGAATATATATATATATATATATATATATATATATATATATATATATATATATATATATATATATATATATATATATATATATATTTGTAACTAAAAAATAGATTTTATTCATTTCAAACCCTGACATGGAGACAAATATCGCTATCTGTGTTTCAAAAACATTTACACACAATCAAAATGTAATGAAAACGTACACAGCCCGTTGCAAACTTCAAAGTACAACAAAATACAGCTACAAATTACAAATCGATACGTTTTTTTCCTCTGCGAACGAGCGTTTTCAAAAACAAATCTACACGCATTTCCGTGCCACAGCGTTGTGACTAGTTGTGTTGTTAATTAGTTAAATAAAAAAAATGAACTGGCCTTTTTTCGACTGGAAATAATGAACAATATGTGTGAATTTGTTTAGTTTAATACACATGCGAGTGCGAAGGACGTTGTCGAGCTATGACGATCCATTTATCATTGCGTGGACATTGTTCAAACGCGCGTCCGAATGGAAAAAATATGATCGATAATAAATTATGTTTAACGGTTATTTTAATATGCAAATGAATTTGATCAAACAGATGGTACGGTAGACCTGTAATCGATTCCGTTGTACATTTGTCATTTTTTTATTAAGAAAAACGTTTTCCGATTGTTATAAAAAATCTTCAAAAAAAATCTTTTTTCTTTCCAAAAAAAAAATAATACCTAAAACTAAAACATCTTTTTTTTCATTAACAACTAAGAAATCTAGTAGTTTATAACACCTACAGATCGTGATATTTAGTTTTTTTTAAAAAAAAAACAAATAGAAAAAAAAATAACCTGTTATTAGCTGCTCTTTAAATATTTGTTCTTTCTTCATTTTATTTTCGAAAAGTTACAATATTAATTAATATACAATTAGGATTTTTATATACATTATTTTATCTATTTTAATTAATTTTACAGTTACCAATTAAATTAGCAACTTATGATCTATTTTACTTGTATTTCATTAATTAATTCTAAAATAATACAATTTGTTGTAACAAATTATTTTCTTCATTCTACAAATCTAGAAACGTTTTCTAATCAACAATGTTCTATAAATGACTTCTGATCATTTTTCAAGGACTAAATTACAAACAAAACTCTATGATGAGAAATAAGTCATTTGTGAATATGATTTTGGTTATGTCAGAACAGTATTAACACTTGTTCTCTTCTAAAATCCACGAGCTTCAAATTGAACATCAGTTCCCGTCGTTATTTCTACATTTATTTATTCAGAGAAGCGAAAGAAATATATAGAGATATACAATTAAATCTACAAGGTCAGAACTATATTTTTGAGACTATTTTATGATTTGTACGATTTTTTTAAAAAAAATATTCATTAATTAAAATATTACAACAAAACAAATAAGAAAAAATAAGTGAGAAAAAGAACATTATCTGATTTTCTAATAAATAATTAGATCAGCCTGTATATTTGTTTAATAATGGATCTACTTGTTGAGTTAAATAAGAATTTTTGCAAAAAAATTTTAAATTTAAACATAGTTAAAGATGTGTTTTTTTTTGATCAAAAGGCAGCTATTATGTGTCACACTTGTGTTTTTAATACACGAGTGATTTAATGACTTAGTGATTTCTTTCCCTGCGAATCACATAAATTATCATCTATGAATAGTTTCAGGTCTTCTTCAGATATCAATTTGCTAGAAGCTATCAATAGATACCTGAAGATATCGCAAATGCATAAACGTGATCATAGGTATAGAAAGTAAGCAATTAAAATGAATTATTGTAGATTAATATTAACAATATTACCTTTTACCTACATCAATGCCATGCACGTTTATACGGTTGTTTTACGAACGAAATTGTCACTATTGTTGATTCTCATAATGATTTCTCAGATGTGTGCAAAAAACACACATCAACTAGTATATCAATAAATATAATAAATAATATTTCATTTTACCGACTTTAAAAAGACACACAGACATAAACATTGATTTCAGATTATCAGACTTCAATGGCTGTTACTAATGAGTTTTCTGACTTTTAATATTATTGATCTTTTTCAGAGACCGAGTATAACAATGTCATTTAAATGCTTATGATTATCAAAGTAATTGAAAAAACATTAGATTACAAATATTATCGATACACTATAACATACTCTAATAACCGATAATTATATATATATATATATATATATATATATATATATATATATATATTTTCATACAACAATAAGGGAGTAATAATGTATTATGAAGATAGTGTATCTAATCAGATAACATTCTCAACAGAAGGTAAATATATGGCTTGTATTAATGATTAAATTTTTATTATAAAAAATGTCTCCATTGTTTGAATTGAAAACTATTTTTTATACAAAATTTCTGTACTTTTAGAAAAATATATCTGAATTTGTATATAGAAAAAATACCTTGTTTTCCCAAAAGAAATTTTTTTGATGTAATTACAGTTGTTGATACTTTTGCTAAATTCACTCTCATAAATGAATTATTAGTCCACAGAAACGGCAGATATTGTTTCCCGATAAAAATATTGAGTAATTGATTGTTAATCACTTCTTATTTGAACTTATTTGTATTTCAATATCAAGCTTAGTGGAGTTAAAATATGCCTGAAGACTTCACATGTATGACGACATAATATGTTGAAATATCAAGACTGGAAATACTTAATCATTCGATATCAATGGCATTAATATTAGAAGATTAATATAAAGAAGAAGACTATACAATGACAAGCGGAAATTGTTTGTAGTTTGAGAACTTGTATATATGAGGAAAAATATGCTTGTAAAAGTAAAGCTTGCCACAGTACAAGAAACCATATTATAAGAAAAACTAGAACATTATTCCTATTTAATATAATATAATAATAATAAAATCTTGAATAAATGATTACACAATAAACAGGTTCCGCTGCACTTGTCGAAGACCAGGTGCTTAATGACAGACGCTTAATTGTCTATGACTAAGTAGGTATAAATATGGTCAATGTAACGTGGGTATCCAAAATTTGTTTGGCCGTTCAGCGTGGAGAACCCTTCGCAGGTTGATTTTTAAAGGTCTGTGAATAAGATCCAAATACACTAATCGAATCAATTGTAATAGGAGATGAAACAATAGTCTTTCACTATGATCCACCGTCTAAAAGAGAATCCATGGAATGGCGTCGAGCAAGTGAACAATCCCCAAGAAAAACTAAGATGTCTCAATCCAAAATAAACATCATACCCACAAATTGTTGGGACTACAAGGCATTTTATAATAGATTTTCAGGACCGAAATACCACTGTCACTGGTCTATATTATGCAACATTGTTGCATAAACTTCTGAACACTATTCGCTAAAACGTGGAAAACTAACAAAACGTGTGCGCTTGTTGAACGATAATAATTAAATATATAAATAATTTAATAAATAATTTAAAATAATTTAATATATATATATATATATATATAATCAAAATTATCTACAAAAAATACAATATTGCAAAAAATAATCTATCTGTGATACTAATTATATAGACATAATAAGTTTTAAAAAACATGTTTTTTGTTTCAGTCGGTTCATGTGCAGACATAATTAACAAGTGGACGAGCAAGGAGCAAAGCCCCTAGTATTATAAAAGAAAACATTTCTCCATTCTAAAACAACTAGTTACAATCTATAATATTAATTTATAATATTGTTTAAGAAAATTCTTAATTTTGTAGACCCAAACATCAAAATATATTATTGTTTGTAAGTAATATGATTTTTTTGTGAGAGGAATTTGAGTTTTTTTCACAAAACAGCATTCTTAACGTACCTGGAAAGATTATTCATAAAAATCTTATATTGAAAAAAAAAATCAATTCCTTTGGTATTTTTTTCCATATTGGTACAATCTGATTTGAATTGGTTAAAGTTCCAATGGAATGAGAATATATTCCGATGTAGAAACGTCTATGAGGTAAAACTTAAAAATAAAAACTATTTAAAGAACTGGTATATTATACAAAAAGTAATATGAGAAAAAAATATAAAAATATTCAAATTTCGATCCGTCCGCTACTTTTTAAAATTAAGATTTCGAAACGAGCGTTCAAAACTAAACTGACATTTTGGATAGTAAAAGTAATTGATTAAAAAAATATTTGAATAATTATATAACATATCTTATAATTTAAATACATTAAAATATATTAACATAAGTGCGAAACGTTCATATGACGAGTTGCATCCGAAAGAAAAACAATAAAAAGATTACATTTAAATGTGATCGGGTACGAGAGAACTAACATTTCAATGGCCATTTACACGTTCATTAAAAAAATGAAGAAAAAGCGATCGAGACAGGAACTGAAGGTGATGTTTATGTTGTCAGTTTGATTTCAGCCATGTGATTTCGCTGTTGGGCTTATTGAACTGAAACACTCGATGCGGTCACGCGATATACATTTTTTCCTATAACTTGTGAGCAAGGGGATCGCTCGCTGTCGGCCTTTTGCATATATTCTTTACGAGAGACATTATCTCGACTTTTTGACAAATATATATGTACGTTTGTCAGATTTGATCAACGCGAATGTTTCTCTTTCCTGTGTTTCAGTTTTGGAGATTTTTTGCAATTTATTGATAATGTGACTTTTTACCACTTTTCACTTTAAATCAATATCACCGAGTAATATATATTACAATATAGGAAACTCACAAGTAAAATAATACATAACTCTAACGCATCTGTAGGACTGCGTTGAAATAACAATACAATTAGCTAAATGCCCATTCCCTTTTACACTGTTATCACATAACTACAGGCAACCAATGATGTTACTTTCTTTAATGATTACTTTTTAATCATTCATGATAATTTAATAATAATAAAAAAAAATCGCAGAACTAACTTAATTCGAACATACAGTTTACCACAGACCTAAGAAAAAAAGAATTGATGATTATTTTATATCGCAATTAAATTACAGTCACTATAGCAAATTGCAAACGTCTAGACAGTGGATCGCAAAGGGTTAATAAAAATATATCCACATACAACAAAAAAATAAACACAATAGAACACAATAATGTAAGTGTGTATATGTTAATAATGATACAAAAAATACTGAAAACATTAAAAAGTTTCCATTAAATTACAGATCGATATCGTGCTGAATAGAAAAAGTTACTTTTCGTGTCAAAAACGAAATAAAAAAAATTATAATTGTATATGTCGCAAAAAGGTAAAATGAATTTAATGTAAAACAAAAGACCACTTTACGAACGAAACGACTGACAAGAAATATAAATTATAGCGTTAAATATTCGGAATGTGTTTGTTAAAGAAACTTCAGTTGGGGAAAAAAACAACAGCAGTCAATAAAAGACGAAACGGGTTTAAAAGCAGTCACCACTAAACCGACAACCGTACTGTGCACAAATGGTGTCTACTGAACCCCTATAAACAACGCACGTGAACGCACCTGGACGAATTGAAGCGAGACATGCAAACGAATGAATATTACACATTCCAGGATTACATATATATATATATATATATATATATATATATATATATATATATATATATATATATATATATATATATATATATATTCCTCTATTACTTCTCAATAAAGCCTGAAAATAAATTTATCCTACAATAAAACATATACAAATGTTAGCCATGATTTATCCCTTATAGTTTTATAATACCCAGCAGGGAATATCTCTTTTTAGATTAATGCATTTTTGCCTCAATCTAACTCTTGTAATGACAGATGGCACAATACGTTTCAAAGGGTGTGTCTTATTTATACAGTTGAATTAAAATAATCGAATATGCAGCTTTCTATATTTTCTGCACGTCTTGCTAGATACTAGAAATATACTGTTATCAAATATGTACTTCATTCCATTAACGAACATTAATAAAAAAGACAGATTTTAAACTTATATCCAAATTGTCATCTTGCATGTCAGCCAAATTTAAATATATACTAATTTGATGTCAAATACTATTTTAAGATTGGAAAAGTCTAATCATGAAAACAAATAACCAATAAGAAACACAGTGAAAATGAAAGGATTATGAAAAGGAGTTAGTCAAATAAATTCTTTTTCACCTCACAAACCACATAAAAAATTTGCGATCAAAAATATTCATATATTGATGTGGTTTGTCGGGTGAAAAAGAATTCATTTGTGAATGTGAATTCAGCCACAGTGTCTGAACTGATTTGTAACAAATACTCTGTAGTACACAAACAATATATTAAATTACCTACAATTATTTTTACTTATCTATATATTTCTATAAACATGCATAAACATTTATTGAAAAGCATGTTTCATATCTAAGGATCGACTGGTTTTCATTGAAAATCAAATTTTAAAGAACAGAATTAATCCACCTTTCAGAAAACTAATGAAGGAGTTCTCGAATCCTCACTATCTTCGCCAGTAATGAAAAACGAGGATTATAGAAAAAAATCAAGCAAAACAATTACCTAAAATAATGCGTTCACAGAAAGACTAAACAATGATAATACTTTCAGTATTAATAATTATTTTAAAAACATAAAATTACCCTAGCTATAAAATGTGGCCAGGCAAATTATCATCTAATGAAACAAAACTGAAACTATTTCTATTTCATATCATAAAACACTGATAAATAGAAGTGGTATTAATCTTCAACAAAGATACAAAAATTAGATAATATATCACTTATAATTTATATCAGTATTTAATTTATAATTTCTTTCTTTCATTACTAGTGGAAGATAAAACTAAACAATGATAAGAATACTTTTAGTATTAGTAATTATTTTAAAAACATAATATGAATCACCCTACTTATAAAAGATAGCCAGATAAATTATCATCTAATGGAACAAAACTGAAACTATTTTTATTATATCATAAAAGACTAATAAAAATATAAGTAATATTAATCTTCAACAAAGATACAAAAATTAGATAATATATCATTTATAATTTATATCAATATTTAATTTATGATTTGTTTCTTTCATTACAAGTGGAAGATAAATATTTGTATTTATAAAAAAATTATCAGTATTTATAATATACATACATATATATATATGTATGTATGTGTGTGTGTGTGTGTGTTAGTTTAAAACTTATCAAAAAGTGGAAAATTGAAATTTAAAAATATTTCTTTCTAGTTACAACAAAATTTACTGACTGAATAAGAACAAAAACTCCATTCAATTCCCATTAGACAATCTGAGAAAGCAATCAATTTTTAAAAATGTATCCAACGCTTTACCAAATATTGACAGAATATAACAAATATATATAAGTAAAAAGTTAATAATAGAACATTATTTTATTACCAGCCCAAAATATTAATAAAAAAAATAAAAAAGAAATACTGATGTACTTAAGAAACTAAAAATTTAAAGATGAGCGTCTGAAGAAGTATTTTTAAAACTTTAAAAATAAATTAATTATTCGGGATGGTAAAAAAAATTCCAGTGAATTTCAATGAACTGAATTCGAAAAAGTTTCAAAAAAAATGAAATAAGTAATAGAACCAACCGCTGAAGCAGATATTGATTCATAAATGAAATTACCTAATTGGTTTTCAAGTTATAAAAATAAACGCTCCATGTTCTAGCGGCTTATCAGTTTTAAAGATTGTATTTAAAAAAAATTACACAAAGTACATTGTTTTTTTAATCTATTTGAATGATTTACGAATTGATCAACTTGAAACGATCCTAAAAATTCCCCGACACTTAACAATATTAAAATAGAATCTAAGAAAAACAATGCTTGGAAATAAATTCTACCGACTTTCAGTCAACTGAATGAAGTCTCGAAAAGATGAAATATGTAATAGAACTAAAACTGGAATAGATATTAATTAATACACTGATACGTAAGCATGAAAAACAGACAATTTTATATTTTAACAGTTTGTAAAGAACTTACATTTAAGAATTATATAAGTAAACACAAATCATAATATATGGTTTTAAGTAATTTATAAATTGATTAGGAAAATAAAATCGACCCTGGAAAATATACATTCTGTTTCTTAAAATCTCTTAATTCATTACAATGTTCCAATTTTAATATGAAGTCAATTCAATCGAAAATCTGCATTTAAATAAAAATATTCAGTGTATAATCGAACGCAATTAACACTTAAAATATGTGTTAATCTGTACACAGTTTGTTTATCTGATACACGAATCGATACAGAAAGTTATATAAAAAAAGTACACTGAGCAATAAACAGATCGAATTACGGAATGATTGATAGATGTTATGTATATTGAACGATGGATGTCTGGCACTGCACATACAACTTTACTATGCGAATTGCTACAGGCACTTTGCAAGTAAATGTATCAACTGACTGCAGATTAAATTACAAAACAAATATTTAAAATTACAAAATGATTGAATGGGCCAGACGGTTTTTTTTGTATTGTATTGAGAGTCGTGTTATGCAGTTAGTGAATGCATAAAATATTTTGATAAGACGTAGACAAAACATGTATTATATTTTCAAATCAGTTAAAACGCTTACATACACAATCAGTTAACTACATTAACGATTATATAATTGATGGAAATATTTACAGATAACGTATAAATCATCTGTACTTATAAGATTGTAAAGAAATACTAAATGTAACTTTCTTCAAAAGAAAGAAAACAGATTACGGAAATTTGTTTGTAACAGTTTTGACAAGGACGTCCAGTTTAATTCGAATACTCTTCTATGTATCAACATTTTAATATTTTAGGAACTATTTACACAACTCTCATTGAATGATTGTTTGTCTTCAACGGGACACGATTTCTGTAATACTTTTTTCACTTCTTTTTGATACATTTAAAAACATATATTTATATAATTGATCTCTAAACATTATGGATAAGTAATGAAAATAATAATATGCCAAATAAGTTTACTGCTTAGATTAAAATAGATATCTTAAGAGAGTAGCAATTTCTCTAAAACGGTTTATAAATATTCTAAAATAAATAAAAAATGTACTATTATTTGGTATTGACAATATAGTTGTCTGGTTCAAGAATTAATCTTTTAGGATAAAATATATGATTATATTTAATTTTCATGCATGTAAATATATATATATATATATATATATATAATATATATATATATATATATATATATACATGCATGCATTAGATAATTGTTTTTCCATAAACTTTTTATAGGAATTCCTCATTACATGAATTTGTTCACCATTAAGAGATCGAAGTCGATGCACTGCAAAACGAGTAAGATCATAAAAATAGTTGTAATGGTCACTGAACTTACCGGCATAGCAGCCCATGGTCGACAGCGCCACAAAAACCAACAGAATCTCGAAGGTCGGCATCCAGATTGTCTTCGGCCGCGATCCCAACACACTCTTACACACATTTCTTTCCTTTTCCTCCATGATTTTTCCGTAAACGTTATCGATAATTTTTGGTACACTGAACATGACCTAAAACAAGGTCTTACGTTATACGTTGCCGCACACACACGCGTTAATTAACATACAAAAAAATAATACAATAACAATGGAAACCGCACTGTAGATTCAAAACTGACGCACATGCTCGTCACATTGTTGATCGGCGATTGTTTTCGATTTTGTTTTACGTGTTTTCATTACCTTCATTTTTTTCTGAGCGTCATTTAATTATCAATCGATGGAAAACAAAACGGTCACTAAGGTAAGTCGCGTTGTTAAACAGTAACACACCACCTGTAGTGCTCAGGTAAATACACTGTCAGACGCTTACCGTTACGCAAACTTCTGTATACATTTTTTTTCACTGAAATTATATCGCATCACATGATTGAATTAATAATTCGCGCACTAGTTTATACATAAAACTGTGTACGAAATCGAACAAATGGTAAAAACAACTTTAGACATCGCTATAAAAAGTTTGAAACAACTTTCTCCGTTCTCACTTTATCGAATGCACATATAGCAACGTGCACTTCGTCGCACGACATAACACGTACTGGCAACGAATTCAACGTGCCTCAAAAACAGCGCGCATGCGTTCCTACAGGTAAGTAAACGGACAAATAACTGCACATGTCGCACTATCTTCATTTTGAACATGGAAATTGATGATCTATCTCACTTCAGAGTTATGATACAAGTATTAAGTAAGAATCTAAGCAGGATTGCGACTACATGTACAAACGTTAGTGACATCTCTTGCAACATTGACCAATTCTGTGTGTCATACAAAGGTGGCAAATACAAATAACGTTAATGTTTTCAATTCACGAATTTTGTATTGGAAAATCTTTTTTTTCTTTTAACTTTTTGTTTACACATTCATCCTTTTCTAACTGCTACCTATTATTATTCTTTTATTCTAACAGTCAATGCCATTTCTAATCCTAACTCTAGTGCACATTTCGTTTTTATTCCCATATGTACTTTTATTGAATTTCTATCACTATTGTTTTAAACACTGAATTCGACTTTATTGTAAACGAGCATGGGATTTAAACAAGGATTGTATTTTTTCAAGAAATCGTCTTATCTCTTAACATTAATACTTGTTTAAATAAAATAAACTTTTGTGTGAATATTTCATTTAATATTACATTACACTTTTCTTATAACTTCAAACTGAATGCAAATATAGCTGCAAAAAAATACTTGTAAAATTTAAAAAACGTTTCAAATAACACAAAAAAAATATTTATTTTATAAATTACTTACCAATTACTAGATTTTTTTTGTTGAATAGTTTTTTCTTTATTTGTAATTTGATAAAATTAACTTAAGTCGTATTTAGATGTTTAGTTAATTTATGATAGCAAATTTAGTTAGAATCCAACTATAACTGCAAATTAATAAAATTTTAATACGGCTTGTAAAATTACATTTTGTAGAGTTGCTCATTTTTACAAATATATCTTTGTAAATCAATAAACATGTAAATAAGTTCAAAAAAAGCAAATAGATGAGATGATGATATCAGAAAATTTACTGAAAACATATGAAAAATATTGTAATGTTTTAAACTTGATTTTTCCAAGTGTAACATTAAAGATTAATTAAACATACTTGTATAAAATGTTCAAACAAGAGGATATTCTAATTTAATATTTATTGAAATTCTTTTTGACTATTACTGAAATATGCATATCAGCATATGCAAATAAAATTGCTCTTTAGAACAGAAGTTGGTTATTGAAACTCAATAAAACTTTCAAAACAAGTAATAAAGTATCTTTACTAAAAAAGAAAAAACACATTATTTTTAACAGAGATATATTTGCAAAACTATTTAACATTCTTGACAGATACAAAGTATATATGTATGATTTGATTACTTTCACAACTAAGTTACAACTATCAAATTTTTTAGCAGATTCAACTGAAGAAAAAATTATAACAAAGTACATTTACAAATGATGACTTGTAATTGATTAGACTCAAACATACTTTACAATTGTTAACTTACAATCTAATGAACACATGTCGAGTTTTGACACAGCAAACTATTAACACAGAGTACATAACACTTTCAAATATAACACATTAAGGGGCCAAGGATACGGATTTAGGTAGATGTAATAAAAAGTAAAAAAAAATACAAATAGTTGTTTATTTAAAGCATCGTTTTTATTAACAAAACTAGAAGAAAAATCCTAAGATTTTGCCTCCGAGATGTTTTCTTCTTGCTTCTTCATGATCCATAATACCACCACTAGTTGTCAAAACAACATATCTACAAAGAAATATACATAAAAATAATTGTCTATTGCTTCAAACATCCAGAGTCACATTTATATTGAAAACATTATATGCTATTCAATTACTACATGACCGAACAATTTTCATTAGTTGTTACTACACTATTATTTTCGAATTATATTACACTTAAAAACTTATAAAAACTATTTGAAAATACACGGTAACGATATTTTGATCAAAACTTAACAGAAAAAAAAAATTAGTGTTATCCTATTGGTATACAAATGTATCTTGTAATTAAAATAACAACTCTTTTACCATTAACACAAATGTACAAGGTGTCCTGCATACTTGAATAATTTTTAAACAATTTGACATAATAAAATGAAAATTCAGTAATATATTTAAATAATATAACAGTAATAACATTTTGTATAATTTTGGAGTTTTCAGTTACATAAAAGTATTAAGAAAACGAACGATTCAATTATTTACTTACCCAAACTGTCTAGAAGGTAAAAGGTTATTCGTCCACTTTTCTATATCATTTATAGGTACATCAAACCTTGGTGAGATCACACCACATTTATTTAATCTGCCAGTAAGATTTACTACAATTTTACCCGATCTGTGATCGTCTACAATTTCAAATTCGCCAATATAACCGTGCTTCATCATTACTGTTAAGAATTTAATAATAACTTTGGAACATGGCCTGATGAGAACTTGTCTTTTGCCACGTTTCTCAGCATTGTTGATTGATTTCAGAGCATCGCTCAATACGTTCATTCGCACCATGTCTGTAAGAAATGTGAATAAAAGTTAGGTTATGCCACTTATTGTTATCAATTAATGAATGAAAAATAAATGAAAGAAACAAAACTAAAGGATGATAACAATCATAATACCGTTTTAAAGCATATAAATATTACTTAAGCAATAATAATAATCTAAAAACAATTTGACAAGTAACTGAACCTAAAATAGATACAAGGTGTAACATTAACTTTTTTTACACATGTACAACATAAAACACACTTTTAATAAATATAAAAATAGAAATAAAATTTATCTTATTAACCAGAAAAACATAAATAATAAACCGATGATTGACTTTATTGAAGATTACCTGTGGTTTACTTTATATTATCTACTCGACCATTAGTCTTACATCAACACAGGAAAAAGGAAATTGCCGACATAACCAATAGGCAATTGTGATGATACAGTAGTTCTTTCTTCTATACACTGAGGACTCTGTAAACTTTTTTAATATATAGCGCTATTTTTAAATATAAGTAATAGTTAACTATACAATTTAATATTATTTTCGTTACTTACATGATATTAAAGTATATCATAGGATAAATACTTTCCATGTGTGTAATATTTTAATGAATCTTTCTTATTTTAGTTTAGTTTTATACTTAAAATATATGTAAAAGGTATCATGTTTATTTAGCTGTGTTTAAAACTATATAGTATTGTCATTTAATATGGATTCGGATTGATTGTAGATTTTTTTATTAAAATATAATCTGTCCCTCGTAAAACATTGCGATCAATTCTGCGAAAAGAAAAAATAAATCAGATTCAGTATTTACGTAGCAACAAAAATATTTGAATATGTCTTTCGTCAGATGTAATATAAATAATACAGATGTTCAAAGGCATGATTTAATTAGTTTACTTAATACCAACATTAACAATTCAAATAATCTAGTAAAAAAAGTTACAACGTAAAAATAGGTACTGCACTACCAGATTTTTATAATATATTATACATTTAAAAATATCTAGCGAACAGTTATATTTTATTATATCAATTTCACTTATATTACACAAATACTTACTGACAATATCTTACATGTTTGTGTTTTAATAGAAATTTGTATGGCAGTACTAATAATATACTTAAATGATCTAAAAATTAATAATATATTTGTATTATCAATTTTTTTCCTTCAAATATAAAAATAATATTAACCATATAAATTTGATTTTCATTACATTAAAATTAGAAACATTAAATTGGTTTTCTGAAGTGAGTTTCATAAAAAATCCAAATGATGGCACTGCAAATATATTCACTTTAATAAATGTAACATTTAAAGGTTATGTTATTATCGTCATCTTATACAATTGACACGGATCATATTTGAAAATGCCGCAAAAAGTTCTGTAGTACATATATGCAAAATGAATTACTTATTAAAATGTGACTATTCTGCTTCATAACACTCTCAAGTAAAATGCTAATTGAAATATATATTAAGCAGCAATTGGATATGTTAAAAAACAATTATAGAATATTTTCAACCTATTTTTTATGGTTTTTGAGGATGTTAATGATTACACTGTGGGGACTTGTATATTTTAAGACATAAGAAAATACATGGATTTACTTTAAAAAATGTAATGGTTGAAGGATACTTCAAATATTACCTACACCTCACCTTACACCTTTCAAAAATTCACATAAACTGGTAAAAGATAGGAAAGGATAATGTAAAAAGTAGGATTTAATGGAACAGCATAACATAAAATTGGCGACGTTTTTAAGTTTTTTTTTTGTTTATTTTTATATCATCAATACAAGAAATTACATGAATAAATAAGAAATACATTTGTCCATAAAACATTATGCATACATTATATCTTGTATATAAAATCTAAGCTAATGAATTATGTAATTATTAATATATTATGCAAAATAAGAAAAAAAGTTCTGTCACAACCAGTGGAAATAATGTAAGCAATATAAAATAATAAAATTCATTCCATTTAAAAAAAACTGTAAAATTATCCTGTGTTAGTGGTCAGAACTAAATAATGGAATAAAGATATTCAACTTGTTCTCTAGTACATCCCAAGATACAAGCTAAGCAATGTAAAAAGATTCATTTAATGATTTTTAAAACAGTAAAATTTTTTTACTTAAAACAAACATAAAAATATATATTTTTTTATTAGGTATGTGTGTATATATATGTAATAATAATATATGTATATTATCAATGTTCATTAAGTAGTGCATATTTATGAACTTATAAATTAGTTTATTAAACACAACAAAATCGAAAAGGAAAAAAAACTTAAATGTATTTTTCATTTAATGTATGTATGTATATAAGTATTTTTTTTCTCAATATTTTAATAGAATATAAATTAGGAAATCGATCTACTGTTCTGTATCTCAATAACAGCAAACAATAATAAAGGTAACAATTTTAAAAATCAAATTTCAACTTTTCAAAACTTACTTTCCGTCGATCGAATTTAATTACGAAAATGAAATTAAAACAGTGTCATTGCACGATAGCACCTCAACAAACGATTACCAAAAACGTAAAAAATTGTAAATATTTTTTTCAATCTTCTATTAATCATATAAACGCTCAATTAATAAAAGTGATACAAATCTAATATATTTACAAAGAAGGAAACAGTTATACTAAATATATGAGGCCTCTACGCCGCCCACACATGTAAAAGGAAATCATCACAACTCAGCACACCTAAGCAGCCAAGCTAAATACAGTTAAAAATAATAGTTATTTTTCAATCTTGAAGTTGTTTATTGACCACCGCGAGTGTTTACATAAAAAGGATGTAAAAAAAACATGTTTCAACAATCTTTTTAAAAGCGAATCATATTAATATTTCGAGAATGGAAATTAAAAGAGAAACACACTCGTGGATAATCGATATAACGACTCGATAAAATTAAGTATTCTATCCATTTCGAAATAATTAAAAAATATATAGTAGAATGCAAGAAAAACGAATAATACACGTGTAGTAATGCAGATTATGAGTAAGTATTTTATTTGGAAGTCCTTAATAAATTATTCGATTATTCTTAGAAAACAGTAAAATAACATATCAGTCACATAATATTATGTTCTTTGAGGCTGCGAAATTATCAGCAGGATCTGTAATCTAATCAGTTTTTTTTTATATATATATAATATTACGAAAAATAATCAACATCCATGTTACGAATCACACTGCGTATACAAGTATAATAATTATGATAGTATAGACGTTTACACTATTATAAATGATTTATTTATTTATTCAAGCAGTGCCGATTCGACAACCTCAAATAACAATTTCACTTTATTAGGATTATTTATTTTATTCTCTAGTAAAGAAATAGCAAAAAAAAAATTTTTTTTTTAATATTCTCGATGCTATTCAGTACGAATAAAGAGCCAGGACAACGTATGGCCGAATAACCAGATCACAGCCCTAACCGAACACGTACTGCGCTTACCATAACCTTAATATATTTTCTCTACGTTTCTAATCCTAATATAAAACATTCACTCGATAACATTCACAAAGTTATCGACCAATTGTACGTTGTCGGCCGGTTGAGATGCTATCGGGTCTGCAAGAGGTGACAAATCTTTTAATAATTGCGGTTCGTCGGAAACTATACTGATGTTTGTTATTTCTTGTACGACTGTAACTGTACCATTCGGAATTGTGCCGCATAAAGCATCTGCCGGTGCGGAGGCCTTTGTTTTCGTGATCGTGGTGCGTGTGGTCGTCGTGGCACTTGGCTTCTTGGCACCCAATGATGACTTTGTTATGGTCGTTGTCGTTTTCGTAGTTTTCGTTATCGGGGACTGAAAAAGATACATAAACTATTTGTTGCAAAAACATTAGACTAAACATAATTCAATCAATTTTTTTTTTTGGCAAAGAGACAATTAGTGAACGTACAGCTCAACACACTGGTTCCAAAAAAATTCGTATTGAAAATGAAAGCGTTAATGATGAGGGCGGTCGTAGACTTTTTTCAACTATAGACAATAATGATTTAAGAACCATTACTGAAGCGGACTCACGTAAATAAAACAACTTGAGAGATGGTAGAAGAATTCATTATTAGAATGACGTACTGACATTGAATAATTCAATTTTTTTTTTGTTATTTTGTGTTTTTAATTGAAATTTATAACATTTAATCATTTTACAGCTCAAGTGTTATTGAATCGTCAACGTTTGCAAGACACGCTGCGTCAATGCTAAGCAAATATTATGATTTAATTTAAAAAAACATATCAAAAACCAAGCATTGCCAATGAACATTAAAAAAATAAATAAAATACTAAGCAGTTTATAACAGTTGTATATAATCAATGAGTATGTGGTAGTTTATAATACTGACCTTTGTCTCAGTCTTTTTAACAGTGGTTGTTCTTGTTGCGCTAGCGGAACTTGGCTTAGACGCCATTGACATACGTGATGATAATTGCTTATTAGTAGTTTCTTTAATTTGTTTTTCAATTGGTGGAACTTTGCTTGCAACACCCGCGGTTGTTGTCCTTGTTCCGGTCAACGAAGTTCTAGGACGAGCTGTTGGGGCAACAGAGGTTGAACCAAGGCTAGTACTCTTCGGTTTTGATGTCGGTGATGGTTTTGCAGACGGTGATTTAGTTAAAGTTGACGTCTGAGAATAAAGAATGATGATGATCATAATTCTTTTTTTTAAAAAAATAATTATCGAGATTAGAATAACTACCTTCGTTGTAGTCGTCGTTTTAGACACTACACCATTGGTTGTCTTCGAAGTTAAACTAGTTGGTCTCGGTTTGGGAGCAGCCCCGGATGATAGTCTACTTGTCGTGGTTGTTGTCTTCGCGGGTGCTGTCGATGGTCTAGCACTCGTGCTTTTAGCTGTCGGCTCAGATGTTGAATGAGCAACAGTCTTACTAGTTAACGAACTCGTCTTTGAAATTGTACTCAAAGCTGGCTTCTTGGCGCCGATGGCCGATTTCAATAACGGTTTTGCGTCGCCGTTCAACAAAGGTTTCTTTTCTGGCGCCGGTTTCTTTTCAATTGAAGTTTTCGCTGTGAGTGCAGATTTCGGACGTGGTGCTGCGGTCGTAGGTTTCGTAATTGGTGCAGGTTTGGGAGCTGCGCTCGTTGTCGACGGTTTTGTTATCGCTCTCAATGTCGAAGCAGGTTTAGTGGCACCGTTCAATTTCGTAATCGGAGAACTGGCTGGTTTTTTGGCGGTTGTCGAAGACAAAAGTCCTTTAGATGGCGACGTTGGTGTTTTCGTTGCCGGTGCTTTCTTGGCAGTAATTGATGTTTTCGGTTTCGCAGCAAGTTTCTTTTCAGTTAGGGATGAAGCAACGGCTGCAGTAACAGCGGCTGCACTAGCTACGGCTGTCACAGCTGCAACTTCGCTTACCGTTTCAGTTTGTTTCTCAGCTGCAACTTCGCTTACCGTTTCCGTTTGTTTCTCAGATACATCTACTGTTTGATCTAGGCACTCGTCAAGTTTTTGAGGTTCGGGACTAGTAGGTACAGCAACAACTGGTTCTATTTCAACCGCTTCGACTTTTTGTTCGAAAACAGTTTCGTTTTGGAATTGATCAGACATTACTTGGTGTTCTGCACTTTCTTCTCGAGCTGACATTAGATGCTTAGGTAAAGGATATACGCATCGAAATAATGGATTATTCAAATAGTCATCGGCACTCAATTCGATTTCCTGCACATCTGTTTGAGTAGAGCCTAAAGGTGAAGTTAATTCTGGTACAGGAGATCTTGACAAAAATGATGTCATATCTGGTTCCACAGAAGATACGAATGACTTTATTGAAAAATCTACGGCTGCTGTTTCTTGCGTGAACGCTGGTATTTCTTGTACAGGTGATTTGCTAATTTGACATACATCTTCTGTCATTGTTTCGAAAATAGGCGATTTCGGAACCGGTGACGGGTTCTTTTCAAATTCTTGTAAAGGTGACGCAACCATTCGACACGTCTCATCAACGGTGTCTTGTATTGGAGATTTAGGGATATCTTCAATCGGCGATGCGATCTCTTGGGCGAAATCGAGAACAGGGGATGACCCTTCGATGATCGGTGATGATATTTCAGGAGTTAAACGTTCTACTTCCATTGCGATTGGTTCAGGGACGAAAACTTTATCAGCTAAATTATCCATGTCAGTAGTTATATCTTTCTGAATTTCCTCCAATAGTTCTGACTCTGAACAAACATCCTGTGCTGGAGAAATCAATTCTGTCGGTTCGGCTGAATGTCCTGGAAGAATCATATCAGTCGATTCGGCTAAATGTGGTGGAGAAATCAATTCTCTCGACTCGGCTGACTGTGGTGGAGAAATCAATTCTCTCGGCTCGGCTGAATGTGGTGGAGAAATCAATTCTCTCGGCTCGGCTGAATGTGGTGGAGAAATCAATTCTCTCGACTCGGCTGAATGTGGTGGAGAAATCAATTCTCTCGACTCGGCTGAATGTGGTGGAGAAATCAATTCTCTTGACTCGGCTGAATGTGGTGGAGAAATCAATTCTGTCGGTTCTGCAGATTTCGGTGGGGAGATTAGTTCGGTTTGCTCGCCCGATTTTAGCGGCGACACTATTTCCACATCGTCGGCTGACTGAGAATCGTGCACAAGTCCACATAATTCAGGTGATAACGCCACATCTAAATTCGTCGGACTTGCAAGCATGTCATCATACCTTTTATCAAATTCTGATACAGTGTTTGCAATGAAATCAGGCTGGTCTCTTTGACATACGTCTTCCTTATGACTGACGAAAGTCTGCGTGAATATCTCTTCGTGCACTTCTTGTTCAATAGGTGATTGTAAAGGCGACATAGCGGCATGTTCAATCAATTCACTACTCTGCTGTGGTAAGGGAGAAATCGACTGTTCGGAAGCTTCATTGTCTGGCATCGGCGATTTGGACAACGACGGAGTTAACAAATTGTCAATCGCATCTACAGCTGTAATCATTTCATCTTTTATGTGCTGTAGCACTGCATCATTATCCGGTTCTGGAGATTTCGTATCAACGTCAATTCCTTCATCGTGTTGTTTCTGTAAGGTACACACGAGGTCTTCCAATTTATGTTCAACGACTGGCGATTCTTGTTCTTTCTCTTCAGCATCCGAAATAGCTTTTTCGGCTTCTCGTACTGCTGACTGTATCTCGTCGACTGCATTTAAAACCTCTGCGTCTAAATCAGAAACTTTATCGTTTTGTGGGACCTCGTTCGAATCACTGTCGTCGATGTCGTCCGGAATTTGTTGAACGGCATTTAAATCGAACGGATTATGATTAAATTCGCCAGCTTCTTCATCGCGATCTTGATGATATGACATGCTCATCGGATCTTGCGTTTTGAACGATGAAAAGTCTGGTATGAAATCAGATTTTACGAAATCTTGCAAGTCTGCACCGACAACTTGAGATGAATGTGTCGAATCTGTCAACGACGTCTCCATTATCGACAAACCGGCTGTACTCTTTTGGAAATCGGAATCCATGAAACTCGTAGTAGTCTCGTCACCGAACTCGGCTTTCGTAGAGAAAGCTTCGGACTGATCTAAAACGTTCGTCGATGAACCTGTCAAACCTTCTTGACATTCCATATTTTCGACGGTGGTGTCCACAGATTCTTTATAGGAAGGAATTGGCGATTTCGGACTAAATTCTTGAATTTCGTCGATGTTCTTACCGTTGAGCAAGTTTTCGAGATCTTTCTGACGGCGAGCCTATTTTAAAATATTCATTATAAACATTCATGGCACAAACTAACAGAAACACTAGATCTTGAACTTACATTAATGTCATCAGCGTGAAAATCTCCATTAGCAATAGCTTCTTCATCCGAATCAATATCTTTGGGTCGTTTGCTCATGTCGGTAAGAAATTCATCAGGACTAGGCGCACTCGCTGCCATTGGTCCTGGCTTGTGAGGCGATTGTGCGATAACAGTCTCTTCTAGGAGAGCTTCTCGTAATGGTGGCGACATGTGAGATCTTACCGGGGACGGCACGAACTCGGCGGCGTCAGGATTCAATTGAGATGCCATATCGTCGAGTTCTTCTTGTGTGAGCTCTTTCTCGCAAACCTTAAACGATGGAAAATGTTACATTTTATTAAAATAAGAGTATAATTAAATTATCTGATATTTCAACGAGCACTACTATTTGTAAAGATTAAAATTTTGAAAATGGACACGCGTACCTCTTCAGTTGTCTGCTGGAGTTGAGGAGGTTGTGGTGATGTTTTATGCTCACTGTCTTTTTGATCGACGCGGATATAATTCCACTCGTCTTCTTCGTCTGAATCTTCACCACCGCTCTCAGCTACATTGTCTGCCAAAGGTGCTCCACTGCTATTGTCGAGCACTGTAAAAAATAAATTTAATTTAATTTCCTATCAATAATAGAAAACGCATTTAATAAAAAAATCTTATCAAACTATAAACCGATTATAAATAAAACTATCATTAAAAAAACGTACATATAAAAGAGTTATACATATTCAATTTTATGGACAGATTGATAAATTTAATTGTAAATAAATCGAAATGATATCGAATGTATGCAAAAATATAACGCAATATGTTATATATCTACACCATCTGCCACACCCTGTAACAGAAGGCATCTATAGAGTGTATATAACTCGCGAGACACGTATCGGGTCGAACGCATGCTACTTGACTACGAGGGAGTAGTAACGGCATACACAAACTTCTATCTATCCCCCTTTTGTTTCTCATACTTATTTCCAGTCGGTACGGTCACTCGTCCAGACATCGATCTTCGAACCAGCGACCGCAAACTGACGTGTCAAAAGACAATATTGATATGTTAGGCCGGAAAGATATTCCTAAACTGTATTATTTATGTGTGAAAAATATAAAAAAAGCTCGTGTTACTAAAAAAAGATGTAAAAGTTTTCTTACGAACAACAAAGTAGTACTTTTCTTGATAAATTTAAGTAATTTATTTGGAAATGTTTTGATTTTTGTACATGATATATAAATAGGTACAAAGAGGACACTATTCTCTTCTTGAAGTTATTTTTTATTCAGTTGTATTTACAGAAAATGAATGAAGCTTTCATAAACGAATTTACAATTTCTCCATACAGACAAATACATTTTCCTCGCCAAAAATATCCAGTAACTGATTGCTGATCATTTTTAGATTTCATTTATTCTTCACGTTCGATTCAAGTACAGAAAAATTCAGAGTTTTCTGTGTATTCGCCATTAAAGTACACCTTAACAACTTAAAAATAAATGATCAATAAACAATTACTGAATATTTTTGATTACAATGAAATATTAATTTGAAAGTGAAAAATTAATTTGATAAGGTGAATTCAGTCACAGTGTAAAAAAATATAATACTAATTAATCTATAAAATTAACAATTCATTCAAACGAAAAATAACTGATAGATCTAAACACAAATAGTTGATTTTCTATTCCTGTCCGTGTCTTAGATTTCTCCCCGTTTATACTAGGTTTTTTTTTACAGTACGTTCTGAAAATGATAGCGTAATGTACTTAAATCGATTTCAATGAACATTTAATAAGAATAATTTGAGATGTATCGAAGTAGAGTTTACTCTTCGATGAATTATTATTTTTCATAAATTATTAGGTGTAAAATTTAATTATGTATCTTTAAATTCAATCAATCACAACTATGTTTGAAGTTAAGATATTTCTTCATCATTTTAGAATTTTAAAATACCAATATTAACATTAAACCTGTTGCTGTGATGACGAGTATACCCGTCATGAAGATGAATTTGAATAGTAAAAATCAAATGCCATTTTGTTACAATTTAATTCAATTTTACAGCAGTTGCATACACTCTCTGTAATCAACGAGTATATTCGTTATCTTTTCATTTTTGCAGGGCAATATATGTATACTCTTAAATTAGAGCGACACAGGTAACAGGTTAAAAATACTATAAATTTGGCCAAGCAATTGACAGTCTCATAAAACAGTAGTGAAATGATGGAGCACAAAAAGTAATATGTTAGGCACTGCATACTTTTTGCATTCCAGTTGAAAAAAAAATGCCGAGGGAATAATCTGTTCAGCTTTGGGAGAAAGTGTTGTGACGTATTAAACTTAAAACAGTGGAAGAGGTCCGAAAATGCACTGCGACTTCGTAACTCAAAGGTGACATCTTTTTTTCGATAAGAAATTCGTCAGTTACCTGCCAGAGCAAAGTTATTATTATATAAAGTAATGAGGGATATTTTGAGGATTGAAATGTATTCCATTTTCTATAAAAAAAAAGCACCGAATAAATCTGTACACCTATTTTTCCTATCTAATTAAATAGAAGTTAATAATTAAAAGAAGTCCAAATGAAGAATAGAGGTTTAGAGATGCTGGTAGTTCGAGAAAAAGTTTCCCCAGATACAGTCTAAGAAAAAAAAAGCATACAAAGAACAGAAGAACAATTATTTAAAAACTAACAAAAAAAAATTGTATACCTAATATAAAATATACATTTTTTTTTGAAATATACTTAAAATTCTAACCTGACTTTTTAAAAAGTTTTTATAAAATATCTCTTATTTTCCCTTATATATGTATGGAATAAAACTATATAATCTGTAATATAAGTAAAATTTATATTAAATTGTTAGACATTATCTCGAACTTACAATATTAACGTCTTAACAAGTAAACTTCTTACATAAAGGACCGGTGAAATTTCTACATATTCGCATTTAAAGTTTTCCAGCTTCAAAACTTATCGTATGACAGAAATGTTAAATTAAATAAGATTGATATACATTCACACAGACATACATAATCTTATCTATACAATTATATTTGAAATTTCATTTCGAATTTCGAATTACATTTCCCCTATTTGTATATCATTTTCCAGAATTTACAACGATTTTTATTTGCACATGCATTCATCAATGTTTGCACGTAGTAGTTTCGCTGGTTTTTAAGCTGATTACTAATAGAGGGGTGAGGGTATACATACATACACATATTGCACCAATTCAGGTAACCGAGGGTCGTCTACAAATGTGGGTTCGTAATAGTAAGTAACCAGCAAATAACTAAATTAGTACATTGTGGTTTAGATTCAGTGAATGCTTTTACTAGAAGATGTATGACAGTTAAACATGGAAAGTTTTAGACTTTGTTCCAAAATTAAATAAATAAGAGTTATATAATTTTTTTCTAAATATTGTTTTAACTAATAAAACAAATGTATTTTTCTGTAACTATACTTGTAGAAATTCTTAAATTGGTTTTAAGAAACTATACGATTTTATCAACACAACAGGGTCTGTGAAAATACTTAAGAACGAAAACAAGTCATTCGATTATAAAAGTAATCAAACAAAAAAGAAAACTAACCGTATCTTGAACGATTAATTAAGGAAAAACTGAAATTATTAACTACTATATATATATATATATAACTTTATTAAACTTCTGACATTTAAAACTTGTACACGAGACAACGTTTTATTCGCGATCGTTTTCTGATACAACAGCGTGAAAATAATAGGAAAAGAAGACATAAAAGTTATGATTATAACTCCACGAAGTTACAGCGAAAGAACAATAAAAATCCGTGAAAACTTTCTCGTCTTTGTGGAAATATAAATAGGCGATCATTAATGGAAAGAGAACCATTTGAACAATTTATGTATTACCACATCTACGTTTTATACACGGGGGTAGTTTGATAAGTTTGGTAAATTTCTATGAGATGGCGTCACCATTCATTTGGTAACGTCATGGCTACCAGGTGACTTTTCAAACAAGCATAGGCGAAATTTCAACGATAAGCGACGCGTTGTTCACGTTCTATAGACGTTTGAAGCGAGCATTGTAGCAGTTGCCGAAAAAATGGGAAAAAACGAGCTCCGTGCAACGATAAAACATTTTTATTTGAAAAAGTGGACGGCCGCACAGATAGACGTGGAGTTATAAGGAGTCCGTGGGGGCTTTGCACTAGCATTGAAGACTGTTTATTTCTGGATAAGAGAGTTTAAACGCGGCTGAACATGCACTGAAGATGGAGCCAATTGATGTCACAACGATGGATAATCATTGAAAAAATCCATGGTATCGTTATGGAAGACCGCAGAGAGAAAACGTGTGAGATTACTGAGACTGTAGACATTTCAACTGAATGAGTGTACAATATCCTGCACAAAAAATTGCACATGTAAAATCTGTGTGCGCGTGGGTGCCACGATTGTTGACTGTTGACCAAAAACGTACATGAAAAGACATTTCAACCCAGTGTTTGGCAATGTTCAATCGCAATCCGCAAGCACTTTTGCGTCGATTCATCACCGCGGATGAAACATAAATACACCACCTACACACATGAGTTGAAACAGCAGTCAAAGGAGTGAACAACGATTGGTGAAAGTGCGCCGAAGAAGGCGAAAACCGTTTCGTCGGCTAGGAAGGAGATGGCCACTATTTTTGGGATTCCCAACGAATCATCCGGATCGACTATTTAATCAAAAGAAAAACGATAACAGGAGCCTATTATGCAACATTATTGGACCGTTTGAAAGAAGAGCTGAAACGAAAACGGCCAAGACTTGCACACAGAAACGTGCTCTTTCATCCAGACAACGCGCCGTCCCGCAACTCGAGTGTCGCAATGGCGAAAGTGCACAAATTAGACTTCGAATAGATTCCGCATCCACTCTATTCTCCGGATATGGCCCGGTGCGACTTCTTCCTCTTCCCAAAATTGAAAATTTGACTCGATGGGAACAAATTCTCGACGAACGACGATGTCATCGCCGCCGTCGATGTGTATTTTGGAGAATTTGAGAAAAGTTACGTTTCCGACGAGATCAAAAAATTGGAAAATCGCTGGATCAAGTGGAAAGCCCTCAATGCAGACTATGCTGCGAAATGAAATCGATTGTTTAACTTGATTTTTATCATACTTATCAAACGACCCTCATATTAAAAAATGTATGTCGTTATTTTATTGTACACTGAATGTTACAGACTCGTGAATAAATATAAACCAATGGAATCTTTTGAAAATATACGAACCGTTATTTATATGAAAACAGAAATACACAGTGCATATATATATATATATATATATATATATATATATATATATATATATATATATACATAAAGAGGAAGAGAGAGAGAGATGTATATTTCAATTAAACATTTCTAAATAGAACTGGATTTCATTTAATAGTCAGATATACATTTCATTTTATAAAAGCGAAAATGTACATACTGGTTTTGTAAAGAACTAGTGGTCTACTATTCCATTTTAATTAGTTAATAGCATGAAGTAATACGTTGAAATAGGAAGTGAAAAGAAAAATTATTCGAAAAAAATATGAGCAACAGAAATTATTCACAAGTTTAGGATTAAATATAAATCGTATTTTTTTATTCGTTCACTATAAATATTAATTGTGTAGGTAGTTGAAGAAGAATGTATTAAAGGGAAACAACAAGTCATATGAAAATGTATTTCTTTAGAAACGCATCGATGTAGAAAATTTTTTCAAGGTAGAACAAGTGTTCGAACAAAAAATAAACACAGACTAAACCGCTTTATATAAAGGAATACACAATTCAATGTTATCTATTTTTAGATAGACAAATAAATTACAGTATTTCTAGAAAAATGTATAAATATTTATTTCGGTTATAAATTTTGTAAATCTCTTACCAATTCAATTAAGAGGAAAGTTAGTAATTAACACAGCATTTTACTACAACGATATTTTTTAGAAACACTCAAACACTTTATACTACCAGTCTTTACCTATGGCAGCGAAACAGGAGTGCTTAATGCCGAAATCATCAGACCCGAAACATTACAGAGAAGTATGGAGAAATATATGCTAGGAATAATAAGAGATAGAAAAAGAATAGAATGGATATGAAAATAAACAGCAGTGAGAGAAATAATATGAGGAGTGAAGAGTCCGAAATTGAAATGGGCGTGGCATTTTGCAAGAAGAGAAGACAACCGAAATTATTGACTGGGAACACGAATGTTAATATCGAAATGTGCATAAATAAGAATCAAAAATAGTAATTTATTGAACATTTTTGATCAAAAAAGTGTCTGATTTATGGAACGAAAGAAAGAATTCAATTATACAAATTAATTTAGCCAGTACCAAAAATTTAGAATGTTTTCCTCTAATCGATTCTAAGCTGAATCAATATGAGTTTTTACTTCTGCTTATGGTTAGATTTTTATCTGTTTAGAATTATTGGCGAGTTCAGTAAAGATATACGGGAAAATGCAAATGTTACACATTAATATAAAACGTTTCAGTTGATAATTGTCCGATTAAATACAATTCCTTATCTAACCCTTGCACAAACTCAATATATTTTACCGGGCCACTGTTTCCCTTAACCCTAAAATCGTATATTTTCAACCATATCAGATGGACAGTGACAAGATGTAAATAATGAACACTTGGCGATAAAACTTGAAAACAAAAAAAAAATGAAACGAGCACGCATGGCGACCTGTCCGGCGGCTTTCCGTCGCGCGGACTGCCTCACGGGCATAAATTTCCGTCATTAATGTGTTTCATAAACGCAAAATAAACTCTGTCTGCATACTGCAGCTATGCCATCAATGTTACGAGAATGCTATTCAGCAAATGCTTTTAATATTGCACAGTGCTACGATGATAGGTTGAAATTGCTGCCGCCGCTGATGGCTGTTGCTATGCGAGGAGCCGTGCAGCAAGCAAACTCTCTAAAACGATGGGCAGCAGCAGTTGGCTATACAGATAGCACGAGCCAATGCACCCGGTGGGTTGTGACGAACAGGTGGTGGCGTTCCCGTAAAATCAGCAGCAACGTTGTGTGGCCGCAACACTGCAAGTGTGTAGTAGCGCGCGTTCGACGTTTCCAGTCAGCGATGCGTGTAAATGTGATTGTGTCGTGTGCATGAGGGCGCATATTCGAAACAATCACTCATTTTGGTACAGTTCAATTGTTTGCTATGTGTGTGATGGATTGTTGAAATTACAGTAGACACCTTTTGTTATCACAATTATTATTGTTACATATTTAGGGACGGACCTAATTGGACGATTTATGGATTAATTAATAGACATTTGTTAACGTTTTAATAAGTTATTACGATCTGCTTACATGCACATTGTACTCAGTGCTAAAGCACTTCATATAATTCGTACTCTACACTTTTTTTCCATAATTAAACTCGTAACTATTCCCATAAAATTCGCATGAAATAATATTGAAAAATTAAATAAGAAGTAGAGTCCTACAATTGAAAATATCGACTAGTTAAGGGACGCATAAGCTTGCCGTTCGAAAGGTAGTACGATTTTTGATAATTTTATTTGACGTGGATATTAATATTATAGGGTTGAAATTTTTTTCAAATTAAATTCAAGTTCTGAATACGCTCTCTTAATTTTTTTAAATGAATTTTTTTTTTAAAATATGAAGATATAAATAAATTAACGGATTGCATCTGCTGGGTGGCCAATCGGTGTACATGATTTCAGCACCTGCGTTGATCTGACACCAAAAACAGTATAATGTAAGAACTCTGGTATAGTCGGATATTTTTTTGAAAATTGCAAAAATGGCAATAATATGTTAAAGTTAATATTTCTTATCGACTTGACTAATGCCGTGTTCTTTGATAATATTCAAAGCAAAAGTAACAGCAAATTTCAAACTTCAACACCACAACTTTCAACGATTTCTTTTAATAATTTTGAAATAGGAAGTGTCACTCAAATGGTAAATCCATATATTTATTATTACTTTGGTTGATTACTAACGAAATCCATGTACAATTGGAATCCTTCCTTATCATAGTTAAAAAGGATTTCAAAAATTTAAAAACTACCTACAGCTACAAGGAATTCAGTCATTCTATTTTCATGGAGCGCGGTCTTAAAATTTTGGTCTGCAATGTACGTTAGACTAAAATGGTTTCTATTCTTTTTTGTGTAACTGAATTCTTAATTTGTATGTATCCCAGTGTCACTTGTGTAATTGGGACGAGTATTTTAATACCTCATTTGTCAAAATTAATCGGATTTTTTTTAAGTTACAGGGGCACGTTTTTCGTTCCCGATGAAATGTCGTTTTACAGCCGCTATCTTCATTTTTTTGAAAACTATTCACCCGTTTTCAAACAACAGATTAAGACAAATCGTTTGACACCTTGCTTATCAAAATCGGTCCAACCGTTAGGGCTCTAGGTGGGAATAAATGAACATGATTACATACATACATACATACACACGAAATACTAACATACATACAGGCGAAAAACATTGGCTTCGCCGGAGATAGATTAAAAATGTCACTTCAAATTTTATAAAAATATATTTGACATTTTACAAGTTATAACCATTTTTATAAAGCGATGCAACTAAGTCGAAAACCTTAAAATATGCCGGCTACACACATCAGTTATCGCGCAAACAGCACGGACCGTATAGTGTTAAGACTTGAAACTTTAATAATATGCAGAAAACCAAAAATTGACTTTTTTCACGATTTCAAACATATGCAAGCCTCTTAAATGGATGAGTTATTAGTGGAAATCGATCTATAAAATGCAAGTAGACTTGACAAAAGGACGAAATAACAAAAAAAAAATCGAAGGACAAAACAAAAATATTTAGAAGACTAAAAAAATATTATAACCCTTTGATGGAATGTGATACTACAACATCTAAAATTGAATAAATTCAAATAAAAATATGTCTACAATGCACGTTCGAAATAAAAGTAAATCTAATATCAGTTAATTAACTTAGTACAAACTTGAGTGCGATATTAAATGTCTGCAATATGTGAACCGAACGACGCCGGCAAAACAATAAATTACAGTCTGGCGTTAACTAGAGATACGCAGAACACAATCGAGTGTTGACAACCAATTCAGCACGTATTAATTTCATTTTCCGTCTCGAGTACGTGAAGATTCCGAACGAACTGGGATTATTTAATATCCTCCGGGCGAATTACCTACGATAAAAGGTCGTTCGTATCAAACTTCCATACCGACGAACACTGTTTTTGTAACAATGACTCACAAATATAGACTTTAATTAAATATAGTTTCATTGATTACCTTTTATCAGTATTTATATACATGTTATACATTTATACATTTATACATGCCCCTACAAATTTCAATACTGAAGTAATGTACTCGGTTTCTAATTTTATAATTGTTACAATGAATTGCGCATTTCGAAAAAATTGTACTGTTGTAAACCAAGCTTTTTTGTAGTAAGAGAATTTCCCAGTTAAAAATATTTTTGATGCACATTTCTTTGATTCGTCATTCATGTTTTGGCTTGCAGGTGCTTGAGTGGGTGTTTATTGCGAATAGAATTTTCAATGTATCTTTTCATACACATACATACTTCTAGAATGACTAAATGTATATAAGATACTGTATATCGGCAATCCCGAACTTTTTAAATGCAGAAGATCCTTATATCAATCTTAAAAATGCCGCACCCCTTTGGAGAGGATTGTGTTTCCTTGTCTGAACAACCCGTTGTATTTCCTCAAGGCTTTTCATAATGTAAAACATTCGTTTGCAAAAATTAATTTCTTCGGACCGCTCAGATGTCCTGGAGGTCCGAGAACCACAGATTGGGAACTACTGCTGTATATGAATTAAAAAAGGATTAATGCAGATATAAAAGTAAAGTGCACTTCAAGTATAGGGAAAAAGTGTCGAATTTGATTCGAAGAAGGTCTTGAAAAGAATTGTAGCTTTCGAGATTCAAGAAAATCGAATATTTGATGAGGGTATTTTAAATAAATTTATAAAAAGTAAATAAGCACGAGAGAACAAAACCTAAAGTACAAAAGTACACGAATATATAAACGTAAAGTAGGAAAGAATTTGAATCATAAATAAATTGAACAAAATTAATACAACAAACGACATTGAACGTTTGCTCATCTTTATAATTAAGGACACAATGATATTATTTTCAAGGTAGGCCGAAAAGGATTACAATAGGTCATATATAAAATAATCCAACCAAAAAAAAGTAAGCGGACAAGTCCATAATTTGACAAATCGTACTGAAAAGCAATCTTTATCCTTTATCCTTCTTTCCTGATCAAAAATGTTCAATAAATGATTATTGATTATTTTTGATTCATACGTATTTCGATAACGATGATTAACAATATTTAAAAGTAAATAAGTTCTTGCATTTTTTTTAAGAATGAAAATTTATCCAAATACATTCTTCTCAATATTCCGATTAATTATAAATAATTTTATCTCATATTTCAATGATTATATTCTATATTACATTTTGAAATAACAAACGTATAATCTGTAATCCTACTACAAAGCGATGAAAGACATGAGAAATATATAAAAACAATAAATCATGATAGTCAGAACGAATCGCGCGAACAAAATATATTTGCTATTAAATACTTTCGAAGCGAGCGAGTTCCTCGTGATGTTTTTATCCGCAACTTTATTAAAAGATCACTGATGTGTTAAATTGAATACTTGCTTCTCACAACTCAGAATTAGTTTATACGATATTAATCTTCAATAAAATATCATCAAACATGGATTTTATTCGCTTTATTTTTTTATGGAATAAAATATTTGTAGAAGCTATCGAAACTGGGTTCGCTTTATAAAGGTACTTGTGAATGTGATAAAAAAAATAAATGGATAGAGAATGGTACAAGTCTGATTAAAAAAATATTAATTTAATGATTAAGTGTTCTTCAAATAGTGAATCCTGACAGGTGATTTAAATGTGATAGAAAAATATCAAGACAGGTTTTCTAATCTTGTCCTAAAAATGAATTACAAACAACAAGTAAACATTATGTTTTAAACTTCAGAAAATTTTCAAATAAACCCACAAAATGTTAATGTTAATTTACAGAGATGCTGCAGTGACTTTTAAGACTGTTTAGAAATGGTTGCGAGTCGGTTAAGGAAAATTCGAAATTCCCTTTAACATCAAAAACTACTAACAAAGTTAAATGGTTTTAGCAAACAGACGATTGACTATTCGGGAAATTTCTGAAGATCTGAATATCCCTTACGGTTCGTTTCCGGGCGTTTAAATGACAAATTTGAACATGGGGGGCGAGTGAATGCAAAATTTGTTCTAGAAGTTTTGACGCATAAACAAAAAGAACAGTATTTATCAATTTTGTTGGAGATGGCCGATTGTGCCGCTTTAGGTTCAGATTTTTTGAGAAATGTTATCATTGGAGATGGGACTTGGGTGTACGGTTATGATCATGAGACCTAAGTTCAAAGTTCTCAATGGAAATCAGAGTTCAGTTGGAAAAAAGCTCCTCAATTGAAATCCAACAAATCAAGGCAAAGTTGATCTGAAAGAAATTGTACAAGCAGATTTTGTACCTAAACACAAGAGTGACCACCGAGCACTATAAAGGCATATTATAACTTTATGAACTGATAATCATAGGAAAAAAAACAGAGAAATGGTCAAACTGTTACATCTTCCGCTACAACACTCCCTAACACATAACGCTTCTAATACGAAAACTTTTGTCGGATAAAAAATACGGTCTGTCCCCATCCACCGTATTCACCAGATTTAGCACCGTACGACTTTTGACTCTTCCCTAAAGTGAAAATGATAATTCAAAGGAAGCGTTTTCAAACAATACCGGAGATCGAAGCAGCCATGACAGCACTATTAAAGACACTCACAAAGAAGAACTTCCTGTACTCTTTCGAAAAGTGGCAGTGAGTGGGTGGGAGGGGAGGCAGGTATTTTTTAACGAATTTGTTGTAAGTTATAAGATTTAATAAAAAAAATATTCGAGCATTCACGTTGCTCTTTTTATCAATTCTCGTATTGAAATCATACAAATCAGATTAACCTCCAAGTATAAATTAAGCTTAACTTTTTAGTTGTGCAATAATTGAATAAAAAAAGAACTTTGAGTTGAATTTTTTTGAAGTTGATGGATAATACATTTTAGTAGTTATAAATAAAAATACTTTGAAAAATATAAGTACTATTTTTAAGTTAATATTTTTCAAAATAGTATCACTGTGACTAAATATATTTTCAAACTAACTAAATAAATAATCAAAAATGTTTAATTAACGTTTATTGATCATTTTTGATTCTCATTTATATACAATTCGAAAGCGATACTATCATCATCAGAACGCTAATAATAATATTAACCTTTTTTTACTCGATTGTGTCATCTGAGAAGGATCGTTGTAAATCTAACGAATAAAAATATTATTTTTTTTTTATAAAACATGAATTAATAAATGTATTTATCAAGTTTTACTTGAATAAAGAAATTACTTACAATGCTAAATCATTTTATTTTAACTTATTTGTTACTTACTATTTTGTTAAAAAATATTTTTGAGTTGCTGGTAGGTGAGGCGAAAAAACTCTGAATACAGAGTTAATAAAGGGTTTGAAATCTAATGAAACTTACTTTAATTATATAAAAAATGTTTTGCAATATATCATCAACAAACTCATGAATAAAATGAGATACATAAATATTAAAAACAATGAGTTATTAATAAAATAGAAAAAATATTCCCAATATATGCCACTTTTTAAAAATTCTTGTAAAACAATTGTGTATTCATTCGTCGAATATGAATTGAATATGCGATTTGATGAAATTGTACGACCTGTATGTACTATAATCGTATTATAAATAATTCACAGGTACATCACACGCACAATTAGATGCTGATTCAAAATGTGGATTGATTATATCATTATTAAAATTAATGTCGATCCCATACAATGCGAAATCATCGAATTACACATTAAAACATGCGATACGAAAATAAACGACTGTTCTATCGAATAGTTTTTTTCTGTGTGTAATCCGAAACTGACGACAAAATTAATGAAACTAATTTATCATCTTAATAAATTGCTTCGAGGTTCGGTAGTGTGGTTTAACTGTACGACAATTAGAAAATTGATGCTTCAAAAAATTCAATTAATAAATAATACCAGCTTTGAATCAATAAAGTCATTAATTTAACTTAATGAAATATAAATATGAAAAAAATTACTAAATACAAAGTATACAAATATTCATTAAATCTACATATAAATATGAAAATGAACATTCAGTTGTCCTTTAGAAGAATGGAGTTTTTTTTTAAAAAAAAACAAGGTCATATCACAATTCTGCATGGGACTCTCTGTTCTCAATGAATTTGCATATAAATGCAGATTACTTTGTATTATAGTTATTAAAATAAGTTTAATTATCTTTTTAATACGTAATATATACATACACACACATATATATATATACATATATTAATTAATTAAAAATGAAAACAGTCAATACATAAAAGTTAATAATAAATATGTAAATACTTAAAAATTTCTATTTGTATGATAATTTAATGTAATTTAAAGGTAGTGTCTAATCAAGAAACAATAACAATGAATAAACAAATTCTTTAATTTTAAAATAAAATAAAACAAGTACTATTCTATAAAGACCATATTTATGCGATTCTACACTTGCTGATTTCTTTCTGTACTTAAAATTTCGATAACAAGAAAAAGATTTATCAAGACAGCGGATATAAAGAAAAACACGACTTTTATCTAAGAAAAATCCCATAAAAAGAGATGGCAGTGTTGTATATTAATCAATGGAAATTCTTTTGAGAGATATCAAATTTAATACATACATAAAATTTCGTTTTTTTTCCTTCTTTTTTTAAACAGACGTAACTTGATATTTCCGATTGCATAATTACTAATTTTATCAAGACTATCAGTAAAGAAGTAGATAACATTAAACATAGTAACTCTTAAATTTGTAATAAAACTATAAAAACTGTAATAATGAGGGTAGAGTGACAATTACTCGTGTTTGGCAGTAGATTCAACACTGACATCAAACTGCAATATCTTTTAACAGTATTATCTTTCAAATTACTGCTGTCAAAGTTTAAGCACATGTCAATTAGCTTGATTTTGACAGTCATTGAAGTAAACAACTATTGGTGTTTTTTAACTATGGAAAAAATCAATTTCGGTCAGTGATTAGATTTCTGTTTTTGGATGGGAAAACGTGTGGAGAAATTAAAGAAAAGTTACACGCTGTCTACGGGGACTCTGCACATTCGATGATAACCGTCAAATATTGGTTCAATGAATTTAAACGTGGTCGTACAAGCGTTTGTGATGAAGAACGTCCAGGTCGTCCAATTGATGTGACTACTGAAGAGATGATTGGAAAAATCCATGATATGGTCTAAAATGATCGTAGAATCAGAGTGCATGAGATAGTTGAGATAGTAGGTATCTCAGATGAACGCGTACAGACATCTTACACGAACATTTGCATATGAAAATGCTATCAGAGAGATGGGTGTCGCGTTTGTTCCAAAATCGACCAAAAATGCATTCGAATGAACATTTCAAATGAGTGTTTTAATCGACATAAATTTTTGCGTCGATACATAACTGTCGATGAAACATGGACCCATCACCATACACCTGAAACGAAAGAGCAATCAAAACAATGGATTTCTCCTGGTGAACGTGCACCAAAGAAGACAAAAGTCATATTGCATCAGCTGGAAAGACCATGGCGAATGTTTTCTGGAATGCTCATGGAATATTGCTAACCGACTATCTTAAAAAAGGGAAAACAATTACAGGAGCCTACTCTGCCTCATTATTGGACCAGTTGGATGATGAAATCAAGAAAAAATTCCTAATTTGGTAAAGAAAGAAGTGCTCTTCCATCACGGCAATGCACCGGCATACAAATCAACAATTGAGATGACAAAATTGCACGAATTGCGCTACAAATTACTTCCACATCCACCATAATCTCTAGATTTGGCACCGTGTGACTTTTCCTGTTTGCAAACTTGAATAAATGGCTCGAAGGTAAAAGATTTGCGACAAATTCGGAAGTCATCGCTGCTGTAAATGCTTATTTTGAAGAGTTTAGCAAGCAATTCTATTCGGAAGGGATAAAAAATTTGGAAATGCGTTGGACTAAGTACATCAAGCTAAAAGGAGATTACCTTGAAAAATAAAAAAGAATTTTCTTAAAAAAAAATGTGTTTTCTTGACAAACACGGGTACTTATCAATCTAGCCTTGTACAAATAAAATTTTCTTATACATCATTTCTAAAATACGAAAAGATAAAAACATGGTACGATATAAATTATTTATATATATATATATATATATATATATATATATATATATATATATATATATATAACTATAAGTTTAATTAAAAACGGAATTTATTCTATATTTATAATGCAAAAAAAACATACTGATAAATTTAAATAAAGTAAAATTATTAATGAAAGAATGATAATTCACTACTTAATATTTCATAATACTGAATTATACAAAGTTGATAAATTAATGACCATTCAAACGATAAACACAATCTTAAGATAACATTTATACAAATATATCAATGACCTTTACAGCGCGACACATTAATAGGTAAGTATGTAATGTATAAAAATAATTCAATGATTATTCATATCAGAGAAGTGTTAGTTATTTTCATACAACATTCCTGTCTGTACTAGTTGTTAATGTCACCGAATACTTTTCTAACTATTTAAATTGTTAATAATACTTGTAAAGGTTTTAAAGAAAACACAACCGGACTGCCAGGTTCTACATCTGCAACCATTTTATCTACTAAAACTTTCAAATATGGATACATTTTTTCCAAGCCTGCAGAAAAATAAAATCGACAGTAAACTGTATGTTTATAAAATATAAATGGTCGAAAAACAAGAATGGTTCAAAAAAGGTTACCAGGTAAAAAAAGTGTGTATACATGTGCCTTTATATCGTTAATATATTTAGTAAACGTGTGAATTTTTTAAACAGTAGAAAAAAATATATACCAAAAAGGTGTGTTGTCGTATATATAATTATTTATTCTCGTTTGAAAATTTACTGGGTGTGGATTATAAACGAATGCGTATCATGTATGATAGGTTAAAATATAAAAAGATTATTATATTTATCGCTGCGTGCTACGTTCTCCGTTTGATGCACTCCAATGATTAAATAAAACTAAACACCGTTAGAAGATCATGTTAATAATATTTATGAACCTATGACGAGAACGTGATATTATTCAATTTGAATTAATCTTCATTGCGGTGTGAATCGAATGAACGATGAATTTATTAATTTTATAGACATACATATTACGTGTAAAAAATAATTCGATGTCTTTAAATCAACCATAACTCTGTTTTAAATTAAAATACTTTATCATTTTATGATTTTAAAGTGCCAATATTAACATTTAAAAACACTATATACCTTGCCCAAGTAGTTGATATAACCTCACAAAACAGTAATGAAACGATGGAGCCCAAGAAGTAATACACAAGGCATTGTATACTTTTCACATTTCAATTGAAAAAAAATGATGCCGAAGCCGCGGGAAAGATTTGTTCAGTTTTAGGGGAAGGTGTTGTAACATATAAAAAAATGTAAAAATTGGATTCAAAAGTTTCGGAGCAATGATTTTGATCTTTCCAATCGGGAACGTTCCAATCAGAAAGAATTGAAGACGGGGAGCCTGGGCAGCTATTAAGTAAAATCTCCACTCAGACTGAACAGGAGTTTGCTCAACAACTCGGAGATACCCAGCAAGTAATTTCCTATTGTCTACTTGCTGGGAAAAAATCGAAAGCTATGTCGATGGATTCCATATGATCTCAACCCGAAAATAAGTAAAGAAGATGCAATACGGCTACGTCCTCCCTATAAGGTTCGAGAAGAATGACTTTTTTCATAAAATCATGACCGGGGGGTGAAAATTGGGTCTTGTATGACAATCCTAACCGACGCAAACCATGAATTTTCGACAATTATCGACATTGAGTTTAAAACCAAATATTTACACCAAAAAAAGTGTATTTGTATTTAGTGGGACATCAAGGGTGTGCCGTACTATGAGTTGCTCGAACATGGTCAACTTTTTAAAAAAATATTATTTCTCTTCATTTCCCTCAATACATAAACTTTTCTTTTGTTTACTAATTAAAAAAATTAGTGAATGCATTTCTATATTTTAGACTGCTTTTTGTACACTCTGCGTTACTTTAACATAAGTTTTATACTTTGTTACAAATCAATTTTTACACGATTTTTTACGGTACGCAACCACCGTGTAAAGAGAGGCCCAAGTATATATTCCATTTTTCAGTAAATAAAAGATTCATTTTCTATAAAAAAAAAATGCACCGAATTAATTTATACACCAAATACATACATACATCAACTTACAAAATATATACATACATACATATATATATATATATATATATATATATATATATATATAAATCTACACTTAATATAGTTTGTTTAAAACTTGATAATGTTGGTTCGCTACATACTCTGTTTTATTTGTTAAACTTTATCATAACATTCAAGAATATGCAGCAAATCCTACCCAAATAAACATAGATGATAGAAACGTACCCAAATAAAATAGCAGTGAATTTTAAATATATCCTAAATCCACACATGGGGAGTTTATTTTTTGTTAGTCTACTTTTTTAAATTTAACTTCTTGTGAGTTTGGCCGTGTTTAAAACACAATAACTTGTCTCTCTCGCACATCTGTGTACATACTACATATAGGTTTGCATTATATATATATATATATATATATATATATATATATATATATATATATATATATATAATATCCCTTCTGAGTAGTCTATTAAATACGAACACCTTGAGATATTCAATGTCAATTCAACCCTCCGTACATGCTGACCTTATTTTATACATAGATTACCAAAGGGGAATGAATATTATATAGTAAAAGCATAGTTCTGTTACAACTGTACTCTACAATCAAAATGCACCCTTCCTGTTTAGTTCCATCGGCATCGTTTCGTTCTACGTGAAATTCCTTGAATAGAAAAATCGATATAATAGAAGTATTCGAATGAAAAAAAAAGAGAATTTCTATGTATTCTCAAACATTGTCAGTGAAAGAAACACGTGTGCAGTTTGAACAAGTCTATTTTTTCATCTAAATATTCTCGGATGGCGTTTCTGTCATTCGGAACGTCTTCCTGTTCTATTTTAAAAATGCGTACTGGTTTGAAAAAACGTAGTTTTTTCTGTGAGATACAAGAATTCTTGGGTTAAATATAACTTATAATATTTCATTGATGAAATTCGTTCGCATATATATTTGTGTATGTATTACAAGACCAGTCATATTTTGAGGCATTCTTCATTTCAAAACTTATATCATTAAACACCATAACAAACAAACTATTCTACGAATGTACGTCTCTAGAACAATGTAACCTTCATTAAAATGAAGTGTCTGAAAGTTTGGGCTTGCTTAGACAAACTCTCATTAGTATTACATTTATCGTCTGTGGTTAAGGGTCGATTTGATTATTTTGCATCACTGCAGTACTCGACTGTGAAATTAATTAGCTTCCTTTGCACATGCACACAAATATCCAAATAGAAAGCTGTTTTTTATACTTTCAGATTTTTATATTAACATTTTTAAACATGTATGTAGTTTTTTTAATCTCTTGAAACAGTTTTTCCCTTATTTAAAACAATAATACAAATTAAACCTTTTTAAAATAATAAATTAAGAGTTAACTGTTTCTAAATAAAATTTTTCTAAATATTATTATTAAAAAATACTAATCAACTTTTTCTGCACTTTAGTATACCGAAGATGATAGAGCATCTCGCCATCAATATGCGCATATGCAACTATAAAAAATGACAAATAATGATTACATTTTGATCAGAAATTTCTGTTAGATGAAAAAAAATCATGTGTGAATGATAAATGAGAGTTTAATCAATAAATCATTTAATAATAAACAAATTTTACGGAATTTGTTCACATAATAATATAAATTACTGGAAATGAACAGAGAAAGAATCTTAATTTAATAAGACTTGCATTGAATATTGATTTTTTTACAGACTTGTATAAGTTTATACTTTGATTCTTGTCTCTGACTGGTTGCAGTAAGCCTTACTAATATTTATATAAAGTCTTTTACACACATTTTAGATGTAATTTAGGTCTGGTGTCTAGTGGCTGTTTTTATAAATATTTTTTTCAGTTATTTCACAAACCACAAAAACATTTCCTGATTAACAATGATTAATAATAAATACTGATAATTATTGGTTATTATTCAAGAACATTTAGATGGAAATTCTATAAACCTAGAAGCGCTAAAGTAAAGAAACCTTTCAGAGTGCATTTTCAAAACGATTGTATCGCTTGCGAAATGCGTATAAGTAACAACAGAAAATGATCAAATATTTAGTATTTCTGAGCAGATAAAGCGTTTATGGTTTATGAGACGAGAGAAATATATTTTTAAAAAGTTTAGACGCATTTCATTATCAGAAAACAGGTCGACAGGAAATGCTTTTTATGATGTCATTTCGCTGCGAATCTGATATTTATTGATCGGTACGAATTCTGTCAGAAGTACGTTTTTCCTTCTAACTTTATCATTCGAGTAGATTTTGAACTACGATTTCCAAATCTACTCAAAACTAACAAAAATTGAAACCAGTTGTACAAGATCCGAACTCACAAATTGATTACAGTGTTTCTCACGGTATAATAAAAAATGATATCAAGCTTTTATTTTAAAAACAGACGACTGCAAGAAACGTTTGTTCTTTTTTAATATTGTATTTATTTCCCCTAACAAAAAGTACGAAATAAGCGAATCAAAATTGCAACTGAAAACCATAAATCCAAGTTCATTTGATACATACAATTATTTTCTTAATACAACACATATCTGCAGTAGTATAAATCATGGGCGAGAACTGGTTAATTAATATTAATTGGTTTATGCATGCAGATGAATTATAGGTGTACGATTCTACCTTCTCCTCAAGCAATTTAATAGTATAACACAGAAATGTACTATATATACATACATATATACATACATATATATATATATATATATATATATATATATATATATACATATATATATACATATATATATATAAATAAAAGGTGTACAAATTAATTCAATACCTTTTTAAAGAAAATGAATGTGTACGAAAAATAGTGTACGAAGTGATTTGAAAGTTCGCGGTCTAATACATAAGTGGCTGTAATATTTTAAATATTTCTGGCGCATCACAAAGCGATATCTGCCTTATGCATAATCTCAAAGTCTACAATTACTGTGTCAAGCAGTTTGTTACAAACATCAATTTAAATAAAGCTCTTTTTGTGCTGTTGCTGAAATGGGTAAAGTTGAACATCGTGTGATGATAAAGTTTTTTGTCAAAAAAGTCTTAATGTCAACAGAAATCTTTAATGAGATGAAAAAATTAATGAGATAAAATTTTTTTATAGAAAATGTTTAATAATATATAACTGAATAATTGAATGACATTGTTTGATAAATAAACAAACAATTATTAAAGAAAATTCTGAAATAGGAAAATGTGATAAATTATAAGAAAATTTGTTCGATTTTTATAAACAGATAGATTTAAATAGGTTTCAAATTTGTAAATCAGCGGTCAGTGATTTATTTGTAAACAAACAAACATTAAAACACAAAATTGAAAGTTTATATTATTCCAGTTATGAAAATCAATGTTATCTTTCAAAGTACCTCAAACTTACACAAATTAAATACAACAAAATTATCAAACACGTACCGTGCGTACATAATTGTTCGAAAATCGAAATTAATGTTTTCAACTTTGTTTTCAAACGCCTGAGAGCGTACCTACACAAATATATTATGAGTACAATCTGTGCCCTGTCTGTCGGTTGTTGCTATTCACGGATTAATTTAGTAGTAGCACAGTTTGGAAATGTTTAACGAAACGAGATTACAACTTCGACTTCGCCCATCGACACAAGTTTTATTTAAATTTCTTGTTTACTTTGTCGTAAAGCGTATGCGTTCACTTTATAGATCAAAGTTTCGTCGGAGGCTGATTAATTCGAATAGCGTTAAAAGCTACAGTTCTTTTGAATAAATTGGTATGGACGGGGATTCGGTGAACTACAACGGAGATTGTTTTTATTTATATTTTAATTAAATTGCTTGCGTTTACCGTACACTCACATTAGCTGATTTGTACTTTTTAATTAATTTAATTAGTTTAACTTTGCTCCATTATTAATATTTTAATATTTCTCGATATCAATATATATATATATATATATATATATATATATATATATATATATATTTGTATACCTGATTGTTCTTGAACGTTTTCATAGAAATGAATAATGAGTATGAAATACATACTTCTCCAATTAAGTTTCTTATTAATGATTTAATCACATATTTCGAATTACAAGTGTAATTAATGAACTTGTTTATTACTTATATAATTTTATTCTCGTTAGGATTAATTGTAGTGTAACAGACGCATACAAACAAATATGAAACAATATTATTCATCTTTTAATACAATGTTTATCGAATACCTTATTTCAAGAAATTATTCAATACTTTTCACCATATTTATAAGATACCACTAATTTACAAGCTTTTAGAATACTAAAAGAGGAATACAAAAATCGTAATTGATTTTTAAATATATTAACATTATCATTAATTATTATTACTTAATTATATATATATATATATAGTTTATATAAAAATTTTTGCAGATGGATATTTTTTGCAAACACGTCATAAATAAGTAGACGCCATCAAAAATTTTTGAGGATAATTTTGATTTTTATATATATATATATATATATATATATATATATATATATATATATATATGTATATATGTATATATCAACTATTTATATCTATTTGGTCTTTCTTTAAAGTATCTTCAACAATTCATTCGTTCTGATTATTTTTTATTTTACCAAATAATCGAGAGGCTCATACAAATTATCACATTCTCTAAACAATAAGTTGGTACAAAAATATGAAACTGTTGAAGATGCGTTAAAAAAGGATACTAGATATAAAAATTAGTGACATTAGAGGTTACTTTTCTGAAAAATTATTTCCATATTCACGATTTGAGAATGATACGAACAAACAATCAAATATAATCTTTAAAATGATGTAATGAACACTTAATTATCATTTTTTTGTGAAATGTGATTTAAAAAGGAAATCATTTGTGAAAATATCTTCAATAAATTACAACTAGGGTTTCACAATAAACACTGACTAAATAAAAAATATATTTCAAAAGAACTATTATTCATTTGTTACACTTTACACTTGCTGATTTATTTTTGAACATTACACAACTCAAGTGTAAATTTAAAATTGGATGTTCGAATATATATATATATATATATATATATATATATATATATATATATATATATATATATATATATATATATATAAAGTGTTTTTCTAGGAATAAATAAACAGAAAAGACAAGAAGAATACCTGCACTTCACAAACGTTCGCAATTACAAAGTAATAAAAAGGCACACTTTTTAAAACTAAATCAGATAAGTACGGGAATAGCAAAAAAAAAATTTGTAACACCACAATTAAGACTATGAAACAAACACTTAAAAGGCACAACCGCCTATGTACGAAACGAGTGGGCACGATTAGATAGTGAATAAACAACCGGCTTCCAAAAATAGCCACAGACACTCATTGGTGAAATTACTGTAAAATATTTGCATACAGCATGGAGCATAACTTACATAGTGAACAGTGGTTTCTGAAAGACGTGTCCGTGGAGGTACGCGCAGGTCGTTCGGACAAGCAGACAGACAACGTAGCATATGGTTACGGACATTGCCGAAAAAAAAAGATACACACGCACACAGTGCCCAAATCTACTCTAAACGTAGGGCCTTGATATTTTGTTTCACTTTCGGCGTTGATTTATGAACTTCGTGCATATTCGGTTCGAGACACGCGCGCGTTTAGGATTTATATTACAGATTCAGAACCATATTTGGCTCGTCTCTTGCGTATATGTAGGTCACATTCTTTTGTAGGCGATTTGTTATTGTTGATGATGCTCTGGATGTGTGTGTATATAGGGATAGACATAAACGACGTTTGATTTATTTTTAAAATTTGTCTGTTTCAATTTAGAACGTTATATTTTTGAACTGGGCGATGAAATACAGTCGTGTCGTGGCACAATTGAAATATTAGCAGGTGAATCGATTCAATATAAGAACTGATTTCAAAATGCAAATGTACATTTTGGTAAGGTCTTTATACTCTAATGACAATAATTGGTTGAATTGTTTGGCTAGTCGAACAAAGAAAGTGGCAACATCACTTGCTGATCAAAAGGTACATCTTTTACGACATCTGAAATAGTTTTCGTCTGCCAAACATTATAATTGTCATGTTTGTTTACATAAATATATAGATATATTTACACGAACCCGTTGTTTTCTCCTAATGTTTTTAAACTAAAAAAATATATATTAAATTTATACATGACAATATTGAACATTAAGAATAAAATTAGTATTGGAATAACAGACAAAAATAGACGAAAAATAACAAAACAATTTTAAAATATCGTTTGTTACAAAATTAATTTGTATTCAAACTAGAATAGTAAATAATTTTCTTTTAACAAAAGATCGATCTATTTTAGTATCGTTTGTTCCGACAAAAACAGATTTGATTTCAACAAACCAAACATGTGTTTTAGAATTCAAAATTGCGTACGAAATAACTAATTTTCTACATAACAAAACATTTTTCACTACTACGATCATTAAATGATTCAAAATATTTTTTTGCTTGCAAAAATATACACAAAATGACTGTGCATTTTGGCAATATCCCAGATTAATTAAATAAAATTTTAAATACTTTACATTTAAAAAGTAATACATGAACTTGATAACATATTCACTGTTTTTATACCTGCAAATTGAATTATACACTTTTGAAATAATCATACAAGTGTTCAACATATTAATTAAAACAAATTATATATTATATATTATATTTTATATATATATATATAATCAAATTTTTTTACAAAAATAATTGACTACTGTTGTAAAGTAGCACTAAGTTATTATTCAAAAATATATTCGAATCTAAACAATATTTTGCAATATTTGTTTTTATCTCAACTGTATTCCCTCGTTTAGCTTTTTTTATTTCACAGAGAAATCTTTATAAAATTCTTTTTGACGAGTTCACTGAATTACTGTGACATTCAAGACCCATTTGAACACATCGATCAAATACTTTTCACAGAAACTATGATATTTGAATATTTCACTCATTTACAAATCACAAAATGTTTAATAGTGAAAGTAAAAAAAAAAAAATCAAACATTTTTGTTCAAATATTGTTTTATAGTTTATACAGAATGGAAAACTCATTTGTGGAAATGAATTTGTCTATAATACAAAGAATTATATTACGAAATAGTTGCTCTAATTATTTAAAACATTTTTTCTCAAATCAATTCCAATTTTGTTTTCTTGTTAATTCATTTCATGGATTATTAATTAACATGCAAATGAATAATAATCAAAATAGTAAAAGTATATAAATATTTCGATTTGTTTTTTTTTTATTTCAGTTTTATTTAGACAGTAGGTTCTGATTTATAATAGGTACCATCCATCCTTGAGACATCAACAAATACCCTCCCCCAAATTGTATAGAAATAAATGAAGAGAAATCGTGACTGTTTGTCATTATCAGAACATTTCAACAGAAAAAAATTTAATGAGCATTAAAGAATTTGTAAAATGTTCCATTCATTTAATTTATTTAAAAAATGTAAATCATGAAGTTCTGTTACATAAACTTCAAGAACAAAATTTGAATCACAAAAATTTTTAGATTAAATTTTTCATTTCACATTTGAGCCTACCTATAAATGAAATTATGATTCAAAATAAAATTTCCAGCATTTCAAAATTTGCCGCCCTGGGCAGTGGCCTGGGCATGTTGCCCTTGTCTAAATCCTACACTGCTAAGCAAACATGTTTAATTATATATATATATATATATATATATATATATATATATATATATATATATATATAATGAAATATTTAGATACTTTTGAAATATCAACTTGAAATACAAATTCTATTAGAAAAAGTCGTTTAAGAAAACTAGTTTCTGAGGTTACTAAACCAACCTGTCCATGAATGATAAAAATGCATACATTTCAATTTTTACTATTCGTTATTACAAATTATTTTAATGTCACACTTGAAAGCGATCAATTGTCTAGTGCTGAAGTGTTGTACATTCGTCGTAAACGGTTCCAATGAACGCCAATAACGGTAACAACGTAAAGGCGTGGCAAACACATTAATCAGACATATTGTTTCAAAGACCTCGTTATTACCAATGACTGTGACACAAGGTGACAATTCCGTATAAATTGTGCATTACATATAGATTTTCTAATTGGTTTTCATGAAAATTTCTATCGTACCATAAATTTGTTGTCTAGTCTGGTGTATACTTTTTAATCAATACTTGGGAGAATTTATTCGAATACTGTTTATGATGCATGGAAAGAGTTACTTCTAAGAATCGTTTTTTTTATTCTAAATATTTATATTACACATTTCTGGAATTCAGTGTACATTATCGATTTTATAATCGTGTGATATTCATTTGCAGTTCGTCATAAAGTAGCAAATATATTTTACAAATGACTCAAACATTGTACAACGAAAAAATCAAATATTTGCTCAACTATTAAGTTCTCTCTCTCTCTCTCTCTATATATATATATATATGGTGTGTATTATGAGCACACACCTACTTAAGTGTTATGGAATCAATAAAAAATACGAGAAGCAAAATGTGCTTGATTTACTAATGTATCCGGTATGAATGCATCACATAGATGTTACAATTTCATTTCGTATTCTGATCACAGTTCATATTTTTTATATCAGATGTAATTTCAAACTGGAATATTATTAACTTGGAATTTTCATATCCGCTTTTTAATAGTTCATTCGCACTTTCAACACGTGAATATTTCAATAAAAACAACACATTTTATTAAAAATATAATCCTTGCGGTTATAATTAAATACACAAGTACTTTTACATTGAATGAAAATAGAAAATTGTCTTTATAAAAAAAATATATTTAAATAAAATACTGAGATTCTTAGAAGTAATATATTTGTAGGATAAACGTATTACTGATTTATTTATTTTGGTTCAGATTATTTCAAAATGATATCAAGACATGAATGTGTCATTAATATAAATTGTTTTCCTATAAGAAGATGATTGATGAAGAAGTTTGAATTCGACACTTTATTCAGTAGCTATTCTTTTTCAAATAATTTCAGTTTATTTTTAAAATGTCCTTTCATAGAACCATTGTTATGGCTCAACTGACAATATTATTTTAAATACGAAATTAAACGACTCAATATTTAACAATCTGTACTTTTATTAAAAGTACAATATACATTTTTTAATAAAAAAGTGAACAGCTTCTTTCTAAAGCTGTTTGTTAATTTTTTTTATTTTTAAGATAAAACAATAAATTATCAATTTTTATATCTGTGATCCATTTAACACGTTGTTTTGGAGGTCTGTCTTTTTAGAACGTCTAAATCTTTTCTTCGTTACTAGTTCCGGCACGTGTGTTACCTTTAGGGAAATATTCGAATCTCTAATATCTACCTAAAAAAATTGGTACACGTGCTGAAACTAGTAATGGAGAAGACATTCAACCGCTTCAAATGAAAAAAGACCATCAAGACAATATATATTATTAAGTGTGAATAAAATTAATGTCATTCAAAAAAAACAAAGATTTGTCATTCAAGAAAAAAAAACAACAAATATAAATCTAATTATTAAAAATTTAGAAATATAGATTATTAAAAACTTATTCTCGTCAAAAAAATCTAAGAAAATTAATTTGAGATTAGTCATGAATATCATTCTCAAAAAGTAAAAGAACTCATAAACACTTTACTTTTATATGCTTTTCATAACCGAACGTTTACTCCTTGCACACTACAAGAAAACTCGCCTAAATATTTAATAATTATTTACAAATTTACATTAAAAAATGCATCTATAGAATAGAATCACTAATTTAAAAGTTACAATTGTACAATTTGTATCTGCTTAAAAATTACTAAACTTCTGTAAGAATTCATCATTATATTTGTTTTAAAAAATGTACTAATTATGTTAATTGATTTCGATTTATTAAACAAGAGATAATAAAAGCAAAAAAGCAGTTATAAAGATTGACACATTCACATAATCGTATCAAAATATAAAAATTCAAAAAATCAATTATTCAAAAAATGAATTATTAAAATAAACATACAATAATTAGAAAGTTTTATTTTTAAATCTTTAATTTGTTAAAATACAATCCGATATAATTAAATTAATGAATGTAGGTTAATTTTTATATATATATATATATAAATATGAAGATGCATATAATTTTCTTAGGTATGTGCAAATAAACGTAGAATAACAGTAGAAACGGAATGTTGTTCAATGCACAAAAATTTCGACATACTTCTTACACTCTGATTAGCACAATATGTGAAGATTTTATGAACGGTTCAACTGATTTCCAGTTGTCTGTTTCATTTAAACCGTATATCAAATAAAATATACTTAAAAAATGCAGTTTGCAATAATGTATTACACATTTTTTGCAAAAAAATGGCAGATGTGTAACAGTCTATTTGATTATTTGTAACAATGAGAAATACTATTTATTTATGTACTGTTCAGGTTTTTAATTTCCAGATTTATAGATTGTGTGTGTATATATATATATATATATATATATATATATATATATATGTGTGTGTGTGTGTTTCTAGTTTTTTTTTTGTTTAATAATGTTTTGAAAAATAATTGAAATTCAAGAATAAAGAACAATTATTTTTTGTGATTAATGGTAAATAGATTGTTTCAATTCGATTGAACAAAATATATTAAAATATAGTCTTAAATTTATCGAAGTGTTATTGTAATATTCAATTCAATTTCTTTTATATTTATAGCTAATAGCAGAAATTAATTGCACAAAACAAGCTTTCAATTAACAAAAAAAAATAATTACTAGTAAATCAACAGCCTTTTTCTTAAAAAACAAAATTGTTATTTTCTTACAAAGAAATAACTATTGCAATGATATACATAAATCGATCGCAGATGTACAAAAAGAAAAACAGAACCAAAGGTCAACTACAAGTATTTACAATTGTTTTGATAGAATTTACGTTTTTAAAACACATTAAAGTATATTTTTAAATCGTGTGATACGTATTAAAAGACCAATGTTCGATTCAAATCTAAAAGTATAATAATTTGAAGGTTTAAATGAGAACAGTTTCAAGAGTATTTACACAAAAATCTATTAAACCGTAAATATATATTTTATAATAAATTATTTATAAGTTTGAAATAATCTTAATATAATATAAAAGCATAGATACTTTAAAAACGAACACATTTTCTACTATAGCATTCATGATATTGATGTTTATTAAAAACTTTTTTACTTACAAAACTTAGAAAGTGCCTTGAACTGATTTTAATAATAAATCTTTAAAATGTATTCTCTATCCTCTTATGAAAATAAACTGAATTTTCATTGTTTTCTATTTTTTATATACATTAGAAGAACACAAGACTCGACAGAACAACTCAATTCGTCTCTAGTTGTGATCATTCACCACAAAGGTATTTCTACTTTCCTTAGTTTATTTAAATCAGGTTTGGAATGCTGCCAAACACACCGAAACAGAAATATATATTTCTTCCATATCCTTCCTGTCTGCTAGTAAATACATATAAGAGATATTCATATACTTAAATCGTGTTCTGTTACCGTTGTGAAAATAACATTGCAGATACTGAGGAGTATATCCTCCGAAATGCAACAGAGATTTGAAGATATGCAGACATGAACTGTGAATATAGAAATGAAATGTGCTACGTGCATGTGTCTATATTTAACCTATCATCTATTCGAAAATAAATGTGCATGGGTGTACGATTTTATTTTCTGCCTTTTCGGGGGAATTTGTTTTAGGATGATCAAAAAAATGCAAATATAAACATGGATACATATAAACAAACATACATGAACGACATAAAAGTTTATAGGCAAAATATATAAGAAAAAAATATGCTATCATTCATTCATATGCATCCTTCAAACAACTCTATGGATATTAATTGAATACTTTTTATCTGATATCCTATATAAATATTGAATATTCGTAATGTATCACAAAAATCCACTGATCATATAAAAGATATACATAATTCAAACTAATTTTAATTATTTACTGAACTGAAGGTCGAGCTAGAAGCTCATATTTACCCTTAATGTTTAGGGTGTAAACATTTTGTACAAACAATTGGACTTCAAATTCTTAGGGGAATTTAAGTGCTAAGCTTCATTCTGTGGTACGTCAACGAGGGAGAAATGTGTGAATTAAGAGTCAATTAACTGATGACAAGATAGTAATTATTTTACTATTGTTTATGAAATTCTGAAATTCTTAATCAATATTCTGTATTATATCTACTAATTTCATTGGTAGAATTACAATAAAAAGACAAACAATTCTTATTAAGATTTTCAGAGTTATAATATAAAACAAACAATTCTTATAGATTTTTTTAAATCCTCGATTATGCAATATTGTAATAAAATACTTCATAAACACAGTACAATTCTAACAATAAATTCACTTTTTTCACTCTATACACCAGAAAAACCTTTGACTTTAATGCTGGCATCCCATCGAAATGTGCATAAACAACAACCAAAAACGATTAAAAATAATTTAATGAATTTGTTTGATCTCAAATTATATTTCAATTTGAAAAGTTCATGTCATATTTGTCATATCGCTTGTACGCACTGAAACACTTCAATAAGACTATTTACTATGGTGTAAGTATTGGAAATGAATTAGGGTGCTGTTAACTACATACCCGTACGATTGCTAAGCAACGGGTTTAAAACCTTTGTTACTTTACAAGGTTTTCTGCAACAAAGTAAGAACAGCCTTATTCGATTTTAAGTTACATAAAACTTTTGATTTATATCTTTTTTCTTCATAGAACAAGTGACATGTATTTCAAAATATACAATAAATATTTTATATAATCAAATGATTACACAGATTTCTAATTTCTGAATACATTATTCTACAATAGCATTTATGTAATAATATTCGATAATTTCCATATATATTGAATATTTTATCGATTTCATAAAACAGGTTTCGATTACTTTTCAAGTCAAAATGATAATATACAATGTTGGCTCTAAAACAGAGACACTTTTGTAATTAATATTTTATTATTTTAAGTCAATGAATTAATAATCCTGTTTTATGGTCATCTCTGAAAATTATCGTAGGCTAAACCTCAGTGTCAACACTATGACTATTGTAATCAAACATTATATAAATGCAGGCTCGATATAATTTAAAAACACATCTTCGAATATTTGAAAATATTATACGAATTGTTTCCGAAGAGTACTGAAACCGTTAAGTCTGTACACATAATTTTCGAATAAATAATAGAAACAACGTTCATAGTTTGGACTTGGATTTGAAAAAGTATACTTTGTATACATTATTCATTCAAAATATTTTTTTCTAAATACTAGATAGGAATTCGGTCATGGCAATATTTGCGAAAACTAGTTATATTTCTTCATTGCAAACATTTCTTGTTATGATTTGTTAGTAGACAATATTTTTGTATGGAAATATGCATGAACCAAAACCTATATAAACATCACCACAACTAATAAATCTTTATATCAGTATAACCAATCTCATTATAATAAACTTGGACTGTATGTAAAACTTAATCAAATAAAGTTTGAAAGAAAAATGTCCTGCCTGACTGCTTTTTGGGATCATTTGATTTTTTGTATTCTAATACTAGTTTCAGCCAATGTGCAACCTTCAGTTAGATTTGGTTCACTCTTTGCCTAACTAGCTAGTGAAACTAATGATAGAAGACAAAACTCAAGCGATCCAAAAAGCAAAAAACTATTATGATAATCCAATAATGGTACTAGCGATATAAATACAAACTATGAGTTTATAAATAAACTAGACTTCTATTTAATTTCTGATAACACTCAGCATTTCCCAAAAAATTCTTAATCAGATCATTTATTTTTAAATATGTGTGAAATTATACGTATAATAAATATGTCGAAAAATGGACGGGAAAAAAGGATACTGGACCATTTATGTAGAAAAAAAATAAAATTACCTTAGCATTGGATCGCAGTGATCGTACTGAATTGAACAAAAATACTAAATAAAAAATGACACTTCTTAACTCTTTCACTCCCTTCTAATATTTCCATGTGGAAGTTTAAAATGAATCATTCTATGTACCTCTTTTCAATAATTTTTTTAATGTCCTTTCTCTTTGTATTCATTAGTATCTCAGGATCATTTTATATTTTTTTGTGTTCTACACAGTTTTATTGTTAGCTGGCTGTTTTATTGTCAACTGGCTATTTTATTTTCTTGTAAAATTTTATAACAAATCTTTTAATTTATAGAATATCTTCTGCAACACAATTTGTTTCTTTTTTTTTAAAAAAAAGAAACAAGTATTGTTACTTTCAACTTAAATACTGTTTTTTAAAAAATACTTGACTAAAAAACTACAGGTTATAAACTAAAAGTAATTTTACATATTGTTCAAAAATGACTGTTTATTAGAAAACTTATTGCATCAGTTAGAAAAATACAATGAATACAAATGCAATTTAGTTCAACATCTATTTATAGTCATTAAAAACATGTCGAACTATATTAATATTTTTTGTAATCAACTTTACAGACGACCATACATAAACATAATTATGAATGAACAATGGCAACAGTTGATTTCTCTTATCAATTTTATGCGCGTGCACTTAACTGTGTCCTTCTTCCACACCTCGTTTCACAGACCGGACACATTTTTTTTAGGAAAAAAAAATAGAAACGGAATGCTATTTATCAGACATCGATAAAATACCGTGCGTTAAGTACATATCCCATTATTTCACAAATATATCAAATTTAGTTCCCCATACTACATTCCAATATTTACATTTCAGATATCTTGTTTATAAAATAAATATATTGAATATAAATTATATAATATTTTTAAATATGTAACCAAACTTGATATAAAACATTAATTGATTAGTAAAAGGTATTAATATTTTATTTCTTGATTGGTTTTCATTGTTGATTCAATTAATTTTGGTTATTGAATTTATAAACTAAATAAAGAAAGCAATACATAAAAAACATATACAGTCGGGGATCATTTATAGAAGAATAAAAGAAACATTATTAGTCGATCTATAAAGTTAAGCAGTGTTTCGGGAGGTTACAAGTTAGATGGATGGCTGCACTATTAAGGGATAGGCGTTATTTCGTCATATTCATCCTTGAGAAAGTTATAGAAGTCAATGGAATGATATGCGTACGCCTTACTTTAGGTTATAACCTTTATCATAAATTCTAGAAACATTTAAAAAATTATTCAAAAATTAATTTCAAGTGCTTCTTATCACTGCATAACTGACAAACATATAAACAATCACATATGATTACATGAAGTTACGCAATATATTAATGTAACATTTGTGTAATTTATAAATCGTTCGAAAGAAGAAAAGAATAATTTATGGTGTTTGAAAATGATTAAAATTATTAAAGATAAAAATTCGAACGGCAAACAACGTGACAATTGAAACATAAACAATAGAAAAATATAAGAAAAAACCTGCCATACCGTATAAGTTGGCGCGAAATTAATAGAAGAATAATCCAGATGGTGAAGCCGATGATTTAACAGGCCAAAATAACCACACACACTCACAAACTGACAACACACACTTCCAAAAATGTCCTTGAGTCGTTATAAAAGTTATATAAAAACGAAACTATCACAAAACTCGACAGAATCACGCGGAAAAGGCACAGACCGATACGTTGAAGAATTTCGACACTGCGGACAATTTGTCGATGGGTGCGAGTCGCCCAAAAGTGTGTATATAAAATGTGCGTTTATGTTGACGATATATAACAGTTTTATAAACTGTAGAACGGTGCGTACATAGCAGATAACTGAGACACACTGAGGCGACTGGGTAATCATGACTTGGTTGGCCGCTTAGTGCGCAGCCGGCATCATCGTGTGATCGACGTTGCCGGCCGGCTTTCGCACGAGACGTGCAAACCACGTTTACAATGTAGTCACACACTGACGACACAAATATTCGTGCTAGTATTCGTTTTTCGAATGGTCCAGTCGAGTATAAATATGGGAACTTTTTTTTAAGAATCTATTATTAGATTTGAAACATTCATCGAATTATTTTGTCTAAAAAATCCACTGTTTCATTCTAAACTTTCATGAAACTCTTAATAACTAACGAAATTTTTTAAAATATGAAATTGAAAATATATAGCAACGACAAAATACAGCTCTCAAATCTACTCTGTGCATCTCTCGGGACAATATTGGATTTCTTTGCCATTTTGGGTTAACTTTTACATTAATAACCTACAATATTACGTTGGTACAAAAATAATTGCGGTTTTTATCATTTTGTCTGACGTCGATTTTTCTAGTTACCTTTTTCTTATAGGCATGTGATATATCATTGTGAATAATGAAATTAGGACTACTTATTTCAGTTTATTTCTATTGTTTTCATTCTTTAGTATTGTTGGATACAACCTCTTAAATAAGTCATAGAAAAAAATAAATTCGTGCGATTTTATTGTACGAGTTTAAATTGGGTCGTAAAATTAACTACGATTTTTTTGTGGAAATCTTATCAAATCTAATTTAATCGAAATATAATCTAAATCTAATCAAATATACATACTCCAACCAGTTATATTTCGTAAGTGATGAAGTTATCAATTAAAAGTCATACAACATTAAATTTGAATGTCTGTATTTCTTTTTTTTTTCGATATTTCATATAATAATAGATTATTTGAAACATGCCATGATTTCAAGTATTAATTCATGAACAACAAAGAAACTAAACAATCAAAAAGAAAATAATCATTCATATTCGTTGAAACAAATTTATAACCGGAATACATTTATAAATTTTACAAATGTGACAAAAAGTTGTTACTATTAATTGTTATAACTATTAATTCGTTGTAAACTGAATCAATCATAACTCTGTTTTAAATCAAAATGTTTTCTCGTCGTTTTAGTATTTTGAAATGCTAACCCTTCAATATTTAAAAACACTATATGTCATGGCCAAACAATTGGTATAACCTCATAAAACAGTAGTGAACATGATATTGTCTGAAAAGCAGTATATTGGCATTACATATTTTTCGAATTTCAATAAAAAAAAATGTAGCCGAATCAGCTGTGGGAGAAGCTGTTGTGAAGCATAAAACATACGAAACATGGTAAAACCATGGAAGAAGTTCGAAAATGCATTGACGACTTCATGAACGCAAACCTGCCATATTTTTTTCGATAAGGGATTCGTCAGTTACCTAACAGATGAAGTAAAGATACTCTGAATAATGAAGGCTATTTTGAGGATTGGAATATATTCCTATTTTATCGCAAACATTCATTTTCTATAAAAAAAGTCATAGAATTAATTTGTACATCTAATAATAATTCATTGGGAATTATTCGTTTTTAATTACTTCAGTTAACAGGATTTATACAAACAACTGCTGATCAGGATATAAATCCTTAATATACTTTGTGACTGGTTTCAGTTATATTAATTGAGATTGAGGCACTACCAGATAAATTTTTAAAAATATGCCCTGATCAAATTTCAAAATGACAATCAACTCCTGTTGCGTAAATATTTTTTTGCCTGAAATTTTTCAAGAACCACTGCATGAATTTTATTTTTTTTTTCTAAAAAAAACCTGTGAAATTAAGTTCTCTACATTTAAACAGAGCCAAATTTTAAATTTTGTCAAAATTGTAGAAGAAAATATTATTTTTTCTTTTTTTTAAAGAAAAATAAAATAAAAAAGTATCTGATCATTTATAGACACTTCTTTGCTGAAAATAACTTAAAATATCCAATAGTTCAACGTTATCCTATCATCAACATCTTGACACTCAAGTCCTAAGCGACACCTGCCAAAAATCGAACAAAAATTTATAGTCTCTTGTAGACATATCTTTGATGAACATGCGGACACTTAAGATTGAACTGTGCTTACATCCCCTTAACCTGTTTGGCATTGATTCCAGAGTTATTTTTTTGGTAACTAAAGACTGATATTCACCCACTCTGAATTCAGTTTCTTTTTCAATTCAATGCTGTTTGTAATTTTGTATTTCTGTTTTTTTAAATTTAAACTCTGTTCACAACATTTCAATTGGGTTTATATTAGGAGACTCGGTTGACGTTTTCATAATTTTGGGTCAATTATATAGAAATCATTCTAGGATTATGAAGTCCTTATGATTGGGATCGTTATCTTGATAAAATATATAATTATCTAAGATTTGTATGACTTTATTTATCGACGTGCTCTTAAACTTCAAATAACCAACCAACCATCGAAGATTTTCAAAAAATTCGCAATATATTTTAAGTTCTGCTTTAAAATATTGATGTTCTTAATTTGTCCACAATTCCGTTTAAAAAAAAAGTTTCCCAGACCCTTACTGATCCACTGTTGTATTTTTTTACATAAGATTGGAGATCCTGAATCAGAACTAAATTCTGATAATGAATTAGAGATTAAATTTCGAATTAAAACGTAACCTGACATAACTTATTATTACATAGAATTATTATAAAGAAAATTTATAAAAATATTATTAATGTATAATGTACTGCGATCGCTTTTTAATTCATAGCTTTCTAGAATATGAATGCGATTGAGAGAAACTGTACAGACCTTTCATTTATTATTTCATCGTTCAATTAAACTGATTATTTTTTATCAATAGTTTAATCCGAAAAAAGTACAAAAAGTTCATAGTGTAATATTCAATTTTATGAATAAATAATGAAGGAGTCGAAGTCTATTGATATTAAATATTTACATTGCGTGATAGTTTAAAACAAAATTGGTACTTATTCTAGAACAGTGAGGATAATAGAGCGTACAACAAAGAATAGAGCAAAGAAAAGAGTGAAATGGTGAAAATAAATTAATGGAAACACTTTGGAATGCCATAGCGACGCGACGAAACGTTACAAAATTCCAATGTGTGCACTGATTTCTTTTCTCGATTTTTTGTTTGCTTCTTCAGTATATACACATAATGTAAGATTAATTTTACTCGATTGTACAAGTTTATGTTTTAGTATTGTGTAGTTTATATTCTATTTAATAAGCTTTGAAAAAAGATAAGGAAAATAATTCAAACAAGATTTTGTTCTAGCTCTTTCTACAAGTATTTTCATTTGAAATCAATGTTCACTTTCTAGTATCACATAATATCTATAAGAGTGTTGACCTTAATAAGTTTCATCTTTCTATCGTTATAAATCCTTTTTATAATTTGTTCCTGACTAAAAAAAATTTTAATACTGATAACACGGGTTTTCAAATTCGATTTTAATTTTGTACATTCTCTCTACACAAAAATACAAAAACAAAATGAATTTATCTTGTTATTTATTTATTAATAATAATCACAAGAAATAATTATATATATACTCATTTTTGCCACCTATATTTGAATTTATTATATATATATATATATATATATATATATATATATATATATATATATATATATATATGCACTTCTTCCTCAGCTAATAAAAATGTAACGGTATATGTCTATTTTAATATATTAAAATATTCAAATGAATTAAAAAACTGAAGGTCATCCTACAGTTCAGCTGGAAAAATAACAAAGAACAAAGTAAAAAATTCGAAAAGAATATACCTCGACTGGTAAACCAAATAAAAAAAAATACATTTCAACAGAAAACAAACACCCCTGTATTCTACGAGCCGGTGACTGGAACCGATCCTCGAATTATACCTGGCCTGTTTCTCTCTCCAAACTATATTCATATTCGGTACTTTTTAAATAAAGAACAGTTATACATTGAACACACTTCATCCAATATTAATTATATATTTTTAAACTGTAAATATAACAAACATTTATAAAAAGTATATGATATGAAATTCGTCTATTACCGTATAATTAATTTTAATCGTAATTTATGCACATATTTCAAGAAATAAATTTCAAACACACATCAAACGCCACACATTCATACATAATTACATTTTTTTTTCCTATCAGCGAAATACGATTTTAGATGACTATGTAAACATTCAACATTCTGCACAGCTGGTGGTCGATCCATGCGTCGCTAAGTTGGTTTTAAAAACCTCCATGCATGTGTGTTTATATATTTGTATACATACATATATATATATATATATATATATATATATATATATATATATATATATATATATATATATATATATTATATAAAAAATTAAATGTATACAAATATACATTTTGCTGAAGATGTTGAATATAGCATGACAAAAAAAAAACAAACTGCATATATTTATTAATAAATACACTTAATAATATGCTTGCAGGCAAAATAAACATCAATAACAAAAATAAACCGTTTTATAAAATGTTGAATCAACGATTTGTGAAAGGTGGGGGTCTCGAAAGTCACCTGTAAATGTGCGATAACATCATGTCCACTTTTCTCCTATTAGACGAGCAACAAAAAGAGATACAACATTTCCATTGATTAATTAACGTCATATTTGTTTAAAAAAATTATATTCAAAACGCATTATCTGTTTATAAATGCATTTAGTGTAAATAAAGTCTCGTCATAAATAAATTTATAAAAATATGTACCTTGTGTCATTGTTCTCAGTAACAATAGATGTATAGTTGGTTTAATAAATAATTTGTTATTGCAAAATGAATGAGATGTTCAATGTATAATAATTATATTTTTATTAACGGTTTGCTATTTATAGATATGAGTTTCACTGGAAGTTCATTACCCAACAAGGATAGCTTTCATTCTTAAGATGGTGCTTTCATCGAGACACTACCACTTATACAAATTAGCATTACGTTTTTTTCAAAAAATACAGACAAGACTCCCACTCGAAGTGAAACTGATAGCAGGTGAAAGTCTATGGTAATATTTGAACAGTGATAGTGGTTTTTAAAAAAAATGTGTTTAAAAATAGATTTGTATTTCATATACAGAATAAATTCAATATTTACAATCATTTCAAATCAGAATATATCACACAAGAAATAAAGCAAACAACTGATAATATATGACAAGAATTTACAAAATTTATCCAATTTCCTTACGTTTTAAATGTTATTTATATATATATATATATATATATATATATATATATATATATATATATATATATATATGTGTGTGTGTGTGTATATACTGTGGAAGCATTTCAGTAAATTGAACAAATAAAATGAAATCTGTTGAAGTGATCGAATTTTTTAAATCATTAGAAACATTATTTTTTTAAAAAAGTTAAAGTAAAAACCACAAGTTATTTATTGAGGCATTAAACTATTAGATTGGTGGAAAAATAATTGCGGTTTATGACCTTCAAATTCATATATATTTTTCTCGTTTTTGATTTTCCTAGATGTTTTAAGTGGTCCAGAACTGCTGGATGACTAACACCTAAATTTTGTGCAAGCTCTCAAATTGTTATGAGCAGTTCTGATTCAAGTAACGCCTTCAGTTGGTCGTTATGAACTGAAGAAGGAAGTCCGGGACTTTCTTTATCTTCAAGGCTCTCGTTCCCAGCACAAAATTTTTGGAATCACCATTGCACGGTACGTTCATTGACAGTACTAACACCAAAAGCAATATTTAGTTTACAAGCAGTTTTTGTTGCTTTACTACAGGTTTTCAATTCCTACATTCAAATAAGCTTAGGATTTAGAAAATAAAAACCGCAATTATTTTCCTACCAACTTAATAATTTACTGTTATAATAATGTTCTGGTACTATGGTTAAATTCACTTTCACATATAATTTTTTCTCATTCCACAATTCAAAATAAAATTTTAATCAACAATGATCGAAAAATAATTATTAATTCTTTTTGACTGTTGCTTTTGTCGATACTTCTATATCTTCCATTCTGAGAATGATAAATTATCATCGAAATACGCATTAGCAACAATAAAATGAATCAATAATCATTTATTGAACATTGTCGATTAGAAAAAATTTTGTGGTTTGTGGGCTAAGAGAAATTTTCATTTACAGTTAACTATTTATTGAGATTTTATTTTTTTCAGTTCGAAAATCAATGTCGAGAGCTACTTAATATTGACATTTTCCCTATATATACAAGTATAATACAAGTAATTCACCTATCGTCTACACGAAAAATTCTGTGTATTAAATAATAAAAAAGATATGCATTTAGAAGGTTTGATTCATTGATTGATTATTTATTTGTGGGCTTGTCCGTGACTAAGGATATTCGTTCATGTTTGAAAGGTTATACTTAAATGCCAGACATATTTTTTAACTTCTATTTCAGATTTATTTCGTATATATTAATAAATAAAACAATCAATGTATTTATTAAAAAATAAATAATAAAATAAAACAATCCCACATCGATTAATAACAGGTGATATTTTTTAAATTAATGCACATGGTTTGAAAATCTGTAAACAAACTGAAATAGTTTGGGCGTTGCTTAAACGTTCCTACCAACACACGTTTACGATTCGAATCGATTAAAATGTATAACACAAGTATGTAATTCGAATTTTTAATAGGCCATATGTTATTTGTAGCGATAGGTACATGGGTGTAAACAATATAGAAACAAACAAGTGGATTTGAAACTAAATATAATAATTATTATTAGTAATGTATGGCGAATGACTAATTGATTGCATATTTTTCGGTTAAGTTTGAATTAATTTTCAAGGTAATCAATTGTGATTAAAAAATATTATTTGTAATTGATATGCATATTGAATAATAAACGTTTAAATTTCATTGAAATATTGAATATATTTATCATCAATTAAATACAGAATTACAATGTGTATTTAGTTGCTAATTTCTTTCAGGGTTATTATCAACGAAATAAATAATCCAGACACAGTTCTGGGATTGTAGCTGAATTTACTTTCACAGATGAATTCATTTTTCATCCCTTAAACTACAAAAACGTTTTTTTACCAAAAATGTTCAATGAATCATTACGCTAGTGCATATTTCAATAGCGATGCTTTCATGCTCACATATAGAAAAATCTGTCTGATTGAAAATTTTAAAATCAGATTTCATTGTGTCTTATTACTTCAAGGGATGACGGGTTCGCTATCGAAATGTGCACAAGCGACAATTAAAAATAATCATTCATTGAATATTTTTGATCAGAAAATATGTATTTAGTTGGTTGAAAGAAAAACTCATTCGTGAAAATGAATTCAGCCACAGTTTTAAAATAATATTATTATTAAATTATTATTTTAACTCTCCGTGACGGTGCAGTAAACAAAGCTTAGCGCCAATATTTTTCATGTAAATTACTAATTATGAAGGAATATAAGGACTTTTAATTAGTTGAACATCAAAGTTAATTCTTACACCACCGATTAGTATCAATAGAATTATGTATTACAAGGAAATAAAGAAATATAATTAAAAATATCACTATGAACAGGTTAAATCACAGAGCGATTATACTCAGAAACAACTATTATCAACTGGTGAATTAAAAAAAATCACGGAAAACCTTGAATTAACTAAAGAAGACTGACTGTTTCTTCAAAATAAACATATTTATAAAATTGAAAATAATTAACTGGGATAATACTTCCTTTTACTAAACTTTACTAATGTATTTTTAAATGGTAGAACCTTTCATGTTGATCACAATTCGAATTATCCAATTCAATTCTTTCCAGTCATTTCAAAATGATTAACAGCGACAATCGCTTTCGTAATGGTAGTTACAAAACTTGTAAAACGACAGATTGTTCCAGTGACTTTCACTGAAAGCGGACATCCCGTATTAAAGCAATAAAATACGAAAGCAATGATCTGAAGATATTATCTTTGAACAAATTGTCCTATCAGCTTGATAAATGTTAATGCTGACATTTTTTCGACCACATGAAACGAAATTGTCGGTTAACTGTTCAACAATGGATCTTCTTTTATATAGATATCTTGTATTAATCACTTCTGTTCTCAAAGTCATAAATAAATCCGCGACCAACCCACTGATTGTTGTAAATAATTCAATTCCAGAAAACGTAATGGACACCAACGTATCAATGTCAAACTGTCTGATACATAATACTTGCAAAAGGTATACTCAAATGCTTTAAAACATAGGCACACGGTTTAAAAGAATATAAACGTGAACGTCAGTGGTCACGGATTTTGAATTTCTACAAGTTTTATAAAAGATTAAATATTTATGCGTATATACATATACATACATACATGTATATATATATATATATATATATATATATATATATATATATAGACACTCAAACACATGCAATAAAAGAGTATATTAATTAAAGCATGTTTAATTAAGATAAGTTAATTATAAAAAAATAAGATTTCGTTTCCTCTGCAAATAAATAAAAATGAATGTTGAAAGTTTGATTATTTTCTCGATAAAATACTTTTATATATTTTTTTCATCGTTTAATATCAGTATATTTTTAAATCTTTCATTATTTCATAGAATTGTCATTGAGATTTAATAAAATACTCATTAATAAAAGGCATGTTCTTTTCATATGTTTAGTAATTAGTTTTTAGTTACATTTAGAAATATTCATATTGTTTTTGTCGTTAATTATTATCTATGACGGGTAATTATATTTATTTTTAATATAGAAAATAATTATGTTCTTAATGAGAACTTGTTTACTGATAACCGATAATAGTTGTTGATGTTTTGAAATTGTTTTAAAACGTAAAACAGAGTTTTTAAAATATGAAGATTTTCATATTACAATTTGTGTTCTTGTAAGATATATATTATTGTTTAAATAAATATTAAAATTGTAAATAAATAAAAAATACATTAAATCAATAAAGTATAAAAGAAATATTCTATTAACACTGAAAAGATATTATTTTCATGACACCTGCATTTCTATTATGTGTAAAAATTAATTCCGTACTTTTAAATTGAATCAATCATAACTCGATTTTAAATTAAAATATTTTGTTGTTGTTTTAGAATTTTGAAGTGTCAATCATAACATTTAAAAATACTGCATATCTACTATTAATAATATACTACACTATATACACTACTTTAATAATAATTTACATTAAACAGACACCATAATCATTTAAATTCATTCTTTTATTTTTTAAAAAAAAAAAACATAATTTAAAAGAGAAAAATAATGAATTTGATTTAAAAATAGAAAATTAACCACTTTTTTAACAGATGTTATTTTTTTAATTTAAAAAGTGCGATTTTCATCAACATTTTATAGGTTTGATCAACAATTTTTCAGTGACAAAATCAACTTTAAAATTATTTTTCATCAAAATTTGTATACTACAAGTCGTGGTAATTTCGTGATTAAAAATTTAAAATTCAAAAATATTCATCTCATCATAAATCAATTAATTATACTAATAATACTAATTGTTAATCGAAAATACATTCATTTGCCAGCAAACGCGTATTTTCTACTAGAAATTTGATTTTTGTAAATATATATTTTCAGTAACATTCAAAAATTTACACATTTTACATTTTACACAATTAATTTATGTTTTTTCAAGTATACGGTTTTTTTTACCTTTTCTAAAAAAATATCTATACATTTCTGGATACTTCTTATATACTTCATAAATAAATAAATGAAAGAATAAATTACAATTAACTGATAAAAATTCAGAAACGAAACACAAAGATATAAATAAAAATATCTACAAAGGTGTTTATACGGTTGATAATATTTTCTTTCTCTTATGCAACGAATTACCAATCGAATTTTAATTAATGTAAACTAGTTTCTATTTTTATCATTTTTTTTTAAAAAAAAGTACAACCAATGGAAACTAATTATCATTTCAAACAATATCATATAAATTGTATTCTATTGATGATAATTACCTGTTACTGAAATAGACCACAATATTTCAACATACTTTATATATCTATATATATATATATATATATAAATAATATATACTGCACTACTTTCAGTCGAAGCAGGTATGGAGGTTACGTCAAAGAAAAATTATATGAGTCATCGTTTACTCTTTTACTACATTTACCGGCACTGAAACGCTTTCAAACATAAAACACACATTCAGCTCGGCATATTTTATACGGAACATTCCAATTTTTGATGAATAATTCAAACGTTTAATTTTCGAATCATACGAATGACTCGCTATACGTGTTTATAAAACCGTGCTGTTTAAGTTAAAAATTATAGCAAAGAAATGTGATAGTAACATTAAAAAAATAAGAAATATACTGCAAACAATTTCATATCAAGTAAACCGAATAGTAGTCGTTCGATAAATAAAGAAAGAACGTTGTCGAAATTAACAATTAACAGAATACCAAGAAACGAAACAATGTCGTCGATATGCTTGTGTGCTGCATTACACTTCCAGGAATTGAAACAAGGTTACATAAGTTCTGTTTATTTGGTTGAATAAAATCATAAAACGTGACGATTTTTGTGCAAATATTTGACAATGATGAATGGAAGATAATTAAATAGTATTATTTATTCTAAAGAAAATGCATATGTACATAAACTGGCACACTTTTGAAAAAATTAAATACAAACAGTGTTTTTATCAGACCATATTCAGAAAATAATTAAATAATATTACACAAAATTAATCAAGGTATAATTAATTAAATCTTTATCACGCTTTCTTTTATATTAAAAACTGTACATTTATATATAGATACAGAAATATTCTATAATTGAAATGTTAATCAAAGAACTTGTTTGATTTCACTTGATTTAATTGTAAAAGTAGATGCTGTAATCTATGGAATTCATTTAAGTATACCTTGTTGAATTATAATGAATGCAAAGTAGAATAAAAAAACCTGACACTGATTACTAAAGACTATTCTTAAGATGTTATTAGTAATAAAATGTATAATCTGTGAAGACGTGGAGAAATGTTGTATGTTCATATGATGAAGTATGAGCGATATTTGTGTATTTAGCGTTTGTGATTTGAATTCAATAATAAATTGATTGTGAATGATATTTGTTGATAGAATTGTCAATGAAATTTTAAAATAAATAAAACATGAAAAACAATTAACAAATATACAACTCAGTACGAAATAAACATTTATCTATATATATATTTTAATATGTAAAAAGATACACTATTTCTGTCTACTAAAAATTAATTTTTTTTTCACAAGCAAATTTTTATAACTGCTTATTGGTAATTTTTTATTGTTACTTATGAGTATTTCGATGGAGATACCATCATTCATAGTGTTATGAAAAATGCGTATTTGCAATGATCAGAAATAATTAATAATTATTTATTAGCTTGGTAGGAAAATAATTGCGGTATTTGTTTGAATTATAACCTTATATTTTCAAGCTGTTAACAGTTTATACTTTTTGCAGTCTCATATTTTGACAAATTTGGATACCTAATAATTTTAAAATGATATAAAAGTAATCAAGAATAATCTATATTTTATTGTTTTTCTGTGTACATGTTAAAGATTTTTCGATGCGGATTCTGAAGGCTAATAGGGAAATGGACCTGCGATTGCTAGATTGTCTATACAATTTTTTTTTATCTCCTGAGCTCCTGTTACCCATTATTAGTTTCAGCATGTGTGTATTATGACAGATTTTGAAAATTTCCTGAAGATGATACGCGTGATGTAACCTGTTGGGGTACAGAAACTCAGATAATTTTAAAAGATGAAGAAACGAAAAACAGACAATTATTAAAACCAAAACTATACAGCAACGATTTTTCTTATTTTCTGATTACGGAAACCTGTTCTCTAATGGTTAACCTTTTGTATTCAAAGCAATTAGACTATACAGCAGATCAGAAGTTTGTATACTATGAGTTAGAATAAGATGATAAACAGAAAAGTATAAACACCCGATGACATTAATGGACGAACGTTTATTAAGGCTTTTATCTGTAAATGATAAAATGTGGACAGTGCCACTGGCTTTAGGAGTTGAACGCATTTAAGTGTTTAGCCAGTACAGCTGTCGTTGTGAGTGTAAAGGGTTAAATTAATTTAAGAATCATACAGTTTTTGGTACCGTGTCAGGATTTAAAAACATTCAATAATTAATCGATATTCATTTTTGATTATTTCTAATAAAAAAATATAATTTTATAAAATTTTAACTGAATTGGACACGATAGGGAAAAACTAAATTGAAATATTATACAGAGTGTCTATTTTAAGGTCAAGAATTACAATAAATCGATAGATTTAGTCAATATTTTCATCAATCTCAGTGTCTGTACAAGTGTGTGGTCCATGTAACATTGTCACTATTTAAAATGCTTAACAAAGAATGTGCATTTAACAAAACGAATTCAATAAAATAGATTACGTCAACGAAACTTGTAAATCGTTGAAATTTTTCTTCATTATCGTGTTTTATACACTCGACACACCTTGCACTTAAAAAAACAAATTACAACGACAAACGTCATCATCTGTTGTTTACGTACAGGCACGTAAATTGTACAATAACGGTTGGCAGCCGAAACAAATATATGAATGAATACTTATTTTGAATACATATTCATTATTTTTTAAAAAAAAAAAATAAATATATAAACAATTATGTATAACTTATCGATGCTATTGTTATATTGTATACACATGACAGTCACAGAAGATGAATTGTTGTTTTGACGGGTGCTTGTCAATTAAAATAGTGACGTTGGTGAATATAGAAATAAATGGACAATCGTTTTCGAAATATTAAAATATTATTGTTCGAAAATTGTGTTTTTCGAGTTGTAGAATTGAAGAAGTTTGTAAATTTTAATATAATTTGATTTTTACAATAATTTTTTATAATCACTGTATGTATGTATGTATGTGTATATATATATATATATATATATATATATATATATATATATATATATATATATATATATATAGTGATTCAATTTAGTCTTCCACATGAAAATATTAAAAAAATCGCAAAAATTAATGATTTTTTTTAATTTTTGCCATTCTTTTTAATACTTTCATGTGAAAACCTAAATTGAATCATCCGACATATATATATATATATATATATATATATATATATATATATATATATATATATATATATATATATATATGTAGGATGATTCCATTTAGGCTTCCACATGAAAGTATTAAAAAAATGTTATTTAGTATTTTATTATCGAATTGAACTAAAATACTAAATAAAAAATAATGTTTTTTTAATACTTTTATGTGGAAGTCTAAATTGATCACCTACCTCTCTCTCTCTCTCTCTCCCTATATATATATACATTAGCTATATATATATATATGCCTGTGTGTTTGTGTACAAAACAGAGACAGAAATCATCCATACCGATTGAATGTAAAACATTTTACTATAGATGGCAGACTAGTGTATATGACGTCATCATTTGGTTGCCGAGTGATGTGCAAAAATATGCAAAACATTTATTTCTTTACGGAATGAATAATATAATAATAATAATACAATTTCAGGATTAATTTTTCGTAAAAGAGAATCAATCAATTATAACGGAAACTTCATCTGTGTATATATTTTTTAAATGATTTTCTAAATGTATTCAATATTAAGTTTTGCTTTATTATCAGTATTATTATTTCAAGAAATCTTTCGATTAAAAATATAGTTTCATTGAGCAAAATTTCTTAAAAAAGTAATTGGAAACACTATTTTTTATGTTTATTTAAAATGTAAAATTTATATGATTCATCAAATAATTACACATTTTGATACAGATGCTATTTTTCTCAAAGCGTTGACGTACAAAAAAATCATCTTCTGTTCAATACAAAAGAAAATTGATTGTTCTATACTATAGAGAATAATGGTATCTATGCAGAAACGTGTATAAGACACAATCAAAAATGACCAATAATCAATAATGGAACGTTTTTCTCAGAATTTTTTTTTTGTAACACAAGTGAAAAACTATTTATAAAAAGTCATATTAATTAACATATATAGTAGTTCAATAAAATAAACTAAAAAAAAACGTTTTTGATAAATGTGTATCTAATATTAACCACTTCTACTGAAATGACAATATTACCTGCAAATAAATAGCAGTAGAAGGGGTTAATAATATAATCTTCACAAGAAAATATTGTACAAGACACTTAAAGAAATTTATAAAATTTAACTTTAAAAAAAATAATTTAGATATTAGATAAAAATGAATCAAACATTCATAATTCAATGCGATGACACAAGGTCATACGTTACAAAGAATCGAATTGAATCATCGTACCTACTCTCAAATACCAATCATAATAATAAACGGATTGCTCCTTTCATTCGTTTCCCGCCTAAAAAAAAACCTCGACAGGAGCCTCCTAACGCATACACAGAATGTGTTCAATTGAAAAACGGTCTTAAACAGACGCCCACCTTGCGAATGTCCCCTTTTCCCTCATGAATGTTTACGGTTCTAACATTGAAGGTCAATGCTAACGCTTTTCAAATTGGAATCGTACGATTGTAAACAGCATTAGAAATCATATTTGATATAAATTTGATATTAAGTATGCATTATTAATATAATTATACGGTTTGAGATAATTTCAGGTTTTTTTGTACAGTTACAGAAATAATCACTATAAATATACATACTAACTATTTATATATATATATATATATATATATAGGGAGAGAGAGAGAGAAAGATAGAAGAGTAAAGTATACATACATATTTATATATATATATATATATATATATATATATATACATACACAGAGAAAAATATTTGGAATAATTTATTAATAGCGGATAATATATCAATCAAACATTTATAATACAAAGTGATTTAGAAAAAAGATGTAATTTAAAATTACTTATAACGATTAGAATGACGAGCAACAAATCAACTAAATTAAATTACAATGAATTCAATTTAAATTTTAAAAAAAATCTGGCATTAAATTTAATACGCTGTCTCAGTTAAGAACAAGAACTCAAATGTTTAAAATTTGTAAAAAAAATATTTAAGAATTCTTTTTAAAACTTTTCGAAACTCTACATAAATAAAATACTAGACAGTTTTAGTGAAAACAAGGAAAATTACCTGGAAAATATTATAAACACTGGACAAGTTTTTGATTGAATATTTTATGATCAAAATAATTTGAAACAAAAAAAGTGTGTTCAAATAGACTATCAGGATTAGAAAAAAATCAGTTATATCTCAAAAGAATGAACAATATATAAACTACTTGAATTTGGAATGGATTTAACATATATTACAATAAATATTCTATCGTAAAATGTTGAATGCGGTCTCAAACAAGGACAAGATTTGAAATTCATGAAATTTATAAAAGAAATGTTTGAAAAACTTTGCTGCACTTTTTGTGTTGTTGTACATATTGTGAGGATTGAATATTTAGGAAATAAATGAGTACTAAAAGCTTAAATGAATGAGAAATTACTTTGTTAATATAAGTTTAAACAAATATGACACAATAAAAATCATTTCATAGCTTTTGAATGCATTTTCTTACAGAAGAATTGAAGTTATTGAAATAATATGAGATTAATTAGTATGACTATTAAGATTAATCTGAAAAAAATAACTGAAAAATAAAGAAAAAATAAACATCTCATTGAAAACAAACTGGAAAAATAATTTCGAAAAAATCTATATTAATTTGGTACATAGGGATAAATATGAAGTATTTTTGACAGAATCTTTTTTTAACCGTTGATACGGTATCACTTATCGTACACGAATATGTTGATTAGAGGTTTAGATTAATACTACATAAACGTTTCCGAAAAAGAATTATATCAATAAAGTTAAGAAAATAAACTACTGTCAATAAATTAAAGATAATTTTATAAAAAAATTGTATTTTTAAACGTTTTATCAAAATTAAAAGTAGGTGACTACTATTTACATAAATTTTCTGATAATAAAGATAAAGAACAACTCAAATCCCAAGATTAAAATATAAAAAAAAAAACAAATTAATCTTGACATCCTGAAGTTTCTCATCAATCATTAATTTAATGACTGTTGATTACATTTCGAAACGTGATATTTTTTTTTCAAATTAAAACCAGGAAATTAAAGAATTAATGAAACAATATATAACATATTTATAAGATATAGTAATATCTCGATATGATATCAAATATTTTATAATTTAATACTTACACACTTTGAGATACGTTCTGAATGATTTTGTTTATAAATATTTTATAAAAGAAAATAAATGATAGAACCGATGCTTACCTGCAACAAAAGAAAACAAAATTAATACTGAAAAATATTTCAAAAGAAATCTATTTACACATACAAAAATAAACCTCTTTAAGACTTGACAAATTTAATTATAAGAAAAATTATGTATCGAGATAAGAATCTTTCGAACATTTTCTGGCAAAATTTCAAAGACTCGTACCCATATCAATGTTTTATTAGTTTGTATAATTATTACGATAATTAATTTTAATTGAATCTACTGAAACGCTAATTAAAAACAGTGCCAATACTGATTTCAATTTTAAATGTCGATTATACGACAGAGAATGTAATCACCGCAACCTAAATAAACACTATTAACAGATATAAATGCCGTTTTTTCTCTCTTCATTTCACAATTGTATAATTGTACAATTAATAGTCGTACGAAATTATCATATTTGTTCATCAATTAATTAAATCGTACGGTAATTTTTAATACAGACAGTTATATGTATTGTTCGTAAAGAGTAATCGTTTTTAGAAATTGTATAAGTATTTATCATTGCAATGGAGTTGAATCGATGCATTATACATATGAAGGATTTTTTTGAAGGATTATTATTTATAATTGTTTTTAGTGCGATATGTTACACAATTTATATATTTTTATTGTTATGAAACACTTTCATATTTTTTTTTTATTTACAATACAGACTAAAACACGATTACATATTGATATGAACTATGGATAATTCTGCAGTAAAACAGTTTTTAATTTCATTCATTCTAAAATAGAAATGTACATGTATTTTTAACTCAAAATGATTTATAAATAAACTCTTTATTTTATTTTCATTATCTCGTGTGAAAACTCTTAGAAGAAAAAATATCAGAGGATGTTATTCAGTAATTCATTCAATAGACGCATTAACTCTATTTTGATAAAAACAGTAATTCATATCCACTTCAAGTACTGAGTCTTTGTTTGTGATCATTGCATTTTACGAATATTAATTGATCAACTCCTCATCTAAGAAAAATAATTTTTTTTTCAACACTGGCTAAATTCACTTTCACAAATGAATTGTTTTCAATCTTACAAAACTACAGAAAATGCTTATCAAACATGTTCAATAAATCATTATTGATCGTTTTAGATCCTCAAGGTACAGAAAAATGTGTGTTTCGCTTCGATTTTAATTATTTCAGTTAACAGGATTTATATAACCAACAGCAGATAAAGATGTAAACGTTAAATATACTTTGTGATAGTTCAGTTATGTTAGTTGAGATTAAGATTGACATGTAACAGACAAATTATGCGCATTCTTCATTCTTAAAAAAACGTATTCTTATTGAATGATTATTCTATACAAAGTTATAACAACACAAGTAAGAAAAATCATCAAAATGAGACAGACTAACTGATCAAATTTTAAAGTGACAATCAATTTCTATGTTGAGTAAAAAAACTTTTGGTCTGGCACTTTAATTGTATGTTTTCATATCCCGGATTTCATTGATACGTTCTCTTAATTAGATTCGTTCTTTTGGATCATCTAGTATTTATTTTTGAGAATACAACCAAATTAATGTTGCAACGTAGAAGACGAAGGAGAAGATCAAGTCAAAACGTCACAATCGATGATTACAATTTCAAGGTTGTAAACAATTTCACACACCTTGACTTAATCATCACCAGTGAAAATGAGGAATTTATCCACCAAAATACAGACCGAAAAATGCACTTTAAAATGATATTAAGATGAACAAGATAAAATGACACTTTCATTGAAAAAAATTAAGATTAGAATTCAAAAAACAAATACCACAATTATTTTCCTACCAACCTAATAGTATGATTCTGAAGATCAAAGCGTTAATTAGACAAGACCAAAGGAGATACTAAAATATTAGATTTATATATATATATATTCATTTTTAATTGAAGCAATAAGATTTATTATTTATCCAAATGAGTGTAAAACTAAAAATAATAATTTTAACTAAAACTAGATCCATTCTAAAACTTTACTTAGAACTTCAAATTTACAACTCATTAAAAATTTATATCGAGTCTAATAATTTGGATAGAGACTATGTGTATATATATATATATATATATATATATATATATATATATATATATATATATATATATATACATAAAATAAATAAAAAGATGGTAGTATGTGTTTAGAAAATATATTTGAAAAATGTAGCCCGATTTAATAATTGTACTATGAATTACAAGACTTATTTAGATAAAAGGCGTTTAAAAATTAATGATGTTCAAGGCATTTGAAAATGTTTCTTGATCAAACAGAACAGACATTAAAATAAGAACAAAACGATTGACAGAAGTTTGAGAAGATATACGTTGATTATACGGTTAACAAATCCAAGAAACCAGCAGAGAATCCAAGACATGAATATCAAGTAAATAAAATATAAGTAAAATTCATGCATTGTCTTCTGATACCATTTTAAAAGTTATGACAACGAGATCCGCCTTAAGCTTTTCTTAACATGCTGGCTCCGCAAATAATTTTTCAAATACAGTCATATACTTCTTACCGAAAAATATAAAACAATGGTAAAACTGTTCCATATTAAACTAATTTTAAATTTCGTCCACGTCGAATCTGTATCAGCTTTCTCGTCGAGATGAATGTACTATATTTTATTTAAATTATATTTTACATAAAAGTTCTGATTTCAAAACCAGTAGGGACAACTGCAGATATATATATATATATATATATATATATATATATATATATATATACATATATATATATATATATTGGATATGTGGATACATTCTAGTAAGAATAAAAGTCCGTTTTCTACGAAACGGAAAGAAACAATCATCGGATAAAAAGTGAACCCAGAACACGTTTTATGAATAAATTTTTATGTCAGAAAATATCACTACGCGAGTTCATTATCCTAAAATACTTTCTACTTGTAAGTCGTTTTCCTTTTACCAATTGAACAAACATTCCATGGCATTATTTTTAACTGTCGCGCGCTTGTATCTTAAACCATAACGAACAACATATGAGCTCATTTGACAAGAATGGAACGTAAAAAAAGTCACCATGAGTCATTTATGTGCGCTTATTTAATAAGTACGTTCTGTGTGTACATATATCCATTATAAATGGATTATCGTACAGGATGTTTGAGAAAACGCACGCCTGTTTTTCGGTGCGTTGCATAATAATCTATATTAAAAACTAGATATTGTCGAATGAAGGAAGTCAGGAGTTCTCTCGTCCAGTATCCGTTATTATTTAATGGACGGTCGCTGATAACCTCGGATATTTAATTTAATTCTTTCACCGTTTATTAATAAAGTGAGATAATCTACAAGGTCGATAGTAAATGAAATAATTAATTATGAATGGAGTTCTGTCTGCTGATCGCTCAAAAAAGTTATCTTTAATTCAATTATCTACAGAGGTACGTGCACGAATTATAAAGGTATATTCGTTGAATATATGAATGAATTATAAAATGAATAAAGACAAAAATAACACGAAATTAATAGCTTTTTTAAATAAGTTAATTAAATTTTTAGATTATATAGTTTTTTCGAACAATAAAATAACAGTTTTGATTAAATTAATACCTTAAAAAATCTTAATTTTTTTCTTATATATTCTTTCGAATGTTTCCTGTCGAATTCATTTTTAGACTTTTTTTATTTTAATCGTGCAAATTGATTAAACTATACACACTATGTAGTATTTAATATTTTTAATACAATATTTTTTTATTAGTAGACATTTTCTCTGTAGAAAAATTCGGCTTATTTGTTAAAAATTGCGTTTTAAAAAATATTCTATTTAAGAAAATATATTCTGTTAAAAATGTTACAAGTTATTTTAAGTTTTGTCCTGTTGAAATTCCTCCTTTTTGATCATACAAGTATCTGTTCTTCATTATTAGTTTCCTAGTGTTATCCTCTGGTAGATATTTAAGGTTTAACATCATCTGAGGATGGAACTCGTGTTGAAACTAGTAGTAGAGAACAGGCAGCTGATCCAAAGAGACGAAGACAAAAAGGATAATGTATTAATTATTATTTTAATTATAGTATAAAATTGAAAATGTCAACCACAAGCAAATATTTTAACTGTTTTTTTTTTTAAAAAAAAACACGAAATTTATAACAATAATTGTTATTAAAAAAATCACGGTGTTCACGAAATTATATTTGTTAACAATTATAAGTATACCTGCTTAAGACAGAAAATACAGTGGCGTATATATAAACAACAAATATTTTTCTTCATATTGATTTCTACCATTAATTTCTACTTAATGAGCTTGACTAATGAGGATAACTAATTTAATATGCAGGAATATAATTTATTTCAGGCAGAAGAATCTCTATGAAAAATTAAAAATTGCGTGAGATGTTTCAAATATTTTCTTTTTTCTAAATTTTCAACATAAAAAAAATGTCAGCTCCAAGCGTTCGGCTTATCAGAAATCTTTCGTCTCGAGTACGTTAACTGATATTCAATAAATATTTATTTTAATTTACAATTACAATTTGAAATTGTTATCATCATAGAGTTTAGATTCTTACGATGGTTGGTTGGTTATTTGAAATTTAAGGGCGCGTTGAGAACTAGAGTCATTAATGGCTGAGATTCTTATGATTGTAATATCAGTAATGTACCCTTTCTATAATAAAGAAGATTGTAAGATGTTTGATGTGATTTATAATTGGAAAAATTATTGAACTCTACTTCTATTCATCTATGGAGTTAAAAATTTTAAAGTTTGTAAAAAATCACTTTAGATGGTTCAATTCAATACTATTACATTCCGATCAAATCTAAAATTAATTCATATAAAAAAATAAACAAGGAGTAGAAATCTTGAGGGATTGTTAGAAAAAATTACGATTAAGAATATCTACAGAAACTTCAACGTTCGATAATAATTCTTGAAAGGCTGTTGAGGAAGAGATTTTTTCTAATTAAGAAAATATACTCGTATAAATAAGAGAAAATGTATAAATAAGAAAATATATATAAAAAAAGATATTAATATGAGAAAAGGTAATGTTGATAAGTAGAATGAGAAAAGATTTTTCTGTACTTTAACAATTAAGGATCCTGGAATAACAATCAAAATATGCATAAGCAACAATCACAAACGACTGATAATCATTTACTGAACATTTGTGATCAGAAACATTTCTTATGGATTGTGGGGTGAGGAAATAATTTATTCGTGAAAGTATCTCTACGAAGTTTGCTTTATATAAAAATATATACTTTTACAAAGATACAAAGACTTTAACATTGAACCCAATTAAAATAAAATAAGAGAAAGTAAACTATAAAAAGCATTAATGTAATTAAAAAGTCTACTTAAGTAAATGACAATAAAATATTAAACAAAAAAGGAAATAATATACTATTATACATTATTATAAATTATAATCAGTACGCAATGTTTTTGAGATAAAAATCATATTTAAAAAATCGTTTCCATAATAGATACTGTGCAATAAATTTAATAAAAAGATGTACATTAGTTTATCACGAATTGAATCTATAAAAAATGAAAAGTAATTGTATAAGTAATGATCCATCTTCGACATTAATAAAAAATGATATCATGATAAATGCACCGCTGCGGTTAACGTCCGAAGAGAAGTAGGGCGTACTTACTTTATTGTATGCGTCTGTCGAGACTGGTTGGTAGTGGAGATCGATAACGATTTTGTTCCAGATCAAGTGTAGAAACGTAAAAATTCATCAGCCGACATACATACATATATTTATGTACATATATGGGCTGTGTGCATACAAACATATACATATATATATATATATATATATATATATATATATATATATATATATATATATATATATATATATATATTGGCACAGTTAAGATTTTCAGAAATAAATGCATCTATCTTCAGTGACTAAAAATATTTTTGAAGTTCTCTGTTTGTGTATGTATTCTAATTTGATGACATGCAAAATATGATTTTACTTAGATAAATTAAAAAAATCTTTATTGGCTAGAAAGAAACATCATTTTTATGAAAAGTTAGATTTGCATCTAATGAAAAAAGCTAAGACTAAGTCAATGTTGATAAAATTATTATGTTGGTAGGAAAATCATTGCGGTTTTTGTTTACTGAATTCTAACATTCATTTTTTACAATGAAAGTGTCATTTCATTGTGTTCATGTTAATATCATTTTAAAGTGCATTTTTCGGTCTGCATTTGGGTAATATCGACTTTGGTTTTATTATTAATTTTGCTTCAAATTAGGCTCTTGAATTAAAGATGGAAAAGAAGGAAATAAGAGAAATTTTATATGAGTTTAAAAGGGTTGTAAAGCACCAAAAGCTGATCGTAAACTAAATGATGCTTTTGGTGTGGATATTGTTAAGGAACATACGGTGAAATGGTAGTTTCAAAAATTTCGTGTTGGGGATGAGAGCAATGAAGATGAAGAAGATCGCGGGCGTCCTTCTTCAGTTCATAATGATCAAATGAAGGCGTTAGTTAAATCAGAACGATGCACAACAATTCGAGAGCTTCCACATAAATTAGGTGTTAGTAATCCAAGAATACTGGATCACTTAAAGCAGCTAGGAAAATGAAAAATCTTAACATGTATACGAATTTGAAGGTTATAAACCGCAATTATTTTTCTACTAACCTACTATGAAACATGTTTTCGAAACTAGAAACATTATTAGTAAAACTGATTTGAAAATCAATTAAAAATGAAGAAAGCCTCAAAATGTCATAAAGAAACAATGAAATTAAATCTTCAGAACTCTAAAAGAACAGTTACGAAAAATCAAATAGTTATTTTTTTGATATTAATAACTGATCTAAATTTTAAAAACGGAAAATTGATTAATTATAATGGAAAATTATTTTATATTTATATTACAATTATATGGAAAATTTATTAAATTATCAATAAAATATTATATTCACTTAGATCTTCGCATATTAAATAAAATATACATTTATACATCAAAACTTTTATCTGAAATAATTCTTACTTATATAATACAAACTTTTCAAAATCTAATGAACTCTACAAAATTATTTTATACAAAAAATACTTTCATTCTTCATAAGTAAACATCAATTAAAGTAAATATTTTTCAATATAAATTCGGAAAACTTTTCGAAGAATTTTTATGAGCTTTTCCCTGTTCACAAGAACCAGACACTGCGAGTGTTTCGAGAGGATAAAAAAATATACATAATCTTCGGTTTAAAATTATGTGAAGTTACAAAGTTACGACGCATGACTAACATAAATTTTATAAATACACTTTTATGTTTTTTACGTTCGTGTAAAATGGATTACATAATATGTCATAATAAAAAAAAATGACAAATACATCAATCATTGTTTATTCATTGAATTATTTATTATTCGTTTAATGAAATTTCTTTCACATAAATCATATTAAAATTAATGTCGTTACATTTAAGCTTCAAGACGTACTAATTTTATTAATTTTTTAGTGATTTCGAAAATTGCCAAGACCAACGACCACATTTTAAATTGTTACTAACTTCTTTAATAAATCATACCGGTTAACCAACAATCTAAAGTTTCTATCACGTTCCGTAAACGCAAGATCTTACTCCTGCGCAAATATCCCCTAAAATCTCATGAATTATGAAAATCTGAGTAGGAAAATGGGCGCCGTAACTAACAGTTCGCATTAGTTAACCCCCTTTTCTTATTAAAGTCGATGTATAGCGTTTTTGATACAAACGAAGGGCTTATTTAATTCAATAAATAAGCTGTCGTTTATATGAAAAGGGATTCATAAATTTAAATAAATTTGTCGACGTGAGGTAGTGATATATTTACATAAAATTACTTCAACAAGCTTACTTCTAACTATAAACATTTTTAATATTTTAAACTCGAAAGATTACCAGTTTTTGATCGAATAAATAATATATGATGCAGATTTAATAAGGTCCATACAATAATTCAAAATAAAAACAAATTATAATCAAGATTTTGGTAAAAGAAATCATTTCGCAAACATTTTTCATTTATACCACAAACCATTTTTTAATTAAAAATTTTCTATTAGTCATAGTTTTCTTTATCTTCATGCTCTGGAGAGGCCGTCATCGGGATTTAAATACGCATAAGTTTAAATTGAGACATAAAGCAACAGAAACTGTTCGAAATATCAAATTTGTTTTTGACAAAGAGTCAATTAGTGAACGTACAGCTCAACACTGGTTCTAAAAATTTCGTAATGGAAACGAAAGCTTTGATGATGAGGAGGGTCATGGACGTCTTTCAGTTATAGACAATAATGATTTAAGAACCATTATTACAGCGGACCCACGTAAAACAACTTGAGAGGTAGCAGAAGAACTCAATGTCGATCATTCAACAATTGTTCGACATTTGAGTCTTACTGGGAAAAAAAGCTGGATAAATGGATAATTTTAAATGATATATGTGTCTTTTTACTCGATATATAATAACCGCAAATATGTTTGCACCAACCTGATAAAATGTAACAAAATGAACCGCACTATTATATATCAACAACATTAATAAAATGCAATGAGTTTTCTAAAAAAACGAAATCAAATAATCTGAGATTTTCTTGAAAATCACTCATAAAATAATTAAGATTAAATATTTAAACAAATAAATAAACTAAGAATGAATCTGAAAGTGTGTTTCATTTTCTTTTATAATTAAAAATGACAAAGAAAATAAAACATAAACAAACACTGTTTTTATGGACGAAAAAAATCTTAACGATCGATTACCAGATTAAAAGAAAACAGACCAAATTGTGGACCACACATAAAACGAAACCAAACGCACGACATTCCCGGTAAAAACGTGATTTTCAGTTTAACAACAACACGTTTTCGTTTCGTCAGAATCGCGTATCGAGAATGTGTTTATACAAATAATAATAATAACTGCCAAACTTCCTGTATTCAGTGTTAAGTCACACAGCACCGTCTGCATGTTAATTCTTCAGATGTACGTGATAGAAAATTAGAACGCTTTTTTCTGTTCGTTTTCTTCACTGAAGTTTTGTAATAATTAAATGTTATAAACGATTTAGTCATTTTGTAGTTTATAAATATTTATAGTTTTATAGTGCAATGATCTTCAGCAGATCTTCTTTCATTGTTGAAATCTTAGATGAATTTTGAATGATTTTTTATGCAATTTTAGAATTTTTAACACATTATAGTGAAGAAAATTTCGAATCCATTTCGTATTCGCACCAAAAGCATCGTTTAGTTTACGAGCAGTTTCTGCTGCTTTACCACCCGTTATGAACTCAAACAAAAAAATGCTCTTATTTTCTTCTTTTTAATCTTCAATCCAATAGTCCCATTTGAAGACAAATTAATAACAAAACCAAACTCGATGTTACCAAAATACAGACCGAAAAATGCACTTTAAAATGATATCAACATCAACACGATGAAATTACACTTTCATCGAAAAATTAAGGTTGGAATTCAAAAAACAAAAACCGCAATTATTTTCCTACCAACCAAATAAATTTTAAATATTGCTTTTTTATAAAAAGGACGGTTAAAACAAGACAAGGAATGCAAAAAAGAAACAGTTATCATGTTTCATTATGTTGTAAAGAGACAGTGTGTCTGATGATATATAAATTATTGGCTTTAAAAAATACCGCATTAGTCCGAATATAAGAATAGTTTTTATTAACAGATTTTCATTAAAAAAAACAAGGGTCGTCTTTTATTCGAATCTTCAGAACTTCAGGCTGGTACACCACTGTAGGCGTTTCAAACAACAGACTATAGAGTTTTGAATTTGTACTTGTATAATTTTTGTAAATATTACTTTTTATTAAAATGTAAATCAATATTTTTTTTATGATTTTCTTCAAGAAACACCGTGCCGTCTTATTATCACGGTTGTAAAAAAATATTTTTTTTTTGATTAAGAAAAAACTGGGACTCTTCTTATATTCGGATTAATACGGTATATGAAATGGAATTTTATGAAGTTTATATTTGTTTAAAAAAAGGAATTGTTGATCATCCGACTTAAAATATTTAGACAATGGAATCAAAAATATATAAGTTAACGAACATGTTGAATACAGACACGAATATTTAAAAATGTCTACAAGTTAACAAATATTTCACTGAAGAAAGTCATCCATCAATGTTTAAAAAAAACCGATTAAACACCTCGCTCTATTACAAATCTTTAAAACCAAAACGGATACATCACGCATATCTTTATTGTCTGTAAACGAAAACATAACAGTTCCATTATTTTTCTATGTTATAAGAATATTACTACAAATTTATTACAGCAGATACTTTTTTTTCGCTCTCGATCTCACAGTTTGCATTCTCACGTTACGTGGACGAGATTCGTGTCAGCTCTTCGAGAATATCTGCGTTTGAAAATCTCGCCGTTTTCGCAAACAATACCGGTTCGGCGTGTTTTATATCCCTTTTTTAAATACCACGCCCGAGTTCACATTTATTTCGTTTCGTTCGCTGCCGTACTCATCCGTCGCTTTCTATTTTTATAATGTGGATTATCAGTTATCTGCTTATTATTAAGTTCGAGATGTTTGCCAGTGATAGCACATAAATAGGTTTTATAGAAACGGTAGAACTCTGTTCTCTTCACTAGCCGGTTCGTTTACCTGGATTTGAAATTGCGAATTATCAGATATGGCCATTGTCAAGTTTATAATATGTATTATCGAATTTTATATAAAATTGCGTACATATAAATGTACGTATTGAAATGTAACGAAGCTAGAATAGTTCAAAGGAAAATACGACAATGGTGCTATTAATAATTTCAAGAGAGATAGGCGTAGTTCAGTGTACAGCAGAATGAACTGCTGACCAAACCGTAATTAAATTAAATTTAGGGGTTGCAACGTATGCCATATATTAATACAGCAAGAAGATTATCGATTTATGAGCGTTGTGATACAGTTAAAAATTATTTAAATTTATAAAACAGTAAGATTTTGTTTTTAATATAAAACAAAAGTTTTTGAATAAAATATTGTTAAAGAACAATACAATAATTAAAGAAAAATATCTAAAAATTAACTAATAATAATAACTCAATCAATTCTTAACAAGATATTAAAAAAAAACTATCTAGAAGTACTTGTAAGATTGATTTTATTTTTTTTTAAGAAAAATATTAAATTTAAATAATATTTAATAACTCATATTTTTTTGTTCAAATATAAAAATAAGTAAAAATAGACTTGTAATTGCTTTCTTCTAACTACACATATTTAATCTAGAGTCCAATAAGCAAAGAATCTGGCCACAGGAACTTAAATAGAGGTAAAGAGGAACATTTTTTTAAAATAACATTCTTTAAAGATCGTATTTTTACGAAATGATTTTTGGCATCCTATAAATCACAGAAAATCTGAATAAAAATATTCAATAATCAATTATTGATTATTTTTAATTCTTGCTTATGAGTGAATTAATTCTATTATTTTCAGAACTTAACGATACAAGCTTTTCCAATAAGGATGCAATTTTTTAAATTGAAATAAAACTCAGAATTTGCGTTGAAATTGTAAGTTTCTTTACAGGAAATAACAGTTTGAGGTATACCATTTATAAATAAAAAATAATATCATGTAAGTGACCGCCGGGTGCTTTCTTATAAGTAACCATTATTTTGTTACAATTTACAGTAACATCCCTACAAAACACGGCTCTATAATCACCGATTACTCTTCGGATTTCATTTTTTAACTCGGATTTTGTTTTAGTTTTATTGGAGTACACCTGTCCTTTAACGAGACTTCAAAAAAAGTAGTCCAACGGTATTAAATCGAAGAATCTTGGTGGGTAATTAATATTTCCATTTATGGAAATAATTCGACCGGGAAAATAATAAATAATGAATGGCCGTTAAAATATAAAATTACTCTTTTATATCAAATACTTTCTAAAATATTAATAGCAATCAAAATTAATATAAAATTTTATATACATATATATATATATATATATATATATATATATATATATATATATAACAGAAACACAGAAATTAAATAATAAACTTAACTGTTTTCTTCCAGAAAAAACCATTTATAACCAAAACACATTATAACCAACGACTACTTATAACCAACACAACACTTTCAGTACTATGTCTAGTTCCAAATTAAACGAATTCGTCAAACTAAATATTAAAAATTAATTAACCAACCACACTGTTTGCTAACACTGACGCTAGTATGATTTCTTTTTGTCAGACAGACAGTTTAATTTTCAACAAACATGTCATACGATAGAAGAATGGATTTAAATTTAACATATTTAGTCGGAAGCCTAACAAACTGGCTATTTGGTAACGAATGCCAGAATTAATATGTACTCATGATTTATATATACATACATATATATATATATATATATATATATATATATATATATATATATATATATATATATATATATATATATATAGAATTCATTTTAATGTGAGAGAAAATGACTTTTTTGGGAAAATTAAGGCATTTTATGTAAAAAAATGCATAAAGTAGAGAAAACAGTATCTAATTTTTATATAATTATAATTTATCATCAAAAAGTCTCTTCTACCAAGACTACAAACACATTGGTATTGATAATCTGTTTATCTACTTTCGAGAAGGATTTTATTTAAAACTGAATTCAAAATTGATCTTTTAAATACAGATAATAATTTGAAAATTCAACAATAGATTAACTATTTTTTTACTACGAATACAAAATACTAATAAACTGTCTATTTTTCAAAATACAGAAGTAATTATTAATAAAGTGAATATATTAAAAATAAATAAATCGGGTTTCTAAAATAAATGTACTACTTACATCCAAAATTACTATTTATCTAGCTTTATACTTTTTTGAAAGGCATTTGAACTGAAGTACAACTTTCTAAATAAATACTGAATAAATTATTTTCAATTACATGTCTCGATTGATTATGTAATATATATTTTTTTAATTACTAATGTGAAAAAAGCACACACGCGCTCAATTAAGCCAATGTTTGAACATTTAAACAAATTACAACGTACTTAAATTTTGAAATATTATACATACATATATATATATATATATATATATATATATATATATATATATATATATATATATATATAATTTGTTATATTTGTACGTGGCAAACAGAAATTATTTATTAAAACCTATTTGAATTCTGTGTCCTGTTGTAAACGTGGTCAATGTGTCTATATTTATTTTGGAATTAGCTGCATCGTCGAGAGGCATGTTCTCACATACATATTAGGTATACATGTGTATGCGTATGTGTGTGTGTGTGCATAGTCGGTTTATGTCATATGTAGTGTGTACACACACACACATTAATATGAATGTGCACATTGAGAGTATTATAAGTTCATTCTCCTCTCCAGCAGTCGACGATGACAATTTTGGAACGACAAAAATAAAATATCGTCCTCATCCTATACGACGTATTACAAAAAAAAATGGGGAAAAAGTCTGAGGTACTTTTAACATGACGACGTCGTTGCTTAATTCTTAAATGTTTTGAGAAACGTTATGTGTTGTGTATTAAATCATTCTGTTTGAGATTTTTACGATTTTTCAACCATTAAAATATAAATAAACAAATAGAACTGTCTACGCGTTTTTCAGGGAAAAAACCGAACGGGAGAAACGAGATCGTTAACGGTTTTTATTTCAGTTGAAGTAAATACGGGTGGATATTAACTTAACCCAAGAAATAAAAACGATTACTTTGAGATATGGAGATACACGTAATAAAATATAACGTCATACAATCATAACTCCGTCATAAATTATTGTGTTATTGATTTTTTTTTAATAAGATTTAACGTTTTGTAAGGATTAGTGAATTATAATATTTTAAAGAAAAACGGTATATATTTCAAGAATTCAGATTTATTGAAAACAAACAGCAGGAGAAATTGCTTCGTTTATTTAAAAATAGTATTTAAGATACAAACGTTTCGATAGCATTTCTAAAAAGAGTGAACTTTAATTGAAAGAAATCATAAAATGGATTCAAATAGAAAAAAAAAACGATTTCATCAAAATATTTTTATACAATTAACATTTAAACTACACGTGGGGTCAAAGTGGCTCCACCAATAGTGTGTTTCGTATGTTTCATACAAATAGTAAGTAGTTTAAGGGTTAAATAAAATAAGCGATCATTTTAAAAGTTATCCTAGTTGTCTTCATTCTTTTGGATCACTTGATTACAAGTCTTGGAACGTATGGCATCTTTAGATAGATTTTTGTTAAGACGAAAATTTTCTAAATCATTTACAACAATTTTCAGGTTTAGTTACTTCATATATTTTAATAATTTCAGTAAATGAAAATTTATTAGGTTTGTAGGAAAATAAATCGGTTTTATTTTCTAATTTCTGACCTTAATTTTTTTTAATGAAAGTGTCATTTCATCGTGTTGATGTTAATATCATTTTAAAGTGCATTTTTCGGTCTGTATTTTGGTAGTCGACTGATTTTATTATTAATTTTGCTTCAAACTGGGTTATTGAACTGAAGATAGAAAAGAATCAAATAAGAGCAATTTTTTGTATGAATTCAAAACTGGTGGTAAAGCAGTAGAAACTGTTCGTAAATTAAACGATGCTTTTAGGGTGGATACTGTTAAGGAACGTACGGTGCAATAGTGGTTCCAAAAATTTCGTACTGGGGACGAGAGTCTTGAAGATGAAGAAGGCCGCGGGCGTCCTTCTTCAGTTCACAACGACCAACTAAAGGTGTTAATTGAATCAGAACCACATACAACGATTCAAGAGCTTGCACAAAAGTTAGTCGTCAGTCGTCCAACAGTTCTGGATCACATAGAACCACTTAAATTAAAAGAAATATACGACTTTGAAGGTCATAAACCGCAATTGTTTTTCTACTGACCAATACAAAGCTTTGTTACATAAATATTACAATTTAATTAACTAAAATTTATTTAATGAAAAAATATTTTTCTTTCTATTCAATTATAAGAAATTGTTTATTCTATAATTTTTTTTATTTACTTTTCAGATCCCAATAGATTTTTAACTGGCATAATAAAAAAAATATACGTAGTACGTTATCTAAATGTATACATTTATCTATTTGCATGTAAATTGAGCTTTCAGTTAAATGTAATTCCAGAATTAACAACAACAAAAAAATAATCGAGCAGAAACATGAAACTTTCCACCGATTCTCACACATCGACCGGCTTAAACTGAAAATTATTTCGTATCATTGCGAAACAATGAGCAATGTATGAAAATTCGTTACAATGCGAAAGACCACCCCTAATTTCCGCCTACCCTTATTTGACACTGACGTCACTGACTCCCCGGGGACTAATGCGAGAAACTCGCGTTGCCGCATTTTGTCGAGACACTCACACACACAGTCGATATTTTGGATTTGTACGCTCAGGGGAATTCCCACAATGCGTTCGCTACAAGATACATAAATATTCAGCGGAAATTTCGAACCGCGGCCCATGCGACGAAATCATATTTACGATGCAATAAGTACAGTCAACTGAAATTGGTACTAATATTTATTTAACAGCAGTTTTTGTTATATAGAAGATACTAATTTGGGTTCGAAATGAAAGTCGTCAAGTTATTTATATCAACATGTTGTTTCAGAATGAAATTTTAATATGCATAAATTGAAAAAAATGTTTTTACAAAAAAAATAAACAAATCATGTAGCACTTATATACGGGAGGAAAGAATTTTTAATTCTTTAAAAAGAATAATGTTGATTTCCAAGAGTTTAAAAATCATTTAAGAACTAGATTTTTTAGTTACGGCGGGTTATTTTAAATCTCAAGTCAATAAAAATGAAATTTTAAACTTTATTTAAGAATTCATTCCGAGAATTTGTTCAACAGAAAAAAAAATGAAAAATTAACATTATTTTAATATTTATTAATTGATTTCTATAATTGACTGTATTCCATAAAAAATATTTATTGTATTTTACATAAAATAATAACTAACAAAAAGTGATACTTAGTTAAAACATATTAAACCTTTATGTACTGTCAGGGCTTTTAAGTCTCATAAATAAAAACTGAAAATAAATAATCAATGATTTTTTATTTACCTTATAGGAGTTCTATATTCGTATTAAAAAACTATTCTAAAATTTACATTTAAAAGAATGTAATTAATCTGTTTTCAAATATTATTCTTTTTATACTAGAAATATCATTATCATATATTTGTATTTTAATTAATTCAGTAAATAAAGGGTTAAATGTCAATATTTTTCGACAATTTAAATGTGGAGAAAGTAGCTGAAGTTTTAGCTAACATGAAACAAACAAGTAGTTTTCCACACCATGAAGCACAGTCCTTTATCTACATTTACTGAAGCACAAATTTCTCAAAAAGATCTCAAACAATTTTTACCAGGAAAAAATGTTCATGTACACATACACTCCCTACCATATATTTTTGAAAACTTAAACTTATGATAAATGCTACACTAGTACTGCGTTTGACAAATCCTCGTACTTTTCGAAACTATTAAACGATTACAGTAAATAAATCAATAAACGAAACATATAAAATATGTAATTGCGTCGTCGCGTGTGTTTCTGTGGTCGCAGGTGCACCAGATTCTGCGTTTTCTATAAATTGTCCATGTTTTTGACAGTTTGCGCTTGAATTAGTAATGCGAATTTACGAAACATATACTCAGGATACGGCAGTTTTGTTCAGCGTATGAAGACATGTTCAATGATTAATTGACTTTATAAAAACAACTTTTCATTTAATATATATATATATATATATATATATATATATATATATATATATATATAGAGAGAGAGAGAGAGAGAGAGAGAGAAGGAAAGAAAGAGAGAATATATAATAACAGTCACATGATTTAATAATAAAATTATTTCTATGTCAGAAAATGATTACATTCATGACAAAATATGCATATACTTACTAAAATATTTTAATTATTAGATGTAAAAAATAATTCTGTGCCTTTAAAATAAATCAATCATAACTCTGTTTTAAATTAAAATACGATTTTGAAGTGTTAACATTTAAAACATTACATGTCTTTGCTCAACAATTAGCATAACCTCACAAAACAATAGTGAACACGATGGCGTCCGAAAAGCAGCATAATATGTGTAGCACACATTTCGCATACCAGTTGAAAAAAAGTATTGCCGAAGCGACGGTAATGATTTGTTCAACTCTGAAGGAAGGTGTTGTGACGCATAAAATATGTGCAACTGGTAAAACAGCGAAACAAGTCAGAAAATGCTATACAACTTCATCGGAACAAACCCGTCATCTTTCTTTCGACAGAAGATTTGTCAGTTATCCGACAGACGGAGTGTCAATTTATACAAACTAATGCGGTATATTTCGGGGATTGAAATGTATTCCATTTTTCATTTTGTATAAAAAGGCACCGAATTAATTTGTACACCTAATATATATATATATATATATATATATATATATATATATATATATATATACATATACATATACATATAACCTTGTTTAAAAACTTTCGGGAATTTCTAGTTTAAACGAACGCGCAAATCCCACGTTAACTTTTTTATCTGCTAATGTTGGTAATCCTTTCGCTGCAATCTATACTAAAAATTATTGTGATCTCTCATACCATTCCTGAACAGATAATGTTTTTGTAAAGTAATGTTTGGTGTGTTCGGTGAATTTTAGTATGTTTAAATTTATCAAATGAAGGTATTAAAAAGAGGCGCCGGGGTTAAGAAAAGTAATGTTATTTTTTATTTAGTATTTTGGTTCAATCCAATACTAAAATGCAATTAACTATATTAATGAACCGAAAAACGCACACATCCACACACACACACACACACACATATATATATATATATATATATATATATATATATATGTATATATATGTATGTGTGTATGTGTGCGTTTTTCGGTTCATTTTATAGATTTTGTTCATGAGTGAAGATGATGTTTGTTGTTTATCACAAAGTTTTTGTTCAGTATCGGACGGTTCATAAACCTTCCATTTGTGAAAGAAAAAATATTTTTCTCTCTTTGCACAAAACTAGATATGTTTATACGTGGACATGTCTATATTGCGACATTATGTATACACCGTAACATCAACAAAAAACGATATTGACTGTGGCGTGGCTGTGTAGTCGCTCAGCTGCTGGCCGACGCGACGCCTACCTACGCATCGCCATAGCAACAGACGTTCGGCAGACACAGTGCCACCACCCCCCATTTCCCAAATCGTCAATGCGGACCTAGTTTAATAGTAATGGTACAGCAACCTCGTGAACCGACCCGTATCACCTGCAACGTCTACACATAAACTCTCTGAAAGTATTGATAAAATATAAAGTGTGACGATTTTTTTTTATTATTTATTTTCTCAAACGACGGACAATTTTCGACGCACACATCTCTGCGTATAGCAAATACGGAAATGTAGTCATCATAGAAAACACAGAAGATGATCGTACGATTTTAAATTTATAAAAAGAAAAAATGTTTATTGTTCTAAAAAGTATTTCTTTTCCATTTTTTTATATTTTTATTTCAGATTCGATACTCAATTATGAATAAACACAAAGTATTACTGCTGAGATCAAAAACATTTATCCAAACAAATTATCTCTTTAACTTAAATTGTAAAAAAATACATTTTTACTCTAAATACTATTTTCAATAATCCCATTTTCTTTTCAAATTATTTATTCGTAATTTCATATTCATTCCAAGGGTGGAGGGTATATGCAAGTCGGCTGTTACATTAGTTGCGGTACTGTGACGATGCGAACGCAGGTCAATGACTTGCCCTGTCTACAAACTGTATCTATCCACCACCTATATTTCTATATAGGTAGTGAGTACATTTGTACACACATATATATATATATATATATATATATATATATGTATATATATATATTATACAGACACATATAAACATTCATTTCATGTAGATGCCGGAAGTAGATTTAACCAAGAGTTTCAGTAATGCTTAAAAAGCTTTTCCTTTTATTACAACTAGAATAAAGATTAATTTCTGTTACAAGAATGGAACAGTAATGTATAGTCTAAAAAATATGTTTACAAATAAAATTTGTCGTGCTTATAGAATCGTTTTTAATGTATTTACAATTTGTTTTTAATATTTGATTAGAAATTGTTATTAATTTTCAAAGAGATTTTGTAACTAAAAACAATTCTCAAAACATGATTTGTATAAAAATATAAAATGAAATCGAATTCGATTATAACGAACGTAGATATTAAGTGGATAAATTATTTCAGTGCCTTTTTTTAGATAGAATGTTTATAGAAAAACTGAATACATTTCAATCATCAAAATATTTTCCATACTTTTGCTCCGTATGTCGGGTAACTGGAGAATCTTTTGGCAAAAAAAAAGATACTGGCGTTGATTCAATGCAGTCGTAATGCATTTTCAGACTTCTTCCACTGTTTTAGCATTTTTTGCATGTCTTTTGTATCACAACACCTCCCCTAAAGTTGAACAAATAATTCTTGCGACTTTGACCGTATTTTTTCAACTCGATTGCAAAAATTATGCAATGCCTAACATGCTACTTTTCGAAAAACATATCATATTCACTACAGTTTTGTGAGGTTATACTTAATGTTTGGCCAAGATATATGGTGTTTTTAAATGTTAAGGTTGGCACTTCAAACTTCTAATAGGACGAAACAATACTGTTATTTAAAACAGAATTATGATTGAATCAATTTAAAGACATTGAAATAATTTTTACAACTAATATAATTGAGTTTGACTGTATAAGATTTTCAGTTCGAAAATAAATAAAATCTAATTTATTTGAAATTGTTTTATAACAACTCAAAGATTTAGCTAAATGATAAGAAAATATTCAGATTGAATTTTCAAGTAAATATGCAGAAATGTTCGAATCACTCGAATCCCTGTTTATATTTTTTAAAGAGAAAATATGAATAAACAATTCTAACGTACTATGCAAGGTATGAATTAAATTATATATATATATATATATATATATATATATATATATATATATATATATATATATATATATATATAATGTACATTTAATGTAAATAAAGAACATAAGTATAACAGTAATTATTAGAACACAAAAATTAACCTCATTCGATTTATTTAATTTCAAAAATGTATTTAACAGAAGATTAAATTCATAACAAATTAATAATGTAAATCATAAAACGTTAATGTGTTTAATGGTTGTAATCCGTAATATTATTGCAGCACAGATTGTCGTTTCGAGTAGTAGTGAGAGAATTATAAAAGTAGCCACAGTTTAAATACAAGAATGTGTGTTGTGTTGTATATCTAATTTTAATCTGTAGATTAGATTAGATTTTTGTTTATTTGAGTAAAGAAACATTAATTTGTATTTTAAAATAGATTTATAAACGATGATACTTTTTACTGATTTTTATTTTTTTTATAATATTTTATAGATATCATTATATGGAATTCAATATTTAGAATTATTACTTTTTCATTAAATTGCGATATGTATATACATACATATATATATATATATATATATATATATATATATATATATATATATATATATATAGTGTATGTTTATTTATATTTTTCAATAATTAATTATTGATTTATAAATATAAAAATCTATGTTAATATCTTATAAACGTCTAGTGTATTTTTTTCGCACAATTTAAAAGAAGGATTTGTTTACAACAAAACTTATCAATAATAATTTCATCAATTATTCAATCACATATTTTTAAACGTTTGAATTCGAGTTCTTTTTTTGATAAAATCTATCAATGATTAGTTGAATTCAATATTTAAAAAGGTAAAAAAAATTCAAAATAATTAACAAATGAATTTTTCATTTTTTGCTTAACACGATACAATATTCTAATTTAATTAAGAAACGGTCTGATAAAAACTTATAAAAATTACTGAAGTGATCCTTGTATTGATGAGTCAATTTAAGATTTCACATGGAAGTATTAAAAGGGGACGCAGGAGTTAACGAAAAGTCATGTTGATTTTTATTTAGTATTATTGTTCAATTCAATACTAAAATACAATTGAAATAAAATACTGAATGGTGGATAACATGTTTTTTTTTCTAGTTTTTGAATTTTTTTAATATTTTCATGTGGAAGCCTAAGTTGAATAACTCTATATTTTTCAAACACCGACTAAATTTACTTTCATAAATGAATTTTTCATTTCATTATCAACTACACAATATGTTTCTGATCAAAAAGACTTTATAGTTGACTGTTAATCATTCTGATTGATTTTATGACCATTTTATTAATATTTATATATCTTTAGAGATCTAGGAATGACGGTATCGCCATAAAAATGGGTATAAGCAGTAATTAAAATGATTAATAATCAATAATTGATTATTTGTGATCAGAATTGTTGTGGGTTGTGTGGAAAGCGAAAAATTAATTTGTGAAAATAAAATTCAAGATTTATAAAAATAAGTCCCGAATAAATTTAAATTTCCTTGTTGCTAAGTAGCATCAACTCTATAAAATAATTAATTATTAAGTTTATTTAAACTCACAGATATACTTTAAATTGCAAATAATACAAAATTAAAGTTTTCAAAAATATGTTTTTTTTTTCTACAAAATTTATTTCCAAAAAAATTCCTCTACACCAGTGGTGTCAAACACGTGGCCCTCGGCCTAAACATTGAAGTTGATTTTATTAAAATAATACAATGGAATTTAAAAAAATATATAATACATTTTTAAAACATTCCGATTTAGTTCTTTCTCCTACTTGCAAAAATTATCAAGAGTTATATTACGGTTGTGATTTTAGCAAATATGCTTCAAACATTCAAGAATTATTATTTGAATTTGAAAACCGATTTAAAGAATTCAAGGCATGTGAAAATAATTTTTACTATTTAGCGCTCCGCTTTCATTTAACACCGAAGAAGCAAAAAGTAAAATGGAATTAATTCAAATTCAGTGCAACATGGTGCTAAAAGAAAAGTATAATGAGGTTGGTATTCCAGATTTTTATTTGTACTTGCCAGAACATTTTACTGAAATGCGTATGTTGGCAGCAAGAATCTTGGCAAAGTTTGGTAGTACATACCTATGTGAACAAGTATTTTCCCTTTTAAAATTTAATAGTCTTCATACAGGTCAAGATTGACAAATAAACATTTAACATCTATAGTAAAAATATCATTATCACAAAAAATTACACCCCATATTGATAAAATAGTTTATGCCAAATTTCCAGTAAAAAATATTATTTTTTTTTTATTTCTATAATTTAAAATTTTGTTGTAACGCTAAATAATAATACCTAAAATTAATGTATTTTTTAAAATGTTTATAAATTCATTAAAGAAAAAAAAATGTAAAATTTAAATAAGTTATTTTTGAAACTAAATAAAAACCTTTTTCGCACGCTAAATTTTTTGGGTAACTTTTTATTTGCAACCCTTAATCTTTTTTAAAATGAATTTAGTAGTTCGTATTAATATATGAGTTTGAAATCACTGCTCTACACCTTTAAATATAATAAAAAATAATTATGAATCATTTTCCTTTTACGAAAATATTGTTCACTAAAATAAGCAGTAATTTATTCAAAGGCTTGAAATAACGACAATAAAAAAAAATAACAAACCAATTTTAGAAACATAATTAAACATAATAACAGACATTACGTTTAATTGATACAAATTGGAATAATAATATATATTCGAACAAAGAATGAAAGCTGTAGACATTTTTATCAGAAAACAGATGATTGCATAAATTCACTTTAATGATTTAGTTCCGAAAGGCAGTCTATTTCCAAACCTTGTTATTTCCATTTAAAATATATTTAATTGACGACAAGTAACAAATAAAAATATGAAAGTAAAAAGTATACAAGGGTACTCATTATTGTTGAATTATCATTTGCGTGGCAAAAACCAATGAAGAGTTATTAGATTCTCGGTAATTCAGTAAAAAGAAATAAATAAAAACTGACGATAGAAGTATAATACATAAACAACAAACACGAAATAATATCCGAAATTTATTATAATGTAACATGCATTACGTTCGAAATTACTGTATATCTAATTACATACAAAAAGACAAAGGGAAATTGCATTTAATTTTGCAACAGTGGGTAATTTAATTACGAATAACAAAGATTTATGAGCGTAAAATTATACCTATTTTTATAAGAAAACTTTCCGGTAGAGGTGTTGTGATTTCAAACATAATACAAAAAAAATATATAATCTTTTAAATAATTACACTTCGTAATTACATGTTCAGCTAAATCATTGGTTTAGTAAATATTCATATTCTGTGTGAATGGAAATTTTTATCATACCAGAAATCTGTTAATTAACAAATTTCATTAATAGTTTCAATCGGATTTAAAGCAGTTATTATTTAATTTTTTTTACAAAAATCCTTTTTACATAAAGGTTAAGAGTCATTGTCAACGCTTATCACGATTTCTCTTACTGGAGTCTTAAATTAAAAACATAAATAAGATATAAAGTAAGTATATATAAATATTAAGCTTCGGCAAATTAATTAAAAAGTCACAATACCATAAAGATAACTGTACATGTATTTTTTTATAATTAAAAATAGACATCTTCCTGTGCAATAACACAATTTTCATGAAGCTATGATGTCATGTTTATGCATAATTACAAATAATTGACAATTAACTGTTTATTCATTTACCGAGACTGGACGATAATAAATACTGAATAATTGTCTCTATTAATATAAATGTAATCATTTTATTATAAATCAGTTTCAGAAAAAAAATATACTAGGTCAAAGGCGCATTATTGAACGGTTGATTGCTCCGCAGATGACTTTTATATTACATCACAGGCAATGGTAGAAATGGATATTATACGGAACGCAATATGAACGAAATGCAAAGAAATATATTTTTCACGTCGCTATTTTAAGCTGTACATTTGCATTCATAAATATTCACACCTTGAAATTTTCTACAGACAGTGTTTACATTAATTGAATTATGGTATTCGTTGGAACGTCTTTTAAATAAATAACGATCCGATGAAGAATTTAATGACTTACAGTGTGTATATATTTGGAGATGGACGTTTTGGAAACGTTTTCTTTTCGTCACGGTATTCGGTTGAATAAAATTGATTATAAAAAAGTATTAAAGAATATCTCAAGCTTGACACTTGTTAAAAATTATACTTTTTATAACCTGTTTCTATAGAAATATTCTCGTTGTGTTTTTTTATATTTTTTTTTTGATCAAGACTGATTCGAATAATCAGTCATTTTATTCTGGTCTTCTTTTTTGGTAATTTGATTTTCTGTCTTCCACTACTAGTTTCAGCATGTGTGGTTTCTTCATGTGGATTTTAGATAACTAGAATTATCTAAAATCTACTTGAAGATGACACACTAGTAGTGGAAAACTGATGCTTGAAAGATCATCAAGACAAAGCATCAACAAAATATATAATTATAACCTTTAGATATAATTGAGTTTGAGTTTGTTTTATTACAATACAGTATCGACACTGTGGTTAATTTTATTTTCACAATTTCTGTATTAGTCTTTTGAAAATGATGGCATCGTCATCGAAATACGCATAACAATCAAAAATGTTCAATTTTTTGGTGCGTGTGATATAAAAAAGAATGCATTTGTAAATGTATATTCTATTTTTTATTCTTAATATTTGAATCTAAATTTTAATTGCGAACAAGAAATATTTTAAAAATAAATTCATTAGAAGTAATTATTTAATCGAAATCAGTTATAGCAGAAAAGTGGTATTAAGAAACAAACAATGGAATAATTTAAAAAGAATTTCAGATTAAAAAAATATAACCTATAATTAATTTACTTTTTGAATACAAAAAAAGCAGTCTGAATGTGACGATGAGTACGAAAAAATCATAGAAGAGAAAATCGCTAAATAAAACTGATTTTTATATTCTTACAAAAAAGATCTAAATTCAAAAACCATGTGTGATAAATATTATAAACAAATATGAATTAAAATTAACCCCTTGTGCTTGTATTTTTTAAAAAAAATAATGCATACAGCTATTTAAATTGAAAGGAAGTGCGAAAAGTATTACACATTTTTTTTAATAAATTTCATTTTATTTCCAAAGTATTCTTTTATCGTAGGACCCGAATGTCTTCGGACGGGATAGGACAGTGTTGTATTTATTTTAATGAGATTTCACAACAAAATGAAAAAGTGTTAAAAACTGATAAAGTGTTTTTTTCTGCAGGTCACAAGTCAGACTAGTGATTGACTGATAAAGTGTTTTCTGCAGTTCACGAGTCAGATTCGTGATTCATGCACAAGGGGTTAAGAAGAAGTGTAAATCATGAAAATGAAGTATGTAAATGGTGTGATAAATAAATACAAAAATAATATGAAATTAGTGTGATAGTTATTTCGATATTTTCTTTGATTATTATTTAGATTTCATTTCAGAAAGTAAAATGAAAAATCTGACTTTTATTCTATTATTTGTTTCATTACTGTTATGAAAATGTAAACTAATTTTAAGGTTAAACTCACCAGCGTCAGCAGGAGGTGTAGGCGTTTCCTCTCTTGCTTCTCTGACAGGTATTGCCGGATGATCGAACTCACTAGTCTGTTGACGTTGCAATTCCATCTCTTCCTCATACTTTCTGATCTCCTTATCTTCAGCACTTTCTTCAACATTCTTAATAATCATTTCGTCATCTTCCGAATCAACGTCCCGGTTATCTTTCATCTCGTAAGCATTATTGTTACCAGTAATGATACCTTCAGAGAGTGCTTTCGCAGCAACAATCGAAGGCGACAAGAGTATTTCATTATCGCCATCGACATCAGTCTCCGGACCGAAATCTTCACATTTCTCATCGTCGTCTTCGTCCTCATCGCCCAAATCGACATCGAGCTCTTCTTCATCGTCGAATTCATCCGCGGATCGTTTACCATTAGTAGCCGGTCTCTGCATGTAATCATAAACATCGTTCGTAGCTTCTTCCAATTTCATATTAATACCGGTCTTCTCCATAAAATCGTACAGTTCGTTGTTCTGAGGCGACTGATCATCCAAATCGTCCTGCATCTTATTATTCCCTGTCTGTGTCATATAGTCGTATAGGTCGTTCGAAGGCGACTCTTGTTCCGGCAGTTTGTTACCGCCGTTCTGTTTCGTGAACGCCGTATCATCGTACATTATGTCTGTCGGCGGTGTTGTCTGTGCGGTTTTTTGATTCGAGTTGTTCATCAAGAACGGATTGTTCGCGGCAGCCATGTTATTGCTGTTGTCTAACGACATTTCCATGTTCACGTCGTTGTTGACACGTTTCGATGATGATATATGTATTATTCTATCCGCCCTGATCTGGTGCGGGTCACGCAAGAATACAACGATCACTGATATGTTATCAGTGCTGTAGTTGAGTTTCGCAAGTTGCACCAATGCTTGACTGGCCCCAGCGATATCGTCTGTAAAAATATATATGAATTAGCGACAAAACATAAAATATCAACATACACAAACATGTACATGTGACAGAAAAATATTTTTAAAGATTATAATTGTTTTCAAAATGATAAACAAACAGAATTTAAGTACAATAATGAACATTCAAAAACACTATTATGTTTTAAATCAAATTTATAGTATGTATTAGGTTGGTAGGAAAATAATTACGGTTTTTGTTTTCTGAATTCTGACCTTAATTGTTTTCAATGAGTCATTTGATTATGTTCATGTTAGTATCATTTTAAAGTGCATTTTTCGGTCTGTATTTTGGTAACATCGACTTTTTTTATTAATTTTTCTTCAAATTGGGGTACTGAGTTAAAGATGGAAAATAAGCAAATAAGAGCATTTTTTTTGTATGAGTTCAAACGGGTGGTAAATCATCAGAAACTGCTCGTAAACTAAATGATGATTTTGATGATGATACTGTTAAGGAACATACGGTACAATAAAGGGTTCCAAAATTTTCGTGCTGGGGACGAGAGCCTTGAAGATAAAGAAGGTCGCAGGTATCCTTCGTCAGTTCATAACGACCAACTGAAGGCATTAGTTGAACCATAACCACAGCAACAATTCAAGATCTTGCACAAAAATTAGGTGTTAGTCAGTTCTAAATCATTTAAAACAACTAATAAAATCAAAAAAGCTTAATAAATGGGTGCGTAAACCGCAATTACTTTTCTATCAATCTAATATAATTCACAAGAAGAAATTAAGTCAGGGATAAGAAGTAATCAAAATAAAAATTAAATATAATGACAGCTAATATGTGCAAACAGAAGATATAGACTTGTCACAAATGAATTTTAGTTCAACTCGCAAACAAAAATTTTTCTACAAAAAATGTTCTATTTTTTTATTGTTGCTTGCATGCACTTCGATGGCAATGTCATTATCCTTAGAGCAATAAGGCACAAAAAAAATACTGGTCAGAGGTGCATCAGATGTGAAGAGGTCTTCTTCAATGAAATCCTTAAAGAATCGATTAATAAAAGAATTCAAAAATGAAGTTCTGTTGCTTATACGAACTCCTGCTACCGAATTTACTGTTCTAAACAGATGTATTTATAATCCTTATTAGTATCAGCATGATTATGTGTTATGATTATTTCCTACCTTTTCTGTATAGACTATGTTTGATTATTTATTTGTATATTTAAAGTATCGTTTCAAGATTTAATTATTGATAATGGAAACGAGACATTGTCTAGACCAAAAACGAATTTCAATAAAAGCACTATAAAAAAATACACCTGAAGTATAAACATTACAGATACAATCCCGGATATTAACTGTTCTTTCTAAACCCTTATAATTCATGTGTTAAATTAATTACTCTCACGAGGCTATCAAGTTAGACAGAGACCTCCCTCCACCACTTGAGTTATTTCGTACGTTCGTCACGCCACTGATTAAAATATAATATAGACGAATAACCACTTCATCAAAATGATTAATTTTCACTGGCGGTCAAGGTCTACAAAACGGAAAGACTATCCTAAAACGTATAGCGCGATCATGTCGAGAGAATTCTAACTTTAGCGAGGTCGTTGGCGTCTCGCTATAATGCCATTTCCGGTCTGAAAAACATTCGGCTCCCTGGGTGAACAACACCGCGCGTTTATAAATCTATTGTTGACTAACGTTTGTGTGCACCTTTCACGTTAACGGATAAACGAGAGAAGAATGCGTTAAGATGATCAATGAAACGTATCTACTACGTTTTCAGCGAAGAAAAGCGACGAATATTTAATCGAGCGCTGATTTTATCAGCACGGTTCTTACTGAATTTGAATAGTAATCTAATATGAATAATTTCACTATTAATTTTGTTATTTCTTAATATAGTTTGTTGATAAGCGAACAAAAAGGAACGACTTGAGTAAAATTCAAATTTATACTTTATGCAAGTTTTCATAGAATTTCAAATCATAGAGAAAAAACATATCCGTACTTGAAACACAGTTTCATTGTGCGATCATAAATTTTTCTTCCATTATACATTTTTCTATTCATATAATGACAATGTGCATATATGAATAACCTATTTAGTTACAAGTCGACTGTTTCTTTTATACGAGGGTAGAATTCTGGAAAATTGTACGGAGTTATAATTAATACAAAAGTGCATTGTGGTCGAACAGAGCGACAAGAAAACATCAAATGAATGCTGCGAGAATATTTGCAGCCATATTAACGTAATTACATGCAAATTAAAATAATATATTGCATATGAAATTCAGACACGCCGAAAGGTCATGAACTTTGTTTTAAGAATAGCATGCTGGCAATGAAATTGCTGAAGATAAACAGTGGATCGCGTGGTTATTATAAAAACACGAGAACAATTTAAGTATTTCAGAACATGTGAAATTTCATCATGCTGTGTTTGTTTGTGTGTGTATTGTTTTGTAGTGCCGCATATTTGGAGAAAAATAAACATTCTTGAAAAATGAGTGTTTTTTTTTAAGATTTAATTATGATATTCTATTTTGAAGAACTGGACACATTTTTTTTTAAAAAATTCAGCTTTAATTCAAATATTTTTTCAAATAAAATATTAAACGAGTACTAATTTTTCAATAAAATATAAAACATTAGAAGTAAATTGTAGAATGAAAACTTTTTTTATATATAAACTATTATTTTATTTATTATGTTAGGGGTACCCATAAGAAATCATTTATTTCAAATTTTCAAACCAGTCCAAAGTGCACAATTTTTTTATTATTTTCTAATCAATTACATATGCGCCATCATCGTGTTCAGTACTGTTTTGTGAGGTTATGTTAACTGCTTGACCAAAATCTATAATGTTTTTAAATGTTAAAACACTAAACGAGAAAATATTTTGATTTAAAACAAAGTTATGATTGATTTAATTTAAATCAATCGAATTAATAAATTTCTACTAAATGGAACTAAATTAATTATATTTCTCTATTCTATAAAATTTTTAGCATTCATTTACTGATTATAAATTCATCAATGATGTGAAAAGAAGTTGTAATCAATTTTTATATCATCAAAAAATAATTTTTCTTGAATTTAAAATAACTTTTTTAAAAATATCAGTTTGTTTTTACTTTTTATTTAAGTAGAACATCAAAACGTTTATTAGTCATACTGTTTTATATGTTTTACGTGATTAACTCTATATTATCTTATCTAATTTAAACATAACACAGAATTTTAATTCATTTTATGACAGAAAGGTGTATACTTTGAAAGATTATTATAATTCAAAAATAATATTTCTTTTCTACTTTACTGAGAAATTATTCAGAGTTCAGGAGTTTAAAATAAGATAACAAAATGTGTCATATTTTTTTGTACTCTGCCATTCAGATAAAAACATGTCTTCTATATTATTTCAATTTGATTCCATTTTAAGTATATATACGGTATTTTAATTCAAGCAAGAAAATGTGTTCTTTATTTGAGCTAAAGTTATTCAAGCAACTTAAACGACATTTTACCTTTTGTAATTAATTCATTTATTCGAAAAACTCAGGATAGCAGCATGTCTTCTGTATTTAAGTGTTATTCAGACAATTTAAGTATTTTAACTAAGGTATTCAGGTATTTATCATAAAAAAAAAGAATTTCTTCTGCATTTAAGTCAATTAATGAGGCACACAGACATTTTAATTGAGGTATCAGTACTTTTTCTGCATTTAATCTACCTTTTCAGGCAAGTCAAGTATTTTTATTAACGTACCAATATATCTACTTAGTTATTATTAAGCAACTAAGGTATATTAATTCATATAATAATGTAGTCACTGTATTTAATTCAGTTATTAAGGCAATTTATGCATTTTACCTCAGGTAACTTTATTCCTGTATTCAACTGCTTAAACTACTCAAGAATTTTATCTATATAACAATTTATCTCCTATTTTCAATTCAGTTATTCAACAGTCTCAGACATTTTAACTTAGAACACAATCTCTACTTCAGTTATTCAGGTAAATTAGGCATTTTTACTCAAAAAAACATGTTTTCTGTATTTAATATGAATATTAGGGCGATTTACATTTCTTTTGTCATTAATTCGATTATTATGGTAACCCTGGCATTTTAATTCTATAAATGGGATACTTTTCATTTATTTAATTTCTGTTATTTGGTAAAATATGTATTTGAACTCAGAGAATGACTTCTGTTTTGTATTAAAGCGCTAATCTTTTTTATAGGTATCTTTTTTACAAAAAGAAATAAAAATGAAATCTTTTCTGAAACTTAAAAATATTTAATTCTGACTGTACTTTTAAAATTCTATTGTTTAGTATAAAAAAATGAAATTTTTAAACTTAAAATCGGTTACAGAAAAAAAATCAGGATGAAAAATATTATTATTTATTCGTTAACACTGAAGTCCATTAACTTTTGCTTGAACACTGCGATACATACTTTTAGATTATTTAAGAGACCTTAACTGTCTGTATTATTTAAGACATTCTCTGAAATAAGGGTCTCTAATTGAGTTGCGCTGTTTCCAGTTTTATCTCGTTTTTATAGTCTAATAAAAGATCAAAATTTCTCAACGTGCTCGACTACACCACTGGCTTTATTTAAATAAAACATTCGAAAAAACGACCAGCTGTCGGTACGTTTTTCGCACCAACGCCGACGTATCCATCTTGCTACCAATGCGATGTTGCACTCAGCAATATTGACACGGTCTGCTACTCGTTCTAGCTCGTTGACCGTCATGTTGCGGCATCGAACTCGTGCTACATTGTTCATCAACAATATCAGATCATCATCTGCCACAAAGTACATACTATACGCTGTTTACGTTGAATAGAAGACTGCGGTTGACAACGGCGATCGTTTTATCGTTCTGTTAAATTTTTATATAATTTTTTTTCAATTTGTAAAACTGTACGATACACTCATGTTGCGTAGACGGTCTCAGACAGTCGTAGACAGTCTTTATGTGTGTGAAAGGAATGTCGATAAAAAATTTTTTTTTAGAATATTTTTGGTATATATTTTTCTGGTTTGGTTATTTTTATGTATAATGGTTTGACATGCTTCATTGCACAGCCATAAAAGAACGAGAGTACGTGATTTTTGATCGATGATAGAGTTTTGGATTAATTTGACTATCTTTTAATGATGCTATTTTAAAGCCATGATCATCGATTTTATTTTATACTCAGTTTCTTAACTAATATTTCTTCTCCTTAAAATCAAATTTAAAACAGAAAATAAATTACAGTAGTGGATGATCAAATAAAAAAAAAACTTCTTAAGTTTGATACAAGTGAACAAATTTTTGAAAAAAAGTATAAACTTATCAACCACTCATTGTGTTATTCGAACTCATACCACTAATTCTCATGAACAGAACAAGCGACCACTTAAAAGAAACCTATCTTGAAAAGCTATCTGTATATAAAACTTATCTACAGTAAACAAGAGTCATTGTCGTCAAATATCGAATGACAAATCAAACAGAACATTCGAGACATTATGTTAAAAAGTGTAACTTTATATGCTTTTAAATATGTTCTTAAACTGTCTGCAATAATAAACAAGACGGCGACAACTTGTCTGGTATGTGTTTTTTCGAAATGCGAACTATGTAACCAAAATACTGTCAACAATTGTCGAAAATGTTATGGGAAAACAGTAATATGAGATAATCCGTCAAAATGGATTACGCACTTCTTTCATATCGATGTTCTTTCAAACATTTTAGCTACGATGTATAAAAAATATATAAAATATGATCCTTGACCGACTTATTCTAGTGAAATATTTGTCCATTTATAAAGATATGAAGTTTCTTTTTTCTTCAGTCGTTTCAAAACGAAGACATTGATCAATTATTGGAGATTTTGTAACCGAACACTCATTTATTAGAAAGAAATCTTTGAATTAATAAACAGTTTACATTAAAATAGAAAATAACACATTTAAAGCTTTCTGAACTATTTTATACATTTCTTTATTTCGTTTTAAATCCATTCACTAACTTTTTTAAATTCTGCAAAACTGAATTCTATGAATTCAGTTCTGCAAGCTTTACTGCTACACATACGTATAAATCCACACTGCTGGCTATCAGTCGTTTTCAATACTCCTGTATGGTTGCTATTGTATAACTACTACATAGTGTAGTTGAATAGGAACATTCAGTAAATTTCAAAGCACTTTGCTATAACGAGTTCTCTTTATTAAGCATATCGTTTATTTTGTGTTTTCTTCGGGTAGACAAACACTTTTGTTTTTGGGCGTGGTTCATGTTTAGACCAATTTTTTAACTGTGGTCATCTAATTCATATCTATCTATCTATCTATATATATATATATATATATATATGTTGCGTGTGAGAACAGCACTACCGACTTAGTGTGGTACTAAGGAATGAAAACTTAACTCTTTTTTAAAATTAATGAAAAGGAGTCTGTTTTGTGTTTTTAACATTTTATTTTCAACGATGAATACAAAATATAATAAAAAAAAACACTATTGTAGTGTTCGGTATACAGACTCGCTGAGCTTCTGACAACGATTATATTTCTTCATGGTTTCTGACTTTAAGATTTACTTCATGACTTATTTGACTTATCACTTAACGACTAATTCATGACTTATTTTTATCGCTTAGCGTGGCTGGTTTATATATGATTTCGGGAGGTATTCCACGTATTTACTTTAATATTAATGTAAATGAATGCTAACGGTTTAGGCCATTAGTTTGTAATACAATAAATACAAAATAATACATATAGCTTAATGGCCTGACCTAATGAAAAAAGGCAGAGTATTTCCGTACCACTGAATGGCTTAATTTTGAAACTGGAATTACCTGTGATTTTAAAATTGAAAAAAATGTAACTATTGTGCTTCAACAATATATATATATATATATATATATATATATATATATATATATACTATTCATTATATAAGATTCACTTTTAAAGGGTTACATTTTTCGAGTACTTGGTGCTCTGAAAATGACAGCGTTACCATCGAAATGAGCATGAGCGACAAGTAAAAAGAATCAATAATAATTTACTGAACATTACTGATCGAAAAGTTTGGTGCGGCTTGTTAGGGGAAAAAAGAATTCATTTGTGAAAGATGGAAGAAATTTATGTAAATTAACGCAATTGAAAAAAAAAACTCTTTTTAGAATAAATTATTTTTTTCACAAACATAGTTTTGGGAATGCGGTATAGTTCACTGTCAGAAACGTATCGTACTTTTACACCACAGTACAAGGTAGCGTACAGTCCAGATTAAGTGTCTTGTGCCTTAGTCATTCTTCACGCTGTGAAGATAACAGTCATCGAAACATTCAAAACGTATATAATTGCTGACGTTTTTTTAAATGTGGTCTGTAGAGGTAATTAATTCATGAAACATATTTTCCTTGTATATTTTTATCATTATCTTTTTTTTAAAAAAATATTTACAAGAAAATCATCAATTCTTCATACCTTATATATTTTTTAAAAAAACATATACATTTACACTTTTTGTATAAAACGCCTGTACAAAAATATAACCTTTTCCAAGAAATTATTTATAAACATCTCTTTTGATTGTATTTCGATAAAGCATTCCCGAATTTATTTATGAATTCTTAAATCGTTAAATATTTACAATACGTTTGTTACTGATCGATTTATTTCTCGGATACATATTATTTTTAACTCGGAAAAATAAATACTGGGTATACTTAAAGACTGACAAAAATAAAATATTTAATTGTAACTGTCTGAATTCTCAAAACCAATTATAAAACGTGTTTGTAACTAAAAATCAATTTTCTATACAAAAATAAACATATGGAAAATGAGTAAAGGCAGACTGCTTAAAGATTAAACGCATACATGAGTTGAATGCATTCAAGAGTATCTAAAAATAACGTCGGTCCGACATTACAAATATAAAATGGATCGTTTCCGTTGCAAAAATCTTCCAAGTGCGATGCACCCGAAATGAGTGAAGTATATTTAACAACACGTTTATTATATATAATACGAATTTTATTACAAACGAGAAACCATCGTACGTCCAACACTATGTCGGACTTTATATATATATATATATATGAGATTTGATCTCCGGCTGGAATCAGTGCCAAGTATTCTGAAAATTTCACAGCTCGAATTACAAGATATGATAGCGTCTGCACGATTTATACACGGCTGGTATGCGATGTGATATTTCATATTTATAGATCATATATATTTTTTGTATTCGTTTCAATAACCGACTTTTTTCCATGCACATAGCTTGGAAAATAGATAAACACTGGAACGATGTCGATTTTTTTGCTGCACGTCATCTGCAATGTGTGAAATATATGTGTTATAAGCGTACAGACTTTTTATGCGCCGGCGAGAATTGACATGCATTTGATAAATTTCAGTTTTAAAACGTGTCGTGAAGAAGAAACGAGTGAAGTGAAGAAGATTCTTGGAAAATGTAATTGGAAATATTTTTTTTATACATATTTCGGTTTCATTTGTGAGTAAAAATGTTATTAAACTTTACTCAGAAGTGACTTTTAGAAATGTTCAATCTTCATATTAATATTTTTTGGATTATGACAATTTAGTAAAAAAAATTATAATAGATTTCATTAAATTAAAACAGAAGATTATGAAGGATGAATACACTTAAAGATATTATCTTTATTAATCGTTTTTTCCTATAATTTAATGTCAATATTTACATTTTTATTAAATATCAGGTTGGTAGGAAAATAATTACGGTTTTTGTTTTCTGAATTCTAACCTTAATTTTCTTTAATGAAAATGTTATTTCATCGTATTCATGTTAATATTATTTTTCGGTCTGTATTTGATAATGAAAAATAACATAACTTTTCTTAATCACTGCACCTCAATTTAACACTTCCATGTGGAAGTCTAAATTGAATCATACTACATTTATTTTATATATTATTTTTAAAAGTGTTTTACTGAATTACTATTTCTCTGTTGCAATTTTCTATATACAAACAATACCTGTTATTATAAAATGTGCATAGATGGCGAATTCAGTTAAAAATTAAAGAATAGTTTTACCATTATTTCAAAACTAATCTATTTTAAAATCATGTGATAAATATTAGATTGGTAGGAAAATAACTGCAGTATTTGTTTCATTAATTCTTAAATTATTTCAATGAACGTGTCATTTCGTTGTGTTCATGTTAATATGATTTTAAAATCCATTTTTCGGTCTGTATTTTGGTAAAATCGATTTTGGTTTTATTATTAATTTTGCTTAAAATTGAATTATTGAATTCAAGATGGAAAAGAAGGAAATAAGAGCAATTTTTGTATAAGTTCAAAAAAGGTGATCAAGCACCAGAAACTGCTTGTAAATAAGTAATGTTTTTGGTGTGGGTACTGTTAAGGAATGTAAGATGGTGGTGTATTAATTATTGCATGTTAAAACTAAATACAAGAATGTATTATAAATATCAAATTTTTAAAATACACAACGATACAAATAAAATACTAAAATGTCTATAACTTCAGAAAAAAAGAAATAATATAAAACAATGAAATATTACAACATAGAAATAGAATTACACTATATTTTTATTTCAAGGGTTGTAATGCTATTCAGAAAACGATTCAATCACTAGTTTTGACATTTATTAACGCTTAGACTACGAATAAATTATTCATTTTCTAAATAAATAATATTTGTACATGGTTCAAGTCATGTTTATATGTTATTTCACGTTAATCTCTTGTAATATAGCACAAGAACTTAAATAATTATTTTCTTGCGAATTTACAACACTGAATAAATTATAAAATTCTAAGACATCTGGTTAAATTAACAGTACATTATATATATATATATATATATATATATATATATTGTGATGATATTCTTGATGGCCGATTAATGTTGACCCTGTATTATGAAAAGCGAACAACTCGACTGACCAGTTACAACTTCGTAGTACACACAATTGTGTTCTGTACATCAAGTTCCTCTACTTGGATCTGGTAATACGAGACGTGCACTTGCAAAACCAGCTTGCATACACAAAAAAAATCTATGTACATATATGCGCATCGAAGAGTTCCTCTTTGGATTTTTGCAATAACATCACATTTATCAAACACTTGTAGATAGATTGTATTGGCATATCGACTAGATCTTGATTGAGATGTACCGTTCGACGAGACAGCATCCAAGAAATAAAAATATACCCGAGCATTGAATCGATTTATCGAATAAAAATTACTAGACTGTTCCGAACATGAACCTATCGAAAACAGAAACTATTATTATATTTAGATTTCAAGTAACATGACGGATATGAAACCGCTGAAGGGCAACACGATCGACGTTTCGAATATTCCATCAGGCCGAAACTAAAACCTCATAAGTGCAAATATCTCGGAGCGTATTAATTTTCAAGCGTACCGTGTATTACCGGAAAGGGGTGGGTCTGTGAGGGGATAACTAGCACAGAACATCAACTACCTTCTGGCTATTTATTCGGCTGGACAGCAACATAGGAGGTGTTAACTGCACTGCCGTTATGTTGCCAAAGTAATTAGCACGTCTCGTATTTCGTCGCAGGCCGCTTAATGAATTAATTAGTGATGTTGTACAAGAATTTGTTATATGGCGGACGCGCCGGTAATATTAATCCCATCGTTCGGTGTTTAATTGCGCGTTTGGATTCAAATAGAACGTTCATTCGATTAGGTCCGAATTTCGATTCGGTTCGGTTTCGTTATACATTTTTTTTGTTATATTTATGTACCTAACGGTAAACATTTAACTGTCAGTATTTTTTTGCATTAAATACTTTTTAAAATTTCATAAAAATATTTGCATTTTTATTTATTGCACAGTTTGAATATTTATTATTTTTTATATGAATATTAATTGAAAACAATTCGTTTTAGAAAGAGTTTAAAAAAATCAAAAATTAATATTTGTGTAAATAATAAATCGATTTTAAGTATTGTTGCTATTATTTAATTTTAGATACAAACATAACAAAAAATTAACGATTAGCTTGCACAATCAAACATATTATAAAGTTATTTAGCATTCTTTTCTGGTTCCAGCAAGTACTTTCATGTTTACATTTTGTAGTACATATTTTATCTCCCTTATCAGAAAATGTGTAAAGGAAATTTTAAATAAGATATTAACATGGAAAATACAGTCTTTTCAAAAATTCAACTACAAGTGAATAATCATAATTACTTCAATACAATTTCCAAATTAAAACAGAAGACTAGATGATATCAGACAATCTCCCTATTTCGACTAACAAAGGCAAGAATGTTAAGTTTTAAAGTGAAAATAATATTGATTGTTTTTCGAAACACATTATGTGTCATGAATCTTCCAAAAGAGAAAACGACTAATAAATATTTCTATAAGAATATTCTGGAGACTTTAATAGTGATGGTGATATAGTAGGTATAGGTAATACAATATGTAAATATGAAAAATATTCAGAAAATGACAAGGTACGACATGTAGTTTGTTTATTATTTAATGATATTAATAATATATCAATCAATAATTAGACCTCTATTACTAGGGAATCTTTTTTTTATAATCTAGTCAAATCGATGTAGATTTAAAGGTAGCAACATTTAAAAACGTGCTATTTTACCAGTAAATTATTTATTTGTTATTTTTGAAGACAATTTATGGATTATTTCTGGTAATAAATAGATATACTTTTGATTCTGTGAATATTAAGTAACTGAACAATCTTGTAAAAGATGTTTGCATACAATTTTTCTACAATGCAAATATATATTTATAACAAATGATTATCCCTTATCATATCATCTCTGTATAGTGTTATGTAGATACACTAAACTTTGTATAAAACCAGAGAACATAAATAATAATCAAAAAAGAGGATTCAAAGACGAGTTCTCTTTTTTCATGACCCCAAACAACGCGATGCGCATTTAATGCTGGCGAGGGCGTAAACGTGATTCAGCAATATGTGGATTATGCTCGTTGTATGTAACATACGAACGGTGTTAAGGAACAATGTTGTTCTCGCCGTAGGTATTCATTTCTGGTAGACGTTTTCATTCGCACCACCAAATACAATAGCCTTTGCATAAAATTATCGTTCAACATTACTTTTTTTGCATTCGTGTCAACTAGATGGGTGTTCTTTGTACGAGAATTATTTAATGTAGCAAGATTTTGGTGAAACATAAATTCATTTCGTTCATGTAAATTTGTTGATTGTTTCGAAATAGAATTTTCGAAACTGGTTATAATTTGAAAGCTTTCCTTATTGAGAATAACAGATTTACTGAACACATTTAACTAAATGTATATAATAATCTCACTGGATATACCATTTATGGATACTGTTTTGTGTAACTGATTTTGTAATTTTAATTACAATTCAAAGAGAATATAATTATACATCGAAAATTTCAACATTTACACAACCAAAATTCTAAGATCATAATTAGAACTGAAGATTTGTCTATTGTTAATGGCATTTAATTATCCAAATAATTATATATATATATATATATATGCGTTTGTATAAATAATTCCATTTTCTCTCAAATGCTAAGTAGAGAAGATAACAATTATGAAAGTTTTGAAACTTTAAACTCGTCTGTGTCAAGACTAATTATGGCAGGTAATTTTACAATTCTCACATGTACACTTCTCGTGTGTAAATATTAGATTATTATTTAATATGTACAAGCACGAGGTCGGTTTCTTTGATAATTTAAACAATTAGATTGCGTTGAATGTTGTTGCAGATTTTGTACAAAGAGCTTGTTAAACTATTTCGTTTTCGAATACATTAAGTGTACAAATTAATTCGGTGCCTATTTCTTAGAGAAAATGAATGTTTATAGAAAAACGGAATACATTTCAATTCACAAAATATCTCCGATTATTTTGTATAATTTTTCTCTCTCTGTTGGGTAACTGACGAATCACTTGTCGAAAAAAGCATGGCGGGTTTGAATCGATGAAGTCTTAATCCATTTTCGGACCTTTTCTATTGTTTTAACATATTTTGCATACTTAATGAGTTACAATACCTTCTCCGAAGCTAAACAAATCATTCCATTTTTTTCAACTGAAAAGCAATTCTTAATTTGCTGCTTTTCGGACGCCATCATATACACTGCTGTTTTGTGAGGTTATGCTAACTGCTTGGCCAAGATATATAGTGTTTTTAAATGTTAAATTTAGATTTATTATTGATTCAATTAAAGTCCCAAATTATTTTTTACACCTAATACATTCATAGAAAGGAAAACTTTTACAAGAACAAAAAATGTTCACAACTTTTCAGTTTCTGAAGTTACAACATTTAAGTGTGTCGTGAAATATGTAGAAATAAAATCACTGATTTATTTTTAGTATTCATACACAAATATGTATTCTGGAATGTATATATTTTCATATATACTTTTTTTTAAATTCCAACTCGGCGAATACAGCAAGTTCATAAGAAAAGAAACGCGTTATAATCGAGAAACGGTGCGACGAGAACAACGTTCTCATTTATAAATTTACACAAATTTCTCTGACAGCTCGTCTTCATGGACCGACGAGGAACCGTGCAATAACACGATGCTGCGATGATGTGATGAGGCATACATTTATTTTAGGGTAAGTGAACTGTCAAAAGCTCTGATGTCACTTGTCGCGTCTGCGGTCGCACGCAAATTGGTATCGGCGCCTGTCTTTATTTCCTTTACACCCGTACAACTCGACCTACGGCGACGCACATCCTCACTCTTCAACTCCGCACACCATTTATGTCACACGGAACGATGACGACATTTGCATATGGTTTGTATGTGATGTGTTGTCGCCCGTAAATGTTTAAAACATTGAATTAGGGACACATAGTCAGTAGTGATGCATTGTTGTCGTTATTTCAAGATGCATACAGATTACATGCGTAATTATGTATATCAAGAATGCACTTATTATGTTTTGTCAGCGGGGTTGCGTCTATTGGGAAATAACACTATGAGTACCAACTTTTTTTAATTAAAGTATGTTGGGGACTAGAAAAAATGTACAACTATTAATGTACTTATTAACATATTATAATTACTACATCCATTTATGCACATATAGAAACTTTTATTATTCACTTTCCTAGTGTTCGTGTCTACTTCAATTTAACTGAATATTAAATATAATGAAATACACTACACATCCATTTCAGTATGAATTCATTCATAAATTATCAGTATAGCTAATTCATTATATACTTTACTACAAAATAAGAACAAATAAACTACCATTATTAATGTATTAACCCTAGAGAATAGGTGTGAATCATTGACGATATTTACATCCATTAGCTGCTTTTCTCCGAAGTCCTTTTTATAACTTATATAAAATATAACTCGGTTATTTATAAAAATGACTATAAACTTTAATTAAGTTAGATAGTTAACTGTTTTAAAGAATTGTATTTTTAATACTTGATTTTCGTTCTTAATTATTTTTTTTTTCAATTTATAAGAAATTTATACAAAGAATGGTCTTTTCTTAAGATTTTCAGATTTAAAATATCTTTTTACTAAGACACTCGTTACATCTTTCACAAATCCACCATTGTTATATCTAGGCAAATAAAAAAATAAATAAATATAAAAAATATAAATTATTCAATATAAAAGAATATCTAATTTACAGGTTTTCTTTTTTATAAAAAAACGAACGATTTTCAATGTAAAATAAATTTATTCTACATCATTAATCATTCGATTAATCATTAATTCATTTGATAATAAAAAATAAAATACTTGTTATAAAAATATATCACAATATAAATATACATATGTGCTGAACGCAAGTTTTAAAATCTGATAAAGTAGATAATATTAGATGTAAAAATAATTCTGTCTTTAAATTGAATCAAACACAGGGCCGAATTTAGACTAGGTGTCGCCCTTGCGCTACCAAAGAAATCCGTGACTGTTGGTAAGTTTTAAAATATTTTAACAGAAAAAAATTAATGATCACTAAAAAATTTGTGAAATTTTCCATTCATTTAATGTATTTAAAAAATGTAAATGTCTTAAATTAAAAATTAAATGTCTTGATATTTTTTATCTGCACATTTTTTTAACATAAAAAAAATAGTTAATCTTTTTCTTACACTCTAGGTATTTATGTACATATACATACATTACCTTATGTATGTATTTATATACATATATAAGTTATTTATTTACATGCAAAGACGCAGTGCTCAAATTCTATTTTTTTCATTACATTTATATATACATTATACAAATTTCATTAAAAATAATATTATTATTCTTTATAAAAATCAAATTATATCAGATATGTTCACATACAGCAACAAAAACTCACAATACTATTTTTCCTCTTTTATAAATAAAACCTTGAGTCTGAAATAATCTCATATAAATCCAGTTTTTTTTTATCTAAATCAGATTTCTGCTAAGATTTGATTATTGTATTTTATTTTGACATCTGTTCTAAACATAACTTTCTTTGGATTTTTCAACAAGTCGAACAGGAAACATATGATTTGATTATCCTTCATCCATTCATAAAACTTATTTTCAGAAAAAAAAGAACTTTGTACCTCTTTCGAATCTATTTTACATTTAATCGTTACAAATATGTCTGTTAGATTTTTACCTTCAAAATATTCAAACGCCTTTTTAAATTTAAAAAAATAATATTCTAAATTTTTATTCTGATGTTTTAACTTACATGTACACACTTTTTTTTAAAAAAATGTATATAATAATATAAATTGCGACATAGATAAAAAGCAAGTAGAATATTTCTTTAAAAAATGTAATTTATAAGAATTACATTTTTATAACTAGCAGGGATAATAAGGAATAAATTTCAAACAGATTAAAATGTAAATGATTAAGTTAACCATTTTTTTTGAATCAATTAAAATGAAAAAATGGAATTGCAGCACATTTGAAAATACAAATAATAATATAGACTTTAATTGAATAATTTTAGAACAGATTTTAATTTCGAAGTCTTGTGAAGTGAATAATGAACAGTTGATAATTTAATATCAGTTTTTGTTTACAGGACTTAAAAGTCCTGTCAGTACATAAAGAGCTGAATTGGAAAAAAATCTAACTAATCTATTTTGGACAAAACATAATTTGAATTTTTTTTTAAAGAAATATTATTTAAATATCAATTGTTTTTTATTTGAAAATAACAGTGTTATAAAAAATTATAGTTGATTTATAAACACCTGACTACTTTATTCAAAATGGAAAAAAATCTACAATCGGTTCTCGCCAAAAACGGTTTATTATATTTTATATAAAGCGTTTAAAGAGTTTTAAAATATTAATCTAAAAAAAAACATTTCAAAACACTAAACAACATTTATTAAAAATCTTGATGCTTGGATATTAGCTAAATTTTTTGTCAATTCTAAATATACACACATTAAATATTTATAGAGAACTGTATAAAAACGTATCCGTATTTTTTTAAGAAGCTTCTGTATACAAAATAATAAGCATATGTAAGATTCATCTCCCACATGGTTCTCTTTTATCTGGATGACATCGTGCTGTGCGGGTGATGTTTTCATTTGAGATTAAAATGTATTTTTAGTTGGCATGCATACGCGTCGTTACTCATTACACCCATCTTATGACATTTTATTTTATTTTCAATCTCGTACAGTCATTGTGAATAAACATTCGGTCAACTATAATAGTAACAGATGAAACATTGCGATTCTCATTGTCAGAATAACGCAGGCGAAACGATGATCTAAGAAAATGTTCCCTGAAAATATAAATCTATGTACATTTCTGGACGCTTACTTCACAAGGCCATTTATTTTATTTCTGTAACAGACGTCAATGTTTTTTTAACGTTCTGTTAAGTTTAGTAATAGGATGACTTGTGTTTTCTTAATCGGTTAATTTTATCTCAATTAAACTATTAGTTCGTTACTTTTTATTTCATAGTTATTTAAGAGCTTTTTTTAAAAGAAATATAATTGAAATTAATCTTTCAGAATACAGTTTAAGTATTCAGGATAAGTTCAATTTTACAAATGAATTATTTATGTCATAGAAATGTATTAGGTGTGAAAATTAATTCGGTGTCTTTAAATTGAATCGCTCAACTCTGCTTTAAATTAAAATATTTTCTCGTCGTTTTAACACTTTGAAGTGTCAACCTCAACCCATTAAGCGACGCTGTTGCATATACACAATATTAAGTTCGGAAATTTTTTCTCCACTAAAAATATTTTTTTAAAAAACTTTTTTATATAACAGTAAACATGGATTCAATAGCAAAAGAACTACATTATTATTTTTCTCGATTTCTGCGAAAGTGAGAAAAAAATCGAAATAGATGTAGACTTTACAAGAGCCAGACTTTATTTATATATATATATATACACAAATATATAAATATTATATGTGTGTGGGTGTGTAAAAGTGCTACATTTGTTTCCACCGGAAGTGTTTTATTAACAAGCACTACATTTGTCGGATTTTAATAAAATAAATGAATTTGAAATTTAAAACCAACTAGTTCTTATTCACTTTTGAAATTTTTTTTTACAATGCTGACGTTAGTCGCTGCTGTTACGTATACCAAAAAAATTACTGTGGAAGACCAAACATTTTAACTTTTTTCTTTCAAACGCCAAATTAATTAGAAGGAACCTAGGACCAAACCATGTTAAGCGTTTTCAAAAAAAAATCCTACGATTTTCAGTACCGGAGTTTAGTGGGTTAACATTTAAAAATACTATATATTTTGCTCAAAAAATTGGTATAACCTCACAAAACAGTAGTGAACGCGATGGCGTCCGAAAAAGAATTATAGACTTTTCGCATTACAGTTAAAAAATGCTGTCGAAGCTGTGGGAATGATTTGTTTAGCTTTGGGGGAAGGAGTTGTGACGCATGAAACATGAAAAAAATGTTATAATAGTGAAAGAGGTCCGAAAATACATTACAACTTTATTGACTCAAAGCAAGTAATCTTTTTTCGACAAGACATTCGTCAGTTACCAGACAGACAGAGCAAAGCTATTTAAAATGGAGGATATTTTGATGACTGAAATGTATTTCTATTTTTCTGGAACATTCATTTTCTATAAAAAAGATACTGAATTAATTTATACACCTAATACATAAGCAACAATCAAAAATAAGTAATAATTATTTCAGAATTTTTTTTCTGATTTATGAAGTAAAAAAAATAATTCAGTAAATCATTATTAAACATTTTTCATTGTTACTCATACGCATTTCGATATCGATGCTATCAACTGCAGAGCATTAATGTTACAGACATTTTTTTGTGATTTTTTGTGTGAAAAAATAATTATTTCGTTAAATATTGGAATTTATTCTATTTGCATAAATTCCAGTACCGTTAATTTCAAAGCATGATACCAAATTAAATATTACATCTTATGAATAAAATAATTCGGGCTTTATACTTAATTTAATTTTATTAAAAAAATTACAACTCATCATTCAAACCCACATTCATTATTACTGTCTTCAAAATGTAAGATCTTGTAATGTGAAATAATAGCTTATAAACAATTCATTTCCTTATTTTCAATTATACATACACTTGAGAGTCTTAACTTACACATCTTCTAACACAACAAAATGAACAAATACTATTATAAACTTTTATATCCGAGAAAAAAAAACAAAGAATAACATCAACGTTATACGTTCTTCTAGAGAAAACGTCTGCTTTATAAGATTTGTGCATTACTACGGGAATACACAATGGTATTATATAAATACTCGTGAAAAGCGAAACGTAATATTCGTTTTTAAATTGAATTCATTGTATTCTAGAATAAAAAAATCACCTCCTTCCAGGAAACAGCGACTATCTACTCAATCCCGGTGGAAACGTTATTTATGTTTTAATGGATTTTAAGAGAAAACATAATAATAGCTTCATTAAATTCATTTTATTGAAATGAAATTAATCTTGTAGTATTGTAGCACTTAATCAGAACTCTTAAAATGTGACAAAGGCAAGATGTCTATGTTTGGGTTAGTAATTTGAATTATAAATGAGACATAAAAGTCAACTGAGATGATGAAATCATTCTGAATAAACATAAAGCTTACTTGTAAGATTTAAACGTTCAAAAAAATTAACACGATATATGTTTTTCTTGCCATTAGTAATGTTTTTATAATTAAGAATGTACCTTACTTGTATCAAATCTGTGAAATTAGTTGTTAGTTTATAAATGAAACATTGATGTACCTGTTTTAACTATGAAGTCAGTTTAAATATAAATAATATAAACCTGAAAATACTTTTCAAAGATTTTTTTGATTTTAGTAATGTTTCTAAAATTGAATGTATATTTTTTACAGTAAATATGTTAAAAATACACAAAGGACACAAACTATGAATGATGCATTTTAATCTTAATTTAGAATGAGGAATAAAACTTGAAAGCAAGTGCCAAAATCAACAGTGGTAATGCTTATTTTTATTTAAATTGTCAATAAATTCTTTTGTATTCTTTTCTTGTAATGAGTTCTGTGTATTCTTATTCCAGATTGTGAATACTTTATATTTTTTATTGTTTATTCTTTTTACATCCATTTTTATTGATATATATATATATATATATATATATATATATATATATATATATAAATGTATGTTTAAATCATAATTAAGAAGATTCATTAGTATTTTAATTGAACAAATGAGATGTGATCATGAATCAGACTACTTGTTAAACAGTGAGTCGTTGAAAACGCAATTGACATGCCATTCCAAGAAAATTTCGTCATGTAAAAGTTCTATAATTGAGTTATGATTTTATTTTTCTCCGTTTAAATATAACTGATGAAAGATGAAAATTTATTCACCATATAAATTTATTCTACTAGATTCATAAGTTTTAATTTCGATTTTTGATAATGTACGATTTAATTTAATTATTAATTTCTTATACAACAAAAATAGTATTTTAAAAAATAAAAATTATGTAAATCATTTTAGTATAGATTTTATAAATTTATTTCAAGCAAATTATTGCAAACAATATTTGTATATTTAAAGAAAGATAACAATTCATAACAGAAAACCAGATTAATTAACTAAAAATACATTTTCCTGTACTTTAGCATTCTGAAGATGAAATGGTATCACCATTAGAATATGTATGAAAAACAATAAACAACAAATTGAACATTTCTGCTTAGAAACATTTCCTTCAGTTTATAGAAGACAGAAAATTCATGAAAAAATTAATTAATTTATTTATACATACACTTTTAGTACCTTATCGATCTGAGAATGACGACATCGTCATCGTAATGCGCGTAAACAAGATATAATCATCGATTATTGGAGATTTCTGATCAGAAAAATTATTTGTAAGATTGTGCGAGAGTGAAAATTCATATAAAAAAAATCATATCAAGCCGATACAATTTTTTTTATACATCTGCGCTCTGAGAATGGTAGTATCGTGATCGAAATGCGCATAAGTAACAATCAAAAATGATCAATAATTATTACTGAACATTTTTGATCAGAAAACAATTTGAGGAATGAGAGAAATGTATCTGTAAAAAATTAGACACATGCTTTTTCTAGATCAATGCTGTTTAAACTGTATTCCGCGGAACCCTGGGGTTCTGGGAAACCTCTTCAGGTGTTACGGGAGTTAAAATCAAAATTCTAAAAGCTTAAATTCAAAATAATTAATTCATAATAATTTCTTTCATTTCCATAAATTCCTATTATGCACTAAAACTGTATTTATGAGTACACATTACGACTCCGCTCTATCAGATGTAAAAAATAAAATTTGGTCATGTAAGATGGTTGAATTTCAAAACTTATAGGGTACACATCTTGAGTTTTCTGTGGATGGTACAGGTTCCGGAAAAAAATTTATAATCTTAAGAGTTCTATGAGTTGACAAAGTTTGAAGACCACTCTTCCAGCTGTATTCTGAACACATGACCTTTTCATGATCGAAATATAGAATTATTAAACATTTTCAGATATTTCGATTTGAAAAATTCTTGTTTTATATATGTGTAAAATAAAGCGATTTTGTATTTTGACAAATAAAGTCAAATATAAATGGAAGTTATTTTTCGACCTGACGATATAATATCATACATAATAATAACTTCTGTACTCAACGCACCCCTGTAAAGTAGAGCAAAGCAACATGAACGGTTCGCATGTTCGCATCACCCACGAATAAATCAACACGGAATGATTTCTCACACGATAAAATCTACATTGAATAATATAATTCGAGACTCATATGCATTAGGTGACTGTACTACAGTCGTTTTTCAAGCAAAGAGCTATTTTAATAGCACGGAACGAAACAGGCATGAATGAAGTGCAGACGAACGACGACGTCGACGTTCTTTTACAAACAAAACGTAGGTCACAAACTCGAGTGATGTGTGTGTGTGTATGTCGGGTCTGCGTAACTCGGCTGTCAACTTCAATAGGAAGCTGAGTACAAAACGAGTTTGAAAAGCCTCGCTAACTAATTACTTACTGAATTTTAATTGTGACGTCGTCCCGTGAATAATTTCAATTTGCTGTGAAAAGATGTTGGACGTACAGAGAAGGTCTGATCGCCTTTGAATTTAAGTACCATTAGATGGATGTATTTTATTAAAGCAATATGGAAGAGTTGAGGTTTTCGTGGTACACTCGGTATTTATAAATTGTTTTGTCCGTACATCAAAGATGACACTTACATCAATTTTCATCTTTTCTGCATTGATAATATCAATTACGAATATTCTTTTAAGGCATATTTGAATTATTTAAAATATTCGTGTATTTTCATTGAACATTCTATAAAACGAGGCATAAATAATTTAAGAAAAAAATTATATAGAGTAGATTTAAAAAAAATGTAATTCTTATCTTTATATATATATATATATATATATATATATACACACAAAGGATATTAAAACGTTCTGCAACGATTCATCCACAAATTAGTTAGCATCATCAGTTGTCTAATTTGTAAAACAAATTTATAGTTACACGGTTGAATATTTGCTATGAATATATGAAAATATATACAAATATATATATATACAAATATATATATATACATATATATATATATATATATATATATATATATATATATAATTATATGAATGTACATAATTCTGTGCAATTAATTTTTTCACAGAAATTCACGCATGAAATTTCAGTCCATTATTGTACTTTTTTCGAGATGACATTAACCTATCTGTCATTTAAATTTTTTATAAAAATATGATATTTAAATGTTCATATGTAGCAAAAATGTTATTTTAAAACAGATATCATATAATTTATAAAAAAGAGGATTCGATTTTCTTGTTACTCGAATCTGAAAGGGTGATTTAAAAGGCCCATCGTTATTAAATCAGACCAGTTTTAAAGGTTTGTCAAGTTGTCAAACTACAAGAAAACCTTCTAAATTCTTGTAGAAGTCATCAATAGTCTAGGTAGCAACATATAAAAAAAATTGAAAAAATGAATGCAAAGAAAAATAATTTGACGATTAAAAGATACAGAAATAAGTACTAGAGGAGGAATCTTTCTATATTATAAAAATTAAATAGTGATGCCGTCTACGTGACTTTTATTCGTTCTCTGATTGGTTGATATGGGTCACGTGATCTCTATTCTGATTGGATGATATCAGTTGCATGTAAGTAGCTCTATCACGGTATACAACGAAATAGGGTATATAATTTCAGTGTAAAACTGATATGAAATTTATTCAAAATATTGTACTCATTGAAGATGTAGAGTAAAAAATTGTTACACATTGTACTTTCTTGTAAACTTTTTATAAAATTTTCTAATAAGAATTTATGACTTACATTTTATCCAGATTATTTGTGTGTATAATTTGTTAACTTATGTTATTTGTTACGAGGGGAGCGAACGTTAGCCAGCAGGAGGCGAAGCACCCCAGTTTTATTTAAAAAAAAATACTCCATCTTATATTAGTAAAAAATAACAGAATTACAAAATGAAAATTGATAATTATAACAAAAAATCGAATATATATATTTTTTTCAATGAATGGACCAGAGAATTTAGAATTAATTCCATTTTTGTACCGTAGAATTATTTCTATTTTATGAAATTGTCTTCAGAAAAAGATTGAAACGGAGACATTGAAACAGTCGATAATTCTATTTTTTAGAATACCTGACAGAAAATCTTAAAAAAACTAATATACAGCCCGTCAAAATTGACGGGAAAATAGAAAGAAAAAACTGTTTAATCGTTGTTACAACATAATATATTTAAACATAAAAAAATACCGAAGAACGAAACTTAATGAATTAAACTTAAAATCTATCAACTGACATGGAAAATATTTCTCATCACCACAGATACTTGTCACTTTCACCGTAGGAAAAAGTGACGAAAAATGTGGGTTTTTATATACACACACCATAAAATTGTGTTGATATTTTCAACCATAAAATTGTCAATCATATCTCAAATAAAACACAAATGAACATAAATCAAAAAAAACCGTTTTCAACATTTACCTGATGATCGTACAAGTACCGAAACTAGTAGTGGAGAACAGATTTTCAGATTATTCAAAACGATGAACACTAACAGGTTAAATTATAAACTACTAAAAATAGTACTAAATATTTGTAAACTACAGTGTTCGTTCTTAGTTTAGAAACTAGTATGTAAATATTTTAAACATTTTATATACTAATGAATTGCGTTATTTTCTTACACTGAAACTTCCAAAAAATACATACACACAAACCGCAATCGTTAAAAATAGTCCATACGAAAAGAAGTGATATATGACTTTATCACAACCATGTGAGTCTCCTGTCAAAACTTATTCGAGAATCATTTTTCATGGGGGAAAATATCAGTAAATTATATCTGGAATACATACATTTATACAAACATGTGTATATATATATATATATATATATATATATGTGCGTGTGTGTGTGTATTTTTCATGACTGGTATATTTTAGCTGAGTGTGATGTCAGAATGATTTAAAATGTTTCGCGTGTACTTTTACAACGTCCGGAATGAATGATTTAAGGAACTTTTAATGTAAAGGAAAAATAAATTTACTTTCTACATAAATAACAATCATTCGTCAATTTCTTTCCATAGGTATTGTTCGAATCGATTCTTATATTAAAAATCGTTACAAAGCTTTGCAAATAAATTACAGTGCCCCTAAGATAACGCAATGTTTGTTATGAAATCTAATTTGTTTTTTGTTCCCTCTCACTCTCTCTCCCTCTCTCTCTCTCTCTCTATATATATATATATATGTGTGTGAGTGTGTGTGTGGTTGAGCGTGAATGTTTTTATACGCTTTAGTTTAGAATATAATTAGAAACAAATAACAAATTAAAAACATCTAATTTGAAAAGCAAACAAAAACAATATTGTAACTTTTGTAACACTTTAAGTATCTACAACCTTAACATGCATTTATATAGAACTAATTTTAACAAAAACTGTCCTGTTTTATTTAAATATTATATTTTTATTTCGTTATATGGTTTCGAATTTAAAAAAACATTCTTTTTTTCTACTCATATCATTTGTAAGATCTTCTTGTTATGATTTTGAACCACTTTTCTATACAATTCGATTACACATTTTTTCCACAAATGAATTCGTTTTCATTGCACAAAATACAAATTTTTGATCGAAAATGTTTCGCTGACATATATATGGTGCTTAACACCAAAATCATTCAGACTCCAAACACCTCAGAGAAGTATGGAAAGATGCATGCTAGGAATAATAAGAAGAGATCGAAAAAGAATAGAATGGATAGGAAAACAGACAGGAATTATAGATGTAATAAGAAAAGTAAAGAGTCTGAAATGGGTAAGGCATGTTGCAAGAAGAGAAGACAACCGATGGACAACAGAAATTATTAGTTGGGTACCAAGGAATATAAAAAGACCAAAAACGAGACCAATGAACAGGTGGGATAAGAGAATTAAAAAATAAGGAATTTATTGGAAATCAGTGGAAAGGAAACGCATTCAATCGTACAAAATGGAAAAGCATGGAAGAGACCTTCATCTAGCAGTATATTGACAGAGACTGGTGAAGATGACAATGATTCTATCTCTCTCTCTCTCTCTCTATATATATATAATAAATAAACACAATGACATATTATACGTTTAAATAAAAACCTAGAAAAAGAATTAAAATCACTCTTCAACATCTATTTTCCAGAAAATATAGAAAAGATAGAAAACGCGCTAAAACTAGTACTGGAGATACTCTGAAGACGATGGTATTAACATAAAATGTGAGTAGCAATTATAAAAAATGATTTACTGAACATTTTTGGTTCGAAAAATGTTTTCTGGTTTGTGGACTGAAAAAATAATTCATTTGTGAAAATGAGTTTAACCATAGTGGCAATACACTTTTTCTATTCAGACTGATTTCAATAAACAGTTTTATAGAACATATCATCTTTATTTTATTTACAATTATTATAAACTAATATTTGAATTTAAAAATAATATAAAATCTAATTAAAAATATTCAAAAATAACAGATGTTATTGAATCAAAATTAAAAACGTGTTAAATGAAAATACAAAAACTATTTAAAGACAAGATCAGAAATGGTAATATGTTGAAATAACAGATACAGATTGTTTTAATTAAAAAGAACAATCGAAGGAGAAAGGAAATACATTCATTTAGATGAAATTATCATCAAGGATGGATCATTGATTCAAGAAGTTCCTACAAGAATAAAAACTGAGAATGAAAGAACAAGTTAACGACGATAGAGTGTATTTTTCCATTTTTTTCTGTATTATGTAATCATAAAAGAGATTAACAATGTAGAAATAAATAGTGTATGAAGAATGATAAACATGTTCTAATAGAGTAAGTTCTCACTTCCACACCATTTATATAAATAAATATTAGATTAAAAAAAAGATATCTTGCGTATAATCTAAAAAAAGATGGAGTATATATATATATATATATATATATATATATATATATATATATATTTGTATGAATTTTTATACAATACACAATAGCTCATTTACTCGTCCATATAAAAGCAAAAAGTTATCAAAATGTATTATACAGATTCATTGTACAACTGTTTCGTGTCTGGTAACAAGCAGTGCTCCTAAGAATAGATTTAAAAAAAAAATAAAAAGTAAGTGCAAAAATTCAGAACCAAAAAATATTACTTGATATTCAGACTAATAAAAAAGATTAATTTCTTTTAATACCTCTAACTGTTTAGACTAATAATAAAGTATTTCTTTATTTTGATAAAAATTTCTTACTTTTTATATCCATTTATTAATTTAAAATGATAATAAATCGTTAAGGAAGATGAATTACGGATTTTAAAATATATAAAGTTTGATTACTGTGTATAAAAATCTACACAAACTAATGAAAATGACTATAAATCTATAGATAAAAAAATATTGGAAATTTCAATTACGTGTTCAAGTGTGTACTTATTTGAATCAATATTTTTTTTTATCGATAAACCCCTGACAACCGCTTACTTTTATTTGCATAAACGTAACAGAGACAAATTGAAATTATTTAACTGTTATAGGTTTCACTATTTGTTACAACTGTTTTAAAAATATTTTTAGATAAAAAATTGTAAAAACTGAAAATTCAAATATTAAATTCATCAATTTTTAATGATAAAACCTTAGTGTCGATGCACCTTTTAACTCCATATAAACAAAATAATGATAACTTTCTTATAAATATAAATTCAATTGACATTATTAATTAATCTAAAAATAAACTTTACAACAAATAAGATAAATAATATAATTATTGACAATAAATTTAATTAAAATTTCATATTGGGATCGTATTTATTTTTAGCAAAAGTGGCACAAATAGTCAACTTTAAACAAAAATTGTGAAATAAAATATAAGATAAGTAAAAAAATAGATAAATTTAATGAGAATTATTACAATTAAAAATTAATATTTTTATAAAAAAACATAATCATTATTATTTTATTAAATAAAAAAGAACAACACTGGCAAAAACACAAAGTATAATTTATTTAAAGTAAAAAGAAATACGATTTAATCGATTTTTTTGAAAAAAACAACAGTCAAGTAAGCATTTGATAACGAAAATAAAAAATTGTATTTTGTAAGAACTTCGAACTGTTCTCAATAATTTAATCTTAATTGGTTTAGAATCTGAATTAAATGTTATCTTTTTAACCAAATAAGAAAATTGTAATTAAATGCATGTATGCAATTTTGATTCACAATCAATAAAAAGTTTAGAGGAGTAAAAAATTGCATTATTTTTACCTTAATGTGGGACGATTTCACACGAATAGGTCACTAAAAATATATCAGCACTGTACAACAACAACAACGACGACGATAAACAAATAATTACACAGATATATTTTTAATATGAATTACACTTTCCAAGAATCGATTACGACTACACGAGTTTACACAAAATTTGTTCCACCTGCTTGTATAAAATTCCAGTTTATTTCTAATCAATCAACTTCACATCCACAGGCCGACCGAACGCAATAAACAGTATTCACACACTTTCGAAACAAACTACCCTTCTGATAAATTTATCCGACAAAAAGTTTCGTAATTAATTCACCGTTGAATGCTTAAGAACTTTTCTTGAAGATGGATTAGAATAAAATCCGACTATGACTCATATAAATTAATAATGCAGTAACCGTTTCACGCAGAGAATAATTTTTATTTCAACGTTGACCACCGTCAGTATGTTGTAGCGTTGACTAGTCACTAGAATGATCAGACAGTGGTTCGCGGACTATGTCCAGTACCAGTGGCTGTTCCAGGGGGGTAGCCGGGGGGCTAACCCCCCGCCTCAATGCTCAAAGCGTGCAAACAAGATGTATATATAAATACACGTAACTGAGTCATCGATGTCGAACGCGTGCAATAAAGAGACATATATAGCTGATCGAAAAAACATGTAATGTTTTGTGAACGATTTTGTTACACAGCCGGTCGTTTTTTTCGGTACACGACTTAGGTGCCTATTTTTATTATTTTTTTTTCTATGTCGGTTTCCAGGAATCGACGTGAAGATATGCTAGAAGATTTATGTGACTCTAACGATGAGTTTTTTAGGTGTTTATTGTCATATTACATTTGTATTATTATGCTGATGAAATGATCTGTATCAGCTCTTTTTTATTTTACAATAGTTACTGTTTGTTTTCATCGATTGCGTTAATTGGTTGAGTAACTGACGATTATTTATCAATAATATTAACTTGTGAAATTGATACTAGTTAAAACCAAATATTATAGTGTTAAAAGATAAAATATTATTAATAAAGCATTTATTCCTTTCATAACACTTTATTTTCATTATAACTGACAGACAAGATAAAAAATTATATTCAAAATTTAGAGAATTTCTATTATTTTATACACAGTAATGTTGTAAAATATATTCAAATTACTAGTCATATATTTCTATTATCAAATTTGACGACTCTATAAATGAATCCCTTTTTTCTTCGACAAACTATAAATTTCTTTCTGATCAAAAATATTCAATAAATTATTATTACTAGTTTTTATTAATATTATTTTCATCATTTTCATTAATATCTACAATCATTATTGATAATTTATGTTATAATTATCGATCAGATTGTTCTGTACCTTGGCATTTTGAGGATAGAATTGAATGCAGGTAAAAATAAATTAATTGAACGATTTTGATTAAAAAAAAACTTATTTTTTGGGTTTTAAAAAACCATTTATGAAAATCAATGTAATATTTATCATGTAAGCACAATATTAGAATTGTAGAAAAATTGAATGATTCGAAAAATTAAAATGCATTATTTAAGAAATAACTAAAAATAGGAATAATTCCATATGTGAACATAGCAAATAATAAATTAATAATGTAAATGAAATGCAAGTAAACGAATGACTTCTACATAAAGAAGATAAATATTACAAAATTTTTAAACAATCACAACTGAAACTATTGTTACTACTAAAAAATTATTATATTCATATTCGATTATTACAAATTATTAATATATTTAACATATTTGTAAAGAAGACTACAAACTCGTATATATATATATATATAGAGAGAGAGAGAGAGAGGGACAGAGAGAGAGGGACAGAGAGAGAGAGGGACAGAGAGAGAGGGGGACAGAGAGAGAGAAAATAGTCAGTGAAGGAAAAATCATCCTCCCGACATCTTAATTCAAACACTATGTATACATAGCAATACTAATGATCGATATCAATTATTGAACAATTTTGGCCAGATAAAATGTTTCTGTTTTGTGGTGGAGTGAAAAAATCGTTTGTGAAATTACAGAATGTTTCAATGTGTAGTCGATTATTTCAATCCTGCCCGAACATTTTTATTAATTGACTATTGATCATTTGTGATTGTTAATTATGAATGTTTTGTAACGATGCCATTATCGTTAGAATTCTAAAATAGAGAGAAATATCAAAACCATGATAAATCTAAGACCACTTATGTGTTCTATATTTTATTATATCATTTAGTAATGAATTTATAATAATGAGTAAATAATTACTAATATAATTCCTTAGAAAATTAAAACCGGTTACAGGAGTTTCAATAAGAATTAAAATAACATTTATTCACTTTTTTCTTTAACCTTTTGCGGTCCACTATCCAAACGTTCTGGGCATGGAGTTTCGACTGGACAGGTCCAGTCCCTCTGCAGAGATTTCAATCCATGCTTAAAATTTTTTATCTACAGCATGGCATAGAAATCTGTCCAAGAGGAATGGACAGTGGACCTGTTCAATCGAAGCGGGATGTCCAAAATGTCTGGACAATGGATGGCAAAGGGTTAATATACTCTTAGTACTTTAAATGATTCTACTCGAAGGTCATTTATGGTATCTGTTTTTTATTTTTTTCATGGTATGTGAAGTTATATTTTTTACCACTCTTAGTATTTCGGTAGCTGAATACTTAACAGTTTTTAGTTAAAATTTTAAACTAAGTAATATTGTACAGAAAATTATATTAATTTTCATCGTACTTACACATTAATTTGTTTGATCAAGCCTGGAAAAATCTTCACACTTTTTTTAATACGAACGTATTAAAAAAGAGACACTATTTAACAAATAATAATAATCTATTCTTTGTAAAAGATATTAAATAGCAAAAGTGTACACGAAATACCGATAATTTATATTTAGTGACGGATAAATCATAATGAGATTATAGTGGAATATATTAACGCCGACAAAAAGATAGACAATAAATCAATTATGAGAACAGTTGTGGGTGCTTTTGACAGGATTTTCACGATCAATTCGTTATCGTACCGAATTATATAAACATGAGAGCAAGTTGTGAACAGTTTTTACCAGTGCAACTGCACTGTAAAGTAATTAAAATTTAGTTGTGCGAATTGAATGTAGAAATATACCTGTTTCCTTATCAGGTTTTTACTCTATCTGATTTTATTTATCATACCTATTAATTTATATATATATATATATATATATATATATATATATATATATATATATATTCATTTATTTTTAAACTGATAGGAAATATAATTATTATATATCTACAAGCTACTCAAACTTAATCAGAGCTCTGAATAAAATAATATTATTCGAATAAACAAAAATATACTTTTTGTTATTTATACATAATTTACATAGACTGTAACAATTTCTTCACGATCATTTCTACGATTTTAAATAAATGAGTTTTAATATTATATATTCACAATGACATGATTATTCATTAATATCTGTGTAAAAATTAAATAACAATTATAATATACTTGCACAACTGAATTCTTTTTTCATCTGAAAAGAAACAATTTTTCTAATAAAAAATATTCAATAAAACGTTATTAATCATTTTTGATCTTTGTTTATATTTTTTTGTGGTTTGTGGGATAAAAAAGAATTCATTTGTGAAAGTGAATTTATCCACAGTTTTAGATAAGTACTTTGAGAATTATTAGACAACCATAATATCAACCTGACTTAGCAACTAAAAACTTCTTCTATTCTCAAAATTTAAAATTGTGAACAAATAAACGATTTGATAGAACGCTACAGAGAAAAAAACAATTTGAAGGTTCTAACAACAATTTATTCAAGAAAGAGAGTACAAGAAGTGTTTAATATGTTAGGTGTACACGTTATTTGGATTTTTTTATAGAAATTGAATATTTATGGAAAAATTGAATACAGTTCAATTCTCTTAATTAGTCTCCATTATTTTGATAACTTTGATCCATCTGTCGGGTAACTGACGAATTTCTTATCGAAAAAAATTGCGGGTTTCAGTCGATAAAGTTATAATGCATTTTTGGACCTTTTCCACTGTTTAAAAATTGTTGACATATTTTATGCGTCACAATATCTTTCCCTAAAATTAAACAAATCATTTCTACCAGCTTCGGTAACATTTTTTCCAACTGGAATGAGAATAGTATCCAATACCTAATCGGTTGCTTTTCTGACACCATTGTGTTAACTACTGTTTTGTGAGGTTATACCAATTGCCTAGCCAAGATATACAGTGTTTTTTAAATGTTAAGGTTGGCACTTCAAAATCCGCAAACGGCGAGAAAATATTTGAATTTAAAAAATAGTTATGATTTTTTTTAATTTAAAGGCACAGAATTAATTGTTACACCTAACAGATGTAAAAAATGGCAGGATTTATCATAAAGGTAAAAGATTATTTTGAAAAAACCATATTCAAAAAATAATAATTTCATTTATGCTTTATTTAACCTACATAAAAACTCCGAATAAAGGATACACACACACACACACACAGATATATATATATATATATATATATAAATATATATATATATATATATATATAATTACACATATTTCAAAATTTAAAAGTGAAAAAATTTGTTCTGTAGTTAGAAGCAACAATTCTGTAGTTACATCTAATACGATGTGACTAGGTAGTTGTTTCAAGCTCCTATTGTCTGTAATGTATATATATATATATATATATATATATATATATATATATATATATGTATATACGAGTATATACATGCACACATACATATATAGATGATTAATCTTATAAAAAAATCGACAGAATTCTGTATGAATTCAGAGATGAAAATCGTTTGAAATTTGCAATTCAAGGCTGTGAACGATCGAAATAATAAGTGGGACTAATGTGACAGGCGGAACTATTTTACAAAATCCAAATGACACGCAAACATAATCAACAGGTAAAAATTGACACATTGAACGAACAGAAAAAAAACAATTATTTTTCTTAATCATCATAGAAAAAGTATTTGAAGAAGTCTAACGAATATATCTAACGTTTCAATCTATTCTTCTATAAATATGTTCTATTCCAACCGAAACGTGAAACAGTCAGTTATATAAAAATGTATACATATTACCAAATTTTATTGTTGTTTTTATACTCAGATAAATGAATATCCGTTCATTTACAAATATTCTAAATAAAATACAGTGTTATATGCGTCTAAGATCGTAAAAAAATGTGTTTATAAGAACACAGGACATATAAATACAAACAGAAAACGTATTGTTTGTGAAAAACGACACTGTGTTGTCATCCGTTCTTTATTGACAACAAATGTATAAAGGTTTCTTGTAAAAACAACAAAAAAACTGAAAAGCCTTTCTACTCTCCATTCATTAATCTACATCAAGATAATGTTACAAACTGTTTTACAAAGGCGTTCATGAAAACATAAATAGAACAGTCGATTTTAAACGGAACGGATATAAACAGATCGCATACCATTCAGCCACATGCAACATCATACGATACATTTTACAGTGCAACCACACGAGTATTTATAATACACAGTCACATAACATGCACACATACAGACACAGCCACATATGTAATAATTATAAGATGACTCATGTTAGAAACCGGCGAATGTCGGTCGGTCGACCATTCTCGGATTGACCGCATGAAAACTATATAAAATTATATTATGCCGTTCCAATGAACAATGATAAAAATAAGCGGTTTTCATAAATCGTTCATAATTTACTCGTTACCGAGAATATGTGTCACTGGAGACTTTCATTTGAAACATAATATTTATATCAGATTTTTTTGCGACAGCAATCACGTGTCGCAGTAGAAACCAACTTACAAAGAGAAATGATTAGTGTGTAAGGAATGAGATATAAAACACTGTAACAAAATTAAATACTTTATAAAACAAAACAAAAAATATTCCGAAAATAGGAATCAGTTCTCTTTCCTTGAAAATCAGCGAAGAAAATAACACAGTTCTGATCCTACTTCTTTCCTTTCATAAATCAATTTTTCACTCAACAAACAAACAACTCAACTCACAAATCACAAAAAAATCTGATAAAAATATTCAATATTTGATTATTAACCCTTTCTACTCGACTGTCCCCTTTGAGAGGACATTGTAAATTTAACAAATAACAATATTATTATTTTTTTTATAAAACATGAATTAATAGATGTATTTTTGCAGTTTCATATGAATAGAGAAATTATTTACAATGCTATATCATTTTATTTGAAGTTATTTGCTACTTGTTATTTTGTTAAAAAATTCGAGCTGCTGGCAGGTGAGGTGAAAAAACTTTCCGAGTGCAAGGGGTTAATTCCATTACTAAACAGTTTTGATCACAAAATTAAATAAGGTTTATAGATGAATGAAAAATTCAATAATAATTGTGAATATGACAAAGTCCTTAGCTTTAGTGCCTAAAAAATATATTGCGAACGATTTTTCCTTTGACTACACTGTCATTGTTTCAAAATATATAATAAAGTTATTGGACTGTGGAATGAGATGAGAGTTATTGCAGGCTGAACGAAAATTTACTTGGGAAATTTCTAGTTAATATTTTAAATATAAAAGATAACAGATTATCAAGTAAACATAAACATAAATTTGAACCAAAATGTTTATATTTATAGAGATAATAAAATCTACACAAAAAAATTATAAAATTATTTTAGTAATAAATAATTTAATGGAATTTATATTTTTAACCCAAATATTAATTTTAATTTATATTGTTTATACACTACAAGACATTCTTAATAATATATATATATATATATATATATATATATATATATATATATATATATATATATATATATATATTTCACTACGGGTTTTCCAATTTTTAAATAATAAATGATACCAAATTTTATTAAATATCAATTCAATTTGCTGCATCTGAGTACACTTTATGGTCATACGTTCGATCTTACCAAAATTGAATTTCGATCGTACGTCTAACCGAATCCACTATTTATATCAATATGACATCTCAAAAGAGATCCCGTGACGCACATCCCGAAACCAATATTATATGAATTGCTTGTGCATTGTACCATACGAAATAAATTAGATTTAGCAGAGATTCGAGTGAGAAAAAGGACTGTGAAACCAGTTAAACATTGTTACAGAAAAATGACAGTTCGTTGCGGTTTCTGTCCATTAATCTACAGTTTAGAACCGTAATTCACTAGAAAGCTGGCTCGTATGTCTGGAACTTTGTTTCAATTAGTTAATTGTAAGTTGTAAACAGGAATAATTAAAAAAATATTCACATTTATTTCAATTATGTTATTGTGTAGCCAACCGGACTAACAGCTTGTATAAATATAAATTATTTTAACTGTTTTTTTCTTATTAAGAGGTGTTATATATGACACATTTTAAGTTCTTTTCTTTTAATACTTCAAGAATTTTAATAAGTCTGATTGATACTTAAATAATTAAATTTAAACCCTACAACCAGAGTTATAAAAAAATATCTAGTATGTGAATAATAAAAAAAATAACAAGATTAAGTCTTTATAAAGAAGAAAACAATTTTTGTACATTTTGAATACAATTAATTAAACAAATCATTATTGTAGATTAAAACAAAAATTAAGAACATAAATAAAAATACAAGACCAGTTTTTATTGAATGTACATATTATTTTTTAAATTTTATATATTTTTATATAAAATAATAGCAGTATTTCAAAAAAAAAAACTGATTACTTTAACAAAATATATTTTCCTTTTTTCAGAAACTAGTTTTTTTTTATCTACGATGCTCAACAACTAACAAAATTTAACGCAAATCAATATCAACAAAATACCCTACTAAAGTATATATAAAATTGTACTAAAACAAATATTATTGTTTAGCAGTAAAATTTAAGAAACAGAAATTACATTTTCCGAACACGAAATATGTAAATAAACTTTCAATGATTAAATATTAATATTAATGAGTATAAGAAAAGAAATTTTACACCTTCACCCACAGACTTACATAAAATAAGGAAGCTTGTTTGATTTGGAGCAATAAAATTGTAGTAAAATATTACACGTGAAAAATAAATGGATAATAGAAGATTATTATTAAAATATAAGGACTAGAAAAATATAAAAAATATGGAGTTATAATGTTGTGAAAATAACAGATAAAAACAAAAATATAATATACCAACAAATACTTGTTCAGTCATGGTCTAAGTCAGGGGCGGGCAACTTCTTCGATAATAAGAGCCACATATAATACTTTTCATATATTTTTGAACGTTCAAGAGCCACACCCTCACCTGTCTAGAATTTGTTTTTATTCCATTCAGTAAGTCTTAATTAACTAAATTGTTTAGTTTTATATTTTTTTTAAGGATTGCCCATAACCGTAGAGCCATCTTAAACACATAATGCATACGAATGATTGAAAATATAATGTGATTACCCATTTATATATATATATATATATATATCTAATTTTCTCATATTGGTACATACTATCCTACTATAGATTATTAATATAAAAATTTAGAAAAAATGGCAATGAAACCCAATATTGTCTCGGAAGCAGCTCAGGAGATGATGGAAGGGTCACTGAAATGTACATGAGTAAAAATGAAAATAATTAATAATCAATTATTGAATAGTTTTAACGAGCTTTTTTGAAGTTTGTGTGAGAGATAAACATTTTTCTGTGAAAAAGACTCCTCAATGCTAAAAGTTATTATTCTAACAATATTTTAATTTATATATATATATTACAGATTATGAAACATCCATACACTTATCACGAGATGAATATAAAAGGCAATCTCTTAATCGTAATCGAAAAAAATAAACATTTGTTCATACATGACTTTTCTTTGAATCTCATGGTTATTTCATTATTAACATTCTTCGACTTACTTTCCTGTAATCTCAATCTCGACAGCCACAGTAGTGGTTTCTCTTTTGTATGTTTCATACGTGTGGTTACAGAATTTGATAGTATTATCATTTTTTATATAAAGTGTCATTGAAAAATTTGCAGATACAAATAGAATATTCTTACAGTTTAAGATAATTTTTTTTAAATAAATAAATAATGATTAATGTTTGATATCATTTAACTGGTTGATAAATTAAAAAAAAATATCAGTTATTGTAGTAAATTTATATTTAAAATGTTCTTCCGTTCTTAAACATGTTATCAGTTGAGGATTTATTTTGCTTTATTATTAAATGAATGAATTAATTATAATAGTTGTTTGTGAAATTCAATTAGAAAAAATAATAAAACAATGAAAATTCTATTTGTTTCAACAATTTATAAAATAAAATTTTAAATGACTATTCATATTGTGTTAATGGTTTGTTTCTCGATTTTAATGTTTTTTTTTTAAAAAAAGAAAAGTTTTTAATTGGTTTCAGAACCAAATCCATACAGTTTATAAAAAAAGATGAGTACTGAATAAATATTTTTTTAATAAATTTCAATTATCATCAACTCCGCTCCAACTAACATACGGCATGTATGCATTTCAAACAAAACTATATTTGATCCACAAAAAAATCAAATCGAATAAAAAAAAATATTATGCGCAACTCGAAATGTCAGTTCCAATGACAGGCTGTGATATACGAAACGGTTTCCATGTTTGATTTATCTGTTTAAAGTTAAAACTCGTGATCGTTCTGTCATCGTATGCAAATATATGACGTACAGTGTGGAAGTCTTTGCATTTTATATGTCAACTTTTTATTTGCATTTTAAAATTATTTATTTTTTATGACCGCTTTCAGTGCTCTGTAAATAAATTCGTATGAATGACTAATAAGAATATTATAATTATACAGTTTGGTGTCTATAAATAAACGGCGATTATTTCAGTTCGATAAATCAGTTAGAATTGTACTGTTATTTTGTCAAATTTAATTAGTTTGTTGATTTTTTCGGTGTTGGTGTAATGTTCTTGAAAAAAATATTTATTTGTCTATAAATCTTTATTTTTTTTAGTTGAAGATATATCTTTTTTTTATTTACAATTTTTGTCTAAAACTATGACTCAGGTCATCTTTATAAATTAGTCAATACATCACACACTATAAAGTTTATTTTTTATCTATTTTGATACGATGGCATACTAAATAATGAAAAAAACGCTTTCTTTTGCTACAGTCTATATACGATAGAGTTTATCATGGAAAGGTATATCATAATTAATGTTCATTCACTTATAAAATTATTTTTTTATTAACCATTTGTTGTTGGAGCGTACTCTCATAAAGACACCTAATTGGTGGAAATTTTTTTGAACGAAAAACGCAGTGTTTACATATAGTTGAAGATTGACATGTGGAATCAATAAATTTGATTTTATTATAATACAACTTTCGTACGTTTATAAAAGCACAGAAATTTTTTTTTATTATATTTTAACATAACAGTTTTTATTCCCTGATGGTGTAATATTTTTTGAAACAATATTCGATATGCAAACATTGTTTTTACATTCAAGTATGACAATAATGTCTGATTTCCGTTTTTTTCTTTAATTTACTTTTCTTTAATTTCATTTGTATATTTTTCCATGATTCGATTAGAATAAAATTATTCATACAGTTAATTAATTGAAAAAATATCAGTAAACAGTACAGACTATAAACTACAATCTTATGAAAATAAATATGTTGTTAAACACTTAATTACGTTTAAATGAGCAATTATAAAGACTGTTTAAACGAAAGAACAGAATTAATTCCGTAATATCTAAACGGAAAAATACGTAAACACTTCAAATATAACACGGTGAGTATAAGAAACAGAACTACTGAGCGTATGCATCCAACAAGGAGATCACCGAATAAAATATATAACATATATGTTAATTCTATTATTTGTGCAGCTCTACTGAATACGGTCTACAGCCAAATTGTCTCTAAATTACCCTATTCGTTCAATTGCTTGGTTCCAATTTATTTACGTCCAATTACTTCGAGTTACCTTGACTTGTATTGACGACGTAGTTTGATCACTCTATTTATTACAAATTCATCTTCAAGTGTACTACATTATGATGTGTATATATATACAATAATATAGTACACTTGAAGATGAATTTGTAATAAATAAGCAAACAATATATATATATATATATATATATATATATATATATATATATATATATTTATATTTATATACACATATATGCATGTGTATATTTTCATAGGATATACCTGTATAAACTTGATTATTTTTATATCAAATATTACCATAATCGATACACGGAAATGCTAATCAATAGTTGCTATGTAATCCGATATTTATATTTGTAAGCTACTATTCGATTTTTGACCTGCTTATATATAATACGTACATACATACATGCATACATATACATATTTATATATATATATATATATATATATATATATATATATATATATATATATACATATATATATATATAAAATTGATTACAAATTAAAAATCAAAGATTTACAGTTAAGAAGATTACAGAATTTTTTATATGTACATCGTTTAGGTGTTATTCCAGTTAAATTAATGTTTTGTTTAATTCTCTCATTCATATTAATTTATTTAATGTTCTGCTAAGTACAAATATTATTTATTTATTACATTAGGTTGGTAGAAAAATAATTGTGGTTTATGCCCTTCAAATTCATATATTTTTTTTAATTGAGTGGTTCAGAACTGATGGATGACTAACGCCTAACTTTTGAGCAAGCTCTCGAATTGTTGTGGGTGGTTTTGATTCAGTTAACGCCTTCAGTTGGTCGTTATGAATTGAAGGATGCCCGCGACTTTCATTTTCAAGACTCTCGTTCCCAGTACGAAATTTTTGGAGCCATCATTTGCACCGTACGTTCCTTAACAGTAGCCACATCAAAAGCATTGTTTTAGTTACAACCAGTTTCTGCTGCTTTACCACCCGTTTTCAAATCATACACAAAATTGCTCTTATTTGGTTCTTTTCCATCTTTAATTCAATAGCTCAATTTGAAGCAAAATTAATAATAAAACAAAAGTCGATTTTACCAAAATATAGACCGAAAAATTCACTTTAAAATGATATTAACATGAACGAGATGAAATGACACTTTTATTGCAAAAAATTAAGGTTAGAATTCAAAAACAAAAACCGCAATTATATTCCTACCAACCTAATGATTAAAATTAGTTGTACAGTTTGTCTTCAACTCCTGAATTCGACTGTAATATTTTTGAATATGACTCAATCATCTGAATAAAAAAATCAGTAAAAATTGTAAATCTTCCTTCCATAATTAAATTTTTCAGTCCCTTAGAAAAGCCAACAAGAAAATTATCTAATGAAAACTGTTTAATAATTTATCATTTTCGATTATTGCTTATACACATTTCAATCTTGATTCTATTATCTTCAGAAAAATTATATGCACATCAGTATAATTTTTCAACGAACTCTGATTTTAAATTGCAAGAATTTACATAAAAACAAATTTAAATATTTATCATTTAATTCTTAATCCCTAAGATACTTTTACTATAATATATTTTTATTGTCGCACATAAACAAGTGTTAAAATCGAATTTTATTTCAGATATTTCAAGCTTATCTGATTGAGATGGTCATTTTCACGCAATTTAGATTATTTTGAATTAATGTATCGAGTCTTTCACCCAACCGTTTTAAGTACTATACAATCAACATCCTCCAGCTCATTCGTTATCTTTATATTTATTAGTTTTTACTGCGTAAATATTTTTATACGATAACAATACTGCATGAAAAGTAAACATTGAAGCTAACCCTTTTATTCATTCACGGAGCATATCGACGCTCATAAAAATGTACGATAAAACGATAGACATTTCGTGCAATATATAAAACAAGTTCTGTGTGTATATATTTTTTTTTCCATTTAACCGCGTATATTATATATCATTTTTATTTGAACGTCTTGTTGCGCTTGTAAGCTGGTAAAACTGTACATATTTGCTGCGTTACATGTACTGTAACTGTGTAACAGAACAGTGAACTATTTCATAATTGCAGAAACTGGCATTGTATTCGAGTACGTTCGTGCCAGAAACGGAATTATTTCAACGATTATGATTTTTTTTTAATTATCAGTAATGTTCAACACTATGCAAAGTGTTACAGTACGAACGAGTAATATGACGTTTAATTATTCTACATACATTAAATTCGTAAATGCATACTAGATGCAAGTATTTTAATTATAGTTGTGAGTAATTAACGAGGAAGTAATTAGAACAGAATATCGATTTCTTTCTAAATACTTGACTTAATTATCAGGCGAATTAAAATGATATTTGATTAGAGTTTGATTAGTATTTAATGACAGCAATCAGAAATCGACTGTTTCTTATCATTAAAAAAACGCACTTTAATATATCATAAAAGAATTCTTTTTCCATCTCTGTAACCACATTTCTCTTCTATTCCAAAATGTTTAGTAAATCATTGCTGATGGTTTTTGGATGTACTTATAAGCATTTTAGTGGCTCTCAGAGTACTAATCTTGCTTTTCTGCTCAAATTTATTAAAAATGTATTATTATATATTTTTTTCAAAAATAAGATGAGTGGTCAAAAAGTACGGTGAATGCAGTCACAGAGCGGAAATAGTGTCATAGTGGAAATAGTCAGAACTAATATACTGTAATTTAATCGTTGAACCCTCCTTACAATATGTAACAAGTTTCGATTTATTCGGTTCAATCAGTTAGTATTGAAGTGTGATTTTGTGAAGACAGATTTTTTAATCTTTCCATAAAAATGGATCAAGATATACACAACGGGTACACATTAAATTTTGTTTCAAACTTTAGAAAAGTGACAAAGAAACAAATTAAATGTTAGTTAACGGAGAAGCTGCAGCGACTCTTAAGAAGATTTACAAATCTTTCTAGCGATTTTGTAATGGTTGTGAGTTGACCGAGAATGAGGAAAAATCGAAACGCTCTTCAACATCAAAAATCGACGGAAAATGGTTTGATAGGAGCTGAAGATCTCTTACGATTCGGTTCAAATCATTTTAATGATAGATTTAAACATGAAGCGAATGAGCACAGAATTCGTTTTACACATGTTGACACCCAAGAAAACGAACAGCGATTGTCAATTTAATTGGAGTTGCGCTACCATGCCGATTTAGATTCGGACTTTTTAAGAGGTGTTATCACAGGAAATGAGTCTTGGATGCATGGTGATAATTCTGAGATTAAGGTTCAGAATTCTCATTAAAAATCACCCGGTTCGCCCCGTGTGAAAAAGCGCACCAATTGAGATCTAACATCAAGGTGATGTTGATTGTTTTTTTTTCGATCTGAAAAGAATTGTACAAGCGGAGTTTGTATTTAAACGCAAAACAGTGAACTCTATAAGGGTGTATTACAACGTTTACGAAAGGATGTGTGTAGAAAAAGACTAGAGAATTGGGCAAACGATTTCATTCTCCATCCTGATAACGCTCTCTGCCACAAATCACTTCTAATATTGCAATTTCTGTCAGATAAAAAAATCATAGTGTGTCCTCATCCATCGTATTCACCAAATTTGGCACCGTGCGACTTCTGGCTCTTCCCAAAAGTGAATGTGTTAGTGAAGAGGAAGCTTCTTCGGACAATTCCTATGACCGAAACAGGTACGATAGCACAATTAAAGGGCTTCGCAAAAAAGGCATTATAATACTGTTTTGAGTGGCAAGAACGTTGGAATAAGTTCGTGGCAAGCAAAGGGGAGTATTTTGAGAAGAACTAATTGTAATTTGTATTTTACCTCAATATTCACTTTATTCGAGCGTTCACAGTACTTTTTGATCACTCCTCGTAGTTTTTATAAGGAATGTTTAATAAATAAAAATCGAATCAAATGAGACATACATTTTCAAGACCGACATCAAATCAAATAACAAACAACATAATTCATTCTGCGGTTTTACAGTTGAATAATTGTAATTTTTTTTGTACCTCCTATAATTACATTTAATGAACTTTTATAAAACAATGTGGATAACTAAAGAATAATAAAGTCATTTTATCATTTAATAAAGTAGAAAATTCCAAATTTAATAATTAGACATATAGATAATTTTTATATATTTCAAAACCATAAATTTTAACAAAGATAAAATCGCATAAAACAATTATAGTTTTTATGGACTACTTATATGTTGATGTATGTTAATCGAGTACAAGGTAAATATAAACAAGTAATTAATTGATAACATTCTGACATATAGGTTAATAAGTTAAACACAAAAAGAGAATACAAGAAAGAACACACCTACTTTAAAAGTTTATTCAGTATACCGTGTGTCGATTAATAATAATTTTTATGATCCGTGTTCGGTTTATAAAACAATACGAATATTAAATGAGGCGATGGTGTATCGAGATTATTTATCCCTACTTTTTTCAAAACTGTATTCACTCTGAGTCACGAAATCGTACAATACAGGTATGAATAATCGTCTTGTATAATAGTACCAAGGACATTATTGCATATAATTCGTTTTTTCTTTCAGAAAAAATCTTTTTACAACGATTCGTTCGTTTCTGTCTAATGAGATTTAAGTAATTTCATCAAGATAGATTTATAGTTCTATGTAATAGGTTATATTCTGTACTGTCTATACTGTCAGTTTAATTATTCGATGCATCCGTTTTATCTAAAATAGACACTTCCTTCAACGTACCTTCGTATCTTTTGCTCAAAGACTAATCATTAATTATGTTTAAATTAACGTGAAATTGTTGTACAAGGAGATACATAGTTCCATAAAGTTTCTATCATGTATATATATATATATATATATATATATATATATATATATATATATATATATATATATATATATATATATATATATATATATATTATAATAATAATAACAAAAACATCAACGAATTCATTTTCTTGGAGGTTCATTGTTTTTTCGTTTTTTAAAGTGAAATTCCGACTCGTGATAAGTGGTTAATGCTTTTTATCTTCGTTTCAGTATATAACGAGAAGAAGAATTTCTTAAATAAAATTTCGACCTCTATAAATTACATAAATAATTTCTAATCAAATTTTAATAATTGATTATTAATCATTTTGATTATTATTTACACACATTTTGCAGGTAATGTCAATATCATTAAAATTTGAATAATCATTAAAACTTATCATTCAATACCATTAAAATTTGAAGATAATAACATAACTATGGTATCATTCTTAGCCAAATATATTTTATATTAAATCAAATTTGACCATGACTTAATAAGTGTTTTGAAATATTTAAATATTGAATCTGTATAAATGTGTGAGAAAATATATTAAAAAAATACAAAAGACATAAGAAAAATAATGATAATTAGAGTTGTCCAAAGATGCAGAACCATGGTAAGACTCTAGTAAGTGGTACTCTAGATTTATAAAACCATACTAATTCTAATCATTCCGTTTATACTATAATTTTTTAATCAATATTAAAAAATCTGTGAATCTTTTCAAGAGAATTGGACTTCTGAATTTTTGATTTGAGCATATTTTCCACAATTTATTTTTCGTAGTTTACTTAACCCTAACAATATATATTTTTCCATATAAGTTTTCTTCTAAAACCTTTTATTGGCTAGAAAACAGATAAAAAAAATGTATTTTTACTTTCTCCCATTTGAGTTTATATAAAATATACATTTATAACAAATGCTGTCTAAACGGAATCTGTCGTAGCAGAGTTTAATTAACACTACACGAATTATGAAGCTTTAAACGTAATTAAAATGTCGTGCTAGTGATTAGAAAATGCCCAACCTGCATATCCAAACACAAACGTAATGATAATAACAATGTATCCTCATCAAATCGTATTGTTTAAACGTAATGAGAACAACGGTTGTCCATGTCGTGCAAAAGGGTTCATTTACTCTGGCTTGTTCAACGTTTTCTGTCACCAACCTTTTTCCTTTTTTTCAATTTCATTCCTGTTATATATATATATATATATATATATATATATATATATATATATATATATATATATATATATATATATATAAGAAACATTTCTTGATGAAACAATAATAGAACAATAAAAGAACAATAATAGAAGAAACCACTCCATCGGAGACGACTGTTCGGTTTGATCTATATTACTTATTATGTATTTCTAGGATAAAAACAATAGTGCTTTTATCCTTCGATCGAGTAAAAATAATGTATATATATATATATATATATATATATATATATATATATATATATAATGTATTCAAGCACGCGAGGTCAACGTTCTTATAATTTTATGTTGTAATTCGAGAAATTTTCTTTTGTGAAAAAGAGTCGTAATCGTTTCACAATCGATAGAAAAATAAACAAACAAAGAGATAATAAGAAAAGAATTAACAATTCGATAGAGATGTGTAAATATGGTAGATGTTTCGCCATCCAGGTATGTAATATGCAATCGATTTCCTGCTTTGTAGGTGTTCGAAATATCGACGGAAATTTGTTTTTCAACATTCAGTTTAATGAATTCAGTGTAGCAGATAATTATTTGCAGTCGGTGTATTTCATGAATAATAAAATTGACTAATTGTATAAATGTGGCAGTGTTCTGGTTATATTAATTTATTTGAGAATTACAAAGGATTGATTTATTACTTACGGTTAGTAGACACGATATTTGAATGAAACTATCGACTCACCTGTAAACAAAAAGAATAAATCATTATTTTAATACACAATAGAGTCATAAATTATTGAAATATTTTATGTATATAAATCGTTATACAATTTATAATATAAAATGATGATAAATGTAGATATTTCGTTTGTACAATACATGATTTTACACTTTATCAGAATAATACAATTTAAAAATGAATTGTTTATTCTTGAAAGAGAATCGTTTATAATTCTTTTAACTCGAAATGATTGTACAAATTGACACAGTGTTGTTATAATCCGATAATAAAAATAACTGTAATATATTATAATGTACAGTTTAAGAGCTCAATGAACTCGACATAACAAAATCTTAATTTTGCATACAGTTTTGCAACAAGTCATAAAAAAAGTCGTTGGTAAGTAGATGCAGTTTGTGACACGTGTGACAGAATATTGTGAATGTTTATGTTGAACGCATTATTTTAATTTCGTGTAAGACTCATACGATTGTACTAAAAATATTATTAGATGATTTAGTGGAATACTATAATTAGAGAATAACTATTTCAATAATTCTATAAAAAGATATTGAGTTGTTTCTCAAAAACTTTAACTAGTTATATTGTTTAAAAATTTACAATTAATCTACAGAGTACTAGAATATTAATCAAAATATAAAATTTTTGTAAATTAAACATTTTAAAAGATTATATGAAAATAAGATTTATTAATGAAAAAAGATAATAATTATCAGAACACTTTGTAGTATTTAAATAAAATTTTATAAATAAACTATCATATATTACACAAACGTAAAATGAGAAACACAGTAATGAATATTTAATGAAATCATTCATTTATAATTCACACGGTTGTTGAATATTTATTTCATTTATTTAATTAAGCACTGTAAAATTTTGTGAAATATTAGTTTGTAAATTCTTGACACTTTAATTTATGTGTTTTGAATGAACAAATTGTTCAAAAATTAAATTAATGTTTAATTAAAGCATACATTGGTTTAACTTAATTAAATTAATTTTAATATTTAAATATTTCCTATGAAATAGGTCCTAAATAAAGAATATAAATAATTATCAAGTATTTTAATAAAAGTTAATTGTTATGATATATTAAATTAAAACATTTTTTACAAAATCGCAAGTATAATTTAAATTAGAAGTCGGTAACCTTCGAAATATGACTTAAAAAAAACTATTTATTAGTTTTTTTTTTTTAAAAAAAATATGTTATTAAATATATGACCAGTACTTATTAATTTTTTTTCTTACATCAAGTACAAATATTTTTAAAGGTTTACTATTTATTTGTATAAATAGTAAACCTTTAAAATATTTAACACTACAAATATTCATAGTTAACTTAGCAGGTAAAACTTTGCGGTTTTCGTTCTGAGGCGAGAGTCTGCAACCTTCGAATGACATTTAAACTTCAATACTTCATAATAAAAAAAGAGACTGGCAAGAATATGTCCGAATTACTCTATGTGAATATTTCTAAAGCAAAGTTTGTCTATAAACAATATATATATTGATTGTAAAAATTAATTAGGTGCCTTTAAATTCAATCAATCATAATTCTTTTTCAAATTGAAATACTTTCTCGTCGTTTTAGTATTTTGAAGTGCCAACCTTAACATTTAAAAACACAATATATCTTGGCCAAGCAGTTGACATAATCTCACAAAACAGTGGTGACCAAGATGGCGTTTGAAAAGCATCATATTAGGCATTGCATACTTTTCGCATTACAGTCGAAAAAATCCGCCGAAATAATTTGTTCAGCTCTGGATGAAGGTGTTCTGATGCATAAAACAAGCAAAAAATGTTAAAACAGTGGAAGAGATCTGAAAATGGGTTACGACTTCATCGACTCAGAGTTGAAATCTTTTTTCAACAGAGGATTCGTCAGTTAAGACGACAACAAGACTAATTTTTAATTATGGAGAAAAGTAAATAACAATAAAATATGAACACCGTTAATTTTAATTAAACATTATAATATAGCTAGTTATACAAGTTCTAAGATATATTTCAAAAAATATACACTGGTTTATAGTTACAAAATAACTACATTTTTCAAATAATCACCGTTTATATAACATTGATGTTAAAAAGCACCAAGTCTCAAATGATTAATTTCCATATATAGCAATATAGGATCATGTAAAAAAATAATTATTCTGCATATAACTAAATTACACGTTTTGTAAATAAAAACGGAACAGTTCTGTTATATATTTACAAATTTTTGTTAGTAAATTTATATATAAATACAATCATAAATTCTATTCATAGCGCAATAGCTTCTCTCTATTTGCTGTTTCACACATATTAGAACAATTTATGTTCAAATAACACGCAACTAATACACCTAAATATTCCTGGATATCAACCCAACTACATCAAACGTAATTTATCTTTCTTTTGGGTGACACCCTTTAGTAATACCCTTATTTTAATTTATCACAATTTTCTTATAATTGAAACTATATATATATATATATATATATATATATATATATATATATATATATATATATATATATAATGGGTGGGTAGACAGACATGTATTTTTGTTATTTAATGTTGAAGCAATAAAATTACAGTCATTTTTATTGATATTTGGTGAATCACCAGAACACATGACGTCCGACTTGCACATGCCAATTTATTACTACATGAAATTACAGACCTCAGCAGGGCATCTACCTTTTTAAACGTGCAATAGAAAAAAAATACCTTATTATTAGGACATGGCAATTCTGTTTCAAAGGGAGAGCAATATTGAATGAAATAAAAATTAATTAACAAGAAAAATATTTTATGCTAGAAGTATATTTTGTAAATATAAAAAAAACGAATAAAATATTTTTAATCGAATGTTCTTTTTTAATATGAAATTGAAATTTTTCAATATTTTGTTCAAATAAAAAAGTATTAAAAGAAGTGACCAGTTCAAAATGTTTACATAAAAAAAATTGCTATATTTCTAAGGAAGTATTCGGTTGAATTTTATTTTTAGGTTATAAAACAATTATGGATTGTTTGAATATTTTTAATTTCCTGTCAAGTTTGTGGTATGCATCAAACCTACAGATTTTGTTAATATATTCTGTATATATAATGAATAGCAGGTAATTTAATTACTTAAAAAACATTGTATGCTAAAATAGCACAGGTAATAAAATGTCTACCACACCTACAGTCCTATATAGTTCGTAGACAGTTCACGTGACATGTTAGGGTAGGTCTGTATGCCCACTCGTTTTATAAACAGTTCGAATCTCACGAGAGGCGTATCCCTCTATGGTCGTTTCTTGTTCCACAAAAAAAGTAAATAAAGAAAAACAGGAACTGTACGAAAAACAAAGATGAACCTATCTGATCTGATACCATTTTTGCGAAGTCAATAAGGGCGCAGTTATGTTCGGAAATGAGAGTTCCAGACTAGGAGTACATCTAATCAAATATTAATAGTGATTGGGAGAGCGTGTCGGAATTATGGCATCATAGCGCCGGAGGCGTCGATAAATACTTATAAATAGAATTGGTGAATAACCGTATTCGTATAAAATGGCAGATATGCACGTATCCCTTAGTCATGTGACGAAATTTACATAGAATACTTAATGAAGCCGATGCGTGAACACTGCAATTAGTTTTTTGCAGAGTATGAAAAACGTGACACACCCAAAAGATGTTATTTGTAATATAATTAGGAAATGCGCTGGGAGTGCTTAACATTTTGAATCCAAAAGTGAATGGCAGAGATTTGAATACCGGTCCAGTGCATCATTCTTTAGAAAGTATCTTATAAAGTCAAAAAATAGACTGCAATGTTTCAAAACAGATAATAATCTTTGTAATATTTCATATAAAATTGAATAAATGTTTATAGGATATTAAAAAACAGATTCGAATTTTAATACATTTAAAAATATTATCCATGTTTTTTTATCTATGAATTAACAAAGCACATTATACATACTTCTATTAAAATTTATAACTGATTAATGTTAATTCTAATTCAACAAAAGTCAATTTCGATCCGAATACTATCATCCACGAAGAGCAAATACATAATTTAATTACTGATATTAATCTATTCGTTAAAGTACTATCAGCATTAGTACAAATTATATATATTTTTTTAAATAAAGTCTATAAATATAAAATATAGAATATGTAATAAATATTATTTATTATATATTCTTTTATTATTTATTTCATTTGAATCCTGGAGGCCACTTCTCACTACTGACTTTTTGTTGTATACGCTTAGTAGAAAACAATGTAACCATCGAATTGAAATCAGTTTCTTGGACGCCTTTACTGACTGTTTTCATAGACTGTTAGTACGTTGAAATAAGTTTATTGAAGTAAATGGAGATTACTTTGAATAAATATCAAACATTTTTTGCTTTACTTAAATTGTATTTCTTTTTATTGTACCAATCCTCGTAGACGGACACGTTAATGGATTGGTAGAAAAATAATTGCGGTTTATGACCTTCAAATTCATATAAATTTACAGATTTTTTGATTATTTTAGCTGTTTAAGTGGTCCAGAACTGTTGGATGACTAACGTCAAACTCTTGTGCAAGCTCTCGAATTGCCGTGCGTGGTTCTGATTCAACTAACGCCTTTAGGTGGTCGTTATGAACTGAAGAAGGACGCCCTCACCTTCTTCATCTTCAAGGCTCTGGTCGCAAGTACGAATTTTTTGGAACCACCATTGCACCATACGTTTCTTAGTAGTACCTACACCAAAAGCATAATTTACTTTACGAGCAATTTCTGTTACTTTGCTACCCGTTTCGAACTTATACAAAATTTTTCTTTTATTTGCTTCTTTTGTATCCTCAAATCAATAGTCCAAACCGAAGCAAAATTAATAATAATCAAAGTCAATGTTACCAAAATACAGACCGAAAAATGCACTTTAAAATGATATTAACATGAACACGATTAAATGGTACTTTTATTGAAAAAAAGATTAGAATTCAGCAAACAAAAACCGCAATTATTTTCCTACCAACCTAATAATAATATTTATTCATATCAGATTTTTCTGTACCTTTATGCTTTCAGCATCACCATCAAAATGCGCATAAATAATAATCAAAATTATTAATAATCATTTATTGAACATTTTTGTTCACATTTTTTATTGTGACTTATGGAATGAGAGAATAATACATGTATGAAAATGTATTTAGCAACTGTATTTCTAATCACCAAACAGTGCTAAAATTGTACTGTGATTAAAAAAATATCTTAAATATTTCTTTGAATACAATATACGTACTGTATATTTTGAAAATAAAATTTAATCAATTACCTTGAATATTTATAAACACTGTTTACTTTTCAATTAACACGTCTCGTTTAAGAAACATATTTCTTAAATGGTACATAACTTATTCCAAATTCGACCAACGTTTTTAATATTTCAATATGATTTATAGTACTATATAAATATAGAGTAGTTTAATGTTGATGTAAAATTATAATAAAAATAATATGAACAAAACATTAAATGTTTTTATTTACATTCGAATGTTATCGTAAATAAAAATCATGTCAGAGTGATGTAATGGTTCAACAAGGTCATATTTGGTAAAAGATGATGAAAATTGCATATTTACATTATGTGGTCAGATGACTCACGAGTTAGTCATATTTTTTCTGTTTTAATTTATGCACGGCTGTTTTTTTTTCTATCCAGGTGAATTAAAAAAAATCTGATCTGAATTGTAAATAATATTCGTGAATTGTATCACATTACACGGTTAATAAATAAATTAGAATTTTTATTTTTAAACCAGTTGCAGTGTTATTATATATGGATAAAAATAATAAAGTGGATTCACAAGTATGAGTAAAGTTATAAATACCTAAAGAAATTCCTTTCAGATGAAATCCGGCCATTAGTTGAGCGATGAAAGAAATATTCGACGATACCGACAAGTTGAAAATGTACGTTCGAATAAAAAGAGTATTCTCATTCGAATCGTTCTCATAAAAAAACATATCTAGTAATGATGAAACTTTCACGGAGCGATTTTTTCCTTTTGTTATATTATCGTTCATCTTACAGAAATAACGTCAAAACGGATTGAAAAATATGACAAGATTTATTCAAACTTTTTGTATTAGACTTTCATTTCGATAAAAATGTAATTGACATCAACACACCAGCTATTTTATACAAGAGATAGTCTATATTGTTGTAAAGACATTTTTCTGACGGTAAAGAAACGTGGGGTTGAATAGTTCGGTGCAATTTTGAATGTTTTTACTTGATATTAAAATATAAAAGAATGTAGATGAATAATTTTCTTTTATTTAATAACAGTAATGTACTTTCTTCTCAATTGAGTTTTATGAACGAGGCATTCACTTAATTTTTTATAAAAAAGTCACGTTACAAAATTACAACATAAAACTTGTCTGGTATGAAAATTTCTGCTGTTTTATACAGTGAGTCAAAAAAGTTTTCGTATACTTTGTAATTTTATATATTTTTGTTTAAAAATAAAAAATCAGTGAATGCACTTTTGTAAACACTGCCATATAATTCACTATTTTATATATATACATATATATATATAATAAAAAATATACTCATAACAAAATAAAATAAAAATATATAACAAATAAAAAATAAAAAACAAAAAGTTAACTCAAATTGATGCCAAAAAATTTTTGTACAAAGGGAAACATTGAAATGTAAAGCTAATTTATATTTTTTTCTAATTTTCAATTTCTTGTTCGTGAGACTTCTGACTTCATCACTGAAAACTACATTTCTCTAAAATTACCTGGTTGGTTTTCATGAATTTCAATAAACTTAACGTGCTTAAATTTATTTATCTTTGAAACTAATGCTTTTTTTCCTTGCTGAACGTTCATGAAAACCAGCTGTGTGTAAGATATTCCTAATTGTTTGCGGATTTGATTTTTTCCGTATTAATTCTTCCAATTTTTGGGTTACTTTTAGGGCTGAAGTTTTGGGATCTCGTTTTATTATGCTGACTACAATTCGTGTTTTCTTTTTTTTTAAAAAAAAACAAGAAAATTTTCTAGATCAGTCGGAACGTGGTTTAGTTTTTACTGTGTCGGTTGTACCAAACCTTCTAATAATAGTAGATTGTATACTTGAATGTGTTCTCTCTACAATAAAATCGATACAAGAGACTTTTTTTTTAAATATAACTGACCCATTTTCACTTTAATTTTAATGAGCATAAGTTAACTCATTGAATTTAAATACTATTATTTTCAATTTTTTTCTTTTAAAATACTTGTATAAAAAAACTATTTAAAAGTTCAATTGCAACTCTTGTAACGCACTACAAAATTATACTGTACCATTTTTGACTTAAATTTTGTATTGCGGCACTTACTCAATTCGGGGAATCTCCTGTTTCCATGCAAAACATTTAAAAAAACACTGAATTACGTTTTACAAATATTGAAGAATGATGTATAAAAGTTTTTCTTTCAATAGTAACAAAAAGAAAATTTCAAAGATTTTATTCAAAAGTACAAGGTGTACAAAAAATTTTTTGACTCACTGTATGTCTTTAACTGATAGCAGTTGAATTTATTTGTATATAACTAGGATGGTATCGAAATCGAAATATGCATAGGAATAATCAGAATGATCAATAATCAATTATTAAACATTTAGATCAGATTTTTTTCTCATATTTGTGGAGAATGGAAACTTTTTTTGGAAAATATTTTCTATAAAAGCATTAAAATCATTTATAATAACAGCCGAACATTTCAAACTATTTTTTTTTTGATTTTTCAAGCTGAATTACAAAAATCAACTATCAACGCATGTGTTTTTGAAAAATAAAAAAACGGTAAAACGTTTATGTCATTAAAATATTAAGCAAATAAGAAAGTAAACATAATTTGTTCCACTGAAAAAAACTTATTATTATTCAATGAAAATACAGTGTCAAACATTTATGTAATTTTTTTAGCTCACGTCTTGCATGAACATAAATAAAATGTTTTCTTAAAAAAATTCTAAGAAATGAAATCAGTGTCTATAGTAATCAGATACAAGGACATTAATTATATGCAGATGTTGACTGTTGCTCATTAATGTTTATGTAACAGAAATGTATGAAAATAACACGTCATTGTTTAAAATTGTAAAAGATGATAAACTAATTATTGCATGTATAGAAAATTAACTCCTCGTATTCATGGCCTTTGTAAAAGATTTTTTTAAATATATACACGATAATTAATTTCATATTGAATCGAAATTCATGTTTGTGTTTCAAGAGAAAAATAAATATGAAAGAAAAGTCGTTTTATATAAAATGAAAAAGCTTTTATATCATAAATATTTTTATAAGGAAATGAAATATAAAATAATATTTTATTACGGAATATTGCAGAATTTAATTTCGCATATTTCGGTAAACATGAAATATGAATAAGAAATAAAATATGAGGAAAAAAAAATGGTTACAAAAACAGATTTTATTTGAAATGAAAACTACAGAATGAATTTATAAGTGTGTGTTATGGAAAGACGAGTAAATCAATGAAAATTATTTAAATTAAAAATTGGTTCTAGTTATTACAACTTTATTTTACTCTTAAATATATTTATATTAAAAAAAACTAAGTTCAAATATATATAAAAAAACATATAAATACTACTCAAAAAAAGAAAAAAAAACGAACTGGACAGACATTACTAAATCTTGATTAGACGACACGTGTGAGTTGAATAAAAGACATTCTAAGATCTTACAACGAGATAAAAGAAGAAAGAGAAAAAGAAATATCTATAAAACATTCTGAGCTTTTAACACGGTTCTTAGATTTTCAGATAAGGCACGTTAAAATTATCTGAAAGTTGTAAACATAAGACCACACAATTTGATAAATAGAAGATTGGTAACGAAAATATCAAATAGGATAATCTTAATTTTGTATTTGTTCGTTTGAATTCCTGAGGATTGCGTTATTAGTTCGAAACTGATTTCATAACATGAGAAAATTATTGTTTTTAATGCAAAAAAATTAATTAACTTTTACTTTAATTAAATTACAAAATAAAAAATAACGAAAACATTAAACATTTTAGACAAATAAAAAAATTAAGAATCTATAAGAAAATTGAATTATATCCAGATTTTAATTACTTGCAGTTATTATTTGAAATAATAAAACATTTTTTGCTGTTTTTAAATTTTAGAAAAATAGAATATAAGGATAAAATGTTTTTATTTCCATTTTATATTCATATTTATTTTCATACTGTACTGAACGAAAGCTTGAAAGAAAATTATTCCTGTATTTCTTATTATTTCAAATATAAACTTATTTTAGTAAAGGAAATGTGATAATTTTGTCATAAAATAATATTTTATGAAAAAATAGAATAATACAACTAAGTTGGAATGAATTTAAAACGACCATATCCGTCTAAATTAGAACAATTATTTTGCACACGTTCCAAAACGGTGATATCATAAAACGAGAACGAAACGCTCTCCTCCTCCACTTTTTAGCGCGCCAGACTTCACTACATATCTTATTTATGTACAGAGGGTTGGCCGTCTGAGTATTCACCTAAATCTTGTGTCTCAATGATATATATATATATATATATATATATATATATATATATATATATATTCATTACTGTTGGCGTACATTTTACATAAATGCTTTCTATAAATTTTATGTCAAATGTTATTGTGCGAAAATAGCGTTTATCCTTGCGGAATCTGGTGTCTATTTGAAATATGTTCGGATGAAAACCATTTGAAAATTCTTGAAATACTTGTGATGTCTTAATATAATCGTTAAATAAGTAAATGTATAATACATATATACAAGAAATAAATCAAAAAGTTATTAAGCGTAAAAGCCGAATTTTATGTTTTGAGATACTGGAATTAAGTGTAAAATATTTTTTCATAACAGTCCCTGTCATGTCAAGTTATATGGACTGATGTTTAACTTGCAATGTTGCTGTTAAAAAGTAGTTGTACATTTATTTCAGATAAAAACAGTACATGAAAATGTAAAAAAAATATCAATGTTTTTATATATGAGTATGAGTAAGGTCAATTTATACTAATTTTTTATGGTATTTTTGTATGAAATTTATTAAAGTTATATTTTTTTTGCAAGTGAAATAAGTTAATATAATATAAAATAATATTTATAAATAATTCATATATAAAACAATTCTACTTGTTGTTTTTTTTATGACTTAATAAAAGTTCAATGTTATCTAATTATTTTTATATGCAGATATTCCAGAATATTCTGAACGGATTTAAAAAGTTATGAAAGAGAGACCTTCATCTCTTGAGTAGCACCGTCAAAGTTTAACTCAACTCTCTCTTTATAAAATAATTATACTTTTTACAAGTGTAACAAATTAATATTTAATTAATTTTATAAAACGTTTATATTTTAAAATAATTCCAAAAAAAGTTCAATTATATTAGGTTGATAGAAAAATAATTGCGGTTTATGACCTTTAAAGTCATATAAATTTTCTCTTCTTTGATTTTCCTAACTGTTTTAAGTGGTACAGAACTATTGGATGACTAATACTTAACTTTTGTGCAAGCTCTCGAATTGTTGTGCATGATTCTGATTCAACTAACGCCTTCAGTTGGTTGTTATGAACTGAAGAAGGACTCCCACGACAATACTGAACTCCAGCAGTTATTTCATTATATATATATATATATATATATATATGATTAAAAGGGATTTTTGTAAAATTGTATTAGAATTCACTTTATCGTTTTATAGAAATCGTTTAAAAAATGTTACTGACTGCATGGTTCATGAATTGATGAGCTGTGGATATAACACTCAGTGGCGCACCCAGGGGGGAAGCAAGGGGTCCTGGCACCGTCCAAAGGAAAAAATATCATTCACCTCTCTCTCTCTCTATATATATATGTATATATATATATATATATACAGATAAATTAATGTAACCACGACTAAATTAATTCAAGAGCTTTATAAAATGAAAATAAAACTAGGTTTTATTCTTTAAATGATTTTTTATAATTATCTGTAATGAATTTTATTGAATTCGCATTAAATTTTTTTTTTATCCGTTCAACTTGGCCTCCTCCTAAGATTAAATCTTGAGTGCGCCACTGATAATAGCAATAAATATAAATTGATAATAAGGTCGATAACGTTGTATTAATATAAATATTAATATTTTATATTAATATTAATAAATTAAAATAACTGAAATATTAATATTAATATATTACAAATATTTTTTTTATTTTGTATATTAAGTAAAGTTAGTGACTGGACAAATCTGTTTAAAATAATTGTTTATTACGTCTACAAACTATATGTCACCCTTTTTATACCTTAACGCTCTAAGAATTATAGAATCGCTTATGAAATACGCATAAGTGACGATTAAAAATGATTAATAATAATTTAATGAACATGTTAGAACTAAAAAAGTGTGGTTTGTGGGATGAGACAAAAATTAAGTTATCATCTTCGGACTTTTTTAATCTCTAAACTAAAAACACAAATAAGACATGAATTTTGGTGATATTTAAAAAGTTATGATAGATTATTGAAAGCTGTCTTCAAAGATTTCCAGTAAAACTTCAAAAATTATTATGCTTATTCCAAGAAGTATATTGCTGTAGGTAAAATGCATTTCAAATAGTTGCCAGTGAAAAAAGAAGACCCATACTTTCCCCCATAATTTATCCAATCAAATTCCAACTGATAAATTTTAAAACGACTGTACAATTCATCTTAAATTATAGCGAACTGTTGACACTTTATCCAATTCTCAAATATCCAATTACATATAATAATACAAATGTCTAATATTTCTCTTAAGTATTACACGTACAATAGAAATCAATCAAACCGAAACTTAATCTTGCGAATTAAGCAATAAATCAGTATACGTACGTAATTAATTTACGACGGATCAATGATCTAACATAATTTTACTTTCGATTTAAAATACAATTATTATTGTTATTGCGTATGATTATTATTATCGTTGACATTGAATGAAGTGGTGACACACGGTATATATATGCCGTCCTCTGTACCTACATACATATATATTTCTCATTGATAGTCAGATAGATAGTAGTTGGTGTATGCAACGGAGCGAAGGTCCTTGGTTCGATCCCCTCAAGTGAAACCTGACGTTACACATGAACGGTTCCGGAAATGAGCATATTGCATCATATCTCAACAGAACATAACAAAATCCACGCGCCGTACTTCGTTGTAAGATTAATCGAACAGTAATACGTTTAATTATATTGCTACTGCATTGATACACAACTATAATTAATTAAAACAAATTGAACTTTTTTCTATGTTTGTACAAGAATACCTGATTGATCGCACGTAGAGAAAAAGAAAGTAAGTTGATTGCATTGAAAAGAAATGGACAAATATTTACTTTGCACTCTACACATCACAAAAAATGGCTCTGGTCAAAAACATTCAATAATTTATTATTAAACTTTTTTAATGCTTGCTTATGCGCATTTATTGAGAAATGAAAATGAATTATTAATGATAAATAATCAATAAATTTGATTCCAAGTTCATTTGGTTTTATTTAAAAAAATAAAATAAAATAGAAACATACTTCATATCTCAGAAACCATAATATCATTCTAATACTCTCTCTGTCTGAACTTTGTTGAATTATTCTTGAAATATTCTATTAACAGAATAATATAAGGTTGTTCGAATGCGATTTATCAGATCAAGAAAGTATATAAATTTATTAATAAGAAACATGAACATAAAAGTAAACATCTTACAAAATTGAAATATTGTATAAATCAATATTAGAGGCAAATTTTATTGTAAATTATTATAAAATTTAATAATCTTAAGAGAATTTTTGATGGAAATATGAGCAAAAACTATTGATTTCAGATCGTCAAATGCGAGAATGCATTCTTGTATAGGGGTTGATTGAATTTAGGTTTCCACATGAAAATATTAAAAGAATTAAAAAAAATGGTGCGGCGCAGTCATTTGAACAAGATAATCTTTCATACACAACTGTACTGAATTGAACTAAAATAATAAATAAAAAATAACATGATTTGTTTAAAATTTGTGTTTTTTTCAATAATTTTAATTGGAAGTCTAAATTGATTCATTTTATATTAATTTGATAAAAAATTTGGTAAGAAACTCTCATTGTACAGTAAGTAATTCATTTTTAAAAGAGAATTTAGTCATAGTGTCAAAAATATGATAAAAGGATATTTTATTTTAGAAAAAGGAAATTAGCAATAGTTTTCATTTTCATTCTTACAGAATTTATATTTATCTTCTTTTTAATATTCATCCTTTACAAATGGAAATTTCCAATTTTAATACTATTATTTTTAAATAGATTAGTTTGTAAATCAAGAATGTTTGAATTTTATTTCACAAATTAATTCCATTTGAGTGAAAATATCAGTTTATATTTATTACATCTATTATTTAGTCACAATGTCAGAACTGTATTATGATTATAACTCTAAGTGACGAAGATGATCAAGTACCTCCCCTTAAATCCTAAAAACTCATGAACAACTCTGGATATCTAAGTCAAAATATTAACTAAAAAGAAAATAATATCCTTTTTCTATAAGTACTGTAGACGAATGTTGCAAATATTCAATAAATCATTATTGATCAATTTCGACTGTTGCTTATGTGAATTTCTACGACGATCTTCACAGTGTCAAGGTATAGAAAAAGCTGATGACAGAATTTTTTATACCTTGGCAATCAGAAGATGATGGCATCGTCATCGAAATGCGCATGAACAGTAATAATAAAAGAAGATCAATAATGATTTATTATACATTTTTGACCAACAATATTTTGTGGTTTGTGGGATTGAAAAATAAATCATTTATGAGAGTAAATTTAGTCACAATATTAGAGGTGTACTATGAATTATCTTTAACATTGTGGCTAAATTTACTCTCATAAATGATTTATTTTTTAAATCCGCAAACCACAAGACACTTTCTGGCCAAAAATGTCTAATAAATCATTATTTATCATTATTACTCAGCGAATTTCAATGGCGATGTTATAATCTTCTAATTTTTATAAAAAAAATGGCTTCTGACAAAAACGCTGTTTTAAAATATTTACTAACGTTGATAGATTCACAGATACATATTTGTATGTTTATGAAAGTGAAAATTAGTTTACGCCTTTTTAATTACAAAGAAGAGAACTAAAAAAATCACCACTAGTTATTATCTCGAAGTGTTAATCTATCACTTTGTATTCATAAATAATAATAAACTAGAAGCACATGTCAAAAAACGTCATCTATAAAAAAATAGTATATCAACTCGATTCTAAAATTCATATGTATTAATGTGTATATATATATATATATATATATATATAATATTTATGTATGTATATGAGTCATGTATTGGTCGGGGTCAACACGGAACCCAGTCATTAAAAACGAATTATGGAATTGGAGGTACGATTGCTCCATCGCAATTAAGTGCGTGTTTGTGCGTATATTTTTTTACGATTGTATTTATCTCGGCAGGTGAAATGAAACGAAATTATGCGTTCTTTTTACATAACGCAATCAGATTTCTGATATGTTGTGATTGATACTCAATCCGTTAGAACGATTTCAATTTCCAGAAGGTCAAACTGTCGACTCTGCATTTGTGAAGCGGGCATATATAATTATCTACAATAATTTTTTTATATACTCTTGTACTGTCAATCTCTCTCTCTCTCTCTCTCTCTCTCTCTCTCTATATATATATATATATATATATATATATATAAAAGAGTTGAACAGACTGCAGTCAAATATAAATCTTGATTTCTTTCATTCTTGTGTCTATTTATCTTGATGTTCTATTGTGGTCTGTTAAGACTGACTTATAATCTATACTCTCCTTTATATCATTATATATTTAGTATTGTGAACTGTCTTATATTCACTCTTGGAATTTATATGTAAGCGTTTTTAGATATTTGATTTTTTCAATAAGTTCACACAGAATAACAAAATTCGACACTGAGTAGCATTTAAAAATATAGCAATTATCAATAGTTTTGATACTGTGGCTAAATTCAGTTTCATAAATGAATTATTTTCTCACATGAAATGTTTCTGTACCTTAGTGACCTGAGGATAATGATATTGTCCTCAAATATATGTTTAAATAACAATCAAAAATCATCAAAAATCTTTTTGTTAAATATTTCTAATTAGAAAAAGTATTTGTAGTTTATGGGTTGAAAAAAAAATTCATTGTTTTTGTTTGTGGTACAAAATTCTATAAAACATCTCTATATTGTTAAATTGTAAAAGATTAAGTCAATTGCTTAGCAAAAGCACAGAAATATTAGGTTTGTAGGAAAATAATTGTGGTTTTGGTTTCTGAATTCTAACCTTAATTTTTTTCAATGAAAGTGTTATTTCATCGTGTTCATGTCTATCATTTTAAAGTGCATTTTTCGATCTGTATTTTGGTAACATTGACTTTAGTTTTATTATTAATTTTGATTCACATTGGGATATTGATTAATGATGAAAAAGAAGCAAATAAGAGCATTTTTTGTATGAGTCCAAAACGGATGATAAAGCAATAAAAATGACATTTTGCTGCTTTGTTTGAAAAAAAAACAGATTTTTGTACCTTATCGCTCTCAAGATTATAATTTCGCCACTGAATTACGAATAAATAACATTTAAAAATGATTAATAATCAATAATTAAACAATCTTGATCAGAAATGTATTTGTGATTTGTGGAATGAGTGAAATATTGAGTTGTGAAAGTAAATACTTACAATTTACTATCTGAAAGACGAAACACTCTTTATTTACATAAAATGAACAATAAAATATTTTTTTCTACAAGAATACAGTATTGAAGACGACTACAGTATTGGATAACTGATTAATGTTTTGATTTCAAATATAGTATTCATGCATATATAATATTTTATGATCGATACAACTGTTCTTCGGCAGTAAAAAATCTTTACGAGCTTCAATCTTAACAGATCTATAAAATGAATTGCGTAAATAAAAAATGCATTTATTGATTTTCTGAAATAATGCATTTTACGTGTAACCTCGCAATAAAATTGGAATTAATGTCATTTCAAATATTTTTTTTCATTTTAAAAAACAGTCGTTTCGATTTCTCAATGGCATTTGAGTGTTCACTTTCTATTTAAGATAAATTTGAATCTAGTACAAAAAATAATTTCATCTTTATCGCAATTTATTTTTAGTACTGTGGTTAAATTCATTTCTACAAATGCTTTTTTAATTTGTCTACGATCTTCAAACATTTTTCTGATTAAAAATGTTTAATAATTGATTACTGATAATTTTTGATTGTTGCTTGTACAAATTTCCATTCGATACCATCGTCTTCAATGCGTTCATATATAGAAAATTCTCAGTTTTCTCAGCCTTAAAACTAAGAGGTTAAGCAACAATCAAAAAGATTACTAAATGTGTATTTAATATCTGAGTTGAGACTGGAATTAATAGATGTCTTCTAAAATCAGTAGCCACATTTATTCAAAAAAATTAAACACATTTTAGTTTATTTCTGTTTGAAGATTCATGAAGTAGCGTTCTATAAACAAATTTAAATATTTTTTTAATGTTTTGATTGGAGATTACAGAAAGATGAGAAAAGTCCATGTAAAAGTCGCGTAGAACGACGGTTATATGCCTTTATGACAGGACTCGTTTTCTGAAATAAATATTCAGTACTCTCCAATCATTCTTTGTATACATACATACACAGCACACATCCACCAACGAAATAATGAAAACACGGAAATGTCGAAATTACAAGACGACTGAAATTCATTTCATTGGATTTTGTATGAGTCAGCGTTTGCTTGAATTGCATGACGTGTTCCGGAATAGGATTTCTGTCGGGCACAGCGATGCCCGCAGACGAGGTTACCAGACACCACACACAATAATATATCTTCAATAAAAGCAACATCGTGCAATGTTTGGGTTGGGTTCGCAGTGACCGATTATCCGCATTTGAACTTTTGAATAGATATTTACTTATCAGTAGATATTAATCAAACGACAAACGGGGACTAGTAGAATGTCGCTGTGATTGACAGCGATTATTAATTTAGTTCGTTTTTTTTTACTATTATTATTTGTGCCAGTGTTTTTGTCTTTTTTCAGTCGTATGATAAAACTCATCAAGACATTGAAAGGTGTTATTCAAATAATATTCATTGATAAAATAAGATATTAATACTATTTCCTAGTTTTAAAGAAATATAATACTATTTATAAGTCTATAATTTGCAATCAATTTTTTTATTAAAATCTTTTGACGTATTCAAAATATAATACAAAAAAATCAACACACTTTTATGTATTCTCTCATATAATTCTCTTATTTTTAATAATCGATTCAAATTCAAATATGAAACGTTTATTAATAACAAATATATTTGTTCTTATAAAAAAAATCCAACATCTCTTTCAATACATAAAATATGAAATAATAAAATTAGATATTTACTTTTTATCAGCTGGATGAAAATTAAAATTCGTTTAATTTTTTTAAAAGAAATAAAATAAATCGTTTCAAAATTCCGTACAAAACGATCTTCAAATAGCTTAAAATTAAATTTAAAATCAGTTTTGCATACACAAGTCCTGAAATCGGTTGAAATTAAATACAATGTTAGTGACATAAATTTATGTGAATATTCGAACGAAAATCTACTCTTTATTAATTTAATTTCCTATACAAAAATATTTAAGAATTAATATTTCACTTAACCTAATCAGTTATTAAAAATTAAATGTTTTAAATATCTTAGAGTGTCGTTTTTTAAAAACGTACAACGTTATAAATTAACAATGAAATATGGCCATTAAAAATAAGAATGATTTGTTATTAACAGTTAAACGCCGGGCCCGCTTTAAGGAATATGTGGACTAGTGGTAGAGCGCCCGACCCGCCTAAATGGCGCATCCATGTGTTAGTGTAGAAAAAAATATTTATCTCTTGAACTGCACCTGGCACACTTTATATCATTGAATTATATCATTTTAACCTATGTTATGAGAGAAGTTGATTTTTTAAACATGGATATTCTAACTAAAAAATAAAAAAAGATTCCTTGTTTTATTTGATACTTTTGTGTATAACTTTTTTTTGAAACTAATCAAAATTCAAGCGTATCTCTAAAGAATCAATAAATTTTGTGACAACTGATGTCATCATAGAAAATTCGGTCACACCCATATATATATATATATATATATATATATAATATTCATATTTGCATATAAATAAACAGACAAATATGACTTTATTGTGTCATTATGCACGTCTATGGTCGAATAATCAAAAAAGATTCGTACAAATTGCACATGTGTGTGTTATATTGAATCTAACGGCGAGTGCATGCACAGAAAATGATTACTTTTGAAACGAATGAACCTTTTAAAGGCGTCCACGTTTCATTATAATAAAACGATGAGATCACCGGTATCGATTGTTGTCGAAACGCAACACTTCCCGTTGTCCTGTTAAGGAACAAATAGATAAAACGAAGATTCGAGAACGTGCGTCGGTTTTCTATTGCTTTTGGAGGATGACCAACCGGTAATCGCCAAAGTTTCGTATCAAAAGGTCGTCGACCGATAAAAAAAACAGACCGCAGTAGAATAGCTTCAGGTCGGAATCAGTTTGTTGACACAATTAATATCCGATGAATGAAAATCAAATGGATGTGATTTTTATCTTGTGTATTTGTTTGGTAACTGTTAACGAATCGTTAATAGGATTCTGTATGGTAATTTCAACAGTTTCCGTCGAAAAATCGCAATGTAGCACGTGTTCCGATTAATTATGACAAATGTTTGTTTGAAATTGTGTAAATGGAATTTGTTAATGAATTTTTTGTACAAAGTTTTTTGTAAATTTCACACTTTCAACATTTAAATGAATTAATCAAAAATAAATTGTTTCTATTATTAAAACAAGTTATATCTGCAATTGTTTTATTATATTTTTGTTATAAAGGAATATTTCGATTTTTAATTTTGAGTAAAAAATCAGTAATTCATAAAATACATTTTGATGTTGCAAAAAAATATAATTATATGTTTTTAAATTAGATTCCCACTCCAAAGAAAATTATTTTTTTTAAATTAATCGACCTATGATAATAAACAAGAATATTACGACTTTTAATTTTTGGTTAACTCTGAAGCCGGACATTTTATTTATATAAAAATAATGTCCCTATAAATATGTCCGTGGTATAAGTTTAAATACAAATACATTTTTTAAAAAATTTAGATATATATTTAAATAGAACTTAAATAAAATCAGCAACTATAAAAATTATATGATTCAATTTACTTTTTAGTTAATTCTTATTTATTTTTTAAAAAAAATTGCCAAATGTCCCTAAAAATATGTCCAACACTGTATATGAAACTTTGATTCTTATCTAGAAAATATTTTCATTGACTAGAATAAAAGACATTTCTAATGGAATGAAATTACAGAACAAAAATATAATAATACAAAATAAGAATAACAAATTATACATTCGTAATAAAAATTACAGTAATTAAGAGTGAAAATTTTCTATTTTTTAATTATAAGTAGACAATAATAATAATTATGATAATGAGAAATACAAAGACTGAATTATGACACAATATATAATTAAAAAAGAGATTCTCTAATACAATTCTCTCTAACATTTCATAAGAAACTCATCAGACACAAAACCACATACAGCCAAACCTCTATTTTCAAACAAAACTATTTTCAATCTGTTTCCTTTTACTCTAATGACAAATTTCAATTCGGAGAACATATATTAATATTCCGCAAACACTTTTATGTCATACTGAGTACTAAATGATTGACTTGAACCCTTTTGAACTCATTGCAACGATTCAGAGTGTGCATAACGTACATATGTTAGTACATACATCAAGTTTATAAATTAGCGGATCTGACATCATTCGAACAAGATATATTCTGTTTTACTTACTATCTTTTACCTACAACAGACACATACATAAGGCACATATTGTTTATTATTTTACAGTGAATTATAGTTGTCGGTTATTTATTAGCGCGTGTTTTGAATAACTGATCACTTCAAATAAGTAATAATATTCTCACATAGCAAGTAGTCATTATTCAAAATAAGTGCCAATACAAGTTTACACGGTATTCAGTATACACACACACATATATTACATATATATATATATATATATATATATATATATATATATATATATATATATATATATTATATGTCGTAGAATTTAGACAGAGGAAACATAAGCCACTACACAGGGCGGAAAATTTGAGTGGCGGCCAAATTTGAAAAGCTGGACATTTTATTTTCAATCATAATTTCGATTTGCAGGTAATTCAAATGTGAAATGAAAAATTGCAAGAATTTTTGAAAGTGGTACCATGGAAAAGTTTTTTTAAATTCAATTTTTCTTGAAAATATAATGCATATTATATGGTCTATTTACTACATGTCAATTTGCATTTTTTAAATAAATTAAATAAATGGAAAATTTTGCAAATTTTTTAGTGATCATTAAAATTTTTTCTGTTGAAATGTTCTCAAAATTACCAACAATTACGAATTTTTCTTAATTCATTTGGACAAAATTTGGGATGGGGAAGAGCAGGCATCTGATTAGTGACCCAAGGGCGGCACCTAGTGTAAATCCGGCCCTGCATATATATATATATATATATGTATATATATATATATATATATATATATATGTATATGTATATATATATATATATAAAAAGATAAGAAAAAAATAAACAAATAACTACTAGACAACAATAGGAAAGCTAGATCCTATTGTTATTCGATGTAAAAAAAGCAGAGATAGAATCTACATTGTCTCAAGTCTAGTTATTAAACTATTGGCATAGTTTACGATTTTTATAACACTTCTCAAGCGAAAAAAAATCATAACATTGTTAACGAAATAACGGGAATAATAGACACATAAATGCATTCTCCTGACCCGCATCTGAACAATGCTTATGCACTTTATCCGGAGCAGAAAAACAATAGGTGCTATTGTAAAAGAGAGACACAGGAACACAACTTGTGAATGAAATTGACGGGTGTGAAAGTACGTCTATGTATTATTATTTATTTTTCGTATATTTTTTTCTTTTATTTAGAGTCATTCGTTTCTTTCGAATCATCGTTATTAGTAGATGATGTGTTTTGTAATGTCATTAGAAGTGATGTTTGTAGAATTCAGGTGTCTGTCTTGCATGAATAATAGAAAACGGATTGAAAATTTTGAACAATCTCTTTTATTCGTTGATAATCGTGTTATTTATTCTTATTGTTAGGTTGTTTTAGATTGTAAGTATGATACAAATCGGTCAATACTTAAAATGATTGTTTACTCTATTTTATAACTCGTTTATTCAATACTTTTTGTCAAATAAAAACTTATTTTCTTCATGAAATTAATTTGATTAGTTTGTTAGATTTAAAATTAAGACAAACTAATCAAACTATTGAACCTTAATCAATTCAATGACTTAATACAAGATCATGAGAGTGAGAATTTCACATGAATGCCAGACAATGTCCACATAATGAACAACAAATATGATAGGTACATCTCTTTTTGAAAAAAAGATGTATCTATCAAAAAAGCAGTAATAGTATGTAAAATTACTTGTTATGACAATAAGGAGATTGAGATAAGATGACGAAAGATGAGAAAAGGTGTCGACTTAATATTTAATCTAATAAAACTAATTAAATCAGAACAAATATCAAATATATTATGACGAATATTTAAAATCACACTTCACGTTTTTATGGATTGGCGATTTTTTTTGTAAATGTTAAACACTCAACATATGACTGTCATATGTTTATATATATATAAATATACATATATATGTACAGGCCCATATTTTATGTGCCCATATATACACGTATGTTCGAAATCAAGAATGTTTCTTACAGATTCAGACATTTGTCGTATCTAGTATTGAGTCTGGAGCAGATACTAAAAACGATTAAAATATTTAAATTGAGAATTGAAAATGTTAATTTTTGACTTATGCTATTTTTCCAAACTATCAAGGAAAATCAACAAAGTTTACAAATTGCTATCATCATTGATAATTTTACTCGAACATTTTTTAAACAGAAGAAAAATGTGTATTTCAAAATTAATATAATGCACGAAAATAAAAAGCTTATCAATTTTTGAAAATTGATTAAAATGCACAAAAATATAAAAGGTTACTTATTCTCATTCAAAATATGAAACTTAATGGAAATATAACGTTATTGACAGTCATTTTTTAAAAACAGCCTTTCAAATTGAAAAAGTCTAAGAATATCATATATTACATAAAGGTGTAAAAATACGTATTTTAAAATCAAACTTTTAGATAAATTGACGAATAAGAAGAGCTTTAAAGTACGATAACACTCAATTTCAATTTTATGTAATAGCTTTCCAAAAAAAAAGATATCAAGATGTCAAAGGGTATTATTTCTTTTTTGTAAACAGAAAATAAAACTGCTATACGAGAAAAATATGTCATTTTTTTCATTTTCTTTTTAATTTTACGAACATGACGTTTTTATACTCAACTGTTGTACTACAGGCTGAATTTACTTTTATTAAAATATACAGTCTACATTCTTTTATGAATTTTATTACAAGTAAAAAATGTATAGTTTTTTTCCTATATAACACACCATCGCTACTTGGTATAAGACTGATATAAAAAAGTACAGAAGAGAGTTTGACAAATGATCTCGGAGGATGTTTAATAAAAGGAACACTCAACAGTGCAAAGTATCGTAAAATGTTTGATAGTCTAGTAGGATTAATTGTCTGCAAAACAATGTGCAAACGATATCCTTACTTCCTGAGCACAAAGACAATGCGTCGTAGCTGCTTTTGCACTTCCGCAATTGAAATAAATTTTATATACATACATATATATATATATATAATGATGAACGGAACATCTAAACGTCAGCCGGCCTGCCGGCACCGGATGTGACGAAAAGCTAGAAACATCTGATATCTTGAAAGGCGTAAATCGATATAACTAAGTTTCATGTGTAGTCACGTGTTAATACTATTACACGTATAGGTTTTCTATTTCGTTTTTAAAGTTCTTGAAACAATGTTTGCCATATGCTGCACAGCATGTGTTCGAAGAAATATGTACGTTCCCGTTGCCTTACATATTGATTTTAAGTATGTGTCGACGAAATGTTCGACCGCTTGGAAAACTCTCTCGTGTGTTTTTATTTGATGTCCACGCGGAAAAGCGTTTAAGAGATTCGTGCCAGAAGTTGTTATTTCTATCTGATTTATTTCAATTAAATTTCTAGTTCTCATCTTTAATTGATTTCACATGATTTTCAAGTTGTTTGGAATAAAACTGTTTGTTTTTCTGAATCATTAAATTTTACTTAAGATTAAATTTATGTCACAGTATAGTTATCATGTTAACATTTTCTAATCGAAAATGTTTAATAATTGATTAATTGTTGATTATATGAATTTAGATGGCGATAATTTCATCCTCAAAGCACCAAAGTGTAGAAAAATTTGAAGAATATATAATATTTCAGTTCTTTTATCTATAAAGTGAAACATAAATAACTTAATATCCTCACATATCATTGTTGTGGTTGAGGATGAAGTTATGTCTTTTTTTATTAAGGCAAAAACCACAGCATTCCAGTTCAAAAAAAATGCTGCCAATGACCGATTTATTCAGTTTCGGAAGAAGGTGATAAAACATGCAAAAATTCTAAAACAGTGGACGAGGTCCAAAAATGCATTACAGTTTCAATGAATCAACACCTTTTTTTTCGACAAAAGATTCGTTAGTTAGCTGAAAGGTTGAGTAAAGTTATACAATATAACGGTGGATATTATGAAGATTGAAGTGTGTTTTATTTTTCTGTTAACATTCATTTCCTTTATAAAAATGACACTGAATTCAATTTGTACACCTAATACAATCACATATTTTAAAAGGATACATTATCTATGAATCGATCTATGCATGTATCCATTTACCTATGTATCTATCTATTTATGTAAACAAATAAAAATAAAAACTTTATTCCTCATCGATTAACACTACTACTATATTTTCCGTTCAAATCAGAAGTGTTTATTACGATTTTTATTATATACCAAAAAACGATTTTTGTCAGCAAATTGAGTAATAATAAATTTACATTAAATACGCAATATCTGATTAGTTAGACTTAAAACCCATGATATTGTTTTCCACACGGTAATATACAAAAGCATTAAAAAGTTCTATAAAAAGATCACACCCATTTAAATTCCTAATATACATAATTCATACACGTACGAACAATTAAAATTGCTCGAAAACTGAAAATAAACGTTACAAATAGAAAAATTAACATTTGTAATTCGCACAAGCACATTAAAATGATTTAATAGTTAATACGTTTGAAACGGGTCTAATTTACGATTAAAATTAAACCGGATTTCAAACGCAATCATTATACAAACGGATCATATGATATCCACATGATAACAATCATATCTCTACATATTTGAAATACATTTACATTCATATATACATATATAATATATATATATATATATATATATATATATATATATATATATATAATATCATATTTCATATGGTATTCTATTTAAAAATGATTAAAGAACCAACACTAGTATCCTATTAAACATTTACTTATATGTTGTTAACATCAGTCTGTTATCTTCGTATCTTTTAATAACACAGGTTAAAAATGTATTAAATTTATTTATAAGGAAAAAAGAAGTACTGAAAAAAATCTACTAGATCGATAGGAAAATAATTGCGGTTTTTGTTATTAATTAGAAGGTCATAAACCGCAACTATTTTACTGCCGTCCTAATATTAGATATTCTAACAAATCGTATATAAAATAAATGTCGAAACCTCGAGAGAAATCTTCATAATCATAAAAATCACATATAAAATGAATGACAGGTTATGTTTATATGTTGACGTTGTCTGACATTACATTAAACATATCAAGATAAATATAAAATATATTTGAAGTGAAATGCTTGCGTGCTAAAGTATACTCAATCTCTTTTGCGTGTACGATGAGGATAAGGAGGATATATTACGATATTAAAGTGTGTGTCTAGACGCGTTTACATCTGCTTGTATTGATGGAATTGTAGTATGGACACACACAGAGACAAATATATATATATATATATATATATATATATATATATATATATATATATATATATGAATAAGAGTGAATTACCGAAAACACTTAAGCGAAAAGACAAAGAAATAAAAGTAAACAATAAAAGACTAAATTGCTTCTTCGTTGTTGATAACTGTATTTTTCTCATAAGCACTCGAGACGAATTTGTAAAAGAAAATGGACTTGTGACAAATGAACAATAAATACAGAACTGTGTTCAATATTTTTGTTCAATCGAAGAAAATAGAAACAAAGTGAACGAGAATCAAAATGGAAATTTATCCATAAAAAATCTTTCATAGATTAATTTCCATTGTGTGAAATATTATACATATATTATAAAAGCATTATTTTTATTCATATGTATATTTAATATACAGGCGCTTCCGGGGTAAAAAAATCCTTGATTTAAAAGTGTCCAGGCCATTATATTAGGCGTACAAAATAATCTCGTGTTTTTTTTTATAGAAAATAATACATTTCAGTCCTCAAAATATCAACCATTATTTTGTATAACTTTACTCTATCTGTCGGGTAACTGATGAATCACTTGTCGAAAAGTTTAAGTTTCTTAAGAGTTGTATCGAAAAATAGATACATATGGCGATTGTATGAAGAAATTTACTAAATACGTGCCTAAATACTAACTGTATATAACCTAATAACCTTGATTTGTATGATAACATTTTATAACATAACAATTTTGGGTTTATTTCGATTAAAAGAGTGGTGTTAAAGTTTTTGGAAATATAAAAGATGTGAAATAGTTCAAATTTTAAAATTAATGGAGTTTACAGTAAATAATTCAATTTCTGAATGAAATGCAAATAAAATAAAAAAAACACTTCATAGACAGAAATAATGAAAAAAAAACAATTCAATTCACAGACAAGAACTGAAATATAATTAGTTTCTAATTATTCTAACTAATAGTTTCAGTACTGTGATTAAATTCACTTCCTCAGATGATTTTTTTACACAGTCCAGTCTTCGTCAAGACAAGCGTTCAATAACTGATTATTTATAACTAAAGACTGTTACGTGTAAAAGCATTTCGAAATCGATACAATGACTTGAGAGCGCTAAAACTGATTACTAAGATTTTTCTGTACGTTACCGCTCTGAAGATAATGGCATTGCCATCGAAATGTACATAAACAACAATTAAAAATGGTTAATAATTTAATACTGAACATTTTTGACTGGAAACTTTTTTCTTGTAAATTTTTACAATTATATTTAATTTATTTTTCATTTGATATTTCTATTAATTTAATTATAATTTCACTTAGATAATGTTTAAAAAATTTAGGAAGTATTTAATAATATTATATCAAAAAAATGAATTGAAATTTTCATGTCAATGTAATAGATTTTTTAAAAAAAGGCATTAAGAAATATAAAAAACTAATAATTAATAAAATAAAGTTCATGTATAACAGTTCATATATATATATATTCAAAAAATAATGCAGTCAACATTCCTTATTTCGACCCTTAATCATCAAGGCTGAGTGCACTTCACCCGCTATATACGTAATTATAACACCAGATGTAACGAAAACCCACTTGACAATGTTTCTTAAAAATTCAAGTTCAATTCAGGCACCTACGCGAAGTTAAAACGTCGAGTAGGAAAACTCGTTTAGTGATTTATGTTTTAAACGGGTCATTAATATTAAAAAAATATACAATAATAATTTGTAGCTTTATAACTTACGGTTTATTCATTATCAGATAGATCAAGATGGATGACTCACCTGTAAAGAAGAAAATAATTGTATTAATTAATTATAAACATTTTTCATTATCATTAAATGAATTTTGATATAAAATGATTTCAGTGAAATCTTAAACATCTAAATAACATGAAGTCAATACAATTTATAGTAAAATATTAGCTAATAAACAGAGTCAACGATCACCATTAGTCGATAAAATATGACCATCTGTCAAATAATAGGATCACATCGACCCAATCAGTGTTAATGCTTGCACGGGTGTGATGGATTGGCTGGATCAATCACAGCCTGACATCTTTTCACAACGGGAATTCACTTATTGCCAACAGAGTCTCGACTTTGACGGATAGCTCATTAGGAACAACCAAACGAAAAGTGTATGCGCATTTTTTTTCGATATTATATTCGAGGACGGTGATGCTTTTATTCTACTCTTATTGAATGAAACTTTTTTATAATTTCAGACAAAACGAACTCCTGATACGTGAAAATCCAATACGTCAACAGAACAAACGCGAAGGAACTTAATTAAAACTGTTCGGTTACATTTAAAAAAATCGTTCAGTACCGAGTAATATACTGTTATTTCTTATAAAACATACACTGAACATAAAATGAAAGAGATATGAGAGAGATTATTATACATAAGTATGTAGTATTCGATATTCTTATGTATTTACGCATGCATGCGTGCGCAAGTCATTAAAATGTAATATAAATAAAGAACCATGAATAAATAGTAATTGTATAGTAGATATAAATCATCTCTAGAGTAAGGGTATTGTTAACTTATGACCCTTGAAGCTATATAATAAATGATAACTGGATTAGAAACTCAGGTATAATACACGAACCAAAAAATATAAGTAACTATCTTTCATAGTCTATGGTATATTTTGATTTATTTTGACATTTTCAATAGGATCATACATTTTTTAAATATGTACTAGAGTAATAATACAAAATGAAAAATAAATCAAAAACTAATATTTTTTTTATCAAAATGAACGAATGAGTATAATGAATTTATTTTCCTTATATCACTGAGCATACACTGAAATTTTAAAAATGTATTCTCAGAACGCTAAGAAAACCCCAGAAAAGTATGCGAAATAACGTGTATTTCACAAATGTCTTATTTCTACAGTGAAACTTCTTTAACCGTGTTAAAAATAAATTTTTAAGACTGAGACGAAAAAGTGTAACGGAAGTTGTTATGATGTATGGAGAAGGGTACAGAGAGAGAGAGAGGAGATGGCTCATGCGTAGACGGTAGAAGAGAACGACGGCTTAGTTAACATTGTCACTCCGTTCGTAGATATGACTGTTGCACAATCCCAGTTATTTGGGAGACATTTTTAATTAAGTGTATTGAAATGGATGCCTAAATTTTATAACTATGTCTACCGAAGAATCTAAAGAAGAAAATATGAATAACAGTCATTTTATCAGATGAGAAAATGAATTTATGAAAATTAAAATGAATTTATGAGATCCTTTAAATTATATCTAGAAAGTATCATTGAGTACAGAATTAATAATAAAAAATTATAAACATTAATAGAACGAATATACATTTTAAATAAATAATTGAAAAAAAAATACGAATATTTTCAAAGCAGGATAAATAATCACTTAGATTTTTCTGTATCTTGGCGCTCTGAGGATGATTGAATCGATGTTAAAATGTGAAAAAGAAACAAATAAAAATTATCAATAAAAGATTTATTGAACAGTTCTGATCAGAAATATTTTTTGTGGTTTGTGAGATAAAAAAAAGTGTCATTTGTGAAAGTGAATTTAGTTCTAATATCAGAATTATATTGTGTTAAGAACAAATAAATTAAATGACATTCGATCATCGGAAGTCAACACAAAAATCAATCGTTTCCAAAGAGAATCGACGTATAAGGTATAAATATATATATTATATTACTGAGACTGATTACACAAATTATTTGACAATAAACCACATCGTGCAGGTAATATCTAGCCTTGACTGAAATAAATTAACTTATAATTACTCTTCACAGCTGAGACGTAAATAATGTCATTAAACAGAACAAATTAAAAGAAAAAAAGGTATCGCATAAACAAGCATGAAAGTATCATTCATCGAATCATTACATAATGCGTCGTGTGCATCCATCAAGTGCATGTTTAATTAAAGAAAAACGAAATATTGACACGTCTTCAATACTACCAATCATGCATACGTAATGGATTCTTAATAAACTGGTAACAGATAAAAATAATACACCTTAACTGTCTTCGAATTGTTTACGATTATTCTACATCAAAAGTGCTGTTAGCGAAAAAAGCATGGCCTTTTATGATACATGTATTGTTTGGGCTGAACGTGTCTGCGTGGAATAATCGATGGACGTGTGAGTCATAGGAAAGAAACATGGATACAAAAAAAAACGAACGTGGTCGCTGGAGGCGATTAATAAACGATACGCTTGTTACACCTACGCCACTGTCTGCCATCACAATTGCAATAAATGCACTATTGTGAAGAAAAAATCATTGTGGAGAACGCAATGGGCACAAGGGTCAATAACATTTCTTTAGAGATGTTTCAACGGATGGAGTATAATTATCTGATCATCTAAATCACATCCACATTTCGGAGGTCAAACGAGAATGGGACGTACGTATCTTAGTGGATTAGCTTTTTCTTTTTTTTTTGATCTATCTATTTGACGATTTCGTCGTCAAGATGTTTCAATTTCAGAACCGATTATTTATAATTAACCCATTAGTATTGGTTGTTATGTCTGTTTTATTAATTTCAAACTTCAGCGAGATGCTTCGCACGTAATTATAAAACGTGATAAACACTTCTTTAATTGTTAACTCCATTGGATTCGTTTCAAAATTTCAATTTGCTATTAAATACTTTAATTCTTTTTGATAAAGTAATGCAGACTAATCGACTTACTACAAGATGTCGACTTATTCGAAAATTACTTTTTTCAATCGATATTCAACTCTCTCTTTCTCTCTCTCTCTCTCTCTCTCTATATATATATATATATATATATATATATATATATATATATATATATATATATAGGATGATTCAACTTAGAATTCTTGATGAAAGTATTAAAAAAACGCAAAAATTAAAAGAAACCATGTTATCCCCCATTCAATATTTTAATTAAATTGTATTTTAGTATTGAATTGAACTAAAATACTAAATAAAAAATAACACAACTTTTCTTAACCCCAGCACCCCCTTTTAATGCTTCCATGTGGATACGAAAATTGAATCATTTTATATATGTATATATATATAAACTCTCACACATACACTCAAGTCATAATAAACAAATTTTAATCAAAAATGGAACAAAACATTTTGTTAAAATTATATGAAAAGGGAATAATTCAAAAACAACATTCGTCTTACCTTGTTTCAACGAAAATCACATTGAAAACATGAGTAAAAATAAAAATAAAATTAAGCATATTCTCAACCATCTTATATACTCTTTTAAGATTATTTTAAAAAAAAAATTTGAAAAAAAAGCTTGGAAATTTATTTTTAACTTGGTATATTGAATTGGATGCTTAAATTTTAGAACTATGTCTACTGAAGAATCTAAAGAAGATAATATGAATAACAATCGTTTTGATAAGTAAGAAAAGAAAGAACTAGAATAGATTGGACGGATGAAGATTTAATTTTCAAGATTTTTACAAAGAACATTTTGATATATTTAACAAAAAATGGCTGACAATTAGTGATTTGAATGATTTATTTCCCAAAATTAACTGTTTTTGATATAATTTAGAAATAAATATAAAACAGGAAATGGAAAAACAAAAAAAATGCTATTTTCTTATAGAATACACAAAAAGTAAAAATCGCATTGGATTGATAGATAAATTAGACAGTGTCATTAAAGACATATTATGAATAAAAACGATATTTTCAATTAAATAAATCATCAGGAATTACTTCCGTGTAATACAGAATCAAAGTTATTTATACTAGAATTGTAAATATTGCCAAAAATTAAGTAGATTTTTGATTAAAAATTACACAATAATTTTTGAATAATTAAAATAACCAGATAATACTTGAATTTTCTTTCCTTGCCACCAGATTGATTTATTCCAAACAGATTTATTACTATAGAATATTATTTTAATAATCAATTATGTAACTATTTCATAACTTAAATTCTTATTCATATTCAATCCGATTTATTTACATTTATATTTTTCTAATCGAACTTCTTACTGCAATACTGTTTACTCCTTTTACTAAAACCAGTTTCAATGTGTACATCTTTATTAAGTAGTTTGTATTACAGGTGGTCATTCTAATAATAACAAGGATTAGTATGCAAACAACCACCTACAAGGAAATATACTTAATATAGATAGATACGTGGTCGTTTATCTTAATAAAAGCCATACACATTCTTTTAATATTATATGTTGTGACAATAATAAAACAAGAAAATAGACAAGAAAGCTTTTAAGTAATTTCTGAAATTTCTGTATTTTGTTTTGTGTAAGCAACGACTTAAAGCATCAAATGAAAAATAAAGAAATCGACGACCTCTGAATTCCCATCGTCTTATCTACAACGCCCTTGTACTACGACCTCTAAATTCTTTTCACAAGTAAATACAGTAATGATCTGATAAACGGTAATTATTTGAACGGTGCATCGTGATTGAATAATGACAGAACACATTTACAGTCAACGACATTAAGATGACTTTGTTGGGTGGCCATATGGTTTTTGTACATTCGATGTTAATTGTTTGTTCAGTTACTGTGTTGTTGCTACTGTGTTGGAATTCCATAGAGTGCTCTACACTAAAGACCATCTGTTTCGTTTGATACACATTGTTTGTGTGTGTGTGGTGTAGGCGAATTTATAAGATCTAAAAATCGAAGTTTATTGATGATGTTCGTAAAAAAGTCAAATATTTATTGATACTAATTTTAAACAACTGATTATTTTGTTTAACATGTATATAAAATATGTATGTGTAGAATGTGCTGTATTTTATTAGAATTCATTACTTGTTCCTTCTATTATATTATTTTATAAGTTTATTAAAAAAATGTATATCTGTTTGTGTCATACTTTGAAAATATAATCTGTATATTTACACAAACGAATCATACATTCTACAGACAGATTTTTTTAATTAAAATGTTTAATAATTACTGAAGATTTGATATCAAATATGTTCGTGTGTAGGCAGTGATTCGTTTGTTGTATTTAAGTTAAATAATATTTTTCGATAGATTATTTTTCATTATTTTTAGAACTAAACGTTTATTTAGCTTCAATCAAACTTTTTTCCTCTATTGTGATTCGTAAATTGTCATTTCGTTAAATACATTTTATGAAAATGAGTTGAAAAATAAAAACAGCCCGACATTTTAATTTAAAAACATTGTATGGTGAATAAGTATTCAATAGAATGTAGATGTGAGTAAATTTTTAGAAAAAAATATTTAATTTGACATTTTTGGAAAATTCAAGAAAAAAAATTAAGTACAGTAGCGTACAGTTACAAAAAAGTTCAATATATATTTTAATGAAAACACGTACTGTATATTAGTAAAAGAAGATATAGGTGTATTTATCTTTTTTTTCAGGTATCTTTAATCAAAAAAATAATTAATGATGTCATTTTCTTTTTATAATCCCAAATATGAAAATAAATATTCTTTAAATTACATCTTTATCATTTCCAAACAAGAGTAATTATTTCTAATGAAAATAAATATCATACTTTAACAAATAAATCAAAAAATTATAAAAATATAGTGGATGAATACGCAATCGTTCACACAAATACTCGTTCTTGAAATAAACTGGATTTATAAATACTGAAACGAGAGAATTCGGAAGTTTATATTTATTTACTATAATACAGGACAACATTTCTTTGTAAAACAGAAGCAAATTTCATCAAAAATATACTTCGTTTAGAACAAATAATAAAATAAATAAATAATAATGAATATGGACTTTCATTCTATTATTTATTAATCTATCGCGTATCTCACCTCAACAAATTTTTACTATTTATTTATTTTACTACAGTGAATATGTCAACTACATAATTGTAAATAAGATTACTGAATAAAGTTGAGGAATTCCTAAATTTGTATAATTATTAGGTTGGTGCAAAAATAATTGCGATTTTTACGCATCGACTATATATAAGTTAACAATTATATTTATTAATCAATATAAAGACCATTGACCTGCATACATTTCTCCCAACGGGAAACCAATTTATTTATTCCTACAAGATAGAATTCTAGAGTCTCGGAATTAACAAATTCAACGAAAGCGCTTTGATTTTTGAAAACCTTTTCGTGTAGAAAATTACTTAAATATTTAAAAAAAAATGATAATTGTCGGGGACAGGTCCGGAGAATAAGATGGATGAGATAACGTTTCATTACTCAGTTCATTTAATTTTTTTAAAGTCATTTGTGAGACGTGTGGTCGGATGTTGGGAATTGGTTCTATTCAACTGACTAGTGCTGGCCGTAAACGATGCAACTTCACATGCATTTCTTCAATTTCCTGACAATATTTTTCTGCTGTTATTGTTTAACACCCATTTATCCAGATTTGTTGTTTTTTCAATTAGACTCAAATGTCGAACAAATGTTGAATGATCAACATTGAGTTCTTCTGCCATCTCTCGAGTTGTTATACACGGGTCCGCTTCAATAATGGTTCTTAAATCATTACTGTCTATAGCTAAAGGACATCCATGATCCTCCTCATCATCAAAGATTTCGTTTCCATTACGAAATTTTTGGAATCAGTGTTGAGCTATACGTTCATTAATTGACTGTTCGACAAAAATAATAAATTTGATATTTAACCAGTTTCTGTTGCTTTATGTACCAATTTAAACTCATACAACAAAATAACACGAATTTTCTTTTTTCCATGATTGATTTAAGATGTTATATCCAACAATACTAAAGAATGAAAACAATAGACATAAGCTGAAATCAGTAGTGATAATTTCATTGTTTATAATGAAATATCACATGTCTATAACAAGAGATAACGGTAACTAGAAAAATCTGCGCCAAACCTAAAATTATAAAAACCGCAATTATTTTTGCAACAACCTAATACAATGTGTATACGATATGTGATACCATATGATAAATTTATTTATTGTGGTGACATCTGGTATCTAGTTAATTATTTAAAATTGAAAAAAAATTTCAATCGCATTAAAATGAATTCGCATAAATGGAGACCGAATAAATGGAGATAAATGGAGTATATATATATATATATATATATATATATATATATATATATATATATATATATATATATATATATATATATATATATATATATATATATCATTTATATCTTTAAAATAGACATTCATATTTCTTGTACTGAACGCATACAATGAATGCACTTACTTTCAAGAAATATCTACATTGCATTTATCTACTCTTACTTGCGTTATCTTCAAAGTCATAAACTATATTTGAAGTTCTGCGAGTCGTCATGTCACATTTACATAAATTGTGTACGTTTACAACGCCTAAATCATGTTATCTGGTGCATTTTTCTTTTAGGTTACGCTGTGTCTGCTTAGAAGGGAGTGCTATTTATCATGTCACATATTACTGACTTATATCTCAATTTGTAGCTCTTGTCTTATTAAAAACACACTGTTTGATTTATATCCCTTCACTAGCCAGCATCACAACTGATTCACTTTTAAAAAATAAGACAGATTTCAGTACATTTCTAGATAGAAAAAAATACTGAAACTATATGTTAAAAATAAAATGAAAATAAACGATGTGTAAAATCAGCTGTTCCGTTGTAAATCGACCGGGATAAGATGTAAATACAACACAAGGATAACTGTTCGGTAAAAGAGGTGTTAAGAGATTTACATCTTCATTAAATACAGTAAGAAAAATCATTCTGTTAAAATAATACGCGGAGTTCCGGCTGCTTATCTCAAGAAAAATAAAAACAAAAAACTTCGTCTATATTTCACTCGAGTATTTTAAAACGGACGTCTATGTGATAGAAGGATAAAGAATGGATAAATCTTCATAAAATATTAGGATTGTACGTTTTATATCCGGAAATAAAGAATGGTACACTCGTAGTTTCTTAAAACGATGAATATTTGATGATTCAACCCTATGTTTATATCGTCTTTGACGGTTTTTTTGTACAGTTGGGTTGGGGTGAGGAACTTTTGATCATATTTTTTCTCTTTATTTTATTGTCCGTCAGTACATTGAATATTTTTTTTTCGTATAAAAAATATTAATATAAAAGAAATAATTTTGTAATTTCTTGAAAATATGTTATTTAAGATATAAACTCTATGGCTTTTATAAATGCACTTTAAAATGATATTAACACATTCCGGTCAGTGCTGTTTGCGGAAAAAATGATGCGCATCTTTTAAAGTTTTCGACTATATTGCACAGCTTTACAAAAATGGTTATATATTTTAAATTATCAAATACTTTTTTATGAAATTTGAAGTTTGACTTCTTACCTGACTACGGCTAAGTCAAAAGGAGAAGGGTAATGTTTTCGCGTCTATGTTTGTTAATATTTCGTGTGTGTGTGTATATAACCATGTTCATTTGTTCCTACCTAGAACCCAAACGGTTGGACCGATTTTGATAACCAAGATATCAAACGATATATCTTAATATCTTGATTAAAAACGGGTGTATAGATTTTTTTTAAAAAAACAAGGTAGCGGCTGTAAAACCTCATTTAGTCAGGGATGAAAAAAGTGCCCCTGTAACTTCAAAACGGCTCGACTAATATTGACAAATGAGCTGTTAAAATACTCATATCAATCAAGAAAGTGACACTGGGTACATAAAAATTAAAAATTCAATTATACAAAAAAGATTAGAGACCGTTTTTAGTCTTACATACACTGCAGGAAAAAAATTTTAGACAACGCCACATTAAATTTTCTAAATCCTTTTTTAACTATGGTGATTAAGGAACAATTCCAACTGTATCTGGATTTCGCCAGTAATAATAAATATATGGATTTACCCATTTTAGTGATTTTTCCTATTTTAAAGCGATTAAAAGAAATCTTTGAAAGTTGTGGGGCTGAAATTTGCTGTTATCTTTTGCTTTGAATATGATCAAAGCACAAAGTATTAGTCTAGTCGTTAAGAAATATCATCTTTAGCATATACATTGTAAAACATATTTATATGTAGCAAGCATTTAACACACAGCATGCAAAACCCTATTTATATATTTCCGGCATTTCACGAGCACTCAACAAAAAAACATATTTTTATGTCTCCGGATGGTAATGTGTTCATAAACACGATGAAATTACACTTTCATTGAAAAATAATAAGTTTATGATTCGGAAAACAAAAACGGTAATTATTTTCGTACCAATCTAATATTATTATAAATTGATACTTCCTTGAATAAATTTTGTATGAATCTTTATTTAGATTCGAGTTCAGTTCTTTCTTCAAAAAATATTTTATTTAAAACTGTTCATGCTTTGATCATCTGTTTAAAAAAAAAATTGTCACGACTTTTAATTTTTAATATTCTGTATTACCATTTTATCAAGATGTGTCCTCTATAAAACATTTTCTCTTATTTAAAAAAACGTATAATTTCGAAATAAGTTACAATCGCTACATCTTTTTCAGTCGTGTCTTTTGCAAACATCATTTTTATAAATTCAACATTTAAGTTTCACAATTAATACTCTTTTATATCACGCCGTTTCTTTGAAAAATATTCTTAATACTACTTTGAATTCTGTTTGAACATCCAAATGGCCGCCCAGGACGCCTCGAGGTTTATAAATGCGCACTGATAAATTCTCTTTAGCGAACACCCTGAATTGTATACACGATTTGAAATATAACTTGTTATTAGACAAGCATACAATTTAATTATACTTTGTAGTTTAAGACGAATCGATTCTATGATTCAACAGTGAAAAAAATTATCATGTAATTTTTTTCACGAGGCAGACAAATTATATATTTATCGCTGAAGGCGTTATACGGTTCTGGATTACTGTTAAATTTTGAAAGAAGAGACATTGAGGAATATAACTGTTATTTGAAATCAGTTCATGTCAAATCCGTCTTATTAAATTTTAATACCACAAATCTCATTATTTCGTACGATTTAAATATTATTAAATATTTTTTTCTCGAAAATAATATCAAAACATTTTATTTTATTGGAATATATACAAAATATTAAAAGATATAAACGAGTGCATACAACGTAGTCCATTTAAATTCATTTTGTTTCACGGAATGATAAATCTTTTTTCGCTGTCAGACATTCGTTTCCGCTATTTCCCACACTTAAATGTCTGTCTGTTGAAATCGGACAGAGTCGGACAGACAAAGCGCATACATTTTTCACACGGCTCGTCCGAATCACTTGTCTTTTAATATGACACATCAATCGGCCACTCTTGTGTTTCCTTTTTTACTATTTTATTACATTTCTGTACGATTCTTGCGCGCTCAACTGTGATAGCTTTTTCCATACATACGTATCTATATTCGACAAACTAATGACTGTGTTTTTCCATTCTCGTTATGGGAAACAATTATCACTTTTTAGTCGGACGAATATTTTCCGTGCAAGTTCATTTTGATCAAGTTTAATATTCAGTTTTTACCTTTCCCTTTTGCTCTTACCCTTTTTACATATATATTTTTATTATATCTCTCTCTCTCTCTCTCTCTCTCTATATATATATGTATATATATATATATATATATATATATATATATGTATGTATATATATATATATATACATATATATATATAAATGCAAGTTTAACACCATTTTTTGGAAAAAATCAATTTTATTTCACAACATAGTCTCCATTGGGGGCTATACACTTGGTTTAGCGAGTATGCAAAATACGCATTAACGGCGGCGAAAGAAAATTCTCTCTTTTCAAATTTTTTTTGATAATAGATAATGCACCCGCCATCCAATAAATCTTGATCAGCTAAATTCTAATATAAAAGTAATGTTCATGACAAGTAACACAACAGCATTAATGCAACGTATGGACCAAGAAGTAAATGCAACTTTTAAAAATTATTACCTGAAGTACACTTTTAAACAAATTTCTGATAAGCTGGAGGTGGATAAACAAATAACATTGCACGACTGAGTGTAATTACAATATCGCAAATTCTATCGAAAACATTAAAAAAGGATGGGAAGACTTAAAGAGCACAATCATGAATGATGTTTGGCAAAATCTGTGACCAGATTTTGTTTTCAACTTAGTAGACGATTCTAGTTTATTAAAAGCGGTTGACAACGACGTTGCTGGTAATGGTACTAGCACAACAATTAGAAGGTGAAGGATTTAGTATTTTGAATGCTTCTGATATTGAAGAACTTTTAAAATCACACTATTTCTATGGCCCATTTACACGGTTTCCAATTATGAGCTGTTTTCGTAGAACCAGTTACTGACGTAAATGGAGGGATTATTATATATATATATATATATATATATATATATATATATATATATATATATATATATATATATATATATATATATATATATATATATATATATATATATATAGGAAGTGAGAGATTTAAAAAGATTCCACTGATTAGTTCCACAAAATATAATAGTTTGTAATACATATGTCTTTTATATGAAAAATGATACTTTCATAAATGTTTGACATTTATGAAAATATTAATAAATGTTTAAAACAGACAGTGTCGAATATCGTCATCGAGTTACACTGCTGTTCACCGCGTTAAATGACGAGATAATGAGATGCGTATTACATTAGACGATGACTAATAAATTATAAAATCAATACAGTATATAACGAGAGGGTGACGTTGGTTAAAGCGTATCTATCTGTCTGTCCTAACGAAACCACAACTGCGTGACCCATTAAATATGTTGTCGACGGGGTATGGGATTCGTTCAGTAATTCAATTTGGATCTGTTATACAATATATATATATATATATATATATATATATATATATATATATATATATATATAAATACACAATCATACATCTAAATTAAATCAATTATAGTAACACTGATGAGATTTGGTAATTTATTTAATTTTAAAGGATGCTGGTGTCACTTATCTGGTAGAATTAAGATGGATATGATAGAGGGATGTTGTTTATTTAAATTTTATTCAATTATATAACAGTATTAAATTTGTTATTTTTCATATATTTTTTATCATGTGTACGTCTATTTGATTTTTATATTTCGAAAATCGAGAATAATCGTTTTGTATAGAAGAAAAAATGAATAAAATATAGTGAACTGTTATTCGGTGGAACATAAATATTATTTAAAATGATTTTTTTTTATATTTAATAAAATTCTGTGAGGTTATAGAATAATTCTCGTACATTGACTTTTATATACATTTAGATATTTTAACTGATAAAAATTTTATATAAAATATTCCTGCTGAAGAAATGAAAATGAATAAAACTAAATTTTTGAATTAAGACTGCTTATAAGTAAGTTCTTGAAAAGTGCAATTCTTCTAAAGGACAATTATGAATAAATATATATATATATATATATAAAATCATTCTTATAAATTTAATTTACGAGCACAAATAAATTATTGACTATTTTACAATCCACAAAAAAATTTGAAAAAAATGTTTAATTTTTAATCTTTTTTGACTAGTCTCAACAAGACCAGATCTGATCTGAATTAAATTAATTACACGTATATTCAAGTAAGATTTTTTTGAAAAAAATAATTTTAAAGAATGTTATTGTCGAAGAAGTATCTTCAAAAATTATCTTTCGATGAACTTTCTTCGAAAAATGTACTTGTAATTTTCATTAAACGATCAGTTATTTTAGAATTAAAAAATATTCAAGACATTCTTTCGTTTTACAGGAATTTCTTTTTGATAAAATATCTTACAAGTTATCTTTTGTAGTTATTTGTAAAAAAGGATATAATATAAATATCTGACTAACACTAAAAGCTACACATATCTCTAACTGTTTGTAGTTTTTATACTCTTTTGCATAATGACAGAAAACATTAACTGCATGAAAGCAAATGTTTCTATTTGACTTTTAAAATTATTATCTGTACTTACAACATCATTTCATAATCATAATCTAACGGACAATGTAAATAAACACTAATCAAAAATAAATATCTGCCACTTCCTGAGATTATGCTATTACACAAATAAATTAGTTTTTTATTCAATGAGTCTATTTTTTTCATTCTATCTATCTCAAGCATAAACCCTCATGCTTTATTTAGTGTGTATTATAATCCCTGTATCTAATTTGAATTTCTGATACGAAGCTATAAAATATTTATTATTTTCTTTTTAAGAACTGTTTCCCATATCGTGTCATAAGGTCAATCACCCTGAACATATTTTTTTATTTATATATATTTTTTCTTGATCGCCGATTGACGTCTCATTATTAATTCTATTCGTATTTGTTCGATTTGAAATCATCCGAAAAACGTTTCTCTCGGGATATTTTATAATTAGATAGTTGATATAATTATTATTTCAGACATGCGATATGCATAAATGAACATTTCGATATAAAATATAAAAGTAATTGGATATTGAGAAGAATAATGAATTAAATGGAATATAACCGATGTGCGTTTAAATATTTTATAGATTGTTAATATGTAAATGTATGTAGATAGACGTAATTTTATTTTTATGTTAGATAAATGTACCCCAGTGACGGTCATAATAATTTATTAGCCGCACTGGACTAGTAGTAATCAGTCAAGGGAAAGCTACCCGTCCAAGCTAATTATCTTAAACTCGTTAAGATAATGTTTCAGCATCGATGTTACTAAGTTAATTAACTTTGGAATGGTTCTATAATAAATTAGATTCGTTTTCTAATTCGATTATGTCATAAATGGGATATTTATAGATATTTCAAGAAGAGCCTAGTTTATAAGCAAATACCAATATAGTTCTATAAAAATGTATTATTTTTCTTATAAACTATCACTGAGTCGAAAAAAAATGTCATTAATATAAAATCATTTTTACAATTATTCACACAGGAAAAATTAGATATAATAGTATTTCATTTTCTAATCAAATTCATTCAATAAAAATGCGATTCTCTGAAAATTTCAGATTTTGTTTAATTAATAAATAGAAAATGATTACTTTATAAATAAAAGAAACTGAAATTAATAACAATAGGATAAAAAGATTATAATAAATATGGTGAAGATGTTCAGGACATTAATTTTCTTATAAATTATATTAATTTCTTTGATGTCTTTTAATAATATCTATAAGTAAAAAATAAATAGTTTTTATTTACCGGCAATTATTGAAAAATAAAAATATTTAATATAGAATTTATTGTTACTATAAATTATCGTTTTATTATTATTATTTAGTATTTTAGTTGAACTTAATACTAAATTGAACTAAAATACTAAATAAAAATTAATTGAATTATTTAAAATTTTTCTTTATAATTTATTTTAAAATGAATTTATCGAGGAATCCAGGTAGTATAATAATATAGGCGATTCAATCTAGGTTTCGAAACGAAAATATTAAAAAAAATCGCAAAAACTAAAAAAGATCACGTTATTTATTATTTAGTACTTTAGTTCAATTTAATACCAAAATACAAAATGAAAAAAAACATAGTATTTATAATTTTTTTACATTTTCTTATAATTTAATTATTAAAAAGAATTTATTCAGAAGCCAAGAAGTACAATAATATAGGGCGATTCAATCTAGGCTTTCACATGAAAGTATTAAGAAAATCGCAAAAATTAAAAAAAAAACATGCAATTTTTTATAATTTTTGCGATTTTTTTTAATACTTTCATGTGGAAGTCTAAATATTGAATCGCTATATATTATTATGCTTTCTAGCTTCCTGGATCAATTCATTTTAATAAATAAATTTTTCTTTCCTTCACAAATAAAAATACAATTAAGAATGTTTAATAATAATTTATTATTGATCATTTTCGATTAGATTTCTATAATAATTTGTAAATATGGTGAATAAACAAGCATTTATGAAAATAAATAATCATAACTTAAAATATGTTTGCATGATTTATAAATTATGTCCCACTTAGTTTAAAAAAAAATACAGAAAAAATCTGTATATGATAAAAATTATTGTTTATACTAAAAAAACATTTCATTGTTATCAATTCAAATATATCATTCAAAAAAAAACATTTTGCAACAAAATATTTTTCTTTATTTCATTACTAAAAACGTATGATACATTAAATAAATAAACCGCCGCAATGCAGATATTTAATACATTCTTATCTCGTTATACAATTTTATCTTTACTGTCTCCACACGAGAACACTCGCTAATTTATTTTATAATTTGACAAATAAATCATTAAAACAACAACAATTATCTCAGGTTTCAAGTACGTGCTTATGCATTTCGTTCTGCGTAATTTTACCATATTGGGAATCATTGATTATATTTTGTACAACGTTTGAAAAATATTTACCTTTTGTATTCTGTAAAGTGTTAGTAGATATAAAAAAAAATATTAAATTTGATAACAACGATAAGAGAATATAAAATAAAATCGATTAGTCTGCAAATACTGTAAATTTATTAATACATTTTATGTGAAAACTGTTTCAAAGTAATTTTCTTATATGAACATCTAAATTATTTATTTTAGTAAGGATATTGCATACGCGTGTATGCACTTATTGTTGAACTTCAACGTTAGATAGATATCTAGGGACACATCTTACACGCACTTTATGGAATAATCTCTTAACGACTCCCATTTCGTGCAATTTATTATGGTCGTTAAATGCATATTATAATAGTTTTATATACAACATTTTATATATTTATAATTGCTCCGAAATTACGTTCATTGTTTAAGGAAATTAAAAAGTCGAGTTTCAATACTTATATAAAGATGAAAAGAAAATTAAATACGATATTATGATCAGAAATCTGATTTCTTTTTTATATCCCTATGTGACTAATCATGAGATAATAATAGATTAAATTATTTTCCAGTGCTGAATAAAAAAATATTTGGATAATTGATCACAACGAAAACCACAGTTTAACCTAACGCCATATGGTAGGACATAAAACAATTTTAACAAGAAGTTGAACAAGTGGTTTATTATAAATTTAATTATCGTATTTAGTGTGTTAAGTATACATATATTTACATTATATATATATATATATATATATATATATATATATATATATATATATATATATATATATATATAATGAATAAGCTGTCAGTTTCTAATATCCATTATATTAATTGGTTGGGTAGTGTTTGTTTGAATAACATTGTTAACGCAATTAAAGATTTCAATTAGAATATTACTACCGTATATGATGGACTGTCACATTTAATAAAATAAAATTAAATTGACTTGACATTTAACTTTTCAGTTTATTTTATAAATGGAATAGTCATAAGTGTGACTAACAGTAAAATAAAATGAAATATTGAGAGTTTCATAAATAATATGTAATTTTGAGTGTGCATTTCATAAAAAAATGATAGAGACTAAATAATTTACATTTATATTGAAGAATGGTGGTAAAATTATTTATACTGTAGAATAATTTATAATAAAATTCAATAACATAATTATATTAGGTTGGTAGGAAAATGATTGCGGTTTCTGTTTTTTTATTAAACTTTTTAACAGTGGAGTATTAATCAGTATCCGATTGTCATTCGTATGTATTTCAATGAAGATTCTATTATTTTCATAGTTTTAAGATAAAGAATCGATTGATACTATCGACATTTCAGCTACTTGTGAATCAAAATTATGATTGAAAATTAAATTTCCATCTTTTCAAAATTTTCCGCCCTGATCAGTGGCCAATGTTATCCCTGTCTAACTCCTACGCTGCCTACAAGCTTAACTAGTTAATATTAAGAGTGATTTTCGAGTTTGTATGTATATGAAATATAAGAGACCACCAGAAAAGAAAGCTTCAGATGCGAAAAATCAGATTTCGATCAATTTAGATTTCAATACTTGAAATACAGAAGCAAATTTTGAATTTTCTGTTCTTCTAACCTTGTAAAATTGGAACTAACAGTAACTATTAGGAGTAAAAATTAATTCAGTGCTTTTACATTGAATCAATTATAACTGAAAATATAATTACCATATTAAATATAAAAGACAACAGGTGAATATTAAGCAATGGAATTCAAACGTTTATATGAATCAACTACAGAATGTATGAGTGGTAAATTTAATTTTTTTCATTTAATTAGCATATTACAGTAAAGTGCATTGATTTTCAAGTGATTTACAGTCATAAGAAAGATGAATTAAATATATTTTAACATAAATTTTACGAGAAATGCACACTTATTTCTATATTATTTAAATTTTACACCAAAACTGTAATTTTTATGTGATATAAATTCATTAGTAACAAGTAGAACTCATTAAACATTCAGTTTAAAATAACTATATTGTATACTTTTGAAATAAAAGAAACCTGTCTATAAATTAAAATGGAAATTTAATTCAATAATTTTAATTCCAATCCACTTCTTGTGTTAGCGATTTTATACTTTTATTAAGAAAATTGATATATGGAAATCATTTTTTTCAATAAAAACCATCTATATCGACAAGATACATTTCTGTACACATAATACAAATATTCATATCAAAAATAATAAACATTCCAAATTAATTAGCCAGTTATTTATGATTATAACAAAAAAAATTTTTATATCAAAAAGTAGTGAAATATGATCAGATAAGTATTATAAATTGAAACATTATATATATATATATATATATATATATATATATATACTAGGGGGTTCCACCATCTACTCGCTTCGCTCGTCAACCCCCAGGCTGCGTACACCCACTTCTCAATTATAAGCATGTCATGTAACCGAATGAAACAATAAACATATTTGGATATCATAGAAGCATGCCTAAAATAAGTAAGTCGACGTCACGGATATATATATATATATATATATATATATATATATGTTAGTATGTCTACGTAAACATTTTTGCAGATAGATTATTTTTTGTGGACAATTTTGATTTTATATATGTAGATATATATATATATATATATATATATATACAGCGTGGCCAACTTATGATTTTACAACTTATTTAAGCCGTTATCTTGATTTTCTGCCATTTTTTACTTATGTGATACTTCATCAGTGTAGATGCGGGTAAATCGTTTTGGAGCGTTTTACGGCTTCAAAGCTTCTGTAATTTCATCTTACGCCAATTGAATAACCCAAATTTTCATTAAAAAATCATTATAAGTGATAAATCCCATTTCGACCTCAGTAGTTTTGTTAATAAACAAAATTCCCGGTATTTGGGTAGTGAAAATCCTAGGTTAATTCATGAACGACCATTGTATACTTGTAAAGTGACAATTTGGTGTGGTATTTGGTCAGGAGGTGTTAACTGGATCTTATTTTTGCGAAAATTATACGAATAATGCTGTAATGATATGTGGTGATAAGTACCGTGACATGAACAACAACTTTTTGTTACATCAAATGAATGAGTTGAGCTCGGAAAACATGTTTTTTGGAAGAAGATAGAGTTTTACATGTCACACAGCACGACACTCGGAATGTTAAAGAGGATGTTTCCCGGTCAATTAATTTCAGAAATGGAGACATTGATTGACCACTAAGATCTCCTGATCTGACAACTGCAGACTTTTTTCTGTGGGGCTATCTTAAGAGAAAGGTCTATGCCAACAAGCCAACCACTATTGAACAGCTTAAGCATAATATCAGAGGTTGTAAATGGAATATTGCCTGAAATGTGTGAGCATGGAATAAAAAATGCAATCGAAAGAGGTCGTACATGTGTCATTTGGAGGACATTACATTCCATACATAATTATAGGGTCCAAATAAAGTATTTATGGAATATAATCAAATGTTTTTTTATTTATGGCAAAAATAATTTCAATTTAAAGTTGTAAATTGTCCACTCTGTATATATATATATATATATATATGACTCATTACCTATATGTCATAAAAATACAATGTGATCGAGCGAAGGAAATAATTAAATACGTTTAGAAATTAAGTCTGTTCCCAAGGGTGGTTTACAGCGATATTCATATGCGAGTAACTGAACTAGAAAACAAAACTTATATCTTAATAAATGAATACGGAAACCCTTACAAAAAATCTACACACAAGTCTCGGTAACACAATTTTATTTATGCATCGACAGGTTCCACATAAAAGTGCACCCATTTTCTACCGCTACAACGCAAGCTCGCGTATAATAACGAGTCGCTGCAACGCATCCCCTTTCTTAATGTCACCACACCTACGTCTACCACCCTAAAGCGATTCAAGTGTATATATATATATGTATATATATATATATATATATATATATAACATCGGCGAACGCACGCAATGTCATTGCACCCTTACAACAACACTACTAGTGCACATTACATATGCAGTGCACACGCTGCATCTACGACGGTATACTAGTAGTATCTGCGTCACCCTAACCAACCCCAATAACACTGACTGACGTTATAAGGGTGCGTTTGGCGTAATATTGTCGTTGTTCGAATAAGTTTTCTTTCTCTAGTCGACCGGGAACAGCCTGACGTGATGAAAAATTCAACGTTCACCGTCGATGTTACTTTTTATGTTTTTTTTTTTCGCACATTTTTATGTATAAAAATATATTTCCGATGTTTAGGCTTAGTATTCACGAGCTTTCGGAATGATGTCTTATTGATCTTGAGACAAAATTCGTATACATCCACCGAGATAAATATATTCGGATATAAATCATCTTCTGTGTAAACAAAACATTTTATATGTTTTTCATTTAACGTTATAGAATAAATCAAGACTGCTTGTTTATAAAGTCGTGTGCTGTTCTTTAATTTATTATGAAAACTTGGTTTTATTTTTAAGTATTATTAAATGAAAATGAGATAACATTTTTAAATTTATTTGATAAACATTACATTTAATTTCTTATACATGTTAAAAATAGATATGTAGTTCATTTTACATATTGAGAGGCAAACAGTTGATTGAGTAATTGAGAAAGGAATACAACTCAAACATGTTTTCAAATACTATTTTTTTCAATAAAAAAAGCAAGTAAAAAGATTGATGAATTAATACAGATCAATATATCTGTTTACAGAAAAAAATAGTTAATACAGAAAAATATTTTTCATTTCAAAGATGTATGAATAACATCTCTTGTATTAAATTCGGAGATTTTTTTAAATGAAAACTTTTTTTTAAAAAATAATGAGATTGACATTTCTCAATATATGAACACATAAAAGAATACAACTAAATCATATTTTCAAATACTGTTTTTTTCTTCTAAAAGATTAACGAATTAGTAGAAATGAATATTTCTGTTTGTAGAGAAAAATGATTAATATAAAAAATTGTTCTTCAATTCGCAGATGTACAAAAACAGATTCTTTCTTGTTAAAATTCGAAGAATTCTTTTTTATTTTTTGATAAAAGTGATTTTTTGATAAAAGTGATGTTTTTTAAAATAAGGACATATTATAAATTAATAAAGATAAATCATATATTCAAAAACTATTTTTTAAAAAAAAACTAGTATCTGAAAACAGGTATTCGTTATATTCGTTTTTCAATTACTCAATCATAAACCATAAATTGTTTGCGTCTCAAATCATTAGTAAAACTAATTAATAACTATTTTTACAGTATAAGAAATTAAATATATTAATCAAAGTTTAAAAAAAATATTTGATTTTAATTTGATAATTCAAAAAAATAAAATTATGTTTTCATAATAAATTAAAAAATAGAACACGAATTTATAAACAAACATTCTTGATTTATTCTATAACGCTAAAAAAACATTCACATTTTCTGCAAAAAATAGTTTTTGAAGTTTATTTAGTTGTATTCCTTTTTCAATTACTCAATTACAAGTCAGAAACTGTTCTGTCTCAAAACATTACTGAGTGTATTGTAAAACAAACATATTTATCAAAAAAAAAACGTCATTCAGTAACAAAAAATTTACATGTAATGACCAAAAACCTTGTTATACTGCAAGTCTAATGAGATCAGACTAAAAAAAATCCAATTAATGTCACAAAGAAAAAAACATGTAGAAAGAAGTACCGTTTCTTCAATGCATGTTGGAATGAAGAAAGGTCAAGTATATACTTAGCCATATGTCATTTTAAAATAACAATAATAATAATAATCGCATTATGTTTATAGTCATTGAGTATAAATGTTACATCTAATACATTCAGTACACGAAATGTGCAAAAACACAACGCATAAATAAATAAATAATAATACAAAATGGCGTCGCATGCACAATGTTGCTGCATTCACACAAATTACATAATCGTTAAGTATAATGATGTCATTTTTATCGGCGTCGCTTAGCAACAACGCATTGACAAAAAGGAAGACTGTCGTTAAAAGCAGCGTACATCGGTTATCAGGCCCGGAATGAGCAGGGCCTGATATCGTTATGGAGTAATTTAGATCCGTACGACCGATTGTGTCTAATTAAGTGCAACAGAAAAATGCACGGTGAGACTTTTATACCTTAAAAAGAATTCAGGTGGTGTACTTTTTTTTGTGGATACGAAAAGGTACAAATTTTATAGAGGTTGATGAAAAACTATTATTAAGTTTCACAGAAACGTTTCTTTTATACTGAATAAAAGGTGTATACGATTATTTTTTTAAACCTCAGCTGTAGAATAAAATATATAAATATATTTACCTCATATTTTATTATAAACTTAAAAAAGTAATAATACATTTATAAGTAGTAACATTTATAAAAGTAATAATATGTAGATATTAAAATTTAAGATTTGAGTATAAATTCGTAAGGTCATAAGTTATTTTAGAAGAAAATAAAATACAAATTCAATCAAAGCTAAAAAACAGGGTACAACAGCTAGAAATTTATTTTTGTGTTTGTGTTCAACTTTTTCTTTGGCTTAAACAAATGCCTTGAGTTCGATAACTAAATAATAGATAAAATGTAGTATAGAAATTGATTTTTTGTATTTTAACATATATAAATATTCATATTTCTTAGCATTTAGAACTCCTTAGTCATTCAAAAGCTTTATTTTATCGCACATACCTATAAATCCGTCTCTGTGTTACCATCATTAGCTATCTATCGTGACAGCGAAATTTAACACCGAATGATTTTTTTTTTATTTACAGAAAGCAAAATACAATGAAGCGATGAATTTCTGACGATGTCAAAAACATCAAAGCAACTAAGACGATGTAACTGTAGGTGATTTCACAAAAAGCATTTTCTGTTAGATTTCAGACTTTGAATTATTATTTAATGTTAAAAGTAAGAGACAAAAATATGCAGAAAGTTAAAAAAAATGTTTTTTTCAATAATAATTTATTTTATTCACTTAGCCTTATTTTTTCCAAACTGTATAAATAATCTAAAATATAGAATTTTTTATGTGTAATTTTCTTCATATTTACATACCTTTCTTTATTTTCTATTAGTAAAAAAAATGAATGATATCAAATGAAATCTCAACGTAATTATATAACAATGACAAACTAGGCTAATCGATTAAAAAATAAACTCTTCAATGACAATTTATCGCAATTAGTGAACCTAAAATGAAAAATCGTTCACGAACACTAAACATACTGTTACAGTACGTCCCTGTCAATATTAGTAAACAATCGTGCAATAATTGCTATCACGCTTTGACGCTGATGTAACAGTGTGAAGGAATTTACTTCCTCTGTAGAGAATGCATTTTTCTCGGGTAAGTTGTTTGTTCTTCTGGAGCGTGAAAATTCACGCGTACGTAGATGTCGGTTGTCAGACACAGTGACTGTCTCCACTACTGAATACATCAACGTCGTTTGTAGAATACGAAATGAGTTTTATACCGCGAGAATTTGTATCGAAAATGTATTTCATGCCCTTATATATATATATATATATATATATATATATATATATATATATATATATATATATATATTAAATCAACAATCCCACTCTGATTAAAAGAGTATTTGATCAATATATAATACTAGTCCTTACCTACGATAGTGAAACATGGGTTCTTAACACTTCCAGCCCGGTGCCTTTTTAAAACTCCGTACCAGTGCAGTAAATACAGTTTACCGCTAATATTTTTTATGAAAATACCATTTATGAAGGAATATAAGGATTTTTAATTAGATGAACATCAAGACCAATCCTTACACTAGCGATTAGCATTAAAATAACATATGTATGACAAGAAAATAAAGAAATATAATTAAAAATATCATGGCAGATATTTTCAAATAAAAAAAAGGTGTCAACTGAGTTTACTGCATCGGAACGGTAGAGTTAACGCCAAAATCATTCAAAGATTCTAAACAACACGAAGAAGTATAGTAAGATGCAAAATGGGGATAACAAGATGAAATGGGAGAAAAATAGAATGGACATGAAAACAGACAGGAGTCAGAGATGTAATAAGAATAGTGAAAAGTCTGAATGGGTGAGGCATGTTGCAAGGAGAGAAGACAACAGAAATTATTAACTGGGAATCAAGGTATATTGAATTAAGAGTTATACGAGTTATTTTGAGTTGAAACACAAGAATAATGAAGGTTATTTTGCTCACTTGACTGATTTCCGTCAAAATGGATAATAATCAAGGTATTAATCAGGAAGATAAGATCAGATAAGACCATGACATAATGATTCTATTTGACAACAATGTCAACAAATAGTGATTTTTTTTCAGTGTACAAATATATATAAAAAAACGGTGAACTACATTAGAGGCAAAATCAAAAAAATAAAATCAAAAATTGTTTCCTCAATATGAATTTCTTACAACGAAGCTTACAAACGTTTAATGGCGAGGGTTTTATGTTTTTCCAACATCCAAGTCATGTGACTTTTAAGCTGGTGTTGAAATGCATGTGGATTTTCGTAGAGTGATGTTGGATTTTTATGGAGGAGTTGATTCAGGAAATATTTTCAAAAAACTGGAAAAGTACGCCAGATGAAGCTTTATATCATCTTATATAAAGATGTAATTTACGTTTTTTTGCGTTGAATATGTTAAATAAACGCATTTTAGTACAAAATTTAGTTTATAAAAAGTTTAGAATTAAATAAAAAATTTAAAAGCAGAATTAATATGAAAATTACTTATATGTATACTGTTTTTTGGACGCCATTGTTCACACTACTGTTTTGTGAGGTTATACCAACCGCTTGGGTAATATATATATATATATATATATATATATATATATATATATATATATATATATATATATATAATGTTTTTAAATGTTAAAGTTGATACTTCAAAAACTTAGAATGACAAGAAAATATTTTAATTTAAAACAGAGCTCGATCGATTCAATTTAAAGGCACAGAATTAATTTGTGTACCTAATAAAATTCAAGGTGTAGTTTAATACAAGTTTTAAGTCAATAGTATGAATATATTTGTATGTTGTATCGACAAGCTGATCATAACAAAAACTAAACTACATAAAACCAAGTCAATTTGAATAAAATTGTGCGAAACAACAAACAGAAAAAAAAATATATATAAAGTAATCGACGAGTAAGATGAGAGGATGCACAGTTGGTCGCCAGCAATAGTGGTCGGTGTTCATCGGAGCGGCGAACAAACCGACTGATCGTGGGTTCAACGTCTGTCTGTTACCGTCCTGTTCGATACGGGTCACTTCTATCTAATCCACTACCTCCACATTTTCTTTAACGACTAATGAAAGATTCTGTGTCCGGCAACAAACAGAAACATTAATTACGTGGTTTATACAAGCGTAGCTCGATTGATTGTACCTGTTCGTCTACCAGTGGACACTTTTATGTACACGGAATAGATTCGACAATAAAAAAAATATAATTGCATTAAGGTGTGTTGCTAACTGCAATTTCAACGCAGACGAGACTGTTGAACTTTTAACGAAAATATGATGGAAGGGAACCATCGATATCTGATACTTTTTAACCGTGAAATTAAAAAAAAACAACTGAATATACGATACTCTAATGATACATTTTTAAATAATTTACACACAACGTACACAATCGTTAATGTGCACAATACGAAAGAATTTCATTTTTTGAAAAATGTTTAATGGAAATAAATGCAGACTTTCATCTTGAAATAGTTTGAAGAGGAGAAGTGAGTGTCGGATATACGATTGATACAAATTATCAACAAATACAAGAGAGACTAACTTACACCGCGCGTCATTAAATACTCGCTTTTTATTTTAAGTAGTTTTTAATGAGTTACGTTCATCGTTAAGTCTACGATAATAAGGTACGTGGTGATAAATCGAGCATTAAAATAAGGGCGAAACCGGTTAAGAAATAATGAGTTGATGTATGACTGGACTCAATTATGTAAAGCATACACACATACACATACTATTATATATATATTATATATATATATATATATATATATATATATATATATATATATGTATATATATATATATAACTTAATATACAATTATTATAAATTATAAAATATTGAAAATATATTTGAAAAACTTTTTTCTCATTGTTTAAAAATTAGTTTTTTTAAAAAAAATCAGATTGGAAATAAGAGAGTGGCATAGTATCAATTATTCAATCAAAAATAAAAACGTAAAATTGAAAAATTATTATACATTTTTTTTAAAAAAAGTGTTAACCATTGGAAAAAATCAGGAAATAATTTTGTAACTTGAGAGTTTCATTTTGATGTATGGTTTAGTTCTTACAAGTGTAATAAATTCTACTGATGTCGAAAACGTCAATAATTTCAGTGCGACACAGTTACTCATTCTAACAATTTCTTTCTTAAATTCTACATACATATATATATATATATATATATATATATATATATATATATATATATATATATATATAAATCAAACCCAAACAAGTGGAATTTTTTATGATTGATTGTATTTAATGGAGTGTTCACTACATAATAAAATTAAACTGTCAACGTTTTTCCAATCTTCTGAACAATTTTATTTTGAAATTGGATTCAAAAAAATACAATATATATTTTCAAGATTTTGTATTTAGCTGATCTATTTCTTCATTTTCATTTCAAATAGATTAAGTATTAAATATCGATTATGGAACTGATATTAAAACGTACATGAGTAACAATAAAAAAAATCTGATTAGAAAAAAATGTTCATGATTCGATGGGTATATGAAAATTTCATTTATAAAACAAACAAAACTTATCTCCTTATTCGACATTATCTTCAATTATGTGCTACTTGTTATCAAAGTCTTGATTTAAAAAAGTTAAAAAAAGTATATTTGATTTGAAATTTGTTTTGAAATATCAAATATGTAACTACTTATTATTTGAATTGAAAAGAATATTATTATAAATCTAGACAGAGAAAACACCAAATTTATACTTATGAGGTAGTGACAAAATAAAAGCATTTTCAAATTAATTAAATATACTTTTGAAAAAATTAAGACAACATGAAGAAATAAAATGTAATTCTTATTTCTTATACAATTTTTGAAACATTTGCTTTTAAATTAAGGAACTCTGCTGCATGTGGAAAATAAAGGATATACATCAGCTATAACATACAGGATTTGTGTATATTTGTCTTTACAGAAAGGGTTTCTACACTTTCTACAGGATATGTAAATAAAGGAACTATCAGTATGCTTGCCATGACCTTTTTACAGTGTTCCGGTGGACACTTTTTTATTTATGAACTTTTATTTTTTTGCAAATAATATTTTTTATACCTTCTGAAAGTTTAATAATTACTGCTAGAAAATATGAAATCGGTTTGGATTTGCAACTGAATTTTTACTCAAAAAATACAGAAAAATCATACAAACTTTTCTGAATATCAAAGATCTGAGAATGGATGAAAGCATCGTCATCGAAATACACATGTGCAACGATCTAAATGATTAACAATCTATATGAGAACATTGTTGGGCAGAAAGTTTTCTTGTGTTTTTTTTTTAGAAAATCAACAATTAATTTTTATAAATGAATTAGGGTACAGTGGCAAAAACTATTCTGATAGACACAATCTTCTTTATGTCTACTTTGTCCTAAAGTCGAATAATTTAACCACACATTCAGCCAGTGTTGATTGTAAAGCTACTCACATGTAACCAGGGAAAATATCTGTCTATATCAATATTACACATTGACAAATATTACTGTAACAAAAAAATAAAATTTCGTCGTAAATTTTTAATCGAAGACACACAATGAATAAATTTAGTCTATGTTTACGGCACTTGAACCGCAATCTGCTAAACACGTATTTTTACGTGGCTGCGTTAGCATAATTACACATTTTTCAAGAGATTCGTTTGTGGAAACAACCGCAAATTCTACAAAAAATGTTATTTAGTTGAAAAATAAAATATAAGATTTTTTTTATTTTATTTAATAAATAGTAGTATTTTATAATAATAAATAGAAATCCAATAAAGTCAGGAATGTTTCAGAGTTTAAATTAAGTTGTACTCCTAGAAAATGGGATTCTATATTAAATTGTTTTATCATACGACCATTATTTACGTAGACTTATTTGTTACCTGTATGATTCATTTTATTATTTTAAAAATCTGCATTTAAATTTGCTGTATAGTTGATGAAGCAGCGAAACATTCAGGAAAGATTTTAGTTATCTGATAATAAAATGTATGAATAAAACATATGGTTGTATGGTGTATTTATAAGATAGCTTTCATTTGGGATGACATTGATTTAAGTCAAACATGTACCTAATCTTTAAAAAAATAAGAACTAAGAAAAAAATATTTGGTGCAAAAAAATAATTCGGTGCCTTTGTTATAGAGAATGAATGTTTATAGAAAAAATGGAATACATTTCAATCCTCAAATATTCCTCATTATTCAGTATAATTTTGCTACTTCTGTCAGGTAACTGACAAATCTATTGTCAAAAAAAAGATGGCGGCTTTGATTCGATGAAATCGTAATACATTTCCAGGTCTCTTCCACTGATTAAGCATTTTTTGCATGTTTTATGCATTTCACCACCTTCCCCCAAACCTGAACAAATCATTACATCTGTTTTTCGACCGGTATTGTGCTCACTACTGTTTTGTGAGGTGATACCAACTGCTTGGCTAAGATATAACTTTTTTCAATGTAAAAAAATCATTTTAAAATCTTAACACAAGGAAAAAATATTTCAATTTAATAGTTATGATTGATTTAATTTAAAAAGATCGAATTAATTTTACACCTAATGCAAGACTAAAGAGTGAGTTCATGATAAAAATAAAAAAAAGATGTTTATAAGAAATAAATATTTAAATTTAAAACAAACTATGAAACAAATAAACAGGATGAAAAAACAATAATATTTTAAAACATATTATAAAGAATTTTAAGAAATCAATACACATTTGAGATTTCCACACTAATAAAGACTTATAAATTGTATATAAAAAATATAAAATTAATTAGAATAATTACAAAAAAAATTGTTATGTTTCAATCAATATTAACTGTAGTTATCTTCAACGATGACAATCATTGTGATTTAATTTTATCATTCTGTTTGTTAAATACTCAATTCTGTAGCTACATATTATCCCTTTTTACCTTTTTTATTCTTCGCCAAACCAAAAAATAATCATTTTACCTTTAATCAAAATTAAAAATAAATAACAATCTCAGTCATAAAAAAAATAACAAAAAGTGAATCTGACAGAAAGACAAGAAGCACTTGATGATACAAAATGTATTTATACATTTCAAAAACATAACATTACTCATACAAACACATAGATACATTTGAACCCTTTTATTTAGGGCAGTTACAGTTGAAAAATTCGTGAATAATGCTTTTTAAAAATTAATATGATGTCACCTGCAGAGATAATTGGCGACACACTGAGCTGTAACAGCGAAAGCGGGGGTTGAAAAACATTTACGCATGCACACATTCATTTATCATCATATATACACACATGCATACAGACAAACACATACACACGCACATTATATATATATAAATATATATATACTATATAAAAACTGAAAACTTACAATTTCTTTGAAAGACTTTTGATTCGTCTATACATTACTACGTGTATATCTAATTGAATTGAAGGCCAAACGCAGTCAGTGGAAAGATTGAAAAGATACCGCGTTCTCAATGAATGTAAAACGAAAATGCAAATAAATAAGGTAGTAACAATACAGTACGACCAAACAGTGGCCATATATATATATATATATATATATATATATATATATATATGTATGTATGTATGTACATGATACAGTCTAATTAATGAATAGCTTTTCGGATTCAGTTTACGATAAATGTGCAAAACCGAAATGCAAGACATAAAAAACGACGAACTTCCGGTAAAGAAAGCGTATCTTCCCGCATTTGTCTATTATCAGAATGAAAGTATGTATTTCCGTATACAATTATCTAATAGTTCATTGTGTATATAATTAGTCCTTTGTTAAAAGAAACATATTCGCCGACAAATAATTATATTCCATTAAAAAATAAACGAACGATTGATTAATATGCAAATAAATATTGGTATTAATTTAAATTTGATTGCGCATGTATATTAAAAAATTATACTGTAATTAATGTAATGAATCGGCTTTATTGAATTTGGAATTATAATAACTGGAATTATGTTATTGAATAGAAATTAATTAATGTCTATTAATTAATATCTAATTGATAGATTTTTTATTAAATTAATTGTATCATATTATTTACTTCAATAAGATCTGAACTTAATGTTTAGGTCATAATTCTTAATAAGACATTTTTATATTCATAAGAATTCTTTGTTAGAGAGATTTCACGAACGAGTGTTTACAAAATGTGGCTTCAAATTGTCAGTAAGTTTGTTTATTGTATATATTAGTTCTGTAAAGCACACAAATCAAGCTTATACACTGATCACAGTGTTATTAGTTATTATTTCGAACCAAAAGTCCTAATTAACGAAGTTTAGGAACATTACTGATTAATTGTGAAAAATAATTATATTCATGTTTCAAAAAATGCTCTTAGATATGAAAGTAGATAGTGCAGACATTTATTAGGTCTAAAAATTAATTCAGTATTTTTTTTTTATAGAAAATCAATGTTTACGGAAAAATTGAAAGCATTTCAATCCTCAAAATATTGTATACTTTTGCTCTATCTATCAAATAATTGCTGATTCTCTTGTTGAAAAAAGATGCCAGCTTGAAGTCGATAAAATCGTAACGTATTTTATGACCTCTTTCTCTGTTTTAGTATTTTTTGCATGTTTTATGCATCACAACCCCTTCTTTCAAAGTTTAACAAATCATTCTCGCGGTTTTTTTACAACTGGAATGCATGCAATTCCTAATATGTAGCTTTTCGGACGCCATCATGTTCACTACTGTTTTGTGAGGTTATGCAAACTGCTTGGTCAAGATATGTAATATTTTTAGATGTGAAAGTTGGCACTTCGACATTATAACAGGAGAAAATATTTTAATTTAAAACAGAGTTAAGGCTGAATCAATTTAAAGGCTCCGAATTAATTTTTACACTTAATATTCTTACGAAGTAGAAGCAGATTAGTAAGAAATAACATTTTACTTATAGATCTATCGTCTTTATGATATTAATAATAATTGCGAAAAGATCTATTCCGACACCAAAACAGAGACAGTTGTTCCAATAAAAAAAAAGAATGACTCCTACTAATCCTTATCATATAACTATTCGTATAAGCTTTCACTCTAAGATTTTAAACTCGACCAACAATATGAAAAATAATAGAAATAATAAAAAAATAAATGATACAAAATGTAATTAAAAAAAACGATTAAATAATTCATGGACATTGTGAATTCTTTCATTAATTCTGAAAATATTTTCTTAATCATTTTAAATTGTGTAATAAATCATCTTGAATATATATTACAAAATATGTTTGTAGATGTAACATTGTCATCTTAAAATTAAAATTGCAACATTTCTCTGTGTCTCATACATACATATATAAATATATATATATATATATATATATATATATAAATATGTGACTAACAATGTTCTTTTATCCCTTGGGAAATAAGACTCCGCTGTGCTTGCATGAGCATTGTAAATAGGGATTTTCGTAATCTTTTTATTCCTTTTGAGTAATTTAATATTTAAATAATAATTAGTTATATATTATATTAAGAAATATAATTTATACAAAGTATCATTAAATTCATTGAAGAATTTGAAGATATACGAATTTATTTTATATACATTCATAGTCATTTCAGACTTAACATTTAAATAACGACTAATTTATATAATAAAGATAGACAAAAATGTTATAAAATTAGTGAAATATATTAAATAAAGATCGACACATTTAAAAATTAAACCAAATTTAAAACTGTAAAATTTTAAATTAAAGATGTTAATTTATTCATTGAATCAAATTTCTTCACATGTAATTATCTTGTATAAGAAATTAATAATGAGGTAAAGAATTTCAATATAATAAAAATTTTTATCTATAATAGTAATATTTTCATAAATAAAACTTTTAATATGGTGCTAATATAAAAAATGCTAATAATATAAAAAAAACTAGGTAAATTGCTTTAAGAAAGTTGAATTATTCAATGTAATTAAAAAATATATGTAAAAATAACCAATATATATTTAAGTATATTTTAACAGTCATATGGATATATATATATATATAAGTGGAACAAAATGCTCTGAAAACTGAAATAATTATAAGAAATGAACTCATGCGAACAGGAATAGAAAAAGTGCTGAACTCGTAGTACAACACCGTCTGAAACCGATAAAAAGCGCATATGCACAATCATTTGCTTTAATTGCACGGTAAATCCGATCAAATGCCGTCGTTGCTCGAGAATCAATTCACAATAGCGTCGAAACAAATCTGTTCAGTAATTTGAGCAGTCGAATGTGAAATTGCTATTCTGATTGTGTTGCATATTGGTAGTGTGTGCCATGGAACTGTCAAGTTGCAGTTTATCCATTGCAATTATTGACTTTATAATGTAATCAATATTCGTCAATCTACGGGAGAATGAAGTACATTGATTAGGTAGCAAATATATTAATTAAACAGCACACGAACTTGTGTAACGTGTTGTTCGATGTTCGAACTGTTGATTGATTTGTATACGGAAATGATTTGTGAACGAATTTCTGATTGGAATATTTTATGGAAATTGGGAACTGTTTCTGTTATAAATATTTTATACGACACGTGGAACAGAATCAAGTAGATTGTATGATAATAATTTTAAATAACTATACGAACTGACCACAATTTTGTCATATAAATTTTTAAAATTTCATTATATACTGAATTAAAACAATAGATGTAAATATCAGATTTATAAAAAAATATTATATTAAAATACAAACTGTTATCAAATTTATTATTTACAGCAACTAATACAAAATAATCTATAAATGATTGTATTTTATTTTCAAGGATAAAACTATTCATTAATATGGGCCAAATTTAATTTAATAAAAAATATATCTATAAAAAAATCTATAAAAATATGAAGCTCTATCCATTAGCTATTTATGAGGAAAGCGCCTAATATTCTCAACCTAACATTCTGCGCATGCGCACGCATGGTGAATCTGTGCAGTGTGATAGATTCACGTCTTAGCGGTGTTCAGTAAAATGTTCAAGATTGTAACTTGATCAGTCCTACAGTGATAGCGATAAGAATAAGACGTGTTCTTAACAATATCATAAGTAACCAACACTGAGTATCGTATGGTAATAAAATTTCTGACAAAAGATAGGATTATACCACACTAAATAAAACAAAGATTAGAGGGTGTATACAGGGAAGCTACCCCTTCATATTTCATGACAAAAGAATGGGTCAAGAGATTATGGATAAGTGAAAAATCACTAGAAGATGAATCGCGTTCCAATCGGCCGGAAGTGTTCACGCCCAATTCTTTTGCACTTGTCGACGACCTGACACTTAGTACTTAATAGTGAAAAAATTTTCAGCAATGTTCAATCTTTCACAAACAATCTTTCACCGAAGTCTCCATGACTATTTAGGTATGAATAAGGTCAGTGGAAGATGGGTTCTCAAACTTTTTCGGTCGTTCAGTGCCATCGTCGAGTAGTCTTCCTATACTCATTTTTAGATCTCTGTGAACCAGATCCAAATACAGTAATTGAGTCTATTGTAACAAGGGATAAAACAATGGTCCTTTCTTAACTATAATCCTCTGCCTAAAAGAGAATCCATGGAATTCCTGCGAATATATGAACTACTTTCAAGAAAATCTAAAATGTCTCAATCCACAAAAAATATCATTTGCAATTTTTTTTTGAGATTGCAAAGGCATTTTATTAATATATTTTAAGGAGCGTAAGATCAATGTTAATGGTTCACATTATGCAATATTTTGGATAAATTTCAGGATAATATTCGCGAAAAAAAGGGTTGAAAAACTAAAAGGAGTGTGCTTGTACAAAACCATACACCAGTTCGCGCTGTTATTGTTTTTCAAGCCGCTATTCAAGAATGTGGCTTCTAAGAACTTTAGCACTAACACTACAGTCCAGACATGGGTCCAAGCGATTATTGACTTTTTGGTAATTTGAAAAAAGACTTGTGTGGATAGCGTTTTAATGATGAGAATGAGCTGAAAACAGCTGTAACTGACAACTTTAACACGAAAACGGAAAATTATTTTTATAAGGTTACAGAACTGCTAATTAAATGCTGTAAAATTATACTGAAGTTAAAGAGGATTAACAAGATAAATAATAAAATCTTATTTTTTAAAAAATAAATTATATTCCTTCCTATTTAGCCCGAAAATATTTGGCACTACCTCAGACCTAATTATCTTTACTACAAATATCACAAAAAAAAATTCTCTTAAAACTTTTCAGCGATAAGATACACCGAAAAGAAAATAAGCTTATCAAAATCGCCACTAATTTCACAACAAAAAAATCAATATTAGTTAAAATGTATATTATTTTTCCACGAAACATAAATTGTTGTATGGGCACGAAAAAGTTTTGTTTACTTTTTTATTTAAAAATTAATTAAAAAATTCCTATGAAGTTAAAAACATATTTATAAATGGTTTGAAATGAACGTTTATAGACGTGTATATGTATTTACATCGCCATTTACGTCAAGAATTAATAAATAAATACTTTATTTTTATAAAAGGTCAGGTTCAAAATGAAAAATATATTATGAAAATATTTTATTTTCATATATGTTGATGTTTTCATATAAAACATTCCAATCAAAGCACATAAATGTTCAATACAAGGCACGTATGTAAGAATAAATATTTTATATAAATTATTTCATTTTATATAAATCGTGTTTAAATAATTTGGAGTAAAGCTGTACGGTTAAATATTTTTTTTATAATAAAACAATCAGAGAGATAAAAAAATACATATATTATAAAAATTCTAAGGAGAGTAACTAAAAAATAAATCATTCATTTGCCATTTTATTTTTTTCAAAAAGGTATATATTAAAAGTAGGATCGAATTAAGAATCAAGCAATTATTTTATTTCACATGAAAATATTTAAATTGAAAATAAATCTGACTAAAACTCATTATTAAATAGAAATGATAGTAATATTCAAAGAATAAAATATACCTAAATAATAATATTTTCAATATGATTAGAAAAAACATCCCCCCCCCTGCAACTTTAAATGTGTGCGGAGAGTGAAGAAGTGCTCTTCGAAAAAGTATAAAATTCTAATAAATCACACAATTAAAATGTATATAATTAATATATATTTTCTCTTGAGATTGAAAAATTCAATAAAGATGAAATATTTTGATGAGTACTCAACCAAAATATTAATTATAATTCTCTGAATTTGTTAACTGAATTTAAAATCTGATATCATAAAAAGTTCAGAACAGTTCTGTACCTGTGCTTAAATTCATTTTCATAAATGAATTTCGCTTTCAATTCACAAACTGCAAACATTTTTTCTGATCAAAAATATCCAATAAATAATTACAATTATTATTTATTGAACATTTTTGATCCAGAAAAAAATATTCTTTATGAGTTGAGAGAAAATGACACTTGTAACAAACTCTATCCGCAGATTAATTCAAATATTTTTATAATAAATCAAAGAATATTCAATTTTTTCATATACTTTTTATAAATACAGCTATAAAAAAAGCATATATCATTCTTTATAATCAAACTGAAACATTAATAGAATAAAGGATTAAAATAAACAAGCAGTTCATTTAAATAATAAATTGAAACTGTTGATTTTTGATGTAAACCAGTATTATAATTTTTTTTAATGCATACACAAAATCCAGTAACCTATGTAAACATTCCTCAACAAAAAACACTCATGTCTGCTGTTGATTTTTGATCTTTTTTTGTTCCACTTGTACATAATCCCAACATGCTACTTTATTAAGCATAAAAAAATCGTTATTTTTTCATATGAACCGGACGTATGATCAAACATAAGTCTTTAATTTGATTGAGTGAAACATATATCGGACGTTAACACTGCTTGACGTTATCCAGATGAAACGATCAAAGAGTCAGTATATCAGAAAGAAAGATGAATCCCTCGATTCATATTTGCACAGTTGAATGCACACTTAATTTTTTTATTAAAAACAATATGCGTTTTTTGATTCACTCTTAATTTTCATCTTTTTTTCTGTGCGTTTATATAAAGAGAAATAAAGAAACAAACGAATAATAAAACTTTAAATCCTATACAATTTCTTATAAATAAAACATTTCATTGTAAACTTTAAATGACTGCGGAGATTTAATTGAATATTATACCAAAAAAAAAGAACAGTGAGTGCGAGCCGTCAGATAACGAACACTGCTTGCATTTCATTATTTTCGACAGAAAATTAAAACGATTTTCTGAGAACTGTTGTCAAATTAAGAAACATCAATTCCCAAGCCGTGGTGGTTACATTGTAGTCTAATAATTCATTAAGAACAGGCAAAAATTACACAGCGCTTCTTGCATTTTACTCACATAAATCTGAGTCGTACGGCGCAACAAAATAAACCGAATGATTAGGAAGTCAGTGTACAATGGATTAATGTTCTTTTTTTTCTCTTGTTAGAAGTACTTAAAAGTGTGTTTCTATTATTAAGCTTTTACAGTAATTAATTAGAGTATAACATGGGATTTCAGTTTGAATTTAAAATTGTAATTCATTGATTACAATTATATTTAATACTAGAAACTGCATTTTTCCAACAAAATCAAGTAATCGAAAAGGAGAAAATCGAACAGGACGACGCATTTTATTAACAATCGCAATAATAAAGCTATGAGTACATTTTTAAGATCGTTTTGAGAGGATTAAGGAAATCTTTTGTGATATTAAAAGAAGAGTTGAATGAAAAGCATTGTAAATATTTAAATAAAGAAAAAAAATCTGCTCAGGATAAAATTAATTAATCTTTGTGTACATTTTGAAAAGAATAACAGTAGATTTAAACAGATTTGTAAATAATAATAAATAAACTTTTAAAGTAAATACATTTTGTCTCAGTTTTTCAATTTATTTATTTTGGATTCTCTAGAAAAATTAATGATTATTATTTTATTTATCTTATTATATTTTTGTTTATAATATTGGTGGTCTATATAATATATATATATATATATATATATATATATATATATATATATATATATATATATATATGTAAATAAAAAGTGTATCGAACTGACAAATTCGACGATAATCGACGAAGCGTGCTCATCAAATAATTATATTTGCACTTGACTAGGAACGACCGACACACTGTTACGGATTCTGAATACAAAGAATTTATACCAGTTAACGTTCATGAGAAAAGCGTACACACAATCAAGTTCAATGCCATCCGTTATAAAATTACGCATGGATGTGGTAAAAATTGTAATTAGTGCCATTTGCGTTGTTACGAAACGTGGGTCCGTATTCAACTAATTTCTGGTTGATATTGTACGGAATTGTATGCGGTCTATCATCCAGGTCATTTTTAATCAAATGCTCATAAAATGTATATTTAGAAGTAATGTGGAAGGACTTTTATGGTCAGGGAACATTACTGGTTGTATGATGGTGAAATTTTATTTTAATTATATAGATTAATCAACGAGGGAAGATATAAAAAATTATGATTTTTGTATAAAGATAACGGCAAACAGTTTTATAGAAAAATCAATACTTCATCAAAAAATTAATTAATTCCATCACAGATAATAAAAAAGAATTAAAAAATATTACCTTCCTCGTTATATTTTTTGTATACATAAAAATATAAAAAGGAGTTTAACTAGAAGGCATTAAAATAAAATTAATCGTAAAATCTGCATACATAAATATGCATTTTATATATATATATATATATATATATATATATATATATATATATATATAATATGTATATAAAAACGAATCTACCCTTCACGCTCTGTGCTATGACTTTTACAGTGTTTCACATTTTGATTACCTTTACCCCTCGACTGAAAACACGGGGGCATAAAATTACGTTGAAAATATCATGCAGCATTTTAATTAATGAAACGCATTGGATTAGTATTTTGAGTCATATTAGAATTCATGGATTCGAATTAGGTGGTAAATATCACAACGTCATTGTTAGTTCAGTATTTCATTAAAAATAAATTTATTTTTTAATGAGGATGTAAAATGATTCATTCAGAAAAATTAGATTTGTTTCTTTTTATGATTTATTGGCAATAAATTAGACGATAAGAATAATATACAAAGTTAATTGATAGTGTTAAATATAAAATATTTCATTTCAATGTGTTGTTATTGAAATAATGGTTTAGTGAATGGAGAGGTTTTTGTGATAAACTGATAAATCTACAGATATAAAAAGTGTTTATTGATACAAATACATTAGGATTTATTTTGATGGTCTAATTTTTAGAATGTAGTAAATAACCAACTATGTTAAAATCAGTTGCTTCTGTTAAAAAATCTATTAAAAATATCATCATATTTTTGTTCAGTAGAAATACGCGATTTACAAAAAAATTGAGAATGAATATTTGAAGAATTATTTATAATAAATCTGAAACCAATTATAAAAGACATTTGCACTCATAATTACCCTTTTTAGAACTGTAATATAGTTAAATCCCTCTTAATCAAATATATATTTTATTCTTTTTAAACACGTTTTTAATATCCAAAAATACAATAATTGATTAGAGTTATTTTGTTAATATTTTGTGGGCATTTCAATAATTATTCCATCTTTTATAAGTGCAAAGATATGGAAAAATCTGTATTCTATTCTTATTTATTTTTATTTGGTTTCAGGTCGATCAATAAAAATATATAATCGTCCCATCTCTCATTTATGTAAATATAATAAATAAAAAAATATTAAAACATAATTCATTTCACTTTTTCATATGTTCGAATAGCGATAATATCACATATTTTTAATGCATGTATATAAGTATGTAAATTGTGTGCTTAAGATCTTAAATCACTTATAACATTTATAATTGATCGGTGCAGATGTTTTTGCGTCTGAGTTAATGAATACATAAAATATAAATGTATGCATACACTTTGATAAATATGTGTGTGTGTATATGTATATACATATATATATATATAGAGAGAGAGAGAGAACAATATTCAGTTTAAGAATTTAATTAAAAATCATCTGTTTGTATCACTGGTCATAAAAATGAACAATACTTTAAAAATGAGTTTTAAAATATTTTTACAAAGACAATAAATAAAAAATATCTTATAGAAGTTTCATATCGAAGAATTTTTATACTTTTGTGCTATTTTTATTTTAGTCCTTCTTTCATTCCTGTATATTACATATAAATAATGGACTTAGTGAAAATTGATGATTTCTTAAACACGAAGTGGATATAGAGAGATCTTTATAATTTTCATCAGGTTTTAAAGCTTTGTTTCATCATTATGATAGCGAATATAAATCTAAAATCAACATTTTGGACCAGAAAATTTACATCTGAAACTCATTGAAATGTATACTGGCAAATTTCATGTTTTTCCATTTATGTGAATTTTCTACTTCCATTGCACCAATATATTCAATACTAAGGTTTTTTTTATGAAAAATCCATTTTAATTTTAATCATTAAAGTTTGAAATACAAGTACAATAATCCACATAGATTATATAACATTGAGAAAGTATTAACAAAATTACATTTTCATTCTAATTAAATATTATTCTAATGAGTTTTATTTTAATTTTCATTCTTAAGGAGTTTTTGAAGATTTTCAAAAACAATTAGGTATTCTAATTATAATAAAATACAACTTTCTACTTAAATCAAATTTATAAGATTTTTATGAAAGAAAATTTGTTCAATTAATAAATTAATTATTTAGATACATTTATTGAACTATACATATACATATATATATATATATATACACATATAATACACACGCACACACATACACCTTAAAAACATTTATTGAAGAATAGCATTTTAATTTTTAGGAACAACGAATTTTGGACAAATTATTCAGTTTATTAGACAAAATTTTCTCAATTAAATTGAAAATAGAAGATAAGGATTTTTTTAATAAAATAAATATTGATTAATTTTATTTTCAAAATACTTTATAGCACAAAATACAATCTGACTTTTAAAAAACATTTTTATTGAATTTTTTCTAATGTTGAAGTACCATAAGTATTTACTGAATTAATTAGAAATAATAAAATATAAATATCATTTTAATAACAAATTTACGCAAATTCGTAAATAAATATAAAAAATATTAATAAATAAATATATATATATATATATATTAAAATATTTTTCAAAAATAATATTTTTTTAAAAATCTGACCTTAAAATTAAACTACACTTTCAACATTATTTCAAATAGTTTATAAAAAGGTTAACTACGAACATTAATATCTTAGTAACAAACTTATATATATATATATATATATATATATATATATATATATATATATATATATATATATACAAAATCGTACAGTACGACCTTGATTTTTGCACTATAATTACAGACTATATACAATAATAATTGTCTTCATTTTTATCTGAATTTTAAACCTTGTATACTTTTTATACTCCAAAACTTACAAACAAACAACAAATAGACTGAATGTAAATTCACACAAACTGATATATAAAATTATAAAAAAATATAGTTAAATTGTATATTTATATATATATATATATATATATATATATATATATATATATATATATATATATATATATATATATATAAGTTGAAATATAAATAGTATATTTTAAATGTATAGAAATTAAATATTATAAGCGAATAATATTTCTCAACTTACCAAAATTCGCAAGAATAAATTGTATGTAGATATCCTTTAAGAGTACGGAAGTTTTAAGATAAAAAAAACAGATCACAGTATCACTATTTAAAAAATTTAGACACTCAAGTATCGCACTTTGAAAACTTTAGAGAGCAAGTAAAATCGATAAATAAATAATTTTCAAAAATCACTTTCTATATACTTTTTCAGTCCACTAGCTATGGAATGAATCGAATATTTATAAATAAAAAAATCCAATTTTGTTTCCTCGAATAGAATAAAAATCACAAAAAGCACCACAAAGGAAATTTATTGACGAATCTTCGTAAAAATGTGTATATATATATAGGTATATATTCTCTCAAATATATTTCAAAAAATAATCAGACCGATTTGTGTTATTATCTGTGATAAATATGTTGATATACCGGCAAAAACTCAACAACGAGACTGTGTTGTTCGTTAGCGTACGAATGAAGAGTATACAATGAGGCCCATGGCACAGCGACTGCCTTCATATCACGACCGAACATATTTCTACCACGAGAAAAGTAGGGTTTAGGGCAGTGCAATGTTTTGCTCTCGCTTTGTTCAATCGGTACGAATGGAACGTTCGCTGTATACGATTTGCACCAGTTTTTATTACTCATGTATCGGTGATTGAACTAAGCTCTGCATTCATATCATCATTGGAAAATCGGCGATAAGCGTAAATTTCTGTCTGGAGTTAACAATGCAATCTTTTTGATTGGATATGGAAATTTAGATCGAATGTGAAAATATATTTAATGTATACAACACTTACATATTCGTGAATCACTTGCAACCGATTCGATTTTATAAGAAAATACATTCATTATGTATATATATATATATATATATATATATGTATACATATATATATATATATATATATATATATATATATATATATATATATATATATATATATATATATATATATATATATATATATATATATATATATATATATATATATATATATAAGAGCGAGAGATAATAAAATATAATAGTTTAAATGAATAAGAACTTTAAAAATCTTTCAATTACTTTAAAAAAGCATACAAAGAAGAAAATAAAACTACAATTTTGTTGTTTTCTGTATTTATTTATTATTTTAATATTCTCTTAATTAATTTTTTTGCTTTTATTACGTTGTAGAAAAATAATTTCGATTTAGGACCTTCAAATTTATATACATTTTCATTCAGCTTTTTTCTTAGCAGTTTTAAGTGGTTCAGAACTGTTGGATAACTAACACTCAGCTTTTGTGCAAGCTCTCGAATTGTTGTGCGTGGTTCTGATTCAAATAACGCCTTTAGTTGGTCGTTGTGAATTGAAGAAATACGCCTGCGAACATCTTCATCTTCAAGGCTCTCGTTTCCAGCACGAAATTTTTGGAACCACCATTGCACCGTACGTTCTTTAATAGTACCAACACCAAAAGTATTATTTAGTTTATGAGCAATTTTTGCTACTTTATCGCACGTTTTGGACACACAAAAAAATTTCCCTTATTTGCTTCTTTTCAATCTTGAATTCAATAGTCCAATTTGAGCCAAAATTAATAATAAAACCAAAGTCGATGTTACCAAAAGACAAACCGAAAAATACACTTTAAAATTATATTAACATGAACACGTTGAAATGACACTCATTGAAAAAAATTAATGTGTGAATTTAGAAAACAAAAACCGCAATTATTTTCCTACCAACCTAACATTAAAGCAACTACCCTTCTTTGCATGCTGTCTATTAATTTTCTGTAAGTATTTGTTACTATTTTTTTAATTATTTACTCGTTTTAATTTCTATACTTGTAAAATAAAATTGTAAAATAAACAAAAATATGTTCTCATGTTTACTTCAGAAAAAAAATCAATAAATATTGCATACACAAAGTACAACAATTGGTAAAATATTATCTTTTTAATTATAAAAAAAATAACATGACTTGTATCCCTTGAATTTTTTTGTTATCGTTTCAACGAGATAATAATATTGACATAGAAGTGATCTATAAGTCAGCTAGAACATATATACGATTTACGATTAGTTTTAGATGAAGGGAAAAGAAGATAAACATTTGTAGAAAGTAATATAAGAAGATTGAGATGATATTAAAGGGATCTGATCGAAAAGGGAAATCGGAATCTTACGACTGGTAAACAGAATCTTATGATAGTAAAATTTGATTGAATAGAATTCTTCTGACGCTTGATTCATGCAGAAATGTCAATAAGTGATGATTGTTACGTGAGTATTTGTCTATTATTTCGGTTCAGTATATAACTTTATTAATATTGTATTGTTTTTATTTGTATTGTTTTATATTTTTATTAAAAGACATAAATTAAAAATTTGGTTATTCAGTTTTAAAAATACAGTTCTGACATCTAATTAATTCACTTTAACAAATGGATTATTTTTTAAATTCACAAATCACAAAAAAAAATTCGGGTCAAAAATGTTCAATAAATCACTACTGTACATTTTTAATTGTTCATTAAGTGCATTTTTATAAGAAATAAATCAGTTTCAAAGTGCTAAAGTACAAACAAAATCTGTACTTATAGATTTTTTTTCTCAGTGCTTAAAGGACAACGGGAATTGTCATCTAAATATGCCTTAAATAAAATCAAAATTTACTGATCGAATTTGTTTGTGATTTGTAGGATAAAAAAAGAATTCATTTATGAAAATTTTAAAAAATTCAACTTTTGTATAAAGAAGATTAAGATAAAAATATGTTCAATTCTTGAAAAAAATTTAAAAAAATAATAATCATCAAAATAGGTGCAAGAAACAATAAAAAATGATTAATAATCAATTATTGAATATTTCTAATCAGTTTTTGTGATATATTGGAAGACACAATTATGAAAATTCTTTTTTTTTAGGAATTTTTCTATCCCTCTCACTAACGTGTTCTCACTGACGTATATTTTTGATACAAGAAAATTATCAGATTTGTTATAAAATATTTTATATACTAGTAAATACACATTTCTACCAACCTAATAAATAAGTATGGCTTAAAATATATTTGTATGATTTAAATTATATTCTAATTTGTTTTAAAAAAAATACAAAAAAAATTCTGTACATCATAAAAATTATTGGTTAAAATAAAAAAAATATTTCCTTGTTATTGATTCAAATACATCATTCAAAAAAACATTTTCTAACAAAACATTTTTATATAATATTTACATTGTCAGATTTTCAGACAAATTAAAATGATAAATTATTTAAATATAAAATTAATTAAATACTTATATGAAGTTTTAATATACTTCAAGCTCAATATTAAGCTACATAGGAAGCAATTATTTTATATTTGCTCTCAATTATATATATATATATATATATATATATATATATATATATATATATATATTAGTACTGACTACTGAATAGATTCACCACATCTTAAATTTCTTCGTATACACAAATTTTCACATAAATCTAATTTCTATTCCACGGATGCTCGGTTTCTAAAACTCCTTTACTAGATTCCTGCAATGAACGAAATAATTACACCCGTTATATAGAAACCGGGATATAAATCTTACCCAGCGAACACCATTTATAGAATAATGTTTCATTTGTCAGAGATATACGAGTTTATTTTTATTGCAGTGCCTGGAATTATTTTTTCTTGTTTGTCTGTACTTCCAAATATATATATATATATATATATTTCGATTTGTGCTCGTCAAGTTGATTTACTTAAATACCAATTCTAAGAAGGCATCATAGAGCAATTTTCAAAAATATGTGGTGTAAAAAAGATAATCTTCAAACTTTTATTCAATACAATGATTTATAATGTAAAATAATAGACAAATTACTGAAACAAGATAATAAATTTGTGAAAAAATATGAACGGTATGCAATATATTATATATTACATTTACTTTAGAAAGATTTTTTCTATTATGATTCAATTATATGAAATAATGAAATCATTATTATACCTCATAAAAAATAATGTGTATAATTTGATGTTTTAATAGAATAACTAGTCGATATTTAAGAATGTGGTCCGTTATTAAATAAAAGAGCGATACAAATTATTGAAAGTAAGAAGTTCTTTTTTTTCTGCCAAATATCACTGCTTAATAGAGCAAATCATCTATATTAATCAATGATCGTATTAATAACGATACTTTTATTTGCGAAATTTCTTTTTCCCGAAAACGAACGTCTCGAGTTTCAACTAATTATTATTAATATCGCAAATATTGTTACTGTATAAGCAAGTATACCGTACGATACATAAATGCATGTACTCCACTCGTTAAGTCAACAGTACAAGAATCAACGCTCGGTTGATTTTACAATCGTTTCGAATGGCGTTGTGATACAGTGTGGCCGATGTTAAACATTCTATCGAAAATTGTGCGGTTTCCGGAATACAAATAGACGAGATGATGGCGGGCTTGTGTGCAAGAAGAGACGAGTGATGCGACGGTGCGGTTGGCACACCATTGTACAAAGGGAAAACTTTAAATCGAATTACATACACCACCGTGGGCTAGACTGGTAGACGAATGATGTAACGATAGATTTGAGAGGATGAAACGAACTGATGTAGTGCAATTAAACAACACGCGAATGTACGAGACAGTGCAATCAGATTAAAATTGGTCTTTATGTAGATTGTTGTGTATAAAATTCGAGGGACACAAAACATTTTTCGGTCTACCTTTGATCTACGCAGATTTTAAAAGTGAGTTTATACACATACTTGCTTTTAGACGTATTTTTCGTATACACAGACTTATATTCCATTTATGATATAGAAACTGTTCTTTATGCTCCAATAAAAATCTTATGATTTCATTAGCAGTTAAAAAAATGTGTATATTTAAGAAATTTAATACATTTTTATATTTTTTTCACTTAAATTTATTCCGTCTGATCTCTTTTTCAAGCAGAGTGCATCTAGAGTGATACAACGGGACCAATAAATATTAGAGTTACTCATAAATCATCAATCTTTTTTAATAAATAAATTAGATTCAGTTCGACTTAAGTCTCTGGCATGTGAATACGTGTTTAGTTGTATATTGTAAAACAAATTGTGGATTTGTTTGTAAAAATAAAACAGCTTGACTGGACAGTTTTACCGCATCTGTCATATTCACCCTGTATTGCGCGCCATCGGATTATAATTTGTTTAGATCTATGGAACATTCCCTCAAAATAAAAAGTTTGGAAATGTCAGTGATGTTCAAGTTCAGCTCCAAACATATTTTTAATCACGGACAGCACACTTTTATACTACAAAAATTGAAAATTTACAAAATAAATGGGAAAAATTATGAAAAATGATGGCGAATATGTAATTGATTAGAAAATAATAAAAAATGAACTTATATGTGTGTAAATTTGAAATAATTGGTTACTTATGGACACGTTTAAAATAACACTCAGATCACAGTTTTAAAAATCTGCAATTACAAAAATATTTTTTTCTGCATTATCATTAAATTCACTTACACAAATAAATGTTTTACTCCTTCCACAAACCATCAACAAATTTCTGATCGGAAATGTTCGATACTTAGCTATTGATCCTATTTAAGAAATTCTTATGTCCAAAGGAGTTAATGTACAAAAAATCAGTACCATACTGTGGATGATAGAATCGTCATTGAAATCCACAAGTGCTACAGTCAAGATAATTATAAATAAATAATTGAAGATTTTTGATCAGAACAAAAATTAATAGAAGAATGAAAAAAAATATGTGTATCTTATAATTATTATTTTAAAAAACTGCAAATATATATCACACTTGTTATTATGCACTTTTTATGATTAATTTGTTTGTCATATTTTTTTTTAAAAAATGCCGAATACAAAAAATAGATAATTGAAAACAATACTTTTAATTATCTATTTTTATCCACAGTGTATTTTTTTGTTATATTTAGAGTTTGATTAAAAAGTATCAATACAATTTTTCCGTTGCTTATTAATTGATTTTGCTCAGTAATATTACAAAAATAAAAAAAAGATAAAGTAATTGAATAAAACTGATAACAAAAAATGTTACATTAAAGAATAAATGTTACAATCGTGTGAATTAAACAAAAGCATCAAAATGGTACTTTTTTGATGCATGAAAATAAAAAAAGTAACTACATTGAGAATTTGAATAACTAACGATTTCTTTTCAAATATCAATACACCTTTGCGTTTCTATTTTTAATGAATAAAAAAGCCGTAATAACTGATTTACTAATAAGATATAACGAACTGAACGGAAGCTGCCAATTCAACCGAGAAACGATGAAAGATCTTACAATCAATTATTCTGTTAGATGGTAACAATCGACCTCATCTAATAGATCACACGATAGAACAATTCTACTAGAAAGTACTGGATTATCTTTCATACAAACAGTTACTTTTCCTATTTATGGAAAACATTTTAAGAAATAGGAACTTTATGATGAAGGACATTAACTCGAAATTATAGATTTCTTTAACAGAAAAAAATTAACAGGCGATATGTTCACATTGAAATGAATAATCGAAAAAGATCATTACTAGGATGGTAGGAAAATAACTGCGGTTTTTGTTTTCTGAATTTTAACCTTATTTTTTCAATGAATGTGTAATTTCATCTCGTCTAAGTTCATATTATTTTAAAGTGCATTTTTTACTCTATATTTTGGTAAAATCGACTTTGATTTTATTATTAATTTTAGTTCAAATAAGGCTATTAAATTAAATATGGTAAAGAAGCGAATAAGAACATTTTTTTTGTAGGAGTCGGGGTAGTAAAGCAGCAGAGACTGTTCGTAAACTCAACTATGTTTTTGGTGTAGATACTGTTAAGGAATGTAAGGTGCAATGGTGGTTCCAAAAAGTTCGTACTGGGGACGAGAGCCTTGAAGATGAAGAAGGTCGCGGACGTCTTTCTTCATTTCATAAAGACCAACTGAAGGCATTAGTTTAATCAGAAAAATCGAAAAAGCTGTAAATGTATACAAATATGAAGGTCATTAACTACAATTACTTTTCTAGCAATCTAATATTTACAAATAAAAAGATTATGTATGTTTATTTTTGAATTTTAAATTTCCAAATATAAATTTAAACAAAAGGAGTTATTCTTTAAAATGTTTTTTTTTTTAAAAAAAAGAAAATAACATATTACGTATTATAAGTAAGATAGATCAGTAACGATTAAACTTCGATTACAAATTAAGTTACAGCCATTTTTCATATACAAAAGTAACGCACATTCTAATTATTTTCATTAGAACGGTACGATCGCTCTGAATTAAACAAATGGGGAAAAAATATCGACTCCACTTGTACAATACAACTTTTACCCGTACAAGTAAGAATAATTAAAACGGCGTACACAACATATTGACTTAACCCTACAGATACCGTTATCAGAGAACGCACTTAACTGGGTTAAGAGCACGCATGGAATGGCGGTGAATGGCGCTTTGTATGTCGACAAGGGCACCAGACGGAGTACGAAAAAGCGTACACAGTGGTACAACACAACATTTTATGCAAATGTCGACGCAATTGCTTGTTGCAACGGGTTACGTCAGGCGTAGTTGAATTGTATGGTTCTATTGACTGTGTACTGCATAAATCGTGAATGTTATGTGAAAAGACGTTCATGAGACGTTTTTTTGCAACGTAATAAAAATATATGTAAGGGTTTTTTTTATATGTTGAGATGCTCTGTCTGTACGAAATCTATGTAGATGACTTTGAAGTATTTAAAAAATAAAATTCGTTTTTGTTTCCGGTAGCAGATCAAAACTAACAGACATTTTTAAAAGAATAAAGGAATATTTTACATTTGTAAAAGACTTTGGATTAGAAGATAAATTTTTGCTTTTGCTGAAAACGCTCAATAAAAATAGATACATTTTTATTAAAATTTAGAAAATTTAAAATCTTTCAGAAATGACAAAATGAATTATATCAACAAAAATTAAAATCATACTTTTCTATACAAACATCAAAATATAATATCCTTTCATCTCATTTCAAGCTAATTTAAAAAGTTTTCTCGGATTAAATTTAGCAGGTAAAGCAGGAACTCTTATCAAAACTCTCGCTTTTTATAAAAATATTTTGTACCTAACTCTTTTTTCACATGATATTAATTTCTTAACATTTAATTGTACCGTTGTAATACGTTTTCTTATAACTTTTAATCGTTTAAGTGGGTATGACGGATATATCCGTCTTGCCCACTTGCTATCCGTGCAAACTATTCACTTAAGGGTTAAGAAAGAGTCTATAATTTCACAATTATTTTTCTTACTAAAAATGTTAGTATTTTTTAATATTTATTTGGGTATGGCCCCTACAAATTACAATCATTGCAAAACAACTACTATAAACGAATAACTTTATAAATAATAAATAGAAGCATCTCTCTAAATGAAATGATAGACTTAACACCCCTAAATTTTTTTCGAAGAAAAATTTCCCCATAAATCTAGTACTGCCTTCATTAAGAACCACTAATTTAAAGTATTTGAAAGCGAGCAGCAAAACATTCGAGAAATATTTTAAAAATACAGTTTTTATTTCATAAGTTTATAAGAAAAGGTCATAAATGTACAAATAAACAAAAAATATTCGTTATATTTCACATTTATAAATTAAAAATCACACCTGAAATTACAATGTATATCTGGTCTAAAACAAAATCAAACCCAATTATCTACAACTACCTTGAGATGGCATACATGCCGAAACTAGTCAGAAAATAAAAAAAAACTTGGTTTAATCGGAAAAAGAGCACAAAAACCAACTTTTTATATAATTAGTTACAGAAAAAAATTAATCATTTAAATAATCACTAATTTACAGAAATATTATTGGTACTTATGATTATTATTCAAAAGATAGAAATTTAAATAATTATATTATTTTTGAAACGGTTTTATTTTTCGTGTTAAGACTGTAAATTAATTAAAGTTTGTCTCGGACAGTCTAATTTACTTCAAGCATGTCGATAATTTGTAAAGATTAATTAACTCGGCGTTAATAAAAATTATAAAATTGCTCGAGCACAGCGATGAAAATATCAATGCATTCAAAAAAAAAACAGTTTCACCTTATCCAATTTTAAATAACAGTTTTGTTTAAAATAGAATGCACTTTAAACAACATTCATTTTAGATAAAACAAATCGTTTATTAATGTAAATTATAACGAAATGTGGTTTCATATTTAAATGTTAATCAATGTTTGTAGTACAAGTCGAAATGGAAGTTACAAAATGTTTTACTAAATGAGATAACATTATTTTTAATTTGTTCTATAAAGAGAAATTAATTTTGAAATAATTAAATAGTAAACAATTATCATAAATTAAATAAATTCTCGCTTTTTCGGACTGTTACCTTTTTGAAAACATTGTATTATAATAAATAAAAAAATATATGAGATTCGGTTAATAATTAGTAAAGTATTTATTGATAAAAATCTAATACATTAACATTTTGTTAATAAATATGATGTTCATTAATGAATTAATTTCTATTCATGACAAAAATAATTTTATTCCTAAAATAAATACTTTTTTCATTCAAAACCTTATTTTCTTTCTGTGAATTATACAAATGAAATTCTTATTTTCACAAATGATTTTTTCTTTTATTCCATAAACTACAAACATAGTTCTAATTAAAAGTATTCAATAAATGAAAATTACTTATTTATGATTATTGTTTATGTGTATTTAGATTACAATTCCATCATCCTCAGAGCATTAAGATAAAAAAAAATTTGATTTTTAATGGAGCTTTTCTGATCCTCAGCACTGTTTCATTATTTTTTTTTGATCAAAGTAATGTTTCTGATTTATGCAGCAGTAAAAAAAAATCATTGGTGAAAGTGATTTTAACCACAGTATCAGAACTGTATTGTGAATTTTGATAGTCTTAAATATATTTTAATTTATAAAATTTAACATCTATTAGAATACAGTTCTGGCTCTATAAAATGATTCTCTGAATATCTATTAGAATATTTCATTTGTATTAAAAATATATAATGGAAATTATAATAATAACTGCACACTGTGATAAATACCTACTTCTTAAAAATAAAAAGACAAATAAAAATTTTTTATCTAAAAGCCGTCGTAGCTAAAGGGTTAACGATATAGCTAGTATTACAAAAATTCATTGTAATTTTCAAGATATATGTGAATTTGTTTATACTCTAACACTTATCGTACTCAGAAACTTTTACAGACAAAAATATATGTGAATATCGCAGTAAAAAACTTTAAAAGCTCACGTTGTAAAAAAATTACCATTTTATGTATAAACACATGGTCGTACAACATTGTAATTATTTCTTTTCGTCGAGTATACAGTGAAAAAATGCAGTAGACTAAAAGCCTACATCAATATTAATTTATTAAAGTGTGAAAAAAAATAATGCATGCGTGACAGAAACGTAAAGTTAACATTTACAGAAAAGCGATGATACAATCTAAAAATAACATTACAAGGAAAAAAAACAGATGCAGTGTTTTTATGTATTGACATAATGTATTATAAAAGTTTCCTTTTTTACAAATGGAGACAAAGAAACTGAGAGGTGGTGAGGATAAAATGTAAATTCGCCTCGAGGTACTAGAAAATAAATAGCGAGCGGGCTGAGCTTATATTGTAACTGCGCGCTAATGGTATGTATCCAAGGGTCCGTTTCCTGCTGTTGCATGTTCAATAGTTAACTAGTTTATAAACACAAATGAATACATAATTGATTGAGAATTGTATATTTCATTCCTTTAAGTTATTCACACTTGAAAAAATTTAATTACTTTTTTTCATAACTAATTGCACAGGTATATTTAATAATAATACCTATTTATATTCAAAATAGCTAGTTTGTATTTCATTTCAAATTATGATTCTTACAGTCTTCTTAATAATTTTTTAAGTTATCAATAGTTTTTATGATTCCTTTGTTAAATAAAGAAAAACATAAAATTAACAAAAATTTCATGAGAAAAAATCAGTAAAATCAGATGAGTATTAAAAATACTGACACTATAAGTCACAATAAATCAATGCTAAGAACTGATTTATATAAAATTGTCTGTCGAAGGGAATACAGAGAATACATTTCAGATACTTTTAAACTTTCTTTGGTACCTAGTAAAAAATTACAAAATTCAATCGGTAAGTTTCGAATATTGGGAACATTTTTAAAACATCTGATGTTTACAAACAGTTTTAGAATGCGTTTGTTTTTTTATGATTACTATGAACTTTTTTTAACAGAACATAATTTTACTAAAATGAACAAATGCTTTCACGAATTTAATATGTGCTTCACATGCAACAGACGAATATATATATATATATATATATATATATATATATATATATATATATATATATATATAGAGAGAGAGAGAGAGAGAGAGAGGTGTTTCCATGTAACACTATGGATGTTACCAGAGATGGCACAAGAAAAATGTACACGGACTTTGAGTAATGTAACATGTCGGTCTCTACTGATAGACAATAATTGATGTGACGTCATGACGCATCGGTATGGTCTATTTCGCGGTATGTGACGTGCAGGAAGTCACGCGGGAGAAAAACACCATCACCGTCGCACAGTCATCGGCTAACAGCAATGCAGCCATAGATCGGTGTATCGTCGCAGTGTCATTAATCTCGATTCCCCCCAGTATAGATAAAATACAAGCAGATTATTTTTGCAGAGGTAACACAGTTTCCAGATTGAACGGGTCTCGATACATCACTCACGTATTTTTAATTTATTGCTGTATTTTTAAATTTTTTAAACCAAAAAATAATCAATACAGTTCCAAAGTATCTGGAAGCTGATAACTAATATTTATTCAAAGAAAAGAATTTCGAAGCAGGTAAAGAATAATTAAACTTTTCTGAAAAAGTTTTATCCCATATAAGAAATAATCAAATATTTATAAGGACATAAATATGCACCCTCCATAATAAAGACACCTTTAGAGGGAAGCTATTTATAAAACAGTCAAACAAGACTGTAAGTAAAAAAATATTTTATTCCACTTCCAAAAGATTGAGCTATTTTTAATTCATATCTAGTTTAAGATTAAATATTACAAAAAAAAAAACATTTTTATACATGTTTCAAAGTTTTCCCCCCAGTTTCTGAATTTCTAATTATACTGATATTTAATTTGATTTGAAAAAGCTATTTTACTTTTTTAAAATAGTTCAAACAAGGCGTCGTTGCTTCAATGTATGAGTGAATGTGATATGTGGATAAAACAGGGTGTTACAGTTTTAAATTGATGAGTACACGTATTAAAAACCATAGTCGACGACACACCTTCAATCCCCAATTCATCATCATCAATCAAATCAACTCATATCGAACTCTAGACGTTTCATGTATATCATACTTTGTATTTATAATAATTTTATTATTTAAATCTCACCTTAAGTATAAACAACACAATAATAATATTCAACAAGCACATTCGTACCACATTTCACAGATAAATTATTCATATAATTTCCTTACCTATTATGGCACTAATGACGAACTATGAGAGGCATTGTTAGCAATGCAACAACTAACATTATAATTGATCAGGTTATTTACATTTACGAATGGACGAAGTGACGCTGTTGATTTCTATCCAGACAGTAATGTGCATCCAAACATGTTTCGTACATATTTATGTCATAAAATACATGAATTAATTTCATAGTCAATGGATCTCGGATTATGAGTCATGTATAATAAGCCGTATATGCAAAATAGTTCGATTGTTATAAATAAGAACAGGTATGCTAATTAAATTAATATCGGAAAATAATTACCCTATTAAATATAAAAGCGTACAGATGAATATTAAATAAATAATGCGATTGAAACGATTGTATAGATCGGCTACAAATTGCACGAGTGGTAAATTTAATTTTTTTTTCACTTAATTAGCACATTACAGTAAAGTGCATTGATCTTTAAGTAGATTACAGTAGTACGAAAGATGAATTATATATATTTTAACATTAATTTTACGAGAAATGCATTTTTGTTTCTAGATTGTTTAAATTTTGTACAAAAACTGTACATTTTATGTGTTTTAAATTCATTACCTATGAGTGGAACTTATTAAAAATTCATTTTCAAATAATTATATTAAATACTTTAGACATAAATAAAAAACTATTTAGAAATTAACATGGAATTTAATTCAATATCTTTATTTCCATCTCATTTTTTTGCGTTTGAGATTCATACACTTTTATTAAGAAAGTTTATAAATGTATATGATTTGTTTTTAAATGAAAAATATATTCGTTGGTTATTATGTACAAACATATATAAATAAAGTTGGATTTTATTAAAAAAAAATCATTTAAAAACCTGGTACAATTTTAGATTATTTTTAATTTTTAGATTATGAATTCAATTCATTTCAAAACCTAATAAATGAAAATGACTAAGAAGAAAATAATATAAAGGTGTCGACATTTGAAAATATTGTCATATTTTATATACCAGCTGTCAATTTTAACGATTTTAAAGAGAATAATAGATTTGGTCTACAGTACACATTAAGAGATTTAGGAGATGTTACACTTCCAGAGCAGTTCTGGCCTTTAACTGTTTTATTGGATTAAAATACATTTGAATAATTTTATTTCTATAAAATAAATATTAATGTTCACTTTCAATTAATAAAAAAATATAATAAAAAACGGTAAAAATTACATTTACAAGCCACGCTCGGCCAAAAATACTGCAATACTTGTACTTTTCTGTTAATAAAAAAAATTGGTTCTGCTCTGGGATGATGACTTTTATTCGTGTTCTGATTGGTTAATAAAATTTGTTTACGATTACGTTATTTTCGTTATGATTACTTAGTTTATATAAGTAAGGTGCCTCAAGGTGGAAGCGAGAGATAGCGAGCGAACAGTGGATCACTCCCTCCTCCTCTTATGATTGGTAAGCGAAGCGAGTAAGAGACGAAGCGCCCTGGTAGTATGAAACTTTATTTTACAGATATTGTGTAAAATAAAAAAATGAAAAATCCAGGACTAATTATAAGAGTTTCACAATTATTAAATTTTTTAATACTTTTTTAAAGTAGGAAGACAAAAAAGTATAAAAGTAATAATCAATAGAAGTATTGTTAAAAAATACATAATTGTAAAATTGGAATTTGTAAGGAAGTTAATATTAAAAAATTGTAATTTTCAGTTTCTCTTGAATTTTTCTTTTTAGGAAGATTGCAGATTATTAAATAAAACTGTGTCAATCATTGTTCTGAGTTTCTTTTAATTTTCATTATTAACCCTTTCAATGCTACTTTTTTTGTTATGATTAATTTCGCTGAATGGTATTTAATTGCACTAAGAGGTAGTTAAAATTGGACAAAATTATTGTCCAAGAATTTATCGACATTTTAGATAAAGGATATAGTCGTGCAAAGTTTTGTCCCATCAGTATTTTATAGTTGCCTCACTATGTAACGTATTTTTCCGACAGGAATTCTTAAATTAAAAAATGTATATGAATTTGAAGGTCACAAACCGCAATTATTTTTCTACCAACCTAATATTAACGTTCCATTAACAAACGTCGACAATATCATACTTTTAATTAATGTAACCACTAAATATACTACACAATTTTTTTTAAAAAAAATCTACGGATTAGAGGAGAAAAAATTCTAACCTTTGGAATCACACAATTTCAAAGATAATTTAAACGATTTCAAAAATTACAAATAATGACCAATCAATTTTAAATTATTCAGAGTTACTTTAGTTGTGTGTTAGGAAATATTACGAAAATATTTTCGAAATAAAAATTAATTAAATTGACCTCCTGCATTTCGATTTTTTTAAAATTAAATTATATTAAATAAATATACCTGAGAAGCAGCTGTACATTTTGGGTTGAAACTCGTTAAAATTTTTGCTGTATGATCAAATTAAGTACACACATATACATTCACACACACACACACACACATATATATATATATATATATATATATAAACTAAAGACCATATAATAAATTTCAAAACATTATCATAAATATACATTTGAAAATGGATTATGTAATACACAGACGAAAAATTCTGCAACGTCAGGTGATAATTTAGTTTATATATTGAAATCAACTCATCCATATAAATGGGCTGTTGGGAAAAAGGGCATTGTAAAGGGTTTGTTGGGATGTACACGAATGGGTGTGTGTTGAACACGTGTCGCTACGTTGAATTATATAAAGGCGTGCGTTCGATTCGCCGACGGGTTTATTTTGTACATAATAATAGGTGCACTCATCCAATTTCATATATGGAATATATTAAAAGTACAAACATAATCTGTTAAGTAGTACATTAATCAGATTTATATTCATAACTCTGTTGTTTCTTTTTTCGGAACCGTATAAGGATTATTATTTTAATATGTTTTCATGGCTGTTTAATTAATATTTACATAATGTTACTAATTAAATAAATTACTAAAAAATTAGCAAATATTTACATTGGTTTTCTAATATGTATTCGTTACAAAAATAAATAGCCTTTCATAATATACACGTCGACAAAAAAATTAAATACTAATATATAGACGAAAAAAACCGTATGTAAACCAACAACAATTTTCTGTGTATTCTGAAGATATAATGAAAGTATTTAGGTTAACTAGTACTGAGACACACGCTTCAATAAATTTATACCTGTGTACATCGATAAACGAATAAAGCAGACGTACATAAAGTACCGCACTATTTCACTCGAAATAAATATTAAACGATACACGTTTTCCTAGTTTGAATCGAAGTCACGCATTCCAATATTGCAGTTTTATAAAATTACTATTTAGATAATGTGTTTCTCTCGTGAAAAGAAATAAAGATGATCTCTGAATAAACGTTATTCGAGAATTTTTATTACACATTTTTTTCGAATAAAGTAACGTTTAAATCATCAAGCGATGGTTTTATTATTATTATCATCATTTTTTATGTGTATGTTTTTAGAGGTTTTCGTGTCTAAGTTTGATTAAAAATAAGTTCAAATATTTCCTCGTGTAATAATTTAGAAAACAGCATCGTCTCTATCGTTAATAAACTCGCCATAAAACTGGAAGATGAGAAAAAAAATCGTCGGACCTAATTGATTTTAAACCATGACAACGCCCTAACTGGACATAAATTGGATAACACTATCACGATTTTTTTATTACAACATATAACTTTACGCAGCGCATCAAGATTTATGATGATCTTTCTGACATCCCAATTTTCCGATTGTAGTGGAGCCGTTGCACACTGGATTCTTTTATGCAGCCTTTGGTATCATTGTAAGGCTTTTACCCTCAAGGCATACATATTGTAGGAAAGAGCAATGATGGTGTCGGCGGCGGGTATGGTATATTTCGTAGAGGGTGGCACCCAGTTAAAGGTACTTTTGCGATCGAGGGAGATAGAAATCTGCCAAGGGTTGACTGATCGTTCGACAGTACCCTCTCTTGATCTATCGTACATGTCAAATCGTTCTTTTCTTTTGAATTCTATAGGCGTGTTTACTCTTTTGTCATTTACATCGAGCGCAATGTGTGTCTCACCCGATGAATTGTTTAAATTTGAATTTAAGCTCGCGAAAACTGTGCTGGTGTAGAGTGTGATCCTTGGAACATACTCTTATCAGCGATTCTTTGAAATGGCAGTATGAATTTTTATATAAGTGTTGTCTATCGACTGAATAAATAGACAATCATTTCCTTTTTATATTTATATTCTCAGAACTAAATTCTAAAATATTACACTAGACAAATTTTTGGTTCTCTTACAACAACCCACGAATAAATAACGATTTTTCTTACTTCAATAATATACTTTCGAATGAAATATTCACAATAAATTGACTTTCAGTATAAAAACATGTATTCCTTTAATTTAAACATATATTAACTATTTAATAAATTCTAATATACATACACGATTGTAAAATAATTATTTATTTCATATTACTATTAATGAAATTAGAAAGAAGACAATTATGAAGAATATAACGTCTTAATTTTGAAAAAAATTAAAAAAATAAAGATTTATTCACACAGTGTCGTTATTTTTTTTGGCAAAGCTTGTATTTTAACACTACATAGAATTTAATATATTTCAATCCTTTTAATATTATTACAAAAAAATGTAAATAATTTCAGTGTTTAATACCATGTCTAAAAACATTTTTTCTCGATTATTTTTATTTTTAAAATTTACAATGAAGTTTATTTAAAAAATCTATAATTATTTAAAACATCCTTGTAAGATTTTGATAAAAATTTAATGTGCCTACTTATTATTACAATGAATACATCCGTGAGAGATTTTCTGTATTTTATTTTTATTTAATTCGAATGAACGTGTATATTATTTTTAGAAGATAATTCATTATTACATATCTAACATGTACTGTAGACAAATTAAATAGTTATATGCATCGATTACAAAAATCTTGAGTTACATATTTACCAGACAATAAGAATCTCTTGTCAAAATCAATGTTCACTTATTAACAATGTTTATTAGAGCGAACAAGTGTTAGTGCAGTGAAGACTTCGTTGAATAGAAGTGAAAAAATCGTGATATGCTATACAAAAAAAATATGTAGAGCACGGAAGAGGAGTACTTAGTATCACGATCATACTATTACAGTGTCATGGACAAACGATTCCCAAGTGTAATATATAATTAGTTCGTTATCGTCTACATTCGACGAACACACACAACGAACAAGTATTTCACATCGGATATTATTTTTTTCATTGTTAATATGCAGTATTGATTTCCGGATATATACTTTACTCGTAAGTATATACGAATGCAGTTTATAGTTTATTGTTGTATGTGGAAAAAATTGAAACAAATTCCGAGAGTATTTTTTAACGATATAATCACGTTTGAAGTATTTTTCTGCATATGCGGAGGAAGTGATAGTGTGGGATGAGTTTTATTAATTATAGACTCGTTGAAACTTTTTTTATATAAAAAAATACAGCAGAAGTAATCAACACAGATAAATAGAATATCAAGGAATGACTCGACGTTAAATATCGAACATAAATCGTTTTTAATAATTAAATTAATAAAAGTACATAAATTTTATCTATGTATTAAATATGTACTACTCTGATCAGTTTCGGGAATATCTATTTTAAAAAAAATATCCAAACCGAGTATTAACAATGTTTAAATGATCATGTTGGTACTCCTTCCACTATAATTTATACCAGTGGTGTCAAAAACGCGGCCATCGGCGTAAGACTCTAGGATGCGGCCCGTGGCACAAAGTTTGAAGTTGATTTTATTAAAATAATAAAATGGAATTAAAAAATAAATAAAATACATTTTTAAAACATTGAAAAGTACAGAAGTATATTGTGAGAAATAAAGTTTTATGATAAATTCCGATTTAGTTAATTTTCCTATTTGTAAAAATTATCAAAGAACATTTAATTTTATAAACGTTATGTATGCATATCAGATATTCATACAATATTCTTTAAAACGTTTCTGAGTGTTTTTTTTTTTTTAACAAAAAGAAAACGTAAAAGTTATTGACATGAAAATAAAAGATTCATATTTCAGAAATAGTAGAAAATAGAATGTACAATTAATTATTTTATAAAATATTCTTTCTTAGAGAAAAGTTAAATTCCTTTTAATGAAATTAAAATTCCAAGAGATTTGTAAAATTTGTCAATTAGTATCTTAGGATATTCCAGATTAATTGATATGGAATACCTATATTCCAGAAAATTATATATATATATATATATACATATATACATGGGTGGGTGTGTGTGGGTGTGAGTGTAATTCACTATCCTTATCCGTTTAATTAGATGTCTTCGGAAGCAGTACATCGTCGTTATGTAAATAGCAGAAGCGAATTTCAGCTAATTAAACATGCTAATTTGTAAGCGCAGCAATGACGTGTGATGAATTAGTTTGGTAGTGTGTTTCGCGTAATTGGCAATGATGTTTACATGAAGAACGCTGTTGGGAAAGTCTATGAAAGTTATCCAATGTGTCGGTATAACATTTCATTGTTGGAGTCGTTTGAACTCTGCTGAACTGCTTGATTGCTTTTATATACCATACTTTATATAGATATACACACATATATCCACATACATATTATATATATATATATATATATATATATATATATATATATATACACATGTGTTTATGTGTGTCTGTATGTATTTACAAATTTGGCAAGTGAAAAATAACTATGTTGTTAAACACGCCAGAAAGTATGTCGATTGTCTGAGAATTTATGAATCAAAATATAGTTTATATAAAAATCAAGTTAAGATTAACTTAAAATGCCTTTCGTTTTTATGGTAAAAAATCTAAAATTTAGATTGTAAAATAATTATAATTTATGTACATATAAATAATCATTTCACGTTCTTATTTTTCAGACCAAATTTGGCAGATATGACATAATCATTTATTTTCTAAAAATAAAAACTGTAACACAAAAATAAATCTTGGACATGAAACACTATTAATATTTTTACAAATACAGGATGTCTGAATGAACTTCAATCGATTTTGTTTTTTTATAATTTTTAAATAAAACATTTTTATTTTTTTTTTATCTAATTCGTGGGCCATCAAGTACGAAAAATGCCCGTTCAAATGACTGTCTCTGGCAGCGCTGTAAATATTGGCTCTTTTTATCACATTTTCATGATCTTCCGCATATTTATGGTGTTACTGAGCGACTTCTTGTTGAGTGTTGTCTGTTGAATTGCTACTGACTTATTAGCGTAGCCCCCTTTACTTTAAGTAACTCCAAAGAAAAAATCTGACGCAATCAAATCAGTTGAACGAGGCGGCGAATCGATGTGATCAAATTTTGAAATTATTCGGTCAGTTATTGCGCAAAATTTGCATAGTTGCACGAGCTGTATGCAATGTGGAACTGTCCTGTTGAAACCATATGTGCTACAGACGTTGTTCATTAATTTTAGGGACAAGAGAGTTTTGCAACATAGCACAGTATCATTCACCGATGACAGTAAAAACATTTCTATTAGCATCTTAAAAAAATGGCCCAATGATGCCACCATCCAAAATTTCACACCAAAATGTCAGTCTACGAGGATGAAGAGGTCGTTCATGGATTAGTATTTGGATTTCCAATACCTAATAATGGCTGTTTTGTTTTTTTTATATATTCACGCATGTTGAAATGAGCTTCGTTACTCACGATTAGATTTTCAAAAAAATTGGGGTCATCAATATTGATCTATAACTCCTTGTTACTCCACTCTTAACAGCGTTTAACTCTCCATAATGACTTGCCTGCGTCTGAACTACAACATTATTAAAATAAAACTAACAGCTACACAACAAACAAAAATAGCAGCAAAACAAAATCGGTCGAAATTCAATCAAACCCCCTGTAGTTAGAATTCAAAACAATTAATTCACTTTTGAGATTGTCAATTACATTTCAGATGTAAATTATAGCTGAAATTGTTAATTTTTGTAGTTTGGTTATTACAAAATATAGTATTAGATAGATTTAGAATAATAAAAAAAAGTAATTATTATGTTACTTTTAGTAAATCAATTACAAATCTTAGAAAATATTAGTTCTCTTTTCTTGTATTTGTTCCAAGTTTAGATTTAATTCAGTTTAACTTTGAATTTAGAATTCAAAATTAAGTACTGCAGATAATTCAAAATCTATTTGAAAACCTGAGTGTTCATAAGATTGATTTTTAATTATAGAGAGATATTTAAAAAACTGTAGTTATATATATATATATATATATATATATATATATATATATATATATATATAGACATAAAATAAGCATATATAAAATTGTAAAGTATAAAATTAATTATTTATAAGTCGTTTCCTGTAGTACAAACTATAATAAAAAATCCCCTCTGGTTAATATCTACATTTGAGATCAGCTATTGATCTAGAAGTTATTACACGAGGGTATTATAAAAATATAATATTTTGTTATAGCTACAAAGAAAATTTTCTATGCACAAATCACTTATTTCAAATGTCCCATATAGATACATCGGAAAAGAAAATAGCATGCCATATATATTACACTCGGAACGTTGCAGCGTCGTCCCGGGTTAATATAGAGTACCACCACTACGTTGTAGTTAGTGCATTGTAGTGTATTTGCGGAGGGTGAGCTATGCGACTATTGGGTCTGTAAACTCGATGCGCGCTATGGCTACAATGTAATTGTTGCAATCCGGACGTAGCTGGGAGCTCTCATCGTTCGACCCTGCATTCTCGTTTAGACACATCTTGTCTCTTGTCGACGGAGTTGCATGAAACGGGAACGTTATATCAACTCCCCTGTTCACTGTACTGGATATAAATATAAGACCGATAATTGCTGTTTTGTTGTCTGTCTCGGACAACGAAACTGGCTTTACACGATACAAAACAGATACACTATTTTCAATCAAATCTATACGTTGGATTTTATTTGTACGCTTCCGTTATAAATTCCAGTAAAATAATTTTCATTCCAACGTCCATCCATCCATTCAATAAAACATTGATCGTCCAATATCAAATAATATTTTATTCTACAAGTCTATACCTCTTTCTTATTTTTCTCTCTACTATTCTCCTACTGTGAATCGTCCTCTCCGGGATTACAATTATTCGTTAATCACGGTCATATTCAGTTTTTCTTCGAGAACAAAACGATACTTGCGTACACTGTTTATAAGGGTCATTTCAGTAACCGAACGAACTCGATGGGAGTACTTAATTACATTACTTGTATCTCTGGATTTATTTAAGGGTAACTTTAATTGCGATCTTTCGCTAACTTGCCCGTGACTTGTACACATTATGGGGTAGTTTTATGTTCAGATTATTAAGATTATTGGCTACAATTTTAACGCTCTCGCAGATTCACATATTTCAGATACTAGTGAGACGTGATTGTTACATATTAATGCTTTTCTTAATGCATTAAGTGGATTGTCGAGTTTATTTGTAATTAAATTAAGTTTATGAGCACTCGATGGCGTATTTCTTCGAGGATTTGGCGTGAAAAAGAATTCGATGAAAAGTTAGGAGTTTCAATTTTATTATTTCGCTAATTACTTATACATTCGTTCAAAAATCTAATTTAATTCTTATATATACTGTTACAATTTATAATTTTATGTTTGTATTTTAGAAACAAAAAGATATTTTGGAGTTATTTAGATAGAATACTCGAGGACTATTCTTAAGTCCGTTTTTTCTACGATTGATTAAAAAATTATCACTTAGATGGTTTGAATAAAGTTTTTTCCATATTTTAAATAATTATCGATAACTCAAAAAATCTACCTTAAAAGATGAATGTGGCGCATATTGAAATTGTAGAAAAATTTTTAGAGCGATGGCAAGAAATTTATAGAAATTATTTTGAATATCCAACATACAGAAAGACAAAACAATAATGAAATGATATTTTGTTGGAATTGTGAAGAATCAGCTCATACACTTTCTTCATATTATTAGCTGCCTAAGTCGAATAAAGATTTCTCTCTCTCTCTCTCTCTCTCTCTCTCTATATATATATATATATATATATATATATATATATATATACACTTCATTCATTTCTTTCGGTGAATTTTAAACGAGTAAATCGAATATTTTTAATATTTATTGCTGTATTTTTTTTTGTAATATTATTTTACATTTTTACATGATTTTCTTACATAAATACAAACACGCATTTACAATTTGAAGTAGTCTTTCCTTTGCGTACCAAATTCTAACATCATATCAGATGCATAAAATTAATTGGATATAACGCACGTTGATGAATTAGCATTTCGGTTACAATGTTTTTCAACAGTCCCAGTGGAATGGTTTCAAGTACAATGGAATATTCATTAACCACAGTTTAAAGTTTAAGCAAATGGAAGCAGGTAGTTCCATTGATTGGTTTTTGTTATACTTTATACATTTTTTAATTATTTATTTCATTCTATAACTATGTTATCAACAATTCTCATTTAATTTTAATCGTTTTTATAAAAATGTCTGTTTCTAATATCACAAACTGGACATTAAAAAAAATTCACTTTATTTGAACTCAACGTGTAAAATATTAAACGTGTAAACAAATAATTTATATTCATGGCACAAAAGAGGGCGCACATTAAAACCAAAAAAATATAAAAGTAAGTAAAATATATGTTACAATATTATATGCCCACATGAACATATTTTAAAAACAATTATTTTGATTTATCACCAATTCATTTTGAAAAATTATTTTTTTAAACAATGACCGTTTTATTACTTAATTTTGTTAACCAAATGGGTAATTTATTTACTTAAAATTAAACACATGCATTAAAAATAGTTTCAAACAGGTGCACTATCATTAAACAAGCACAATGGAAAAATATTAGCTATAAATAACAATAGGAAAGTTCGAAACACTATACTTATATATCCTGTTGTGATACATCAAATAATTATTGACTGGCGCCGTCTTACAGCTTAATTCTTCCTACATTTGCATAATGAGATTGTATAGAAATTTATATATATATATATATATATATATATATATATATATATATATATATATATATATACATATATAATGAATAATTCAACAATAGCTATAATTCAATATGCTTATATGGTAAAGAATCATTACATGAACCATTCTTAATTGTGAATTGCGACGCCATTTTGACAAGTGACTAGTCAAATAAAAAGTTTGCTAATTTAATAAATATGGCTTTCACATATAAATTGCGGTATGCATAAATGTTTTACTGTGTATTATTATTGTTTGTGACACGTTTCATGTTTTCCGGTGGATGAAAAGACCTTGAATATGTATGAATTGTGGTGAGTAGGTAAATAATATTAGATTGGTAGAAAAATAATTGCGGTTTATGACTTTCAAATTCATATACATTTTTTTAATTTAAGTGGTTTTAAGTGGTTCAAAATTGTTGAATGACTAACGTCTAACTTTTGTGCAACCTCTTGAATTGTTGTGCGTGAATATGATTCAACTAACGCCTTCAGTTGGTCATTATAAACTGAAGAAGGACACCCACGACCTTCTTCAAAGCTCTTGTCCCTAGTACAAAATTTTTGGACCCACTACGGCACCATACTTTTCTAAATAGTACCCAAACTAAAAGCATCGTTTAGTTTACGAGAATTTTCTGCTGCTTCACCGCCTATTTTGAATTAATACAAAAAATGCTCTTGTTTGGTCCTTTTCCATCTTTAATTCAATAGTCAAATTTGAAGCAAAATTAATAAAAAAATCAAACCAAAATACAGACCGAAAAATACACTTTAAAATGATATTAATATGAACACGATAAAATAACACCTTCATTAAAAAAAATAAGGTTAGAATTCAGAAAATAAAAACAGCAAGTATTTTCCTATCAATCTAATATTTAAAAACGTAAATTATATTTTCATACACAAATTGAAAAAAAGGAAATGTTCTACTTTCTTTTTATTAATATCATTTTAAACTCTTTAATCTACATGTACTTTAAAAAAGTAGAATGATGTATAAATAAACATGTACATCAATTAATTGTACATTTATCAAAATTAAAATTCAATTAATACAAAAAAAAAATAAACAATGTAATTTTCAATTAACAGATTTTATATTGGACTCGTCAAAAATGAAGTGAGTGTTTTACAATAGAGAGATATGAAGCTGTGTGTATGAAACAATATAGAAATGAGATACGAACGGTGAGAGTCGTAATGTTGATGAATGCATTACTAACAATAATCCTATCACAATATCACATGTGCATTATCCATATACAATGCAAGAGGAACACCGATGACGTTCACACGTATAACTGGATTTGTGGGATTTGCGAATCTGTCACGTTCTGGATTAAGGATTAGGGTGAGAATGTGAATGTGTCGTTGTGTAGTATGGGTGAAGGGTGGACGTAAGGTACATCTCTTCAAGAGATATTAACACCTCGAATGACATGAAAGACAATATTATAAAGTGAAACCTGGAAGATATATTAGGCGCGTACAAATTCAATGCGATATAACAGAGATGTTTGTTAATTTCATTTATTAAAGGATACATCCTTTAGATATCATTTGTTTATAAGCAGGCATGTAAATATATATATATATATATATATATATATATATATATATATATATACACTGACTAAAATGTATAAAAAATATTTATCACTGACTGAATTCATTTTCACAAATTAATTAATCTTACTGCACAAAACATAACATTTTTTTAAATATTGTTTTCTTTAAAGAATTTCGATGCAATCGTCCGCTGAGCATTAAGATACCGAGAAATTTGTGCGAAGATGAAAGAAACACCTTCGAAATGCATATAAGCAAGAATTAAAGTGATCATCGATCATCAATTAATAAACATTTTTGATCAGAAGAAAGTTTATGTGGTGTGCGAGAGAGTGAAAAATTCTTTTATAAGAATTTTTACTGTTTAAAAATTGGAGATCTAGTTCACATTATCTTTCAACCTTTTTTATAAAGGTATTTAAAAAATCAGAAAGAAAGTTTTCTTTACCTTAACGCTTTGAGCGCGATTCAATCATTATTGAAATGTATATAAATTGTTAAAAAGATTGCTTGCGGAGAAATACAACAATTATATTTACGAAAATTAAGTTACCCACTGGTTGTGAGCCAAATACTATTATTGTAATGCATTTTACAAAATATTATATGTTTGAAATACAAATGAAGCAGAGTTATGTGTAAAATATGTTCTTATACACATAATTAACATTTAAAATATTTATTTAATTAATTAATTTTGTGCAAAAGAATATTTAATTGTAAAAAATTATATTGTTAATATGTAAGAAACTCTTCTTAAAAATTTTTTGATAAATCAAAGAAAGATATTATAATCTACATATAAATATTAGAAGTGAAAATTAATTCGGTTTTAGAATTATGAAGTCCCAATCTTACCATTCAAAAACACTATATATCTTGGTCGAGTAATTGGTATAACCTCACAAAACAGTAGTGAGACGATAGCGAAAAGCAGCACACATTTCGCATTACATTGGAAGAAATGATGCTGCAGTACCAGGAAAATATTTGGGAAGAAAGTGCTATGACGCATGAAATTCTTAAACAGTGGAAGAGGTCCGAAAATTCATTACGACTTCATCGACTCAAAGCAGCCATCTTTTTTTCCGACAAGAGATTCGTCAGTTAGCAGACAGATGGAGAAAAATTATATAAAATAATGGGGGATATTTTGAGGATTGAAATGTATTTAATTTTTCTATAAAAGAGGCATCGTATTAATTTTTAAAGTCAATAATATAATTAATAGACGCTTAAAAATATTTTTTATCTTCATTTAATATAGAAAAAAAAATAATTCACTTGTAAGATGCTATAACACGTCTCCCAATTATAATATGTAAATTTATAAGGAAATCCTGTTTCACATTCAATGGCTGACAAGATTAATTCTGTTAAATGTCAATATTTTATAATATTTTACATTGATTGAGTTTTAACCTGGTTGAAATAAAATGTAATTGTAAACTTTGAGAATTTATAATAAATTGTTTTTCTTGTTTAATTCAGACTTAAATAGATTTAATACCACGGTTCGATTATAGTCGACAGCTTGTTTTAAAATTGTACATTGAGATTGAAATAAAACTGAATCAATGTTAGACAAGTAAACAAAAAGGAATTTTTATTTAATTTGTACAGCGTGCATAGTTGTCTTTTTATACACAGCTGAGACCGAACGGAAATTGTATAAGAATGACTATGCTGTATTTTTAATCCAACATCAGACCTTCAATAATACATTCGACACCGTAACTAAGTACACATATGAACGTAGCACTTGAATATTATTGTATAACAACATAATCAGTATCCAGTCGCGTGCGGTTGGGATGGTTTTAGGATCGTATGGGATTGCTGTTGGGTGCGTCTCGTACGTTAACATTGCAAGTAAACGGGAATAGTTACAGGCACAGACTGTGTAAAGAAGGGAAGGGCATGTCGAATTCGATAATGTCACGTTCGAGCGCATGGGCGTTAACAGACAGTGAACACATTCTCCGGCCGTTGTGTGAATTGCCTTTTGTTTTTTTTTCGTTTTGCTGTGAGAGGGCGAAGCATCGAACTTTGGGTTCTTTATTTCTTACTTAAGTACTTTGTTTACACAGACGATGCTGGTTTGGATTTGTATTAACGGGATGGGCGGAATGACGCGAAGTTGCAGAGATACGAAGTAGTGGATAATCTCGTAACTTTAATGATCGGTTTCTTTTATTTTTTATTCTTTTCCAATCAATAATTATACGAATTTTCACACGTTTTTAAATCGAATCGTATTTTATTCAAACTACTAAATGAATATAATATGGAAATTTTTGATAATTATTAAAATTTTATTGGAATGTCGTAAAATATGATAAATTATTGCTGAAAGACTCGCTTTTAAAAATAAACACTGCTATTTATCTTGAAAACTAGAACTATTTAATTTTAGAATTTTGAAACAAATTTACTGTTTTACAAATGATATTTTTTTATTAAAACTTTTCATCTTCTACAGCTAACTTTTTTCTACGATATATAATCGGACTATTATATAAAAAATGATATTTAAAAGCTAATAAGAATATTAACACCTTTTTAATTTTAATTATAAAGTCGATTTTTTTTAGAAAAATAACCTTATACGCACATAAAGATATTTTTCTTCGATTAAAGAAGTAATTTTTGATAGAAAATAAATACTTTTACTATTAATGATCGACTTATAAGAAAACAGTTGAATACTTTGAATTTCCGATTTTAAGCTATAAAAAATCCACAACTTTATAGTTTGCAAATTTTAATGAAAAATTATGATGTTTCAAAAATGATTCTTTTAAGATAAAATCATCATAATATTGTAAAACAATAATGAAATAGCAATAATATAACCATTTTTCTTAAATAAAAACAAAAATTAGAAAAAAATATGACTAAACTAGAGTCATAATTTGTTTCAAGTATTCAATGAAGAGGAAGAGTGTATTATTTTATAGAAAATTTGGAGAATAAAATTATTGAAACACTTATTAACATATGAAAGGTTGACAAAGATGATAGTCAAAAGGTAGGTGAAGACAAATACCTGAATAAGAATATAAAAAGCAGTTAATAAAGTACCTTAAGTGTCACAATCATCTTCAAGAAAAAAAGAAGATATCAGAATTACAGAAAATCAGTCTGCAGTACTTTAATTAAATGAACTTGATAATAAAGAACCTCAAATGCCACAGTCATCTAATCATATAGGAAAAAATTGAATATTTTAAAATTACAGAAAATCAGTCTACACAATTACAATTAAAACAATTTGAAAAAAGAAATAAAAAAAACATTTTTTCATATAGGCCTTCAATTTCTCTATAAGAAAATGACAAGGTTTTATTGGAAATCAATCTATTAAAAAAGTCACTGATTTAATTCCAATAACAAATCCGCTATTTTTCAGTTCTGAACTACTTGCCAATAAAATTATATAAATAAGAGAGTGTTTTTCCAAATTTAAATATTTTTTTAACATAAAACTTAAATTAATACACAAGAAATTATATATCGTCATTTTAAGGGATTAAAAAAATAAATTTCAATTTCGAATAACAAACAAACAGTGTGGCTTAATTTATATTATAAAAAGAAACTAGAACAGCGATTCAATAAAATCACTAAAACAAACAATCGACGATAAATCCAATCTCCTCCTTTATTAAAAAATATAAATCGACAATTTGCGTTCGTTGAATGTCAAAACCAGAACGCAAAGCTCGTTCAAATTTCCGTTAAAATGTAATAATCATACGGACATTTTCACGGTAGAACAGCATTATGGAATTTTAATAAAATAAATTGTTTTCAAATACGACATACGTTTCAATTAATTTCTGCAAATATTCCGTTGTAATTAATTACCGTGTAGCTTAAAACTGGTAAAATTAAAACAGCATTTGGAACAATACGGAATTGTTTTACGTTTTCGACGAACATAATACACGGCTAATTTTGTTGTATTAAAAAAATATGTTGTGTAGCACGTTTTAATGTTGAATTCAAGGACGGTAAAAAATATTTGTACGGATATTTTTTTTTTCGAAAAATAAATTTCACGTATGCACGTAAGGTCAGCAGAAAACATATAATCTTGTTGTCGTGACGTTCTTACATTTTACACAAATTACGTTCATTAGCGCTAATGCACATAGGAGATTCGTTGTTAGAAATTGTTGGTTTTGAGGCATTTTTATAAGTAAATACATTATTAAATTTGTTATTCCTTCGACGCGGGCATTTTTATTGTAATTAATTAAAAACAAGAATATATTATAAATACTTTTCCATATAAATTGTTCAAACTCTCGGTCATTAAATTCAAAGACATTAATAGTTGTATAATTTAAATTTAACTCGAAAATCTCTTTATATATGGTCAATATTTATAATAAACCTCAACAATTTATTCGTGCGGTTTATTTTATTTATTTATTTCGATTCGCAATTTAAACCATTATACTGACAGATGATATATAGTTTTACACATTTTATTAAATACAATAAATAAAAAAAAAATACCTATAAATGTTCAGAATGTAATTAAGTCGTACATGTTGGATTTAATTAAGGATTTAATGCTTAATCAGGAAGTTATTTTGTTTCAAATTATAGGAATGTAAGGCGGTGAAAGGTATTTCCATAAATACTTAATAAAGTTTTAAAGTTTCTGACCTGAGAGTGTTTCAGTGGTAAAAATATAAAACAATCGTTTTTATATTTCAATGAGTTTGGATGGGTAGGTCTGGATATCAGGTCAGGACTGATCATGTTATTTCCGATTATCTTCATTCAGATATGGTTATATTTGGTTATCAGTTTAAGTGAGGTTAGGTCATATACATCTTTAGATCAGTTTAACTTTGGCCATGATATGCCAGTTTTGGTCCAATCATGTCAGATTATATCTGTTTAGATTATCGAATTAGTTCGAATATATGACAACCCCAATTAAACACTAAGTTCCAATTTTTTATAAAGAAATCAAGTAAAAAACATTTTTAAGATTCCGATCATAAGAAAACAATCAGTTTTTCAGAAAAAAAATGATAAAAAAATGTTGATTTACATTTTAATAGAAATTAATATTTACACGAATACATATTTAAAACCAGTTCAGGTACATTACGCGTTTCGATATAACGTCTACAGTGGCGTGCCAGTTGAAGATCCGAATATAAAACGACCCTTGTTTTTTAATGAAAATATGTGGAAAAAAACTCATCTTATATTCGGGCTAATACGGTAAGTAAATCTAAGCTTACTTACCGTATTAGCCCATTCGGGTTTAGTCAAGTTAGTTGAAGCGAGGTCTGGTCACGTCATTTTTGAATAATGAACAATACAATCCTGACACTAGAACACAGTTCTAACACTAAATTCACTTTCACAAATCAATTATTCACTCTCAGAAATCATACTTTTTCTGATAAAAAATGTTGAATAATTAATTACAGATTCTTTTTAATTGTTGCTTAGAAGTAATTAGATGACGATGCCATCTTCTCAAAGAACTAAAGTCTCAATAAATCTGAACATATTTGATTAGAATGAAAGTTTACATTGTGTGAACGAGCAAAAAAATCTTTTGTCATGTATCATGTATGTTTAATAATATTTTACATAGTCTTAAAATAGTGTTGAAATTTATTTTAAAAAACTTACACTTACATTTCAATAATATGCTTTTATTTTTATTTTTCTAGTAATATTTTACACGTACTTTCTAACTTTGAATTTTGAATTAAATCTTAGAAGTACTTCGATAAAAGAGGTAATATTTCATAGTCATTTTATAAATGTATATACTTACTGATTTATTTAATGAAAGCAATCAGAATTATCAAAGTGTATAAATAGTAATTATATCAGTTAATTAGTTTATAAAGATATATCTCATATGTAAACATAGTGGTGGAGAATATAACATATCAATATATAAAGTACACGACCTACAATATATTATATTTATACGCTGAATGATAATAAATCAGTCATCGTACCCTAAAGCGGCTAAATGCAGGGGCCAGTGAACCACTAGTACAAGTGATATGAGGCAGAAATACATACATACGAGCGTATTTACTGGGGTTCGGAACTCCTAAACAGTAAAGAGATATTTTTAGATGCCTGTAGATTTTATAAACCATTTCTCATAAGCTTCACATATAACAGATACTGTTATATATTTGTATAATATTTTTTTTTATTTTTATAAATGAATAATAGCAATTGAAGTTTTCTAAATTTTCGCACGGAATAAAAAAGTGTGCGATATATTTACGTAAAATTTAGTAATGCTTTTAAATTTTAAAAAAGAATGTAGCAAAGCATGTTTAGAATATTTAAAACTCACTTAGAATATTAATCGAACAAATCCAACTTCAAAACATTCGATATCAAATATGACTCGTTTTTAATTGATAATAAAAATCACAACATATCATTTAAGAGTGTTAATATATAAGGGTAGATATAATGAATAAATTAGTGTGGCACCGATACAACAACACGTATATGCCTTCAGATAATATCAGTACTAAAAAGGCTAAGTGTGTATTCACGAAATGACTGCCATATCATAATCAAAACGAGCGTGTAATGACATTCTCGTATATATGTGATAAATAGGCAATTTATGCAATTGTTAAATTCGAAATTTGGGGGATGATTTAATTTTATAGAGTGCGAATTAAAACTTTTATATCAATGCGTATGTAACAGGGATGGATATTATATTCAAATGTATTAACACCGTTCTAAATTTAGTACCGATAAAATATTAAATATTTATGGATTGTGTGTAAAATTTATAGTTTTAGGCCGGAACTGAAATAATAATTCAAACGGATTTGAATAAATGTGTTAGATTTAATACAGTTGCACATGTTGGAATTTCTATTTTTGATAGGTTTCTCTTTTGAGTATTTTAAATATGAATTGTTAATTTTTCAGTTTTGAAAATATCAAACTAATCGAAAACTTGCAAATTTTATTAACTTAATAGTTTCTTTAATATTGTAAAATATAATCTGAAAGGTTTTTTCTTCCTTTTGAATCTCCTGAGTTTGTTTTCCACTACTAATTTCGACACATGAGCTATTTTCAGGTAAATTTCAGTAAATTAAAATTATTTACAATTTATTACTAATCTCAAATCTATTTGGAGATATCATATGTACTGGAACTAGTAGTGGAAAACATACAATTTAATGATCCAAAATGATAAAAATATAAAGTTTTCAATAGGAACGGATTTTTTTAAGAGGTTATATTTCACAGATGTCAAACTGGCAGCAAAACTACCGAATCTGGGATGAGGAAAATTCGAGGGTGATAGTTGAGAAGCCACACAGAAATAGTAACTGTCTGGTGCATATTTTGGTACGGTGGAATCATTGGTCCTTACTTTTTTGAGAATCGGGCTGGTAAAGCGATTACTGTGATTGGAGAATGATACCGAAACTTGATAAACAATTTTTCTGTGGGCAGAATTGGATGATATTGATCTGGAGGACATGAGATTCCAGCAGGATGGTGCAACAAGCCACACAGCTGGTGAAAAAATTGATTTATTAAGGGCCAAATATTACAAGAAAGTAAAGAAATATAATTAAAAGCATTAAAGAAATATTTGCGGTTTCTATTATTATTTTTTTAAAATTCATTAGTGATAGTACCGAATAATAGAGGATAACAAGGAATATCAGTGTTCTGAGTAAAATAAAAAGATATTTTAAATAAAAACACACAATCAGCTGAGTTTACCACTCTGTAACGGGAGAGTTAATTTATAATTTGTCTACTTCGTCCTTGAGGGCATCTAATTAAGGCTACTATGAACGACTGGATAAAGAAAAAAAGCAACAGATTTCTTCAATGCTAAAATAAAAAAACGTGCAATATCTAATATATTGGTAGAAATGTATTCACAAGAGTTATGATTATATTGAAAAATATATAGACTATTTGAAAGATTCTATATTCGAAGTTTTCTTTTTTTTTATTTCAATACCTTAAACCGTTCAAGAGCTACGAGATTCTATTTAAAACTTTTAGTAACCTCTCGTATTTTAATTTATGGTTTTGTTTTTAATTCCAGGTATAACTTTTTTTTATAAAAAATAGCTTCATTATATTAAAAATGAAAATATTTTTCATATAAGATTTTTCTGCTAAGACAAATCTATTTAAAATTCTTCTTGAGTAGTTTAGTTATTTATTTATTGAACAACTTCCCACTGAATGTTAATTAAAATATCTCTATTGTTATTTTCCGTTATATTTCTCGGAAAAAAATGAAATATTCAAACTAAACTACGATGAAAAACTGACATCAACTATAATGAATCGTTATTAGTTTCCAAGTATTTCAAACTACGCCATCGAATAAAAATAAAACTTTTCAATAGTTTAACAAGCTTTTATACTGAACACTCGAGAGAGGTAGAAGGCATATATTATATACGTGTTCGGAAAAGTAGCATTAGTTCTAGTACTTTAAAAGTAATATAATAGAATGGGCATTAGTCTATAACAACTGGTCATTTTATTCCTGTTTCCATGATTTATGAATGAACACATTTAACATTAAAATCCTTCAGTTTTTTTTATAGAAATGTAAATATTAAGCACTTAGACATAAAACAATTTATGAATTATATACGTTTGAAAAATTTCGAATGAGAGGCTGTTAATAAAACATTATTTGTTCGATTTTAATTTAAGAATATTTGTTTAATTTTTTGTTTTAAAATATAATCATTTGATCAAAAAGTTCAAAGAGATTTTCCAAAAAAAAAATCTACAAATAGTAAAAATCGTAAATATAGATATAAGTAATACCATTTGTAAAATTGCTATAGTAATTCTGATCGACAGATAAAAATGAATTTAATTGTATATAATGAACCGGAAAATAAATTGTCGATACAAGAGAATCCGAACATTCGGTTTTTTTTTAAAAAAAAGAAAGTATTTTTTTCTTATAATAAATCGTATGTTATATTTCTTTTTGATGTAATCTGGAAAAAGAAGGGCAAAACGAGAAAAATGCACTGACGGGAAATGTTCAAGCAGCATTTCAGACGTTAAGCCGAAAAGTATTAAATTTTTCCAACGAGTGGTTACAGACGTCTTATCGCCGTCAATATGAGCACGTTGGCTGAAAGGAAGTTAGTGAAAAATGCATAAGGTCGAAAGAAGTTTCAAAGCTTTTGATCTACGTATATAAGTATCGTAGAAGTTTATAAGATGAAAGAACTTTCATTTGACTATGCAGCTCTTATACATATTTTTTTAGTCTGCACGTAAGACGTACTGTATTATACAAATATTAACTTATTAAAATTTTCAATTATTGCATTTTAATATTCAGCGCGTGTTCAATATATGTTTGGATTTAGAGTACTTTCTCTTACATACATTGTCAATTTACCTAAAAGATAAAACGTGTTTTTCTACTTGGATTTTGTTAAAACAACAGACATTTTATCACTTGAAATGTTGCAATTTTTTTATACAATTCTACAATACAATTAAAATTCCTCTTACACTCAGAGTTTCTTTACGACTGACAGTAAATTTAATCAATGATTATATACTAAATCATGACTTTTCATATCATCTACTGGAAGCATTCAAACATTATTTATTGCAAGAAACGATACGGTGAGATCAGTGGCGCAATCAGGATTTAATCTCGAAGCGGGCCGAGTTCAATGGATAAATTTTTTTTACAGCGAATTCAATAAAATTCATTAGGTGATCATAAAAATTTATTTGAAGAATAAAATCAAATTTTCATTTCTTTTTACAAAGCTCTTGAATTACTTCAGCCGTGGTTACATTAATCTCTATGTGTATATAGGAGCATTTCACGAGATGATTTTGTTTTGTTTTCTAGTGTTTTTTCCCTCTCACTTTGAGGGGTGCCCGGGCCACTTGGGTCTCCCTGGATGCACCACTGATTGTGAGGTATTTCAATGGATTTAGGTACGTGCTGAATTAGTTACATGCATGTCTTCGATCAGTATGAGCTAAATTTTATATCTTTAGTTTGAAACAATAGTGTAAATATGTTTTATTCCATAAGAGAACAAATAATGAATCTTTTTTTCCCCAAACGATGACACAAATATAACTATATTATAATTACACTTGTTATGCCTAAAAAAATATAGATAGACGTTCTGTTTAATTATATCTTTACAGTTTTGGTAAACTTTCTTTCACAATTGAACCTTTAATCCTTAATAACTTTAAAAATTCTGTCTGATCAATATTCAATAACTAATTATTAATCAGATTCTTGTTTATATGAATTTTAATGACGATGATTTATCCTCGGAGAAATAAGATACAACAGATTTTCAGCATGCCTTAATGCTTTGAGAATAATGAAATCGAAATGAACATAAGTAACAATCAAAAATGATCAATAATCAATTACTGAAGATTTCTGATCAAACATTTTTATGGTTTGAATCGAAATTGATTCATTTTTCAAAATATGAATCCTGTACTGACAATTTTAACCCTTTACACTCACAAGGCCAGCTGTACTGCCTAGGCACTTAAAGGCTTTCTACTCCTACGGCCAGTGTTATTGCCCACATTTTAACATTTACAGATAAAACCTTTGATTATCGTTCGTCCATCAATGTCATCTGGGGTTTATATTTTTCTATGTTTATCATACTCTTATTCTAATTCAGAGTATACAAACTTCTGATCTGCTGTATATCCTAATTATATATATAATATTATATAATATATATATATATATATATATATATATATATTATATCGATTTTTCAACAATTTTTTTCTATTGTAACTTGTATTTAAAAAGGTTTCATGTACTCTATCAGTTTACAATATTAAAAAAATTCACAAACAATAAAATATAAAAAATAACATACCGTAAAAATGTATATAAATAGAAAAATAACAGACATTATTCAAAAATTTATAAATGATTAAAATATTTTTTTGATTACTTGAAAAAAGGAAGGTACATAAAAATTAAATTCTAACAGAAATGCGTTCTAAATGAATAAATTCTGTCGAAATAAGTTTATACGAAAATTACCGTCACCAATTCAAAAATAACCTTTTTCACAAGTTATTTATATCGTCTGTAAAATTTTATTACTTAAAAATGATGACATTTATTTTCCACTTAAACGGAAATACATGAAATAAAAACACACACACATAAGCATAGAAAATTATGTACATTCCAATCTAAAACTTTTCTAGTAAAAGAATATAAAGACCGATAAAGATAGACTGACGGTGAGACAAAGTGCTTTATATTCTTTTCGTACGAGTCTTTACGATTGAGAAGCCTCTTTCTGCAATATTTCTCAGAGCGATTTATTTTCAGCCACTCGTGCCTATATTTATTTACGTTTGTCTTTCCTCCGCTTCCGGTTTGTGTAGACATAAAGAGCCAGGTAATAATATCGTACATTAGAATTTCTATTTTTAGGTCGGGGCGTTCACTTTTCTAGTCGGATGGAATGTTATTATTATTATTGTGGAGAAAAAAGAATGAGTTACAACAGAATGTGATACTATTACATCGACGTGTTGTTTAATTTCAAGAGTACGAGCAGTGCTTTGTACAGTTTTTGTGTACATGCTAAAATTAAAATGTTGTATGGTACGTTATTAGTATCAAAGAGTCACTAGTTTGTTTTTCATCTGAGTCAGTATGTTTTTATAAACACAAAGGAAAAATTAATCACGTTATTTACAATAACGAATTAAAAATATTTTGTATAGAAATCTCTGAAGTATATTTTTTAATTAAATTAATGATCGAAAAAAAGAAAATTTATAGAAAAATGAATAAAAGCGATTTTTAAAAAGTGTATAAAAATATTAAAATAAATTTCTAATTAAACTTTTGCGGATTCAATATTTAATGATTCCAGTTCGCAAAATAATACAAAAACTAGAAATAATTACTAGATTGGTGCAAAAGTAATTGCGGTTTTTACGTATGGAGAATAAAGACGGATATATCAGTTAAAAATTATATTTATTAATCAAAATAAAGACCAGTGACCTGCAAACATTTTTTCTAAAGGGAATCAACTTTGTTAATTCTTACAAAAGAGAATTCTGGAGTCCTGGAATTAACGAATTCATCGAAAGCGCTTTAAGCTGATGACTTATCTTTGAAACCTTCTCTCGTAGGAAATTACTTGTTTAAAAAAATGATAATATGTCGGAGGCAGGTTCGAAAAATAAGGTGGGTAAAGTAAGGTTGCATAACTTAGTTTATTTAATGTATTTAAAGTCATTTGTGAGACGGGTGGATGGACGTTGCTACGACGAGGAATGGGTTTCTTCGATTGTCTAATGCAGGCCGTAAACAATGAAAAGTGTCATGCATTTTTCAATTTCCTGACAATATTTTTCTGCTGTTATTGTTTCACCAGGATTTAAGGGGGTCCTCTTCAATAATGATTTAAGAAGCATTATTGTCTATAGCTGAATGACAACAACTACCCTCTTCAACACGAATTTTTGGAATCAGTGTTGAGCTGTACGCTCACTAATTGACTCTTCGCCAAAAACAAATTTAATATTTCATCCCAATTTAAAATCATAGAACAAAATCGCGCGAATTTACTTTTTTTCCATGACTAATTTAAGATGTTATATCCAACAATACTAAAGAATGAAAACAATAGACATAACCTGAAATCAGTAGCGCTAATTTCATTTTTTACAATGATGTATCATATGACTATAACAAAAAATGATGGTGACTAGAAAAATCATCGCCAAACTTAAAATGATAAACACAGCAATTATTTTTGCGACAACCTAATACAAACACAACAAATGATTCCTCAATACCTTCTATTTTCAATGGTTTAAATCTGTACGTGACCCAAATACCTATTTAAAAAATCGTGTCGTTGTATCGATTTGGACGCGAAGCTGGTTTTAAATAAATATTTGTTCAAAAACATCGACAATAAAAACCAGAAAACAGAAAGAATCCATTGTCGAATATATAAAAAATGTAGGTTTCTTTCAAAATTTACCACGATGAATAAAAAATCGTATAAATGACACTTACCAGGGTTTTTGTGGATATGGTTGTAGACGACGAGAGCGGCATCATCTTCTTCTACGAAGTCGAAAAGACCGTCGCAAGCTAGGATAAGGAAATCCTCCCGGCCGTCAAGAGGCACTGCGGCTATATCAGGTTCGCTAGTCACGTACGGCTTGTAATCGGGATCGCCTACGAGCAGGAAAATGTATATATAAAAAAATGTTGAAATGTTAAATTACTACAAAATTTGCTGCAATGCAGAAACGTAAAATAAACATAAGGGTTTTAGGTAAATGGAATGAATACAGTTTTTATAAGCTGTCTTATATAAAATGGCACGAATAAAGGATACTTTTACAATTTGGTTTAAATATAAAAGTGTATCCACAGTTATCGATTACAATAAATTGAATTTATGTATTTAATAATATATTTTAAATAGAATTTAAATATATTTATTCATTATGCTGTAAAAATTTAAGGGCATGTAGTACGCTCAGTTCAAGACTTAAATATCCGCATGTCCGCATCCGCAGTTAATAAAAATATTAAAATAGTTTATAAAATCTTTCGTTTATAATCAATAAATAATAATAATTTGTACGAATCACTTAAAAATATACATAACCTATTTTTTTATGTATTAAAAGGAGTAACTATATTTTTTTTCAAAATATAGATGTAGATTAAAACAGTAAATATTATACATGGAATGAATAAGTTAATAAAGTGGATAGTATTAAATATTTGCTGTAATTAGCAACTGTTTGTCTCGCGAAATTTAAGAATCACTGATATAAAGCATAATTTAAACGGTAATATAAAACTTTTACAAATATATCTAATTAATGTGTATATATATATATATATATATATATATATATATATATACAAGTATACAATTTACAAAATCTTCACATCTTTAGAAGTACACTTCAAATTCTTGCAACGTTCAGCATTCGTACTTGTTAGTAAAGTAGAAAAGGTAAAAGTGGTTCAAGATTGTAGATAAACTAGTAAGAACTGACTTCACTTATTTTTAGAGGAAACCACATACATTTTCAGTATAAAATGTAAACATTATATGTAAGAATAAATTAATTTTAATATGATTTCAAAAAAAAAACATACAACTGAATTATATCTCATACAAAAAATACCTATGTCGATGTATACCCGTCTGCGATAAAAAGTAAAATCTTTTTCAACAGAAATAAATTCATATATATATATATATATATATATATATATATATATATATATATATATATATATATATATATATATAACACTGTTCTGTAGGAAACTATTCGATATTTCAAATAACGGTCTGCTGAAAACGTCTGTACGACGGAATATACCTACACCATTATTTCAATTTTAATCTGTATCTGACGTATTTTCTATATCTGGTACAGATGCAGTGAAGTATGTACTGAAATCACTTGAAACTTCACCATATAACAAGAAAGACTTTCGACTCGTCATGTTCTGTAAACGAACTGCAGACGTGTACAAATATACATAGTTTGCGACAGATTCTGAAACGTGCGCTTTTTATTTTAATAGATAATATCGTAGACGATTGTTAGGAAAGACATTTTGACTCTTCTGTTCGGGTTTTTTTTTGTACTGCGGATTTCAATGTTTGTGAACGGATCGATTTGAATGAGATTTTCAGTATATGTAAATTCAATTGAATTTATTTAATATGATCTGCTGATAAAATGATTGTTTTAATGTAAATCTGTGAATTGACGAATGAAATCTTATCAAAATTTTTAATAATTTCTTATTGATTATTTTGATTGTTTTTGCACATTTTGATAGCGATGGCATCATTTTCAAAGCAGAGATAAAGAAAATCGTTTCTATCACAACTTATACCCAGTTCTAAACTATAATTGCTAAAACTTGTTCTTTTTTTCATTTTTAATTTGAACATTTGTTTTTATTTTTCTCTACACGAATCTTTTTTATTAAATTATCAAAACCTATAATTCACTATATAATTCACAGTAATTTTTCAATATATCAAACATTTGACAACTAACATCGTGTATGCGTATTCGAATTCATTGTTTTATATATCTGTTTATGATCGAATAAACTGATTACCACTACAAAACCGTACAGTATTCATTAACAAGAGGGAAATTTTATTAAACATTTTTTTTTAATTAAATACACTGTCAATTATGCGACGTAATTGATTATTTGACGTCATCTGGCGCAACGATGAGAGCACAGTCTAGACAGTCTGCTCTTTAATTGACGCGTTTCGTTGTGTTCGATTTTTCACGCCTATTACAAAATCGTGTTCAGAGTACTACAGATCCATCTATCACGTTGAATATTCATTTTATTGTAAAACATACAAGCTGCAATTATCTTTACCGAGTATTTTTTTACAATGTAATATAAGATATGAAGAAAAACTCATCTGCAAGCAGATGAGCCAAGTATCTACAGTCAATGTATATTTTTTTGTATCTAAAGATTTCATAGATTAATTATTTAAATTTTTTCCTATACGGTTTTATAGAAATATTCGTTTTATGCGACTTTCATTTTTCGTAAATAGATTCTACGCACTTGTTTATTATGTTTCATTCAACTTTATTGATTTTTAATGTATAATGCTCGTTGACGGTCAAATATCTTGCTTTTATTATGAGGTAACTTTCAATAGTTCATTAGTTCGATACATAATCGTTAATTAATACCCTCCACACAGAAATGGAAATATATATATATATATATATATATATATATATATATATATATATATATATATACAGTCACGGTCACTGAAAGTGGTTCACCCCAAATATTTTTTAAATTTTATTATAAGGATTATATATTTTATAATTTTAAACATTTTTTATATTTTTCAATTAATTATATGGAATTTGATATGGTTGGTTAATTTAGTAATGATAGAGTAAGAAATGGTATAAAAAATGTGTTTTAGGAGATTTTAACATAAAAATAATTTTATAGTAAGTTTTGTGATCGATGATACGTTTTTTTCTTGAATAAATACAATAATCAAACATGTTTAATTTTGTTATACGAATATATGCACAAAGATTTAATTCTCACATAAAATTAATATTTGGTTGACCCTCCTTTTAGTTTTATTACGAATGTAATGCGTTGCGGCATGGAATTCACTGATTGTTTGATGAATCTTTCGTTCCACCCTTTCTCTAACTCCGATTTCAATTTATTTATTGTACTTATGTTCCTTTTACTTACTCTATATTTTATTACAGTCCAGATATTTTCTAATGAGTTGAGAACACGGATCCTGGTCATGGTAATGTTGTAACTTCACGTTTTTGTAAGTAAGTGGTTACCTTTGACAAATTAACAGAAACATTTATTTTTTATACGAAGTCTTATTGACAATGGAAAAAAATTATAAATAAAAACTAAAAGTTATCTTATATGATTTATGGCAGGGTGCAGAATCATGTTAGAAAACTATGAAGTTGCAATGTGAAAGACGATTATCCATCAATATTTAACAGGGTGATGGTAAAAAAAAAAACGGTAATTCATTTTTTTCTTCTTTTAATGACATAAAACCATAATATAAAGGGCGAACCACTTTCAATGACCGTGAGTGTATATATAATAATATACAATTAATATATCACTTTCGTCTAATAATTAAATGTACACTTCTCAAAAGTATACATAGATAAAAATATTTTTTTAGTTAATAAAAATTGGACTGCAAGCTACAAGAGTTCTATAACGAAACAGCACTAAAAAAGATACTATATTTGTATGTAAAATAATATTAAAAATTCGCTAGCAGTATTAATTAACGAATAGCTAGATTAAGTCATTTAATATAATGCATTAATAAGTTCCATGCCATCAAGTAATTCTTTCGTATAATAATAGAAAAAAATATGAAGAGCAGTCCTTACAAAGTGTCATACAGACATGTAACATCGTGTATATAAAAACGAATACTACAAATATATGAAATATATAAAAAGCACACGGAACCATAATAATGTTTGTTTGTCATCTCAAAAGACAATAAACGCGACTCGAACAGAAACATTAACTCGATAAAAACATCAACGAATTCCACAATTTTCGGTGACAACGTGACCGAACACAATTTATCATATACTTGACGTACACGACTCTCATTCTGTATTAAAAAGTACCGAAGTCGAAAATTCCCAACGGAGATCATAATTACTCACGAGCTTTTTTTGCTTGATATGAATGTGCATGTGTATTTTCTATGTGTATGTGTGGTTTATACTCTGATGACGATTATAATATATTTTAAAATATATAATAAGATCAAGTGAAACGGGTTTTCATCTTCATTATTCATTAAATAATATCTGAGTGGAAAAAACATTTTATATATAGTATTTAAGTAAAAATACTTTTCTAACCGAAAATGTTCTATAAAAAACGTTTATAAAATAAAATAATTATAGAATTATATCATGTATTTTTATATGAAATATTAACGTTTTATTACCGTTTATTATATTTGGTTGGTTCACAAATAATTGCGGTTTTTACGGAATGCAGCCCGCAGCCCAAAGCTTGAAGTTGATTTTATTAAAATAATAAAATGGAATTTAAAAAAATACAAAACATTGCAAATTATTGTAAGGAACACCGTTTTATGATAAAAAGTAATGTATTTTTTTTAAAAATTTTTATAAATTCATTCAAGAAAAAAAAATGTAAAATTTAAATGAGTTATTTTCGAATATAAATAAAATACCTTCTTTCGCTCGCAAATTTTTTTGAGTGACTTTTTATGTATGCGGCCCGCAGGCTTTTAAATTGAATTTTGTGGCCCGTGTTCATATATGAGTTTGATACTACTGGTGTAAGTTAAAAACTCGTTTTTTATAAAATATTTTGTAGAATGTTAAATATTTAATTTGTATTTTATAAATATAAACAAAAAAATTACAAATATATCAATTAATGAAACCATAACCTTGAAAGTAGAATAATAATTACCATCAATTTTTGTGCTATATTGAATTTATTTAAATTTTGATCGAATACACTGAACATACTATAGAATATAGAACGTTTTACAAAACCCGTACTAATTTTAAATAAAACACGCCATAAATGCCGCTTCCAGTATTTTAATTAATTTAAAAGCATACAGAAAATACGAAACTACGCCTTGAAATTATTATGCAGAAGAATTTCATGCAGTCTGGAAATTAGAGAGTGACATACACTTGTAGAAGAAAATATTAACGTTTTAAAGCTTTAACTTAAACACTTTTCAGCACGAACATCGTCTGAATTTTTTTTGTCTCATATTTTCCATACAGTTTCACTGGTGTTCAGTTTTTAATTCGTTTTTTATTCAACACATTAATTTTCTTTAATGTTATAATTAAAAATAGATAATTAGTCATTAAATAGAGTTTATATTCAATTTTGATTAGGTTATTGTCTAAGAGAGTGATTTTTTTGTTATTTTATATTTCGGTTCTATAAATATGTACGAGGCTCGTTTGATAAGTTTGGTAAATTTCTATGAGATGGGGCCACCATTCGTTTGGTAACGTCACGGCTATCAATTGCCACTTTTCAAACTAGTATAGGCGAAATTTCAGCCAGAAAAGACGCATTGTTCACGTTCTACAGATGTTTGAAGTGAGCATTGTAGCAGTTACCAGGAAAATAGAAAAAAACAACCAGACCTTTTTGCTTCGATTCGTCACCGTGGATGATACGTGGATCCACCACTATACACCTGAGTCGAAGCAGTGGACAACTGGTGAAAGTGCGCCGAAGAAGGCGAAAACAGTTTTGTCGACTGGAAAGCTGATGGCCACTGTTTTTTGGGATTCCCAATAAATCATCCTTATCGACTACTTAACGAAAGGAAAAATGATAACAGGAGCTTATTATGAAACATTATTGAACCGTTTGAAAGAAGATTTGAAACAAAAACGGCCAAGATTGGCGCACAAAAAATAGATCTTTCAGCAGGACAACGCGCCGTCTCACAAATCGACCGTCTCAATGGTAAAATTGCACGAATTAGGGTTCGAATTGATTCCTCATCCACCCTATTCCCCGGCCTTGGCCCCGTGTGACCTCTTCCTCTTTCCAAACTTGAAAATTTGACTCAGTGGGAAGAAATTCTCGTCGAATGAGGATGTCATCGCCGCCGTCAATGCGTATTTTACAGACTTTGAGAAAAGCTAATTTTTTGATGGGATGAAAAAATTGGAAACTCGCTGGACCAAGTGTATAGTCGTCAATGGAGACTATGTTAAGAAATAAAATACATATTTTCAAAAAAAAAGATTTAACTTGCTTTTTACCATACTTATCAAACGACCTTCGTATTTGTGTTTATAGAAATACAAAATAAATAAAGTCAATATTTTGCAATATGTATAAATCAACATGTTAAAAACTTCATAAATACTATAATATTATTTAACATACAATGAGTAAGCATTATGAAATCATCAGAGCTCAAAATTTGAAGCACATTGGAGAAAAACTAAGAGTAAAACTGGTATTTCTTATTTTTCAGATATAACCCCATCAGATTATCATCTGCTTAAATTATTACAAAACAGTACTGATGAAAAAAAATATATTTGAGAACTTTAAAAACAAATATCCTCGTTTTCCAAAAACAACCCTGACATTTTTCTATATCCGAGGCATATAAATCCGGTCAGAACGTCGGGGAAAGATTATAAAAAAAACTGTGTAAACATCGAAATGATTAAATAAAACCAATTTTGTTGACAAGTTATTTGCTTTTATAAATATAAATCGAACAGGTTTTTACAATCAACCAAAAGAAATATAAAACGTGTGAACAAATACTTTTTTAGATACATTCCATACGAATAAAAAATGATTTTCAATCTATGAACATTAAAATAGGTAAAGAAACACAATAGATCTTTTTAAATGTATACAAACGTCCTCGACGTATGGGAAATCTCTAGCACAGTTAGCGAAATTCCACAATCGTTTCATACAAATATTGAAAAGGATTAACCAAGTTAACATGCCTGTTGAGGTTTGACTGACAACCATAAAATACCGTTGTCTATCATGTTGATTATTTCCATTGTGTACATATTCACACAGAGTACTCATTCAACGCGGATGTAAATATTACAAAATTACGATTTAAACTGTCAACACTTATGCTATGTGATTAACTTTTACAACATTAATGTCAGATCCTTTAAATCTTTATCTTCACTAACACATTCAATTCTATTGTATTCTTCTCAGATATACATATATATATATATATATATATATATATATATATATATATATATATATATATATATATATATATATATATTATTTTTTATTCATTTAGTTCATTCACTTTTAAAACTGTATAAAAACCATAAAATCGATAATGAATACAATCAATTCTTATGCAAAGCATCATTGACGTCATTAATCGCGGTCATTTCTTGCAATAAATTTTATGATAAATGCGTCACTTGACAAACATTCTAAATAATTCAAAAAATAATATAAATAAAACACATCTTTTTCTAAAAGGAAACAGTACGTTAACTTGAGAAAAAATACCAATTTAATTGATGAGCAGATAGCGCGTGTTAAATTGAAAGGAAATAATTAAAATTATATATTCGGAATTAAATAATAATCGAAATATATGATATAAGTATTTTAGAAAAATATTTTTGTTAAAAAAAATAAATTAATATAAATGTACTGAATTTTAGAATGTAATATATTAGGTAGGTTATAAAATCTTCAACTGATAATAAAATTCAACTATAGTTCATAACTAATGTACGAGGGTAGAGTGACAAGTGCTCGTGTTTGATTAGAAAACACATTTTTTCCCAGCAAATTCTTTATTTTTCAAGGCAATTTCCTTTTAGCTCAACTTAGTCCAACGTATTTTCATTTTTTTATCCGTTCCAATTAGTATTTCCAATTAGGCTTATCGAATTCATCAAAATAGGCATTTACAGCAACGATGACTTCCGAATTTGATGCAAATCTTTTACCTCCGAGCTATTTTTTCAAGTTTAGAAACAGGAAAAAGTCACTCAGTGCCAAATCTGGCGAATATGGTGGATGTGGAAGCAATTCGTAGTGCAATTTTACCATCGCAATTGTTGATTTTTGTGCCGGTGGATTGTCGTAATGGAAGAACGCTTTTTTCTTTGCTAAATAAGGATGTTTTTTCTTGATTTGATCATTCAGCTGGTCCAATAATGATGCACAGTAGGCTCTAGTTATTGTTTTTCTTTTTTCAGGATAGTCGATTAGCAATATTCCATGAGTATCCCAGAAAACAGTCGCCATAACTTTTCCAGTTGATGCAATGACTTTTGTCTTCTTTGGTAAACGTTCGCCAGGATAAATTCATTGTTTTGACTGCTCTTTCGTTTCAGGTGTATGGTAATGGCTCCGTGTTTCATCAACGGTTATGTATCAACGCAAAAATTCATGTCGATTACGTTTACACGTCGTCAAACTGTCCTTCGAAATGTTCATTCGAATGCATTTTTGGTCGATTGTGACCAAACGCGGTACCCATTTGGAAGATAGCTTTTTCATATGCAAATGTTCGTGTAATATGTTCCATACACATTTATCTGAGATGCCTACTATCTCAACCATCTCATGCACTTTGATTCTGCTATTATATAAAACAGTGTCATGGATTTTTCCAATCGTTTCTCCAGTAGTAACCTCAATTGGACAACCTGTACGTTCTTCATCACAAACGCTTGTACGACCATGTTTAAATTCATTAAATCAATACCTGACAGTTGCCATCGAAGATGCACAGTCTTCATAAATAGCGGGTAACTTTTTTTTAATTTCTCGACACGTTTTCCCATCCAAAAACAGAAATCTATTCACTGACCTATACTAATTTTTTTCCCATAGTTAAAAAAGACAAATAGTTGTTCACTTTGAATGGCTGTCGAAACCACACTAATTAACATATTGTGCTCAAGCTTTGAGAGCAGTATTTTGAAAGATAATGTGTTAAAAGATATTGAATTTTCATATCAATGGTGCCATCTAATACTGAACACAGATAATTATCACTCTACCCCCTTACTTATTTAAAATCATTTTTCTGTCATTTAACAATGCATTATTCAACTTCATCTCATTTTTAACAAATTAACTCCTTTAACAACACTCATTACCTTAAATGTTCTATTAAATGAGAAAAAGAGTTGAGGCTCGTTAATGGTAATCATCTTGGCAAATAGAAATACATTTCTTTTGATCTTGACGTATGTAAATAATTTACAGCGACGCAGAAATATTTTCACATAATTTATTAGCATAATTAAGTACATACGTGCATTCGAAGTGAATGTATTGTTCATTTTGTGTAAAAAAAGTATTAGATTGGTCTCATTTGAATAATAACAGGAAGGTAGTATTAAAGAAAAGGTGCGGTTTAATTATTTCCCATAAATATTTGTTTCGAATGCTACTTGTTTATTTTGTTTTTGCATTGTAGATAGATGTGTTATTTAAGTATATTATTATTTATTTAAGAGATTAACTTTAAATACAGTTTGGACCGAAAAAGAATAATAGAAGTATTTCTTGAAGTATGGAGAGAATTTAATTAAAGTTTTTGATTTGATTCGAACAGAAAACTTATAACTGAAGTCATTTTTGATTAGATTTTGCTAGCTATTTTTAAGTTACTTTAATATTTTTATTGTAGATGTTTAAACGCTTTGTTTGAATGAATTTGTATTTACTGACGTGGATTTTTTATTCATTATGATTAGGCTTACTGATAAATATGACAAAATAAAAATAAATCAATTATTTGTATTAACTCAATTAAAACCAATATATTAGGTGTAAAAATTAATTCTGTCTTTAAATTGAATCAATCATAATTGTTTTAATCGTTTGCACAGGATCATTTTAAGGAAAAGTATCTAACAACTCGAGAAAGAAAAAAAAAGAAAAAATCGGCATAACCAAAGGTAAAAAATTATCAATAATCATTTATTTTGAATTTTTGACTAAAAAAAGTTCTGAACTTTATGAGGGGAAAAAAGAATTCATTTATGAAAGTGAATTTAGCCACATTCTCAAAACTATAGTACGGTATAAAATCAAAAGTATGATTATAATGAAGAGTTGAAAATTAAAAACAACATGAAAAATTTTAAACGCGAGGCAAATAATATAAATTTTAATACAAACGTCGCTAGATTAAATTAAATATACACCGGATACAGGAAACGTCTATATTAAGAATCTCACAAAGTATCACAATTAAAAACTCATAAACTAAACATTGCAAATTGTATTTTAAATTTTATGTATATTAGTTAACTGAATTATTTCATTATGTATGTGTGAAGAAATATGTCAGTACAAACTTTTTTTTAAAAAAAATCATATATTACTCAAATATATATATATATATATATATATATATATATATATATATATATATATATATATATATATAACACATAATACGATCTTACATCAATCAACACACATCTATTTTTTAATTCCATTAAATCTCTTCAAACAACGTAGACAATGTACATTTTCCATATTCATGAGACACAGAAACAATAAAACGCTTACAAACTGTGTAGATTTTATGCAAATGTATATCGAACAAATGGGTTTATAGTAGTTACTGTTTATCTTGAATAAATATACTCACTTTATGACTATTTATAGTCGTATACGATAATTGTCGGCAAAAGTAGATTGTAACCTGTTGTCAGTTAATTTCAGTTGTACGAATGTATGTAATTACAATTCAATGATTAGGCGATTAAAGTAAACGTACATAAATTTATAGCGACAGTGGACGTTCATATACAACGACAATTTGTAACTGAAGTTTCAGATATAATTATAATAATAATAATATTAAATCGTGTCCGTATTTAATGAGCAGCGAGTCGGAACGGAATTAATCTAACTGTATATTTATAATTATGTATATATTAATTTTAAATTAAAACTAATTTATAGATACAACATATGATAATTTTTAAAGATAAATTTAACATATTAAATCTTGTACTTCTGTTATAAAATTCATTAATTATTCATTTGTGTCCATAAGAGACTTGCATGAGTTTGAAATCCGGGAAAAATCGATTTTTGTTTTTTTTTTTTGCATATTATTAAGGCTTAAGGTCTTAAGTTTTATTATTAAAAAGAATTTTATCGAAATTCCAAGAATTCCCTGATGCAGCGATTTTAGTGGAGGCGGGTCGCAGCAGAACAGAGCTGAATGAAGTTCTGAATAGAGGCATCCCCAGCGAAATTTCGAATAAGCAACAATCAAAAAAAATGAATAATCAATTATTGAATATTTTTGACAAGAAAAAAAATGAGTTAAGGTCTAGAAAACATTTTAGGTACCTTGTATTCTGATAACTTATTTTAAAACAGGTTTATTTTATTAGTATTAAAACATTTTTTTTTAACATTTGATAATTTATAATAAAAATTGTTCATTGTTCCACAAACCACATTTTTCTGATTAAAAGTTAGATTTTTTTTATTGTATATTAGGATAGAATCGCTATCGAAATGCGTACAAACAACAATCAAAAATGATCAATGACCAATAATTGAATATTTTAGATTAGGAAACATGTTTGTGGTTTGTGGAATTAGTGGAAAATTTATTAGTGAAATAACTGTAATCAAATATTAATCAATCTAAGTAAAACTCCAGTATTTAGATATTTTTCAAATTATTATTAGAACAATATAATTGTTGGCACTGTGGCTAAATCTACTTTCACGCAAGTACTTTTCATACAAAGAGAACAAAAATGTATAAGGTCGCCAGCATATGTAAATCGAAACAATCAAATTTTTTCGCCGAGATTCGAATGGAATTTTCAAAAAAACGATAAACTATTGTAATGCGCGTTAGAATAGTTTATTATTTAAAAATTCCGACAAAAAAAATCTCTAGGATCAAGTATATCAGCGGACTAAAGCTTAATTCTGGATACAAATTCCCATCTGGATTATTGAATCTCCAGCAAACCACAAAAAAATTCAGATCAAAAATGTTTACTGACTGATAATTGCTTAAGCAAATCTCGATGGCGTGATATTAAACTCAGAATTCTCATGTAAAGAAATATCTAATTTTTGTTTAGAAAAAAATACGGGTTGGGGAGAAATGAGAAATTATTAATATAAAGAATCAAGTTTCAAATGACACTCATTTTAATATTAATAAAATAAAGCCTATTTTACATATTTGATATACTATTGTGATGTACTGTGATTTTTGAAATATTATTATTAAGACTAATATACATATGCAAGTGTTAATGGGTTAATTTATTAAATTCAGTTTGTTCTTGCAATGTGCTCTAAAATATAAAATAAACACAAACTTTCTTCATTTTTCAATACTAAACTATTGTCTGAAGTTATTAAAACAATACAATTATTTAATTTTCATTGAAGAATTACACTGTTTTTTTTTAATGACCTTAAGGTTCTAGAAACACTTCATTTCTTCAACCTCTCTGATAAAAGCGACTAATTTATTGCCACGAAAGATTTTTTTATATTTGAATTTACCATTCATAATATTATATATTTATTATGTGTAATAATTTTGATAGTAATATATAATTTGGATAAATATATTCAATTTAATAACATACTGATTTTTTTATTTCATTGCTTACTTTGCAAATTTTCAGATAAATGTTAGTTTAGTTTCTAATTGTTTTTTAATAGATTTTACTGTACCTTATTGTTTTGAAGATGATGGCATTGTCATATAAGCAACAATCAAAAATGATCAATAATGATTTATTGAACATTTTTAACATGAAAACTTCTGTGGTTTGTGAGATGAAAAATGTCTCATTTGTGAGTCACATTTATTTTCTAATATTGTAAATTCATTATTATAGAATTATAAAGTTAAAGAATTTTTTTATTATTTTATATTCAGGCCACCATAATAAAACTCATATTTTTTTTAATAAATCATTATAATAGCTTTATGGTGATTATTTGTGTATTAAAGGTGGGGTAGTATAATAGTGGTATGTAGATTTGCTATTATTTATGTTTTTATTTGCATAAAAACACCAACTTCAAACTATTAATATTTAAAATGATTTTTTTTATTTTTTCTATGACTTTTGATACATTGCACATGCCCTCATATTATAGAAAATTATCAACTGAAGTTCTATTCCTAAATCATTTTTCAGTTAATAATTTTTATCAGATATTTATTACTCCTTTTATATAAATCCATTTTTTTTAAAGCAAAAATCCTTTTAATAATAATCTATTATAATTTAAAGACCAAAAAATGCACAATATCTTCTATTTTAGACTATGATACATATAATGTCATTTAAAAAAGTAATATTGTCACAATTAAATAGATTCTCCATGAAAAACTTGAGAAGATTTCACATTCATCAAAAATATATTTTTAATTAAAATATTTCTTTATAGTAGTCACCTCATATGTCCTTGTACTATTATGTAAATAAATAATAATTGTGAAAACATCTATTTAGAAGATAAAAACACCTGCTTAATTGTCTGTTCAAATTATCTAACTCAATTCTAAATTAAACAAATTGCATAATCAAAATGTCTCTTCATTCTCACAAGAGTATTAAAAAATATGTTACTATTTATGAATCAGAGATTTAAAAGACATCTTTAGACAATGAAAACATTATATACTATTTATGAATCTATGTTTTATGGCACTAAACTGAAAAATAACAAAAATGTATTCATCATAATCTATTCATAACACCATGATAGTTTTTATTAAAAAAAAACTCTACTAAATAAAAAAATATGCTTATTATATACAACTGAAATGTAGAGATTTATATAAAAAGAAAACATTTTATAATTTATAAATAAGAAAAACAGCATAGAAAAATGTATAAAACATTTGTTTAAAGAAATATATACATTTATTTCATGTATACTTGTGTGAATGAATTATATAAATGTAAATAAATTACAGTAATCACATAAAAATGTGTTATATTAAGTGAATATGTATCAAAAATGATAATAATCTCAATGGAATACACAACATGATAAATAAATGGGTGTGTTTCCCAAATGTCAGATAAATTATATAAAAATTTCATTTATTAGAGAAATTTAATGAAAGTAAACGGTTTTTATATTCTTTTATATATCTAGTAACACCATTTGGACATATATTTAATGTTTAATATATAGTCTATAGTATATAGTCTATTTGACTATTTTTTTTTCAATTTATGTACAGTAATTAAGTTAAAAAGTAATTACTTTTCATTAAGAAGTTACTGGAATTATTCAGTAATATATAATGGTTTTTTTTTCATTTGTTATCTCTTTAGTTTCTTCATTTTTTAAGTTTTAAATACACTCGGTAAATATTTCTGGATAATTTTACTTACCAAGTGTGTACAAATTATTCGAGAGTTATTTTTTTATTTATTATTAGTCCTTGTGAAACTTACCTATTGCTCTTGATACAGCAAGTTGACCATTCACTCTAAGAGTTCCATAATGAACTAGAACTCCTCCTAAGGCCTCTATTCTTTCCTGTTCGTCCTAAAATAGAAATTTAGGCAATATTTATACAGTAAATTCAGTCAAAAATTATCTAATAATTTAAACTGTTTATTTATATCTGCATTTTTATTTTTAGCTTTATTTCTAAAAAAATTAGAAAAATGTGTGAAGTAAAATATCTTTGTTATATGGAAATATGCTTTAACCCTTTGTTTACTGAATTTATTAAAGTGTAAAAATGAAACAATGTAATTTTCACCATGAGAAAAAAATAACAAGAAAGAAAATAATTTTTTCATTGATATAAATTTTAAGGCAGTTTTTTTATTTCGAACATATAATAAATGGGGTGAATGATGAATAATTCATTATTTAATATCAATTTTTGTTGAATTATCAATACATAAAGGGTTAAACTATTTTATAAACATATTAATGTGTCACTCCTCATATTTCATTTTTTAAAAAGTATTTAAAAAATGTACATTTCAAAAATTTCTTTGTAAAAAAGGTCTTTAGGATCAGAAAAAAAATTAATGTTGAATATGCAGTGATGTGGCAAAAATACATGTTTCACTTTTCCAAATATGTAAACAAATTTGAAGCAATATCATGAAAAAAATTTAAAATATTTCAATCAAATTAAAATAATTTTTGAAACCAGGCTTATAGGTTTACAAATTAATAATGCAATGTAAATAATGTCTAATAATTTCACATTATTACTCAACATGTATTTTTGAAGAAAAACATTAATATATTTTTTGCCATGTCATCCACAAACATAATTATTATATATACAATGAATAACAACTTTGGATATTTATTACAAAGACTGAATTTTACAAATTATTACTGTTTACTTACTTGTCTTGCTGGTTTATGAGGTTTCACAATCTGTAGCACTTTAAATCCTTTCACAATTAAAGCTAAGGAGTCACCGGCCCAGGCGACATAAAGCGTGTTGTGTTTACGCCTCAACAAAGCGCAAACTGCAGTAGTTCCACTGCTTATTTTCTACAAAATTAACAATGTTCACAATTACTATTAAAAAATATATTACAAACACGTTATTAAAATAAATAAGCAATTAGATATTATAATTTGTACAAATAAAAACTAGATTTGATATATACTTCTGTTTATATCCTTCTGTAAATATTGAATTAAAAATAATTATATAGATACCTTTTCCAAGAAAGCGGAATCTGTACGTAAGAATGCTTCTCGAAAAGCATTTTCTATATCTGTAGGATAATGTGAACTTTCAGCGAGGTATTGGTGTAAATGTGCGGCACTGTATGTGGCAGCTTGCGGTCCTGAATGACCATCGAATATAGCGTAGTAACTAGCAGGACTGGCATCCTGGAATCATATCATTTTTAATGTAGTAAGGTCTAACTTATAATGTAAAAAATTAGCTTATATACAAACTGAGAAATAAATCATTAATTTTTGATTCTATTAGATTTAAAAATTCAAAAATGGTAAATTATTTAAAAAATACGAGACCGTATCGTTTTCTTACCTGTATATTGAACATAGTATTGAGATCATCTATTATCATGTGTCGATCTTCCATACTACGCCTACAGTTCTTAACAGCACATACTGAAACTAACGGTGGTGCGAATGGACCAGGTAAAGGTGGTGGTGGAAGCTCATCCAAGGCACTGTTGTCCAGATAACGTAGACAAACCTCGTTGACTTTACTCATAACGACTTTCATAAGTTTCAGAGGTTCATATACTAGAAAAAAAGGCACACAACGTTTAAATTATGTAAAAAACTAACATGTGTGTTTGCATCATCATCTACAATCATGAAAATAAACAATATATGACTCATATTTTCATTTCAAAACTAGTACGGACACATTACAGGAAAAGAATCCGAGACACCAACCAACACACCAATTATAGTAGACATAAATGCTAACAGAGGGTGTACACGGCATTAGTGGAACTGTGGTGATAATTTGTACAAATATAAATATTTACTATTTTTATTTTACGCATTCCAAATCTTTTTCCCTAAGAAACTGGTTGTATTGTTGACATTAGATGTTTAACGTAAAAAAATATTTATTTAATGATTTGTCGGGAACTATTTTGTTTATACAGTACAGAAAATAGAATGGAGACGCGCGTATATAAAATTTAATATATTTGTATATTTTTGATATAAATTGTTTATTTTAAGCAAATCTTAAGTGTTTTATTAAATTTAGAAAATGATTCATTTTGTCTCACCACAACAGTGTGTGCGTGTATGTGTATAACGATTTTAAAAGTTTTATTAATCAATTATTGAACATATTTCACAAAAAAATAACACCACTTTTTTTTTAAAAAAGAACTTACTTTAAAATACACATTTATTTAAATTAATTCACATATTTAATAAAATTGCAAATAACAGAAAACTATAAAAAAGTAACACGTCAGGTATCTATTAAAAAAATATTAAAGTAACTTAAATAAAAAAAGACGATAAAATAATTATCAATTCTTAAAAGAAATTTGTTTATAAATAAAAATAATGTTTATTATTTCAAATTCCTTTGATAAAAACTCGTCTTATACAAATCCCACGCTACTAAAATAAACGTACTTTCCTGACATTTCAGTTGAACTGCAAAATGTCATATAAACACAATTTTTTTCGAAAGATCATGAACTCAATTTGATTGTCTGCCAACAATCTTTACAGAGAATTTTCAACATCACATATTTTTTTCTGTTACGTCTGTTCTTTACTTCAGACTGAAATGTAAAAGGTTCCAAAATACTTTTGGTTCAAATTCCATGCATATATATATATATATATATATATATATATATATATATATATATATATATATATATATATATATATATATATATATATCGTTAAAAATGTTCTGTCGTTATAAAACATAAATCTTTCTCGATTGACTGTCTTCAGCTAAAGTAGACGTACTTTATCGACACCCGACGAAATTGCTGCTGTCATCTTCTAGATTTTCCGATTTAAAATAAACATGATAGAATTTAGATATCTTTGAAATCAATACGACACGTCTACTTTTATAAAAAATAAAATCTGTCTTCGAAGGAAGTTACAGTGAAACGATGTAACTCATGTGGAAAATAGGAAAACATTTTTCACATCACGCACGAATCATAGAAATTTCACACATTCCAATACATACATTATATATATATATATATATATATATATATATATATATATATATATATATAATTCAATTACTTTAAATAAAATCTATAAAAAAATCAAAGAATTTAATTTGTTCATAATTTAAATTTTAGTATGATTGATTGGAAAATTAATCATTGTTGTGTGTAATAACTAAGTGTGAAACGTAAAAAATATTTTGTAAAATTATAACTGTTCTAAATATACAAAAAATATTGTTAATAATAAGAAGTATGAAAAAATCGTCGCTTGTGCAAAAATGTATTAAAATAATATTGAAATTACAAAGTTGTAACGACTATGTTTTAAAAATACAAATTCGATCAGGATTTCTGGAAGAATCCTACTGTAATAGATTTCGATTGACAATAAATTCATTTGCTGTGATGAAAATTTCAAATATTGAGAAAGTTATGATATAAGACATATCTAAACATCTACATTCCAAAAAACCGTCAAAACGAGAAACCAATAAGTATTTCGAAAATATATTTTCATTCTTTTTGCATCCAGATACAATAATCACTTTTTGGCAGTATAGTTAAATTTATTTCTACAGATGAATATAATAAATTTTAAATTATCTTAACTACAGAATTTCTTTGCAATCAAAACTGTTCAATAACTCATTGTTACTTATTCACATTTCGATCGATGGGGACTGCAACATTCTTGAAGTCATATGGTACAGAAAAAATTTTTTCAATACCATAACATACCATTCTAAGTAACTTAGTGTTCTAAGTATGACAGAACTGTCATCTAAATGATCATAAACGACAATAAAAATGATCAATAATTAATTTTCTTTTAACATAAATGGCCAGAAAGAGTGCGATTTTTATGAGAGTGAAAGAAAATTCATCTATAAATTTTTATTCACAATTACGTCTTGTAGATTTTGTATAAATTTAAGAATATTGTTCTCTCCCTTTCTCTCTCTCTCTCTATATATATATATATATTAGATTAGGTCGATAGAAAAATAATTACGGTTTTTATTATGAATTTGAAGGGTATAAATCGCAATTATTTTTCTACTAACTTTATATATATATATATATATATATATACACACACACACACACACACACATATATATATATAGAGAGAGAGAGAGAGAGGTATTTTCCCCTGCCTCCCTAATAAAATCTGCGATTTTGGAAGATTTGAAAATCACGGAGAATCGTTTGGAGAATCTTCCTAAATTGGTTTACATTGATGATTAAAAACGTTTCTACGTACGAAAAAAAAATCGTTTCTATGAGCGCGTTTCCACCGTAACTCCCAAAAATTTTAACAAAAAAATTTTACCTCCTCAAAAATTGTGTTTGCCCCCTCTAATATGACTATCTGGCTACGGGTCTTATATATAAATAGACAGAGAGAGAGAAACTTGTCGCCTGAATTTTGTACCTAATGAAGTATATAAGTAATATTCGGTAGTGTTTATTTCATGCAAAAATATCACACAATCAGTAATAAGGATGAAAATTACATCAAGCTACATACATTTAATACAAAAGTTGCGAATTTTATGTTTGTTTTTTATAATAGTCGTCGGAAGCTTGCGTTATTGAAATCATCAGGTATTAACTAAAAAGGAATATAACACAAAATTCACATAAAAGCGAGTTACAAACGATAATATCGGGAAAATATACAGACAAAGTATACTTATAAAAACACTATTCTCCCTTGTTATGATTTCTGTAAAAAGCTAATGATCTTTTTACATGGAATATCCTCTACCTCATTCACAATTTCTTAGAATTTTCCTTTCATGAATTACAGCAATAATCAAAAGAATCGTCAATAGAAACACCAGACATGTTTTCTGATTTTATATATATATATATATATATATATATATATATATATATATATATATATCAGCGTGTGTGTGATTATTTAAGAATTTACATCTCTTCCAAGGTCGATAAAGATTTAATCACACAAATAAAATAATTATGAACGAGGAAAAATAAATTTCATACAATCGATTGTATGTTATAACCGAGGTCATAAATAAAAATGAATTATATATACATAAATATAAATAAAAATAATTATCAATGAAAAGACAGAATAAATAAATAATTAAACAAATTGCGTATATTTTGAATTTGTGATATAAAACACGTACCGTTTTCATCTGAATCGAAGCCACATGCTGTAGGTTGTTTTTTAGACATTTGTTTGATTTCATCTATAACAGTTTTTATTAATGGCGCCACAAGGCTGGACGGACATTGCCTAAAAAAAGAAAATAGAGAATATATATTAGTTGCAATCGGTTAAAGTTTTTTTTGTATTATAGCCATTTATCAACAGTACACTTTTACTAGAATAAATCATAAAAGTTAGTGTAAAAGTTAAAATAAAAATATTGTTCTTATCGTTTTTTTTTTAGTTACTCAAATATAATATTGTTGCTTTTTTTTGTAAAAGAACTGTATATTTATAAAAAGAAATTTCGAGATAAGAATATTAATTTCTTTTTGAAAAGTATGTGTTTATCGAATCAAAAATAATTAAGTAAAAATATATTTAATAATATAAAAAAGTTAGACTTTTAAATCCGAATGTAAAAAACATAAGGATAGTATCCAAACATTAATTAAATTCATGTACAATTATTATTAAACGATTAATTTGCCAATGTTGCTTACAAAAAAAAATTAAATCTATATAACATTTATTCCATAACAACTGTCTGTAAAGTTTCTAATAATTTATTTTTATTTGATTAATTTACTAGTTTTCTTAACAGTATACAAAAGAATAATATTTTCAACATGAATACATTTTCTTACATTTTTTTTAAAAAAAATCAACTTACTAATAAATAATTTTATTTTTCTTCAATTTGATTAATAATACTTTTATAGCCTATCATGTAAGTGGCGGATTATTAAGTCGATAGGAAAATAATTGCGGTTTTTATTATGAATTTGAAAGTCGAAAAACCGTAATTATTTTTCTACCAACTTAATAGTATACCATCTATGAACTTCTTTTAAATATCTTCCTTGTATGACAATAGTAAGGGTCACTGATCCCCAACATTTCATAAAATTCAGAAAAAATGTTTTTTAAAAAAAAATATTTTACTATTTACATATAGATTAAAAAGTTTTGAAACTCCTGAAGTCTGTCTCAAAAGTCAGAGAATGGAACAATTTTACTTTGTATTCTTAGTATTATCCTTGTTTAAATATAACAATTTTGATTCTTTCAGAAATAACATTTTCACTCAACCATGAACCATTTTTCCGGTCAAAAATGTACAATAACTAATTATTGATTATTTGTGATTGCTGTTTATGTGTAAAAAGTTTTTATTGTATTTGTATCCAAATCCAACAATATTTTTTCGCATTGTGGCTAAATTAACTTTCACAAATGAATTTCTCATCCTCAAAAATTATAGAACTTATATTGGATCAAACATTTTTAATATTTTTTTATACACATTTTAACAACGGTACCATCATGTTTAGAGCATTAATGGAAAGAATTTTTTTCTGTGCCTCAAAAAAAATTTTTTCTATATCTCAATGGTCTCAAGATGATGACGTCACATAAATGCACATAAACCATCAAAAATGGTTGTCACTAATTATTAAACATTTTTGATCTGACTTTTTCTGTGCTTTATGGAAAAGTAAAAAAATAAATTAGCCAGTGTCAAAAATATACTGTAACGAGTTTATTTAAACAATATTTAATAGAATATTCGTGTTTTATGATAAAAAAATAGTCTTAATTTATTTATTAGGTGTACAATTCGAATGTTTAAGCAAAAATCCAATTTTTGCATAACTTTTTTCGAATTGTTGAGTAACTGAATAATTCTTTGTTGAAAAAATGATGGAGGGTTTGAATCGATGAAGTCGTAATAAATTTTCGAACCTCTTTCACTGTTCTAGCATTTTTTGCATGTTTTATGGATCATAACACCTTCCCCCAAAGCTGAATTAATTATATTTCTATAGCTGAATTAAATACGTCTGATTAATCTTGCATAAAATAACTATTTTAAAAACAACATATATTTTATAATAAAAAAATATATTAAAAATCTTCTCAAATATACCAAAGCAATTTCATAAACTCAATTAAATCTTACATACAAAAACTGTCTTTTTGAGATCATAACCGAGTGACTAACATAAAAACATAATATTATTTCAAATCTCTGTTTATAGCATGTCATATTTTATTAGAAAGTTATTACCTCATCTTTTATATGATTTCATCTTGGCAAAGTTCTAAAGTAACAAATATATATATATATATATATATATATATATATATATATATATAGTGCAAATAGGTTTTTCTTTAAAAAAAATATAACATATTTTTTGCAGAAAGAACAACTCAGCCATATTTATTCGTAATACAAATTTCCCATATTTCACTAAATAGTCACAATTGCATATACATGATTTATTCACATTTAAATCGCGTGCTGAACCACAAACTCACGTGATAGCCATCATAAATAGTAACGACACGTTTTATGATCTACTTTGTATCGCATATGAATGACCTTCGATCGATATTACAAAGTATTAATATATTCCCCAAGCGTATCCCAGTAATAATTTATAAATTTATATTACTTGTTTTTAATACAACTAATAAAACGCATAAGTAATACATTTTCGAATATATATACAAAACGTTATTGCATTAAAAATAAATTTTTTATTAATTTTTCTAAATATCAGATACAAAGATATAATACTATAAATTACAAAATCCCAATAAAGAAAAATTACATACAAAAATAAGAACCACTTTTTCAAAACACAGATTTGAAATCAAATTTGTATCTAAATATAATCTTTTCAGAAAATGCAACAAAGATATTTTCGATAAGAAATAAATGTTTGAACTTGACATCTTGAAAATCTCAATAAAATCATTTTAAATTATAATAAATATTTTTTTTACAATATTTATTATTTAATAATATACAAATATAGAAGACAAATAGTACATTAAGAAAATAATTTTATGTTTGAAAAAATAAAGTTTAAAAATGTTTATTTAACATGTTTGGTAAGATTTTTTTTTTAGAAAAGAAAATGCAGCTGTATCTAGAAATAACAAAGTTGTAAATAAATCACAAATGATTGAAAAAAAATACAAATCGCACATAAATGTTTCTTTGAATTATATTAGGTACTCAAGTATTAACAATCATAAATTGTAAAAACATTTTTTTCTGTGTCCTTAAATGCAATCAATCAGAACTCTGATTTAAATTAAAACATTTTAGAGTCGTTTTAGGATTTTAAAGTGCCAATTTTAACGTTTAAAAACACTATATATCTTGAGAAAGCAATTGGAATAACCTCACAAAAATAAATGGTGTCTGAAAAACAGCATATTAGGCATTACATACTTTTGGCATTCCAGTTGGAAAAAAATCCTGCTAAAGCCACAGGAATGATTTGTTCAGCTTTGAAAGAAGGTGTTTTGAAGCATTAAACTTGTTGCAAAAAAATACTAAAACAGTGGAAAAGATTCGAAAATGCATTACGTTTTCATCGATTTAAGGCCACAGTATTTTTTTCGACAAAGGATTCGCCAGTTACTACATAGATGGAGCAAAGTCAAGCAAAATGAGGGATATTTTGAGGACTGAAATGTATTCCATTTTTTCGTAAACATTAATTTTCATATAAAAAGGCGCTGAATTAATTTGGACACCTAATATATTTATCAAAAAATTAAAAAAATGCATTTTTTATCAACATATATTTTAGATTTTTACCTGTACAAAAATTGTTTTATATTACTAATTTCATATTTGTTCTTTTTTACACAATTCACTTAACAAGCCTGAACGATAAGATAAAAAAAATAAAATGCAATCAGTAAATAGATATCAACTTATTATCAGACTGTACAATATGGAAATTTTTATCATATATAATTTAGTATAAGTGGTAAAGTATTAATAATCATTAACTCTGAAAACACTTTTTTCTATATTTGTTTATCTACTTACGTGATTATTTCGAAGTCGATGAAAGATTTATGATCGATTAAATGATACGTTGAAGTATTGATTTTTTTGCATTATTTTTTATTTAATAATATACAAATATAGAAGACAAATAGTACATTGAACTCTAAATATTGTCAAATTTATTTCGATAAATATCATTAAATATAAATAAAAAGTTGATATTATTAGAAAATATTTACAAGAGATTTTTATTTATCATATTTTTAGATGATTTCGAAATAGGTTACACAACTGAAATCTAAACTTAATGATACAAGAATATCCTTATTTACGACGGGGTTATGTACCACAAAATTGTGACTCAACTTAAAATAACTTAAATCGGACCAAATTGTACACATACGAATATACAAAGCAAAATTTTAGGTTTTTTTTCTTTAAAACAGTATTCACTTAAAATTAGTCAAGACATAAGAACCACACTTATTTTACAAAGATCTAAGACTGTGCTAAAATTCTTTCATTCGTCATTTAATTATTTTTTTTTCGACATTTAGTGAATTCAAAAAGAAACAATATTTCATAATACCTGTGAAAAATTATAATGGAATATTTTTGGTTTATTAAATTATTAAATGAAAAAAGGTTTTATATATATATATTAGTAGAAATTAATGTATTTTCCTCATTTTTCACCTTTCCTTATATTTCATAAAATATAATAAACAGCTCGAAGAAAAGAAGGCGATGTAAAAAATCCACTTTACATTTTTTATATAAATAAATAAATTTGTGGTTGAATGAGTTTATTTCTTTTATACAATGCACATTTTTTATTAAAATTCCGCTTGCATAAAGTGCTCGAATTTTACCTGTATTATATGACTGAACGTAAATGTCATAAACAGCTGACGCTCTTGTAATATATTATGAAACATCCTGTTCATTTTACTGTTGAATTATAATTGTTTAAAAATACAATGTATGAAAACGAACAGTTACTGATAATTTATGTATAGTTCGGTCACATTCATTATTGACATTTTCGTTCCGTTCACATAAGTGAAAATTATTGTGCAAAACGAACAGAATTGTGTAAATTTAATTTGAATGCAGTTTCATAAATTATTAGTTGTACAAATTAATTCGGTGCCTTTTCTTATAGAACACGAATGTTTATTTACAGAAAAATGGAATATAATTCAATCCTCAAAATACCCGCCATTATTTTGTAAAATTTTGCTCAATCTGTCTGATAAGTGACGAATCCCTTATGAAAAAAATATAACGGCTTTAAATTAATGAAGTTTTAATACATTTTCGGACCTCTTCTACTATTTTAACATTTTTTGCATGTTTTATGCGTCACAATATCTTGAACAAATTATTTTTGCGGGTTTCTGTAGGATTTTTTTCGACTGGAATGCGAAAAGTATGCAATGCCTACTTGAATGCTACTTTTCTGACACCATCATGTTCATTACTGTTTTATAAGGTTATATCAACTACTTGGTCAAGATATATAGTGTTTTTAAATGTTAAGGTTGGCACTTCAAAATCCTAAGACGATGGAGAAAATATTCTAACTTAAAACAGAGTTATGACTGATTCAATTTGAAGGCACAGAATTATTTTCATACTTAATAAAAATATTTCTTTTTAATATATTTAAAAGATTTATCTTCCAATGTGTAATTCATTAACGAAATAAGAGATTTAATTTTTATTGAAAATTTTATCTATATTAAGCACGTTAATTCGATTTTTAAGCATGTATATAAAATAATATTTTACATTCAAATAGCAACAACATATTTTGGAAAACATTTTTCGTTTTTTTTTTAAAAAAATATCAAAAAGTGTTTAGAAATGCAGTGACGATTCTAGAGAAATATCTAACAGGACGTGCTGTTAACCAATGTAACAACAGGTCGAATGATATGTCATCTTTCATTACTACAGCATCTGTTTAGAATTCTTAAAGCTTCTACCTTGACAGTGTCTTGAAATAGGTTATATATATATATATATATATATATATATATATATATAGAGAGAGAGAGAGAGAGAGAGATTCAATTTAAGCTTCCATATAGAAACATTAAAAGGGGGCGCAGGGGTTAAGAAAAGTCATGTTATTTTTTATTTAGTATTTTAGTTCAATTCAATACTAAAATACTAAATAAGAGATCATATGGTTTTTAATTTTTGTATTTTTTTTAATACTTTCGTGTGAAATATATATATATATATATATATATATATATATATATATATATATGCCAAATCAAATAGAATTATTTCATACATAATATTATCACATTTTTTAAACTGTTAAGTTAATTTTCTCAATTTTGTATATAATTTATAAATATCTAAATAACATTCTCGTTAACTGATTGACTAATATCTTTATTTGTGTTTCGACTAAAGATAACTTACTAAGAAGTTTGTATATTTCACAAGAATTTCAACATAATAAAAGCAAAAAAATCAGTTATTTCTAAAAAAAAAAACAACAGTTAAACCAGCACTCAAACATTACACTAACGCAATTCATTTATTTAAAAAGAAAAAGCAGAACTGCATGATGGAGACTATATAGCAAAAAATATCTTTCATGTCTGTATAGCATTACATAAGTATTTCTGAGATGTTTTATATTTATTTTACGTTAAAAATATGAAAAGTTCTTTTTTATTTTCAGTAAATATACTACACAATTAATCATTAATGATTGATAATGATAGAGTCTTCAATAATTACGATATATATATATATATATATATATATATATATATATATATATGTATATATATATATATATATATATATATATGTATATATATATATATATATATATATATATATATATATATATATATATGTATATATATATATCCGTAAGCTATAATAAAATTGATATTAGAGAAAATGAACTTTAAAGTTCATTTCAAAGTGATATCAAAGTGTAACGGTTTTATTATTGAAAATAAATTTCTATAGAAGTGGATAACTATTAATCAAAAATTGATAAGTTTGAGTGTCTTAAAATAATCCTACACACTCAATAAATCAATTATTAATTTATTTTATTTTCAGTATCATAATCTACTGCAATCTTTAAAATGCATTCATGTGATTACGTTCTCGAATAAAAATATTCTTTTCATTTGCATAAAAATCTGAAATTACTTTTAATAAGTCAATGTGATTTCTAAACGTCGTCCTTATAAGAATTTTCCAAATAAAACAAATGAAAGAGTAAATTCATTCTTAAATGTATAATAAAAGATTGTTTAGTTCGCATTCTAAAAGAAGAAAATAAAAAAAATCCAGCCATTAATCAAACAATAGTACAGTATAGAGTAATTAATATTAAAAGTTGGACAACGAGAAATTCAAACTAAAAAAAAAAAAATCAAATGTAAGTAGAACATTTGCCAAATGCTCCTCTTTCCCGCATCTTTTGTTTGTGTTGTCGACCACTATTGTGCCAACATATGTTTGTACAATAGAAGTAGCTTTTGAAACGTTCATCGAAAACCACCACAGTCACTCATCCCACAAACACTATCGTTCCACATTATATCACAACATCTCGTTGACAGAACGCGTTATTATTATGAGGGTTGTTTTGTCGTTGTGCTTCTAGTATATAGCATTTTTTTCTCCTTTTATTCAGTGCATATCGTTCGGATAATGTTCTATCACGGAACATATAAAAATGATGACACCACTCAATGGGGTAAATTCAATGTTTCAGATGGACGTGATCCTTGTCGAATGTTGTAATTGTGTTACATTTCAGATAAGATATTATATATATATATATATATATATATATATATATATATATATATATATATATATATATTAAAATAAAAGAGTAAAAGATGTATGTGAAAAAATTCTGTATAAATTCATCTCGTATATTCTTCAAGTTCAAATGTTAAATTTAGAATAAAAAACAAGTATTAAATTCTTTTCAATTATTTTTTAATAAGTTGGATTATTATTCATGTTTTTATGATTAAATCTGTTTAAAATTTCATCTGAACAGCTTTAGAATACTTGTTAAAAATAAAATGTTTATAAAAATAAATAATCTAATCAAATCAGAGAATTATTTATTCAATCAGAGTGTAAAAACCTATACGAATGATTATATAATATTGGTATCTTTTTAGGAATCAAAAGATTTTAACATTTAACAAATTACACGTTTTATAAGCTTTTATATTACTTCTATGAATCACATGTTAAGAATAACAGACATGTTTAATACTTCAGTTATCAAATTAGTATAAATGAACAATTTTTGTTCGGTTTTTATTACCAAACCTGTTGAAAAGTAACTATAATCATTGAAAATCAGTTTATTTCTCACAAATCTTATTCATTTTTTAATATGAAAATTGTAATTTTTTTTCGTGTTCTACAACTTTGATAATGGATATATTTAACGACAAACGAACAAAAAATGAGAAAAATGCAAAAACATTTTTTTTACCAGTTTTTTTTACAACAAATAAATAAAATGTCACGAGAAAATATGAGAACCAAAGTAGAAGAGAATTAAATTCTCCGCAAAATATTTTTTTTTATTTCTTTTGCGGCTACAACAGAAAGAGAGATTTTTAAAAAAATAACCCTTTTTTAGCACCGGCCACGGCAGTGTAAGGTCTGACAGTTCACAAAAGTGTAATTATACTCCAGTCAACCTCCCCCACCATCCCACAACCAGAATGAAACGCTCCATTCTAATGTAAGGATAGACCCGAATTTTAATCAGATCCACTGGACTATAAAGTAATGTCGACCATTGGGAGTACTAAAAAAACTATAACGGATTATATTACATATAAACAAGAAAAAAAACAGTAAACAATATATTAGACATTTTCTTGAAAAAAATTCATTACTTAAAATTATTTTTCTTTAAAACATTTTTTTCAGTAATAAATTCAACTTTAATTTGAATAATCGTGTGTAAATATTACTTAAGCATACGCATATGTAAATTTAAGAATATAAAAACGAACTCAAGTGTTTAAATGTTATAAAAATCTATGAAAATGTATGCGTATAAAGCTGTTAGAACTAGATAAAAATGATAAATAAAGCCAACGTATGGAACTAATCGCTCTACATTACTTATAATTTACAACATCCGATGTACGTTATGTCAATAAATTATTTTAATTATCATTTTCAATTACAAATATTGATATTATTTTTATCGTGCGGCTAATATAGAAACGAATTAACGTTTGCGTGTTTAATGTTTATTAAACGTTAATTGTAAACAAACATTTAATTACATTCAGTTGATCATGAAAACAAACATTTCAAAATAAGCGGCGCGTTTCAATGAAAAAAAAAAACGTTTCATTTATGACTAATATCATAGATGCGTATAAGGACAGATTTATTATAAAATAAGTTCCATTTAATTTTACGATTTTTTAAATTATATCTTTTGAATAGAAATAAATATTAATTACTATAAAAAAAAAAAAAACAGAACGATGAAAGTAGTACTTTTAGTGAATTACAATCACGTTCATTTTCAGTACTCATTCAAGTTGATCACTTTCCAGGTCTGTTTAAATATTAATATAGCGAACGAAGTTAACTAATTTAGTACAGTAATAAATTCCGAAAAAAACGAGCGAAACTGAAGAGAAAAACAACACCGTACTAATGAAAGATCTGGCTCTGAAACTTTGTAGATAAACACAATATGTTAACTCTTACCACGAACAAATGTTCCGAACCTAATGAAAATATCCGATAAAAAAATGTTACCTGTTACATTGAAAAATAAAGGTGTTACGTTCACGTTATTTATCACTGGGGTTTTTATAACCCTAAAACCGGGCAATAAACAGGAAGCACGAGAAATGCATTTATTCTAGACGAAGTGGCGCGAGAGTGTATATATAAGTCTTGGGCAATTATGCGGAGCTACGAAAAAAAGCAAATTGCTCCAAGGGAAGCCACTTTAACAATGGTTGGGACAGGAAAATTGCTTTATCTGCAACACCCGCAGGGAGACTGTTATAGATGCTCGAGAAGAACAGAGATGTAAGATTAAAATAAAACGGACATATTTGATTTTTTATCGGTGATGCTTTTTTGTGCATTTCAGAATAAAAAAATACACAATTGGGAAATATTTTTTTTTACTTTTGAATATCTTTTACAGAACAATTACACTTTTGAAAGGGTTGAAAAGTATAAGTGATTCTTTGCTTATAAAACAGTTATACTTGTGGATGTTTTGTACATATTTTACGGGAATCTGGAGAATTTTGAGATAACTAATTTAGCAAAGTTTGCATCCCCGCGTTAAATTGTGTAATGGAGACTAAGATGTTCATTGTACAAGTTATAAGTTTATGCGTAGAGGGAAGGAATAAAAATAAAATATTCATATGATGAAATATCAAATGGATTTTCTTTAAATATTACAACAACGACTAAATTGCTTTTTATTTTATGATTATAAGAAAATGTGTAATGCATATTTAAAAGCAAACCTTTAAATCACCTTTAAAATAAATCTTTGGTGTTACAAACACTGTGTATAAAGTACACAACTTTTAAGTGAAAAAAATAATTTTATTACTATTTTAATAAATCTCTTTATTCAGCACTAAACAATATATATTCGAATACTTGTCAGAAACCGTAAATATAATTAAAATCAATCATCCATTCTTTGATGTTTCAATTAATACCAAAATATTAATTTTCCTTAATAACTTTTTGCTAACATCTTATTTCACATAAAGTAAATCGAATATCAAACAAATACAAAGTTACGAAAGTATCTTTGACAATTACAATTTTCGAAACGTCGAAGTATAGAAGGATAAAAGCAAGTTCAAGGTGAATGAATGAATAATTGATGCGAAAGCTTGCTAAGTTTTATTAATCGTCCCTACAGAGAGAAGATTAGTGGACTTAAAATGAATGGAAATTCTGCAGATGAAAATACATAAGATATTATGTTAACAGGTGTTCCCGGATCAACGTCGATATTTGTACACAAGAGGTCTGTTCTGTGCAAAGCAAGTAAAAGGCCACACACAGACTGGAGTTATTTGAAACGTCGACCGCAATTGGCTACAATTGATCACACAGAGAACTGCTTTTGACCGCAATTGTTCGTTTAGTATTTGCGTTAAAGATTTATATAAAGAAATGGGATTTCACGATTATTTATAGTACGACTAGACGTTTTATATCTAAAATTATGCTTCTTACTTCATTATTTCGTTTTTAATACTGGAAACAATCTTCACACATTGTATATTTTTTTTTTAACTGACAATTTAAAAAGTCATATTTATAATTTTAATTCACAGATAAGAATTAAATTGTTAAAATATAAGATTAACAATGCTTAAGTAATACAATTTTGAGAATGAAGAAATAAATAAATAAATTACTTATTTTACTCAAAATTAAAATTAAATATATTTTAGTATAAAATATCAATTTTTCAATTGAAAAAATGTAAGTTATGTGAATAATTTATATTCCTTTATGAAAAATTTATAATTTTAACACTGAAAAATCAATTTTAAAAAATTATAATTTTTCATTAAATTTTGCTAGATGTATTTTTTGGGAAAAAATTCTTTTGATGAGAAATTAATTGTTTATATTGAACATAATTATTTTATATTAAAAAAAGATTTTTTATTTTATAAATTCGATTATCGCCGAAATATGGATTTTTCGGTAAAAACGTTTTATTATTTTCTTCATAATAAAATTTAAATATTATCTGAGTTTAAACTTGAATTATAATTCCACGATACAAATAAATTCAGTGTTTAAAAATAATGTGTTATGAACACAAAAGATTTAGTATAAAATAATAAAAAAAATAAAAAGAAATAATTTCTCGCAGTTGATCATTTTGAAAGAAAAAATATTTACATAAAAACCTTACAATGATTCTTACTTGTAAAATATTATTTCTTAAAATAAAAAAGTATATTTTTTGTAAATAACGTATGTTCTTTTACATTAAAACACCGATTTTAATAATAGAAAATCATTTTTTAAAAATTATGAATTATTATCCAAATTTGCATACTATAGGTCGTGGTATTTTTTGGACAAAAAATCGAATGTTTGAAATCTAAAACTTTATCATGAAAAATTAATAGTTTACAGTAAAAATAATTGTTTCCAGTAAAAACCGATTTTTTTATTTCATAAATTTAATTTTTATTACCTTATTGTAGATTTCTAAAAATTGATTCTTTTTATGTGCAATAAAAATTAAATACTGGCCGATTTTTGCGGTCAAACTATAAAAGTCATGCTATGAAATCATTTAAATGTTATCAAATAATATGTTATGTACACAAAATATTCAATAGTCAACAAGTAAATAATAAAAAGATATTTTTTTCTCATTTTGCTATTTGAAAAAAATGTATTGGCACAATCATTTGTTAAAATAAAAAAAAAATGTATATTTTGTATATAAATTATGTCCTTTTGCATAAAAATAACAGTCTGATAGAAAATCATTTTTGAAAAATTATAAATTTTCATTAAAATATGCAAGTCGTGGTATTTTTTGAGCAAAAACTCGAATGTTTGAAATCTAAACCTTTTTCACGAAAAATTAACAATTTTTAGTAAAAAAAGAATCGGTTTTCATCAAGAATAGATTTTTTATTTCCTTTTTAATTGTTTTTAAGAAGAACTTAAAATTTAATAATCGCAGTTTTTCTATTTTCAAATTAGATTTTTTTTATAAATCAATAGTCTCAAGAAAAATCGTTTTTTTTCAAAGTTATAGGTAGGTGTAGCCCCTTAAATTAATAACCTCTAATAATGAATTATGAACTGTCTGTAAAAAGTATTTTTAAGGGATGATGATGAAAAGTTATAGAGAAATTATTTCATAGAAAAAAGTAAAATTTAACAAAAATAAGACAAGGAAAAATACCTGATTTTAAAACCAGATTTTTCTACAAACTTGTCAAATAAATAACAATTATAATCCCCATCTTATACTCAAATTACAACCTAGAATAGAGATATATTAATAAACCCGTGTATAAAAACGGCCGATACCTAAAAGAAACTACACGAAAATAATAACAATAAAGAAAAAAATAATGAAAATCTTAAATTTACGCCGTACCATTCATTGAGAAACTTGGAATCATCAAGACCGGTAATAAGGTAATAAATATGGTAACCCCGTCGGTTTCCAAAACATATATCATAAATGTATATGTCGAGGGGAAGTGAAAGCAGAGGATCACCGTTCTACCACAAAAGAATTTAAAAACGGAACGAAAAAATGGCGGGAATGCAAGATGAAAAGTTTCACGTTTACAAGCGTCGCAGCTCCAGCAATTTAACATCGTCGATAAATCGTACGGCTTACACGTGTCAGACACGCGGGCGTTGGCGAAACACGTGCGTTCGTTCGAAGCCCGAGGAGGTAGAAGAATACCCGCGCGCGCAGCTTTATACTCTTTTTCCTCGGATGAAAATCGACTGCATTCGACTAATAATGAAAAAGGTAAATACAGAATGTGACGACGGAAACGGAATCGGAACACTTCATAACACACATGCTATATATATATATGTATATATGTATATATGTATATATGTATATGTATATATGTATATATATATATGTATATATATATATATATATATATATATATATATATATATATATATATATATATATATATAAAACGGTCAAGGCCAGCAACCCATTTTTAGAAGAACTTTTTTATTATTTATCTGTTCCATTCTTAAACGTTCTGTTGATGTTCACATGGAATGAAACACCGTTTTATTACACATTTATGTTTTGAATCACAGTCGGGACTGCTTTTGTGGCATTAAGATGTCATAAATTATGAATCTTGTTTAATGAGATGTAATTGCAGCAAATGAATTAATTAATTCGCATGAATAATTAATTTATTAATTTTACAAACACAAAGGAAGACCGTAATTTTAATTAAATATTTATAGAATGAGCTTCAACTAAAACATTATGAAAAGATGTACTAGTACTTTCTTTTGTTTTATATTAATTATCTTTGAGAAAGCTGGTCCAAGTCTAGTAAATTTGTTTTAGTCTTTCTCATTAATGTAAATATATTGATTGGAATTATATAAAAAATTTAAAAATAAGTTCACTATAAATACATACAGTTATAAAAAATATATAATTAATTTTTTTGAATTAGCTTCTCCTCATTTCATGAATGTAATGCATTTTTAGTGAATAAGTGAATTTTTCATTAATAAAATTACGATTAGTTTTAACTGTAAGAAAATATACAAATCTATGTCTTTTTGAGTCTTATTCTAAGTCTCAAAAATGGATCTTAATGTATACTAAAATATCAAATTCAATCCAAAATTTGTTTAAAAATATCCTCATTCTAGTCTTGTGAAATACAGTTTAATTCTATTTAAAGACTAAAATTTTAATCATTGATTTCTCTTCTTCAAAAGCTGCAATCTTTAAACGTTCAAATAATGAAAATGTTTTTTTAAGCCTTTTCTTTATAAGGAAAAACAGTGTCACGTGATATCGTTTCTTCTATTCACTTTAATGAATATTTAAGTCAATCAGAACCAGATCATGCACCTAAGTAATATCCATACATTGTTATCGATATTTTTTACTGTTACGAGTTTGTCACTTTTTTATAATCATCCTTATTGATTTATCTGTATTGTGTTTACCCTCTTTCCACGTTCTGCCAGCTCATCATATCATTCCTATAAACTTCGACTAGTCTGAAAATGAATTTCTGCTGCAGACATTCCATACATTCAAAAATCAAATTACTGCCCGGACGCAGTACTCTACAGATCACTGTTCCAGACGAATCGCCATGTTTAGATGATGACGTTCAGCATACGTGAGATGAAAAATGATATCTTTCATTGCAATAATGCAAACTGAGAATAATAAATCGCCCTGCACCGAACTCGATCAGCCTAGGACTAGTCCTAACGATATTATGTCTTGTAAACTTACTTTGTGCTTCCCCCTTGTAATATATTACACTCTAGAGTGCACGTGTTAAATTTTTAGAATGTTATACAAGAAATGTATGTTTTGTAACCGAGTGGATTTTTTGAATTTATATGAAATTTTGTTTACGTTTTTCTCCGAAATGAAAATTAATTGATTAAACTATAAACTACGACATACATATTCAGTTGTTAAAATCAAATCAAGCATAAAAACAATATCAAATTAAATACCATGGATCGATATACACGTGTACATTATTTAAAATATAGATGTTAAATTAGGTTACAGAATGATTGATGTCTGAATAAATCAAGATATATGGTATTAATGTTTACTCTACCATAGACTTCAGATACGTTGACATAAGATACGGCACAACGATTTATTGGATCGATATTACTATGCGAAGATATTAGCGATCCGGTAACAATACACTTAATTATCTGTATAAATGCCGAACAGTAAATATTAGGACGTTTCGTATTAAATGCATCATAAATTAAAAGCTTGCGCTAGTACTAGGTTGGTTACCATTAGTTAGCAAAGTTCTACGAACACCTGTTTGTCATGTAAACAAAGCATATAATACATACACACACACACACACGGAGCGTTCGATTGGCTTCGCACGACGAAGGATTACCTTCGTGTTACGTTCTATGACTCATGTTTCGTATGCGTTGTAAACGAGATGGTTCGACGGTACATTCACTCTGTGTTGTGTGTATGTGTAATAAGACTTTCCCTCGTTTTGCTAGGTAGCGGGCGCTTTTGCGTGTCGTAAACTTGACCCGAGGGAGAAAGCTAGCCAACCGATTGGGGATTAAGGAACCCGAGAGGGCATGACCTTGATGTTTATATAAATTTATACGGCAAAAATTGTACGGATTACGATTTGTGCGGAGTCGACGAACGGATTTGCTACAATCGAATTTTAACGAATGCAATCATCAATATATATATATATATATATATATATATATATATATATATATATATATATATATATATAAAGGGTTTTCTAATAGGAACGCAATTTTTAACAGATTATATTTCACAGATGTCAAAATGGCAGGTGTATTTTTTTGACATTTGTTAAATTTTGACATTTTTTGTTATGGGTTCGTATACAACAAAACAACGCATTGAAATAATACAATTGTATTATGAAAATGGTCGTTCTATAAAAAAATGCATTTCTTAAATTGCGCCATATTTATTCTTGACATAGTCGTCCATCTGCATCAAAGATTCTTTGATTAATAGGGGTCAAGTTGACTGTTTGATCCGCACTTTGATCCGATGGTATCATTGGTCCTTACTTTTTACGAATCAGGCTGATATAGTGATTACTGTGAATAGAGAAAGATACCGAAGCATAAAAATCAATTTTTTGAGGGGCGAAATTGGATGATATTGATCTGGAGGACATGTGGTTCCAACAGGATGGTACAACAAATCACAAAGCTGGCGAAATAATTAATTTATTGAGAGCGAAATTTCCTGGTCGTGTTATTTCCAGAAATAAAAAAATTAATTTGCCACCGAGATCGTACGATTTAAAACCGAGGACTACTTTTTTTGGGATCGCGTTAAAGAACAGGAGCCAATAATTTTAAAACAATTTCCGAGATAAAAGATGAAATTCGAAAAATAATTAGTGAGATAGAGTCCTTGTAGTGCAAGAATATTATTGAAAATTGTAACAAAAGAATAGTTCTTTACAAGAAAGTAGATGACAGTCGATTACACAATATTATTTTTCATTTACAAATGACATATCCTTAGTTGACCCAAAAGAATGAAGACTAACAGGGCGTTGTATATGTTTTATGTACAAGGATACAGATCGATCATTAATAAATTTCAATTCAGATTTTCTTTAATACTTATTTATAATTTTCTAAAAGAATACACATCAGGTCAAGATATTTTTGGTAATTTATAAAAGCTGGTATTTCGTCTCAAATGTTTTGAAAACGTTAATCCAGAACTAAATAAAAATAACAGAATACGTTTCTAAAGTAGAATTAGATTAGACCTACTAAATATTTATAAAAGGATGTTAATAAAAACATGTAAAACATTTTTAATCGAAAATACCCAACATTAAAGATATACAATACATGTAAACCACATGAAGTATGAAAATGAAAAACAAATCGATCCTTTTTCATATGTCGAAGGTATAAAAGGGGAGCGAATGTGTGTGTGGATGTATGTATGTATATGTATATATATATATATATATATATATATATATATATAAGTGTAGATAGAATGAAGTTAATATAATATGAAAATCCACGAGATAAAACCGAATTGGTGGTTGTAGTACTACTCCATTTCGTTGAAAAGTGTTCCCAGTACAATCATTTCTTTGTCTTGAGACGCAGAGAATAAATTTGTATTGAAGGAGTGTCAGATAGCAATCAGTACTCGTGTGGCTATCAAAAGGAAATTGGTTCGATAGTTCTAAACGTTCGGTACTGAGTACTCGGTCTCTTTATTCCACAGATAACGTAAAAATATATCTATGGACCATCATTCCTTTTTAGTAAATTGAGAGTTTTACTAACGCCCGTTTTATTACATAGCTTGGTACTGTTGAATGAACAGTATCCCATGAATAATTTTATTTCGTGTATTTTCACTGGATTTTTCAATGAGATGTTAATTTTTAAAATACTGACTCTTATTTGTAATCCTCTTTATTTAAAAAGTAATCTAATGTAAACTAGAAGGCTTCGTCTCTTACTCGCTGCACTCGATAACGCTCACCCCCTCCCTCAACAAATAACAGAAATTAATAAATTATACACATAATCTGCGTAAAATTAAATCGTATAAACTTTATTGCAAAAGTTTATAAAAACTAACATAAAAAAATAATTTTAAAATGTATAAATTTTTTTTATTCTAAATCTTCAGTAAATGCAAAATTTTGTTCAAATTTCTTATCAGTTTTACACTGAAATCATATACCCTCTTCCGTTGTAAAACATGAAACAGAACACTAATCATGTGACTGATAGCCAATCAGAACAGTGTCCACGTGATCGCCATCAACCAATCAGAGAACGAATAAAACGCACGAGTAGCACGTAATTTTTAGCTATAAAGAGATATCAGATATTTCATGAATAAATATTAAATTAAATAATTTACTTTCAGTGCCAGAAATATGTAACTGTTTAAATATGTTAACACTGGTTTAAAGCAAATCTACAGATTTTATAAACTAGTTTCTTTTCGTCCTGATAAATTGTAGAAATATCTTTATATGAATAACAAATTCAACAGGATTTTCAGTCCAAATCGATTTTACTTTTATTTAAAAACATACAGGAAATATATTCATGTCGAACATTTTTCGAACAAACTTTACAGGTTGAATATTACAACGAACTAATACCGATATCTACATGTTACAACATGTTCTTACGAAACTGGGTGACTAAAATATAGCGTGACCTGAATAATACTTTACATATATATATATATATATATATATATATATATATATATATATATATATATATATATATATATGCTTATAGTTTTACATTCAATATTTATTGATTTCTTTAAATATAAATTTTATCTGTTATCGATTAGGTTAATATTCTGTAAAATGTCAGAAAAATGTCTACATGACATGAAAAAAAATCTAGTTCATATTTTAATAGTGTATGAAAATAATATTCAAATACAATTAACTAATCTTCAAGAGAAGTATATTAGAATTATAATTGATCCCTTTGATACGTTGCCCTCGTGGTCTTTGTCCTTCTATAAAGAAGTGGAATCAAAACCACGCACAGCAATTCGAGAGGTTGCACAAAAGTTAGACGTTGGTCATCCAACAGTCCTGGATCACTTAAAACCATTCAAATTAAAAAATGTACACGAATTTGAAGGTCATAAACCGCAATTATTTTTCTAGCAACCTATTAGTATAGAAATAAACATGTTTTATTCAATGTTTAATCTATTAAAAACAGATTTTTTATAATTTAAATGTCACAGTTGCAATAAACTGTTTTATTATAGTTCCAGTTGTTTCACAAATGCATAATTCTCTGTGTATCATAAATCTTATTCTTTTCAAAATATTCAGTAAATTATTATTCATTTTATGTTGTATTTTATAAAATTAATTTAGAAACAATGCCAAAACTATAATTATGATCGTTTCAGTACGTTTTCTGTGACTTTTTGATATGATTTTATTAAAATTTAATATTTGTTCCTTAAACAAATTTACATGAAGATCTTATTGATTTTATACAACATTGAACATTATATTAACACTTCTAATCAATTTTTATTGCTTAATAACTTACTCCCGTTAAATCTGATAGAGAATAAAAAGTACACATTAAAGCGTCGAATGCGTAGGTCGATACCAGGTAACGATATAAAAGAAAATTAGTTAAATTTTATCTTTTAACAGGACACACCATGCTGTTGTAATATTCGTATTAAATTGCAGTTTAAAATGTCAACGTCTTAAATATGTTAATGGTTTTTGTGTAAACTGAAACACGAACGTCTACAGGAATATATTAACAAAATGGATTACAGGTGTTGGTTTTGTTGTTAACAATCTCGGATACGGTGTTAGCGTTACGTCGACCGACCACTGTTGTGACATTGTGGAGGATTATTAATAGAATCAGAAGTCTGAAATGTAGTACAATAATTATTCATCGCTACATAATTATTATACTTTTAAATCGTTAACAAGACGTTCATACTTTCGTACCGAGATTATAAATTGTACTTACAAGACAGGAAAGTCTTTATTCGAGTAATTACATAGAATCATTAAAATATTAACAATGAGATGAACACATATTTTATTAAAATTACCGTTAGGAGATAAAATCATTAACTCGTAGCTCGGTTATTAAAAATATACACAGACGCAAAACGATGAAAAATAGAAATAAAAACAAACTGTTGCAGAAGAACAACATCTAAATTTTCATTATTTAAGTATTAAAACAAATTTTTCCATTCTCTGAGTTTTTTTTACGAACATTCGCTGTACTGTCGTTTCTCGTGATTCAATTCATTTCTCAAATAGTTTTTTTTTATTTTGCTTGAATCTCTAGAACGACGAGAACGATTTTGAAGATAAACGTCGACAATTTCATAAAAAAGTTCGTTTTTTTTCTCGTTTTCATAAACATTCTTTTGTTGTAAATAATGAAAGTGCAGATGTGCTCTGATTTATACCGATGTATCACTGAATTTCAATTTACCACTGTTCTGCTTATTTAATAAAGTTTTGATTCAAATATACGATGTTGGTTTTTATAACAAAACTTATAATTTATTTATTCCATATAATTAGATTTTTCTATTTTTAATATGTATTTTTTTAAAAAAAAACGAGAAGTTATATGAAATGAATATTTTATATTCTGTTCTTCTTTTTGTACACAATGTCAAAAAGTATTATTACGATGGTAGGAAAATAATTGCGGTTTTTAGTTTCTGAATTTTAACCTTAATGTTTTTCAATGAAAGTGTAATTTCATCATGTTCATGTTAATATCATTTAACGTCCATTTTTCAGTCTGTATTTAGTAACATCGAACAATTTTTCGGCTACGAAATTAAAAACTTTGACAAAGTTTAAGCGTTTTCTATAATCTTGCGCTTTGAAGATAATGGTATCGATACCGAAATGCACATAAACAATAAATGAAAAACGATTAATAATGATTTATCGAACATTTTTAACCAGAAAATATTTTTGTAATTTCTGTGATAAAAAAAGAATTCATTCGTGAAAGAAAACGGAGCTTGAAGTTAATGTTTAACAGTCCCAATAAACATTATAATATAAAATAGTTTATAAAGAAATTGAATTTGCCTGAATAGTAAGAAAAATCATTTAACCGGACAGCCTTTTTCGAACAAAATGTATTAAAATATAATGAAATCAGATATTTTATGTCAATCACACCTTTTTTTATTGGTTCAAATATTATAAGAAGAACAAATAGGTGATGCCTTTTGGAACACTTTGTTTATAAATATTCTTTCCCCTAACAACTTCGAATTATACACGCTGAGGGAAAATGAGAATTAAAACTTAATATTTAACTTGAATGCACATTTCTAAAGAATCATTCCACAAAAACATAATTAAGTTTTATAAAAAAAAAACGTTTAACTTGAGCAACTAAAACCTTGAAGGACGTGCATGGAAATGCATGTCCTTGTACCAGCATCCGAACCGAAACGTGATATATATATATATATATATATATATATATATATAAGTTGTAAACTCAATTTCACTGGAATCATATTACGTGAGCATATAACGCAAGTGTATTGGAATTCAATGCACGTTTTTATATTTCGCCGTTTGGTGTAACTGCAAACATGGCTTTATTGCTTGATTACAGTCACTGCAGCAATGGAATACTAGTATCTGCTAATCAATATTTGAATTTGATTACGGATAATTTATTATCGAAATCTGATCATACTTATTTCTTGTATAAAGAGCGGCGGCCGTTTGGTAAATAAGAAAATTTACGGACGGCAATAAAAGGAATAAATGAAAATTTAATCGAATAAAAACGGAACGAATCGAGGATTTAATAGATAGAAATGGTATACATTTATCAAACTAATTTATTTTTCACGGAAGCCTGAACATTCTTAACGTTTGGAAATCGAAACGTATTGATATAATTCATTTTTATTATTAATCTGTTTTCTTATCACTTCTGTTGAAAAATGTCTATTTTTTTATAAATCTGGGATAAATGGAATAAATTAGGTAAAATTATTAATTATTTTGAACAATGTAATTTTTTACTTATTTCGAATGAAAGTAAAAGTTTATAAATGTGATTAATCATATTTGTAATATAAATACTATTAAATCTACCTATCTATAAATAAAGCACTGAACGCATGAGATTACAATCCATTGCTCTAAACAACACAAAACTTTTAATAGACATAATGTAATCAGATTATAAATACTAATCGAAAATGAGAAAATTATATATGGTACAAAGCGTCAGGTCATGTAAACAAACCGTTGATTGACGCCTGCGGTAGTTAAACACAACGAACCATCGACGAGATTTGTCAAAAAGGTGAAGATTCGTAGAAGCGCACCGGCGCTCAATATCCGCGTTTCAGTGGCGAAGTTATTTGCAACGAATTCCGTAATATCTTAAAACGTCGCAGGTGTTCGGTGTGAATTAACACCCGAAACTATTCCCGATGGAATCGTTTCAAAAACTTATTCCAAGACAGGATTTCCTCAGAGACATATCACGCGGCGTTTGAAGAAAAGTTTTCACTATACACACTGAAGTGAGATGATGTATCATCACACAAACAACAACCCTTTTATGTATTTTAATAATAGAGTTGTCAATAGATTGCATTTTATGAAATCATCATATAATTATGAAGAGTTTGTAATGAAATATTTTTAGCCGGTGACTATGAATGATTCAGTTTATTTACTTCATCGAATCTTAATAATTATTTCCATTATGAATATTTGTATACAATACTTTTTAATACTTGTTTAGAATAAAATAAATTCTTCACTCTTTGACAAAATAGTTTAAAATTCAACAACCTTACGAATCAACTTTGATAAATCAGATAATTATATTAATCTTATCTTTTTTTGCAAATTTCAGTTTAAATTTATTGAGATTTTACATGTGAATTTTAATATTTTATCATGTTTTTGATTAATTCTTGAAAATGTATAAACATTTTTTTCTTTTTTATATCATATCATTTTTGCCATGGACTGAGAGGTGAAAATACGTTGCTATCATATTTTATAACCATAGCCCACTGGCGAAACATCACTAGTTATCAGAAATAATAGCCATGGCAGTCAATGTGTTAAAAGATATGTTCTTTAAAATAAATAATATCCGATGAAAAAAGCGCGACTTCATATAAAAATTCAGAATAAAAGAAAAATCTCATTTTTAAATTATAAAGCATCCAACTTAATAAAGATTGATAGTAGATAATTAATTATATGCGATATATCAACAAGCTGAGAAGTAACCGTACGCTATAAATTGAGTAGAATTACTATTTATCGCCGTACAAAGGGCGTGAAAATATCAGAGTGCAATGGAAAATTGCTGTTCGTGATGTGCCACCCCGGCAGGTGTTCGACTACCTCCAACATTGTCACCAGACTTCACTCGACGCATTGGTTTGGAATTGGCGCGTCACGTACAGTAAGGTACTTCCGCTCCAACTATAAATCAGGGAAGGAAATATGAACAGAGCGATAAATCTTTGAACTTATTTAAAAATGTCTTTGAGTTAGCAAGTTCTTTGATAAGTAAACGTTTGTGCACAGACAGTGAACAAAATCACATTTATTCCACTTGACTGCTACCACATGAAACAAAAAGAGGAACAGCTTTTTATTGCTATTAATGAGACAAAGCTTTTACTATTCAGCGAGAAAACGTAATAAAAATACACACTTTTTATTCTACTTATTGATTTATCTTCACTTATCACTTTTATAAAAAAGGAAATAAATTTATATACAGCACAACTTTTAAAATTTTTTAAATATTTTATTTTATTTTTATTTTTCTCAAAATATAATTGAAAATAAAAACGTATTATAAAGCAGAGAATTCCTTTCACTTTTAAATTCAATATCAAGATATTCATGTGTTACTTTGAAATTGATTCACATGGTTTATAGATACTTTCTGTTGTTCAAGTACTGTCTACTTCTTTCATTCTAAAGAATACTTGAAGCTTCTCGTCTATTGTTTCTATTTAATATTAGAGTGTGGAACATAAGTACACCTAGGATAAAGAACTTGACAAGATTCACACTTTATTTTTGAAACGACACATTTATATTCCTAAATCTATTTTAAATGAACAAAAAAACTACAAATGTTTTATAAGTGTTTATAAATAAATAAGATGATAGAAAAAGCATATTATTATAATTTATATTCCAAAAAAGGTCATTTATAAAAATCTAATAAAATAAGTTTTTTTTTAAAAAAAAAAAATAAAGCTAAATATTTATTATATGAAATGTTTAAATGAAATAACATTTTAAAATAAAATATTGGTTGTAAAAATTAATTCTGTGCCTATAAATTGAATCAGTCATAACTGTGTTTTAAATTAAAATATTTTCTCGCTGTTTTAGGATTTTGAAGTTCCAATCTTACCATTTAAAAACACATATATCTTGACCATGCAGTTGGCATAACCTCACAAAAGAAAAGCGAATAGAATGGCGTCCGAAAAGCAACATATCCATTTCATTCTTTTCGCATTCCAATTGAAAAAAAAATGCTGCTGAAGACGGCAGAATAATTTGTTCATATTTGGAGGAAGGTGATGTGACACAAAAAATGCTAAAAATTGAAAAAGGTCCGAAAATGCATTACGATTTCATCGACTCAAAACCGCCATCTTTTTTATAATAATGAATTTGTCAGTTACCCGACAGACGGAGTAAAGTTATACAAAATAATGGGGGATATTTTGGCGATTAAAATATATTCCATTTTTTTTAAACATTTATTTACTATAAGAAAAAATATACAGAATTAATCTGTACACCAAATAATTATCTATTCAACAATAGATATTGTATCTTTTATAATTTTTTACTTTCTATCAAAAAATATTATAATTATACGTATTATATGAAGGCATATTTAAATTTAAAAATAACTGTTTTGTATCAAAAAAATCTCAAATAAACGAAGAAAAAAATTTAAATAGGTAACTACAAAAAATTAACTAAAATAGCAATCATCTGAGTTCAAAACTGTGCTCTTGGTACGGTGGACATATTCGTTTCTGAATATTAGAAAAATGTATAAAAAAATAAAAAAAGCATACAAAAACTGAAAAAAGAAATAAAGAAGAAAAATCTAAGAGAAAAATAAATTTCTTCTTATTCTATTCATATATTTTAAAATTCTACCCATCTATTATCAAATATTTCAATAGTAATTTTGATGAAAGTAATTATAGATTTAGTACCACATAAAATTGATTTATAATATCTGAAAAAAAAAACATAAATAGTTATCAAGTACATAACGAGTTTCGAATCGAACAAATAAACATAAAAATAGCATACATGAAAAATATTTATTTCCATTTACTGTCCCATTTACATAAATGTTCGAAACGTATACTTAAAAAAAATGTATCAAATATAAAAAGTACGAAAACGTCCATTTACATCAAATATAATTTACTCTAAATTATAAATAAACATCTCAGAGAAGATTACTTCGGAATTTGCTCGCAGAATGATCGTAAAACGCTCTTCGGACGTTTTCTCTAAAACTTTATGTCTATATTGATGACAACCGCCATCGATTACCTTTTTACTACTCCTGTCTCAATATAGCCAATGTAACCCAATATCAATATGTTACAATATACTCGTGTAGTAAAGACTTGTCGAATGGGTTTTGTAACTTTTGCTCTCTTTTGTACTTCACGCATATATATATATATATATATATATATATATATATATATATATATTTGTACATATAACTATAGACATATATGTACATTTTTCTTTTTGTTTATTGAATATACGAATATAACTGTACAGAAATATACTTTGAAACAGTATAAAAGTTTTATATTTGTCTCGCAGACTTTCAAGATACAATATTATATATATATATATATATATATATATATATATATATATATATATATATATATATATATTCAGTTGATTATTTTAAAAATGTTATATATTTTACAATGTGTTTACTAGAATGTATTTTACAGAAAATCTTATCTATTTTCAGTTACGCTATGTTTCTATACATAAAAAAAATGTACAATAAAACTAAAAATCAATTTTGAAGACTTCTAGCCATTTAACTTCTTAATATTAAAAAAGATTACCTTATATAATTTTAAAGATTCAATTAAGCTCTAGTACCACTTTCATCCGAAATAACAAGTTATTATAATTTTTTCAATTACAATATTTTATACTTTTATTTTATATTTCAATTATTTATTTTTATTTCATTATTACAATGAATCATAATGTTATTTTCATGCAATTATTTTTTTTCATTTCGTTTATCTAACATCACTCTCAAGGTTGAAACTCGTTAAATGTTTTGTTTTTTCAACAGCTGACAGTTGCTTCCTTAATGAAAGACGAATATATATATATATATATATATATATATATATATATATATATATATATATATATATAATAACAGAATTATTATGCAATTTTTTATAACAGCATGTACGAGTTACGAATAAAATTTTTACACACGATTTCACAAGTCCTAAATGGTTTGAGATATTTGTAAGAAATAAAAAAAGAAACAAACCTGGAGCCATCACGTATTACTGATTAGTTACTTTAATTAAGATGTAATGGACGTTACTAAATACAGACATATGTCTAAAGTGTCAGTGCACTTAAAGTATTTCTGCAAAACTGGGAATTTCTAAACAAACACTTCATCATATCATATATATTTAGACTGTAGAAATATGTGTGCTTCTTTGAAACCGAAATTATATCCAAAGAGTTTAAATTTTATTAGAAAAATTTGAATCGATATGAAACTGAAGATGATTTTTGTTGTTTCTAGTTGCCAGGGATTAAACATAGCTAGATAAACACTACCTAATACTAGTATCATTTTAACCATAAAAAATCGACTGTCACTTGAATATATCTATGACACTAGCTTTGTATACTGTCAGAATGATAAAATATGTTATACGTTGGCTGAAATGGTTTGGATATAGTGAGCATTAGATTGAAAAATAAATATACCATTAGAAAGTTTTATTGTTTTTTTGTTAACAAATACTCAAGAGCTATAAACTCCTATGAAAAACATGTCGACAGCCACTCACAAATAAATATAATTTGAAATATAAACTTGTTGTAATCTCATTACTTATTTTTAAATATCGAAAAATATTCAGGTATCGATCAAAAAAAATTATAAAAAAATTTCGAATTCATAAAATAGCTCACTCGTTACGAATTGAATTGAAAACAGGTACTTTTGTATTTAAGTACTTTTTTATTCAATTAGATACAATGGAGGAACAAAACCATGAAATATACATCTTCATTATCATTGTATATAGAATTTGTATTACACGAGTGTAGGTCATTGAATATCGAAACCGATAGAATTTTCTTGAAAATACAATACAACAGAAGACAACGTACACGAATGCAATACAATTATTCATTTATTCAAACTTCCAATGTGACCCTCGCATATACAAGCTATATGGTGTATACTTTTTTTTATAGTTCACGTAGGAATTGTAGACCGTGGATGATATAAACCGTTCTGAAATAAACTATAATAAAGGAAAATTTCTTGCAGAATACCGTACGGTCATATATTTTGTATTATGCTTGGTTGTTCGTGTCAATTGTGCAGATATATTACATGTTAATAGCTTGTAATGATAAAAAAAACTATATATATATATATATATATATATATATATATATATATATATATATATATATATATATATATATATATATATATATATATATATGTTACAGAAAAGACATATTCTTAAAAAATGTATTTATTAATAGACTGAACACTAATTTAGAAAGCAAGGCCGTAAAATTACCCACAGACATCTATTAGAGATGCATTTTATGTTAATTAATTGAATATAATTAAAAAGTCGAGTAAACTTGAAAGGGATTTAGAATAATATTTTGTTTTTACTTGTTTAAAAATAGTACAGTTTTCTGAAAAAGTTCATGATGTAAAATAATAAACGAGAAAAATATTTTTTTTTATTACATGACACTGTTTCTTTATTACTGAGTTAATATTTTTTTTTAGATTAATTTATTGCTATTTTTAATTATTATTATTAAAAACAGGTATATTTAACATAAATTATTTTAAAAAAGTTGTATTTAGGAAGCAAGAGAAGTACACTGTAAAAAATTAAATTACAATAAAATCTGTCTGTAAAAAATTCAAGTTGTTACATAGTTTAATAAGAAAATGGTAAAATAGAATTCATCTTTTCTATAAAAGAAACGAAAGTCTTTAATCCATCATTTTAGAAAATATATAAAGTCGGTATAAAAAATAAAACAGTTCGATAAAACCGAGTTAATATTCGAAGAATGATTTTCTTGTAGTTTAAGACAATAAACTTTTTATTTGAAGAGAATATTACAAGGCTCACTAATACGAAAGTTTTCTACCTAGGACAAAGTTTCGAAAATAGCTGATGTTATAATATCCGTCGGACGTTAAATTTCGATAATTCAAACGTTCAAACAAACGAACCACATTCCAGTTAAATTTTTCCTCCACCACATATCACAATTAACACTATATTGTTTAAAATTTACCATAACAAAAGCGTGATACAGAAAGGTGTTTTTTTTTAATGTGGCACGGATCGTTATCGCCCATGTCAATAATTCATAATAACCGTATCTAAAAACTTGAATACATGTATGGACTTGAATGCAATCGAATCTAAAAATCATTACAGAACAAACACCCAACAATGTTCGTAAAAAGTTTAACATCCACGTACGTGCGATAAAAAAGAACAAACACATCGAGTCCACTTTATGTATTATTTATGTCTTTATTACCGAACACGCGACCATGACAACATATAACAAAATTTACGGACATAGAAAGCAGTATGTGAAACATTGTTGGTGTATTGTCTGTATGCCCACGTAAACATGTTTAGTGGTAGTGGGTCATCGGTCGGTATCGCCGCTCAATTAAAAAGCCATTGCATACGGTCCTCGTAATGACGTTATTGTTGTGAGTACATTTCATTGTACGCCGCCGGAGTTCATGTCATTTATACGGTGTGGGCACCCACATGATTCGAGGGAGATGTCGTCTTCAACATCAACAGAATGCGATATCGGATGGCGTTATGCATTCGCCTGTCTGCAAGTTAGTGGTTTGATTAATCGAGCCAGACAGTACTTACGAGAGCACGGGCTGTGATACGTGTTTAAATGTTTATCATCGTTTATTATACACCAACCATACATCATTACAATCGATAAGTTGTTCTTGAATATATAATGGTTATAGTTTCGAAGTTAATAATAATAACAACACTATGTGTATAAGCAACTTGTGTAAATAAAGGCAGGCGTGCAAGATATCTAAGTTTCTTGTAGTTTCGCTACAAATTAACTGAAGACAGAAACCGAGTATAATTCGAGAAACAGAAATACCATTATTAAGCTGATACAATCTCCAATAAACGGACGAAATTCAGACGTTTAAATAAATCTCTAACATACTATAACAAAGAAGTTCTTAAACTGTAACAATGAATAAACGTTTCAAACTTCATTATTTACATAAAAAAAATTCAATTAACTTTTTTATATTTTATTAATAAGTAAGTAGGTCTCATCTATTCAACTATTTGAAAATATATTTTAATAAAATATATGAATATTTGTTTTCAGTTCTTCTACATGAAAAAAATATTAAACTTATAATAATAACTAAACATGTATTAATTGCTGCGAACAATATCAAACTTTTACTTTAAAAAATAGTGTGTATATTTTTTTATAATTTACATTCCATACCCTTTTAGAAGAGTATTAAAATATTCTTACAATAAATATATTCGGAAATATTAGGTATAAAAATTAATTCTTTGCCTTTAATTTAAATCAATCGTAACTCCGTTTTAAATTAAAATATTTTCTTGTCATTTTAGGATGTTGAAGTGCCAACCTTAACATTTAAAAACACTATATATCTTGATCAAGTAATCGGTATAACCTCGCAAAAAAATAGTGAATACGACAGTGTCCGAAAAGCAACATATTAGACATTTCATTCTTTTCGCATTTCAATTGAAAAAATGCTGCCGCAGCCGCGGGAATGATTTGTTCAGTTTTAGAAGAAGGTGTTGTGATGCATAAAACATGCAAAAAATGCTGAAACAGTAAAAAAGGTTCGAAAACGCATTAAGACTATCTTTTTTCGACAAGAAATTTGTTAGTTACCCGACAGGAAGTTATATAAAATAATGGAAGATATTTTGAAGATAGAAATCTACTTTATTTTTCTATAAACATTCATTTTATATAAAAATGCACCGAATTAATTTGTTCGCTTAATACAGTTTTCCAAAATAGGTGATACCGCCCCCTGGAAGCCTCGGAAGCAATTGGAGGGTGTTGAATAAAAATAAGGGAGTAATGGAAGCATAAAGAAAAAACAAGAAAAATTTGAAAAAACCGTTCGTACATGTTGACGATTTTTTTTCTGAAAAGAAGACAGTGGGTTAAATAAATTTGGGAATTTCTGACCTAACAGATTATAAATATTGCAAATTTTATGTACAATACATTAAAAAAAATAGAGAAGTATTTAATTAGTTTTTAATAACACTTATTTACGAAGAGTGTATGCATTTTTCGCCTTGAGAAAAATAGATGTGTATTAGTGAATGGTATCGAATCTCGGTCAAAGTTATTCTCTAAATTTATGTAAGAATTCTAACACGTTCTGTCTGATATTTCATTTTTTAAACGTTCGTAACAGTATTCATCTATATTCAATAAGAAGTATATATTTTTTTCTAAAAAATGGACTGGATCTCGTCTTGTTCATAAATTTATGAAGATTCTACATCCAAAATAATGCTTGCGAAGTAGTATGTCTGAAAAATTCAACAAATTCACATAAAGACTGCTTATTATTGAGTGAACACCGCACAGAAACAAATAATTACTTACTGATTAATAAATATGTGTAAAATACATTTTTTCATACGCAAAAATACTGTTTAATACAATTTTTAATATCTTTCTAAAAATAATAAGTGATATTTATAAACATTTCCAATCTATTAGAAATATTTTTTTAAATGATTTAAGTTAGAACTGTCTACAATTTCAAAAAAAACTATGTCAAATTTTCAACAAAATTAATACATTTTTCGAAGAAAATTAATATTATCATTTTAAGCACGATCGTCAATTAATTTATATTTATTATTTTATTGAAATTTCTGTAACTATTTCTTCCGATTTAATAGAAAAAAAAATATATAAATTTCAATTTGGAAATTCTAAAATCGATAATTAAATATTTTTAATCACTCACTCAAAAAAATGAAAACAAAATATGATACTAACATTTCGAAATATAGTGACAAAATTTCAAATATCATCTAAGATGTTCTTTCACTAATTAAACATGTTTCTGTTTCTCACGATATGTAAATAGAGATGATTAGAGTTAGAATGTGGAACGCACAACATCAGACGCTGATTGAAATTCCTTACACGAGCACGCATAGTTGTTCAGGATTCCAATATCAACGGGATGCGTCGTGGAACTTACTGTTATCTTTAAGGTTCGAGTTAATTCAAATGTACGATCGAAATTCGATTAAATCCGTTCATTTAGTATACTAATTCATTATAGAACTTGCACATTATACAATTTTACAAATAGATTGTTCTTAATTAATATGCACATCTTTATTACAAAAGTTGTAAAAATTTATTTATTTTTTTATTCATAATAACTCTCATAAACAAGGTATTTAACAATTATTAAAGCAATGTCTAAAAATTATAAAACTATTAAAATATCCAAGAATATTCAACTGTTTACAATTCTTAACTTTTTATAAGAACTTTTCTCTATAATAAATATTTTCATATATTCTTTAAAAAAAGTATAATTAATAGATAATATTTTCCATTTTACAAGAAATAACAAGCAGAATTAAATTACAAAAAACAAAGAAAAAAACGTGTAATTTTTTCAACAGACACATTTTGTAATAGAATTTATCAAAAAATTGAATTCAAATGTTTTTATTTAATAAATACATTTTTTATTCGAGTGATTTTTTTTAAAGAGTTCATGATTATCATTGTAAATTTTATATAAATCTTCATAGAAATATTTTCAATATATATTTCACAGTTTCGAACCAAAACAAAAAATAGATATATCAGTAACAAAAATGTTATTTTGAGAATCGAGCGGGTACTGAGACAGATTGTCAGAAATTAAATGTTTGTTAGCTTGAAATATCGAGCATACAAGGAAATTGATTAAATAATAATTTATTTTTTATGAAAAGAACGATTATGCTGTAAAAATTAAGTTAGAAAATTATGAAACTAGGTTGGATAAATGTTTTATTTTTAATAAAAGCACCCATTCCCGAAGTAAACACAGTTCATATATTTTGAAACCAATGTCTTAGTCAGTTAAAAAAAATAAAACGTTAAAAAAGAATGAAGAAAGAAATAGGTAAAAGGTAAATTCTTTTTTTATTGGAACCCTTGCTATCGAATTTACTGTCCTACAAATTCATATTTACCATTATAATGATTATTATAGATTGGTGCTTCACTAAAAACTACAATTTTACAATAAACAATTTGCAACATTCACATTAATGATATATGACATTTTGGAAAAATTCACTTTCACAAATGAATTTTTCACTCTTCCTGACCTCACAACAGTTTTTTTTTTACTAAAAATGTTCAATAATTGATTTTCAATTATTATTATTTTTGTTGTTTAAGCGCACTTCTATGATTCCTATACTATGAATGCTGCTTGGGTTTTGTGATGCACGAGTTAAGAAGTTTCATTTCAAAAAAAAAAAAATCGTTTTGTAAAATTTTGGATTCATTCAAAAGGCCGCACTTGAGGCCTTATAAGTTTACAGGTTCTCCATCCCTGATTTAAATATATTCCATTTTTCCGTAAACTTTCATTTTATATAAAAAAAAGACTAATACATGCGTTTTATATGCAGTTTATAATATTTTATAGCTAATATATGCATTTTTGATATTTGTTTATATAATTATTCGTTGAAAATGACTTAAGGTATAATTTTTGTCATAGTTTAATACTTCATTTAAAATCACTTGTGGTTCATAATTAAAATTTTTCCATTCTTACTTCATATTAAAAAAAAGTACATATTTTACAAATGTAATCTTCAAAGTGTAGCATAAGTAATCCTCTTAAAATGAATCGTATGAAAGGTGCGAAAATGTGTACATTATTAAATCACGACCCGTGCTTACCTCATACCACAATCGTATGAAGTTTACTGAATAAAAAATATACACAAACGCCTACAAGTTCACACAATACACATACATCTACGTACATTTTTCCCTTATTTCTCTGAACATATCCATGCGTGGACTACGCTTAAGCATATTTCGTATCACAAAAAAGAGATTATTTTGTAATCAAGAGCGATGAAAACAAACTGCACTAATTATTCGAAAATAATTTGTATTGAAAACTTACATACACCGTCAGTTAATGTGTAATAAATATTCATGCCGCTGGATTATGTGAAAAAATTATTTACATATCTATGAACAAGTGTACCTTAATTATTTACGCTAACATTCATTCATAGCACGTGTTGTCTGTTGGCGCGTTAATTTTTTCAGTTTATACTAGTCTTTTTGTTCGCCGCAATCTTTGTTACTATTTTTTTTAATGTTATTCATCCATCCATACATGTTCATCACACTCTCGTACGAACGAGCTAGTTAGCGTGTTTAATTTAATGTCGTAGAACTCTGCAATTCCCCCTTGTATGTAACACATAAAATGCTGAATAATTAAGTGAGGCCGTACGAGTTCGATTTAATGGGTAATGACTGCCGCTGCACGCATACATTTCGTATAATTGTACATACATATAGATTGATCTCCTGGTATAATCAGTTTTTTTTTTTAATTCTTTTGTGACCGTGAACCACATTATGAAACAATCGTAATATAACAAAAAATATAATCATAATGAGTATTTTTTTGTTCACCTTTTCCCTTAAAAACATAGCTATAATCAAGCAGTTTTTTTTTAAATCCAGTACAGTATTCTTTTTAATTTGCAAATAAATCAGATTCAATATTGTAAAATGTAGTAGCATAGAACACGTCCTTATAAAAGAAATGAAACTTGCTGATACTATCAAAAATATATAAATGCAAATATATTTAAATTAAATGTAGAATGCAGTACAAAGAGTAGTAATATTAAATAGGGCGAAAGTACAATGACCGCTGAAACGATGATCAATTCGTAAAATAAATAAGAAAATTTTTTTTTATTATAAAATTGATTTTTTTATATATTTCAACCGAACACATTTAGTACTTTATCAAGATCTGCAAAAGAAGTAATCAAAAATGATCAATAATCATTTACTGAACAATTTTTGAAGAGAGAACAATTAATAAATGAATTTAACCATAGTAAAAGAACTGTACAATGACTAAAGATTTTGAGTAAAAACAGATATTAAATAAATACAATTTTCTTAAAAATTAATTGAAACAATGAGCAATTTTATAAAATATGTATTACTTAAATCCACAAAGAACTGGAAGATAGTTTACTGTATTTGCATATAAACGAATTTTCAATAAAAGGTTTAAGAATGAAAACACGAAAAAATGATTGGAATGTATTAGATGTACAAATTAATTCGGTGAGTTTTTTATAGAAAATGAATATTTGTGGAAAAATAGAATACATTTCAATCATCAAAATACATCTCATTATTTTATAAAACTTTGCTCTATCTGTCGAATAACTGACGAATCCCATGTCGAAAAAAGATGGTAGCTTTGTGTCGATGGAGTCTTAATACATTTTCGAAACTCTTCAACTGTTTTAGCATTTTTTACATGATTTATGAGTCTCAACACCTTCCCTTAAGATCAAAAAATCATTCCTTCGGTAGCATTTTTTTCAATTGGAATGGGGAAAGTATGTAATGCCTAATATGGTGCTTTTAGAATGCCATATATAGTGTTCAATATTATTTTGTGAGGTTATGTCAATTGTTTGGCCAAATATATAGTGTTTTTTTTAAATATTAAGGTCAGTAATTCGAAATCATAAAACGACGAGAAAATATTTTAATTTAAAACAGAGTTATAATTCATTCAATTTAAAGGCATCGAATTAATTCTGACACCTGATAAAAACAAAATATACAAACAAATATCGAAAGTGCATATAATTCAATATTCATTTTTATTCAATTTCTTATCATGCAGTCACATGAAAAACATCAGAACAAAATAAAATAATAACATATAAGCTTTTAAGATATCTACAAGATAACAATAATATTTATTTATATTTCGATTTTATTTCTAGTTAGTCATAATGCAATACCATAAAACATTAAATAAAATATTCAACTACTTAAAAACAATAAATACAAAAGATATAGATCGTTTTACTGTTATTGATTCGATACAAGTTCTTAATGCCGTTTATGTCTTTCTTTTGTAAAAATAACACAGACAGAATTTCATTTTGCAATGCAAATATTATACTTGATTTATTTTCTAGCCACATGGACTTCTTTTAACTACATGTCTGGATGTCAAAAGAGATATATTGTGAAGATATCAACACTCTGAGGCAGCATATTGACATGTAGATGCACTTATACATTTCTTACTTTATTTTTTCAGGGATTTATGTTTTAAAATAAAATATACATTTTGTATACGGCGATAATCGTCGGGGAAAAAATGTACATTTACCAACAATATTTAATACTTGTGTTTTTTATTGCTCAATACTTTTATATTGTTTTTAACTTGATAAATATAAACAATATATTTAAATTTATATCATGTTTACATGTTTTTTAACACTAAACATTTTTACATGAAAACAATAAAAAAAAATTTCTTATATCTGTGACCTGTTATTGTATTTATTTCTCTGACTGTATCCTTTTGAGTCAATGTTGATGTATTCCACTGAACTTTCAGTTCTTAGGCCATATGTCGATAAATTGATCAATAAGCGATTAGAAGATGCCTTAAAAATTGAAACTGGTCACAACAGAATACATCAACAGTGGTTTAAAAGATATAATCGAAAAGCAAAAAATTAAAAAATATTTAGAGTAAAAGGTAAACAAATCTAATTATTTAATTCGCAGAAAATCACTGATGTACAAATAAACGTATAAAAGTAAATTTTAAATAAATTTCATCATTAAAAATATTTCTCTTTGTAGAATTTAATTTTTAAATACCTAACAGATATTGTATTTTTTTTAATAAATATAATTAAAAATATTCTATCCATCATTTAATTATAAATAATGCCTGATTAAAAATATTACACTATAAACAAATAATTAATACCGAACAATTTTTACATCTAATATTTTATACTTTTATTATTTCTTATACACGTTTTTATAATAGTGCTATTAACTCCAGAGCAGTAAAGTACACAAATCATTGCTTATTGCTTTGAGATTGACGGTGTGGTCTTCGAAACGTACATAAGTAACAAATAAAATAATAAACAATGAATTATTAAATATTTATGATTAGAAAAAAAAACTGTTTTATATGAAGAACTGAAAATTAATTCGTGAAAATGACTGTAGGCCAATGTTATTATAATAAATCTAACTAGTATTTATTTCTTATGTACTTACAGCCGTTTTTTATTCCATGAAATAAATCTTTTATGAAGAAAAAATCACATTTTTCTTTGATATTTCAATTCAAGCAAACTGTATTTTTCTATTTTTTTGAAAAATCTGATTCCACGTTCGAATAAATAACAGAAATTATGAATTAATCTAAATTTTAAAATGTAACTAAAGAAAATAATATAGAATACACTAATAAATACAATAATTATCTAGTAATCACCTCAATACAGTAACTTGGAAAGTAATTTATTTATTACAGCAGTCGAAAAATAATTGAATGCTAATTAAAAACAACTATATTTATTTCTAGTACGATGTAACTGATCTATTTGAGTAAACAATAAGTGAATATAAATGTAATTTTAAAAAATATATACATATAAGTTATGTGTAATTTATGCAAACATATACAAATCTCGAGCAAAATATAAATGATCTACATCTGATGATTATAAATTCAACACTGGAATAATTGAGAAATAACTCATAATTATGTTAATATTTACTAATAAATAACAATTCAAATCTAGCTGATAAAATGTAAATAAATATACGAAATTAATTAAAAAATTACAACAGAAAATAATTGAATTTTTAAAGCACACTGATTTCTTTTTAATTCAGAAACAACTCGATCAAGATCAGTTTATAATTTTTCTGTCCATGAATTAAACATTTTGTAATGTTTACATTATTCAACAAACAGATATTTGATAATCAAGAGAAAAAAATATAAATTATATATATATATTAATATCAACATATTTTGAATTATAAACGATAAAAAAAAAACAATATTTTCCTGTCTACTATTTTAAACTTCAAATCAGCTGTCTGTTCAAATCGATTTTATTAAAATGTGACATTGTTTCCTTTGTGACATTGAAAACCAAAGAAATAAACATAACATGAATAATTCACTCAAATAAGTCGTCAGACCAATTATATATTTATATATATATATATATTTTTTCCAGGAAAATGTTTTTCCTATTAATCACGCACCTACTTAAAAACGCTTTAATTTATCGATCGAGCCAGTGACGTTTAAATTCATAATTCGTACAAATCCTTGAATCACTGAATCGCGTAACACGAATTAAATATTTATTGAAAATGGAAGTATAACACATCCAAATAAACAATTAATTGTACGTAACAAGTCGTTTACCATAAACAGTTTCAAATAATCTTGGTTTATAAGTATTAACGTACGCTCCACAATTTTATTACCATTATCCTATTATGAAAATCGTTACTGTAAATATCATTAACATCACGCAACTATAAATTTTGTTTGTGGCGCGTGGATTTACAGTAAAATCATTTATATATATATATATATATATATATATATATGTATGTATGTATATATATATATATATATATATATAATGTGTGTGTGTATGTGCGTACACGGGTACAATTCAGCTAAAAATAAAATAAATCTAACATTTTTAATCTAATCTGAGAATTTTTATCGTATCACCAACAGTATTGTTACACAAATATTGATTATAGAAATAAACAGAAGTTTTCAAGTATATATATATATATATATATATATATATATATATATATATATATATATATATATATATATATAAGTTGTACGCATGCATATAAAGATAGACCACCCATAGTTTCAGTAAGAATGTAATGATCTCCAACACTTAATGAGCTTCGATGTTTATAGCTGCTTAAAATAACCTAAATGCAGGAACAAGAAATCTCTGGACTATAGTATTTACTGATTGAAATTTTAAAATACAGACATTTAAAAAATAAGGAATTGACGGAAAAGAATATCAAAATATTTACTTCGATGTAATGAAAACAAATTTTCAGATAGTTAAAAGAATATGATTTTAAAATATATTAGTATTTTTTTAATCTCTTGAAAATGAGTCTTATTGAGTACTCACATTTAATTCCATGTTCTTTCTTACTTTTGTAAAAACAATTAAAAAAAATAAGAGTATATATGGATAACACAATGATAAATTCAAACCTATTTTCATTTTTTAATAGTATTTTAAATGTTACAATACAGTTCTAACATTAGTTAAATTGACTTTCATAAATGAATTATCTTTTCATTTTGAAAAGAATAAAAACTTTTTATCATAATTTACAGAATAAGTCTAGATTTTTCTGTATCTTGGTAGTCATCGATTGATGGTATCACCAATAATCATTTATTTATCATTTTTAATTGGAACTTTTTTTGTTTGGTTTGTGAAGTGAAAAATAATTCATTTGTGAAATATTCTAAATGTTAATTTATCCAACATATTCTATAGATTTTGCACGTAACTATATTTATATCTTTTTCGTACTTTGAAATTTTGTACTTGAATTACATATCTGAAAGAAAATCTTCAAATCTAAATGAGACACGTTTATATCTACAATCTTTTTTCTAATCATTTTTCCAGAAAGATATTGAAAAATAGTGCAAACAATAGAGAAAAGTATTAAAAAAGAATAAAATTATAAACTTCATTAACGTTAACTTAAATAATTAAACTTAAAGATAAAAATAACAATATAACCATGTTTCATTAAAAACTTAAAAAATCTAACAGATTTGATCAAAGTCTCAACTTTACTTTATAAAATGCTAAGAAAAATACATTCTGAATCTTTGTATAAGACATAATATCCGTCAAGTTGGCATTTACATTTTCATACATACAAGTTGACATTAAAAAATAATTAAAGAAAGCGAAACGGTACTAACATAATAATTTAAGAAATGTAACATTATATTATATATGAACACAATAGGAGACATTTGGTGATGTCGCCATGAAAAAACGTGTATGTAAACATGAAAAAAACGGTATATAAATTGTTATATACATATATATATATATATATATATATATATATATATATATATATATATATTATGTATGTATACAGAGAGAGTTCAATTTAATTTGAAATATCAACAATTTCCAAGACATTTTATAAAAATAGAATCAAAAGAATAACTGAATATACGGAAAAAAATCATTGTATAGAAATAATTTACAGGTAATTTTATATCAGATTATTTTAAGATTTATTTAGGTTCCAATATACACTGAAGCACAATTTAAAATTTTGAGTCAAAACAATTTAATTTATTTTATTAATATAAACAATTTAATTTATTTTACTTTTCAGATCTCATATCCAATAAATTTTCAATTCGAAAAAATATAGCATAAAATAACCACTTGTCTCTAGAACAATAACTTTTTTTATATATAAGTGTACTTAATATAATACAGTACTGATAAGATAATGCGTATGGTTCAAAATACAAATTTTCCATTTACCTGAAATAAAAACAAGGTGTGTTAATGTTGTTTTCATCTAAAATCAGGTTAACAACTCTGACATCATAATACGAAAATATTCACTATAGTCTTCAAAAAGATTATGAAGAGGTTACACATTTGATACAAGGTTTAAATTTGTCTCTTTATTCATCATGTTAAGAAGAGAAATACAAGTATCTGATAATCAACTAAATATAAGGTTGGTAGGAAAATAATTACTGTTTTTGTTTTCTGAATTCTAACCTTAATTTTTTTCAATAAGTGTTATTTCATCGTTATCCTGTTAATATCATTTTAAAGTGTATTTTCCGATCTGTATTTTGGTATTTTGTATTTTGGTAAATTGTTATACATTTGACTCACCCTACCCCGCCCCGATCAAATCCTGAGTGCGCCATTGATTGTACCAGTTCATACCTCGACTCTTTCTCAGGCCACTATTCGGGAGTGTGGCTTCTAAGAACTTAATCACATATCCTACAGTCCAGGCTGTATGGCTTGTATCGATTATCTTCTTTTTGGGAATTTGAAAAAATATTATATGGACAGAATTTTAATGATAATAATGAAATGAAAAAAAAACGGTAACTGATCATTTTAACACGAAAACGGAAGATGATTTTTATAAGTTTATAGAATTGCTAATTAAGTGCTGTCAAAAATGTATTGATATTCAAAGAGATTATATAGAAAAATTGTAAAATCTTGTTTTTTTATTTACATTCCTTCCATCTAGACCGAGAATATTTGGCGCTACCCTCTTATGTATGGTGTGTATATATATATATACATATATATATACATATATATATACATATACATATATATAATCACACATGTATCAAAATAAAATATACAATGTCATTTATATGAATTTAATGCAACGATGACACAATTTTACAACTCAGACTCACTGGCAATATTACACAACCGTGTATAAATAGATGCACAGAATTTGTTATTTATTTACAGTGTGTGTGTGTGTAGTAAAAGTAAATCGTAGCTTCACTGCAATTATAATGTATGCTCGAAATGAAGCAGGTGTTTCTAAAGGTGTATAAAGGTCGAGCATTCATTGATATCGAAATTATAGGCTTTTATTCGAATAATGTACTTATGATATATATATATATATATATATATATATATATATATATATATATATATATATATATGTATATATGCGTGCATGTATGCATTCTGTCAAAAGAGATAACAGAATGAAACATCACTGTCAAAACGGAATGGAGAATTCTAGTTAGAAGTAACTCGAGTCAACTGTTATCAATTTCTCGTATAATAGACCAACAACAGAATTAATTACTTATATCTTTCTTGTATCGTGTAAATCGATGAAAATGGACAAGGGTAATGAATAACTGCGTTATGGAATGTTTCTCTTGTATGTTTAATGGATTTCATATCGGATAATTAGTACAACTGACAGCTGACTAGTGAATATTATGATTCAGAAATTTTATTAATAATTATCATTTATGATTTATAGAATTATAAAATGTACACTACATATTATATATATATATATATATATATATATATATATGTTTTATTTTTTCTATGAAATAAAATAAGATTGAAGAAAATATAAGAAATATTTTCATTGTATAAATTGAGTAAATACCTTTTTAGGTTTCACTCTGAATCTATGAATTTTTATCTCACCTACAGTCTGTAGATTTATTATATTTTTTGGATTGAATTGATTTTATGATACTGACCAATGAAAACAATAGATACAATTATTTTTTTATCAGCCTAGTAATATAAAAATAATTTTACTATTACACCTTTGTGATTTAACAGAAATGTTTTTCTACTGAAATAATTGTTTTTGATTAATCGATTAACAGAATGTGTCTAGAAAGAGAATGATTAAAATGAAAAATAAAAAGTCATATTTTTTTGGATAACTTGTATTGGTTCTATACTAAACTCAATATTATTTATTTATTAAGATCTATAATTTTATTTAAGTACACTTTTTTAGCTATTGATGCATTTTTATAAAACGAATTCAATAACAGATTCTATATTTACATGAATAATATACTTATTAGAATTATCAAAAGAAAATTAATTATTCTCCGAGGAGGGAAAAACAAAACAAAAATGTATGCACGACAAATTACCTTCAAAGAAATATTTTATGTAAAAATGACTATTCAGTTTCAATTGAATTTACGCTCAATGACCACGATTCTATTGTACGAGCAGAATCAGTTTGACAATAGAATAAAAAAGCCGTGCACAATTCTAAGAAATTTTATTATAATCACGATTTTTCTTATTTTATTTCTGTCATATTATAAATGACCTAACTGTTAATTAAAACTAATTACGTATAAATACTATCAATTTAAAATCAATTAAAATGATCAAATACTATCCATTAAAAACTAATTACAACATTTCACTCTTTAAACACTCATTGCAATTCTCTCTAATATAATTTCCAATTACTTAAATTCATTCTATGTACATAAACTGCAATTTAAAACAAATTTTACATCGGATTCAAATAAAATACTACACAAACTTTAGGATAATATATATATATATAAACGAAACTTGTAGTGAACTTTTCGTTCTTTGAATTTATATTGAAATCGTTATCTAATTTTCGACATACAATCAATCGCTGTACTTAAACGCTACAAATCCTGAGAGTCTTATCGAACCGAACGTAGAAACTATAAAATTCGTTTTGTGTGAATTTATACCTTTGCCAAAGATATATTCCGAAGAGTGAAAATATACGGTAAAAGCAACGTGAACAGATTTGTTTTTTTATCTAAAACATTTTTTATTTACAGACTGGCTGTAATATAAAATAAAATTCTACTAATGGTGATTGGAGAGATGTACACTCACGGTCACTGAAAGTGGTTCATCCTTAATATTATAGTTTTACGTTATTAAAAGAAAAAAAAATGAATTACCGGGTTTCTTCATAATCGCTCTGTTAAATACGCATATCTTTTATAGAAATGATTCAGTTATGTTTGAAATTATATAAATACATATATATATATATATATATATATATATATATATATATATATATATATAAACTAAAATTAAAAGAAGGATCAACCAAATATTAATGTTATGTGCGTATTAAATCTTTGTGGATCTATTCGTGTAATAAAATTAAAAATGTAGTTTGATTATAGATTTTATTTAAAAAAAAACATTGAATCATCGATCATAAAACTGGCTATAAAATTCCATTTATGTTAAAATCTCCTAAAACATATTTTTGCACCACTTCTTACACTGCCATGACTAAATCAACTAATCATATCAAATTCCATATAAATAATTGCCCTTTAAATTATAAGAAATACAATCCTTACACTAAATTTAAAAATTTTTTGGGGTGAACCATTTTCAATGACCGTGACTGGATACAAACATATATATATATATATATATATATATATATATATATATATATACATACACATATGTTCAATGAAATTTAATAGAATACACGGCTACAAAAATTAAAGAGTAATAATTAGTAAAACAGCGTTAATTCACTTTGATGTTAAGTTTTAAACCCACTGCACGTAAGAGTAATTTTTTACATGAACGTGTCTTCACAAGAAAATTGAAAAGACGAGCTGCAATACAATTGACTACATTGAAAATAAAATAAACTTCAAGTACAGACAGCGAGAGAGACAATAAAAAAAGTTTACATATTTTTCAATATCAATGTTGCCATCATAGTTGAAGAGAGATAACTTTGAAAATGACAGCATTGTTATTGAAATATTCTAGAAATATGGAGGATATCGAATTTTGCCTTCATTTTTTCAATTTATTAGAGAACGTTGCTCTGTTAAAATCAGTATTGATTGATAAATGTTTTATATAGAAGTACTTCATAAATTTTGATTCAAATTTATAAATAAAATAGACCAAAAAGTAATCAAAATGAAAATGCATTAACAAACTAAGCGCTTTTTGACTTCACTTATTGTCAAAAAAACTAACTACGTCCCTGTTCCTTACATTTATTTAAGTAAAAACAATGTTCTCATTTAAAATATAACAAAAAACAATAACATGAAAACACTACACAAACATGTGTGTTGGGTTTTCTAAAGTTTGAAATATTGCTCATAATTACTTTAGCATTTGTATTAAAATAAGAACATTTATTCTAGTTATTTTTAAATTATAGTACTGTATATCAAACGATTATAATTTAGTATTTTTTTTTATAAAAAACAACTTCTGAGGTTTGTGTTAATTTTTATATTAAATATTTATATTGATTTATTTATAAAAAGGGTATAAAAATGAAAAATTTATAGTAAAAGTTATTTTAAAAAGTTTCTACAAATTCATTGTAAATAGTTTTCGAGGCATAGTAACTTAATATATAAAAAAAACATATTATTCAAGAAATTTGAGATCTGTTCAGAGATTATATTATCGAAAATGTAACTTTAAGCTGTACAAAAACAATTTAACATGTTTTTGAACATAAAAGCGTCAAAGGAGACAACAATGTGTTTGTCAGAAACCGTTTACTTATTTATCTACGTTGTGTTGGAATTCGAACGGCTGGTGCAACTTTATCCGAATAATAAACAGAACTTCGAACAGAACACGTTTCGTTCTTCGTACATTGTTCACGAGTCTATCTTTATCTTATCCTAAACACTTTATATTTACTTGTACCTAATGTTCCCAGTGCACAGAACTCACACAGTATCTATAAAAAGTGACATGTGCATGAAAATTTATTGTACGGGAACAGGGACCGGACTTTTGTTTCCTCTATTTTCATTAATGTCCCAGTACCCGTTTTTCTCCATACATACACTTTTTGTACTTGGTATATTTTCTACTTAATAGTTTGATTTATTTCGAACTTTACTCTGTTAGGAACTTTTATTACACTATTGATTGTGTATATGTGTATATATATATATATATATATATATACAATTCATGTGTGTGTGGTGGAAGAGTTGGAGATCTTGTATGAACTCGACCATGACAGGTTAGATGGAATTTATTTATAAAGACACAATGGACAGTCACGACGGTCAGACACGTTCAACAATTAAAATGTGTTTTATGAGACTGTTGAACAGTAAGTATTGTATTACAACAAAATATGGTGGAATACAAGGAGTGAATGCAAAGAAAAAAGTATTTGGAGAGTCAGATCATGCGAGTGGGTATATCAGGATTAACAGTCAAGTTTTAAACAATAAATATTTTTTGGAATCTAACAAGCATGCATATACATGAACACACATAATATATATATATATATATATATATATATATATATATATATATAATAGTGAATTTTCATTATAAGCAACCCAAGCTAAATCAATTTTCTCTAAAAAGTGATATTAAAAAAAGGTCAACTATAACGAGAAATGGGACTAAATTTTTGTTGAAGGTATGGAAAGCCTTGGAATGTATAAATATAAGAAACTATTAGTAATTAGTATCAGATTTTAACGAAACAGATGACAAGTAATTCAATTTTTTTATACACTTTTGTGACTGTTTATTGAAATACTCATAGAGATATACTTAAAAAGTAAAAAACATGAATTGTAGAAATCATAGCACTAAGATTTAATTTAATATTAATAAATGAAAAAGTATACTGGTTGCAAAAAAATGTTTCACTCAATAATTTGTTGTTACTTCTTATAATACTTTTGATATAAGCCACCGAGGTGGCTTATAACAAAAGTCGCTTACAAAAAATATCAATTATATCGAAGTCGCTTTATCTAGAATTCACTGTATATATATATATATATATATATATATATATATATATATATATATATATATATATATATATATGTAGGTGTACAAATTAATTCCATACCTTTTTTATGGAATATCAATGAATATTTACTGAAAAATGGAATACATTTCAATCCTCAAAATATCCCTCATTATTTTGTATAATTTTTGTCGGGTAAATGACGAATTCCTTTTGGAAAAAAATAGTGAAATCTTCATGGAGGGTGATTTTTCTTCCAAAGACCAGCATTAGTAAATTGGTGGTGTAGGCCACCATCGAATAAAAACCGATTATTAGGAACAAAATGTAAATAAAATAATTTCATTTCATTTCTTATACGTACCTTTAAAATTAAATATTAAATGTACGGTTAAGATTTTGCCAACTTTGCACCAATTAGAAGGTTTATATATTATAAATCCTCATACAACGACCGTTCAGCAAGGGTCTACTCGTACTATACAGGATTGTAGCCATTGCATGGCAATTATCATTAGTTAGTCTTAGTTACAAATTGAGATGTGATTAAAACTTATAATAAAAATATTATTCTTAGTATTTTGATTAACTATAAAAGCGATTTTTCAATGTATTCCTCAAAAAATGAGTATGGGCACAAACGGATTCATTTATTAGATACATTTTGGAAAACACTCTAGTGTAAAATATTACGAATTATAGTCATGCTTCTATATCTAAGAACTCATAAATAATTCAGAATACATTAATTTCTAAGCAACGAAACTGTGTTGATTGCATATAAAAAATGCATCGAGTCATATTTCACAGAGTACTCATTTACAGTACATAGAATTTACATATTAACAAAGATGTGTCACAACAACACATTCGTGTAAGAAGAGTATACTACAAAAAAAGAAAAAGGACTATTAATTATTACCTACTACAAAGTGATGATTCACGTAACTGCGTAATATAACATATTTAACTGATAAGCAGAAATTTTGTACAATGGTAACAATATCTGCGAGTCCATTCCATTTGCAAACGGTCATGTACTACGATGTAACTTTGAATTGCGGTTTAGTTTCATTGCGGTTTGTATATATTTGATATGCTCTATTACAGCTGCTGTTGCTAGGTTTGTGCATTTAGATAAGAACGTACAATAGAAAACTCGAGTTTGTACTCATAATTAAACAGATGAAATCGTTTCAAGTCGTACAGAAAACGTTTGATTCCCGAAAATCAGTTCTCGATTATCGAAAGGTTCGGAATACGATATTGGGAATATCAAATATGTGCTGATAGTAAAACGAGAATCAATATTCAAAGAAAACCATATGAACAAATGGATGTTTTATGAACGGTTTTTGATACACAAATATATATATATATGAAACAGTGTATAAAAATTCAGTAAGCATAATAAAAATGTCAGAAATTTGTAAATAAATACATAAAATTGCAACCAGAACTAATTTGTTTTTTTATTTAGTTGAAATAATGTGATGAAACCGAAATAATAACTTATTAAAAAAATATGATAAAAAACTGTATAAAAATGTAAATTATTTTATAAGCGTAATCAATTGTAGATGATTTAATAAATTTTATTAAAAACGGAATGTAATGTCCTCATTTAATTCAAGGTCTATTATGCAAAATACATATGAACTCTATAAATAAATTCGTTATCTAGTTTTACTGTTATTAATTCACTAATTGCGTTCTGTAGATATAAGTTTTGTTAATTATATTTTAAATTTACATAAGTAAATATATAAGTATATTAAAAATACGTTTACTTTTTGTTCATATTTTTAATAAAGTGATGTTGAAGAATTATTTTAATGTTTGATAGAGTGTCACCAAAAATGTTGATCTGTCTATAGTGAGAGAATTTTTAAGAAATAAAAGAGAATACAAAGTAGAGATTTACCTATACTTTAGCATTCAGAACAATAAGTATTGGCATCGAAATATGCATAAACAACAATAATAAATAATCATTTTTATAATCAATTTATTGAATATTTCTGATCGGAAATATTTTGGTCGTTTATGGGATGAAAAAGAATTCATTTGTGAAAGTTAATTTAGCCAACGTTCAAACCGTTTTGTGAATAAAAAAGACTTGATTAAAAAAATAATACACAAAAAAATTATAGAGAATTGAACTTGTTTAGATTCTTCAAATAAGTATCATATTTTATTACAAATTACAGAATTTAATAGAAAGAAAACTATTAACCCTTTGCACTCGAAGTACTCTTCTTAGGCACAAACAATATTTGGCGTTATACTCAAAGTATTGAGTTGAGAGATCAAGCAGTAATTCTGATGATAGTGACATTATTTTACCAGTAAAAAAAATAAAAAAAAACAAGAAGATATCAATAAAGTGATTCCATTTATAAAATGTTCACATTATATTATAAATAACAAAAAAATTAAAAAAAAAATATTTATTATTCTTGCGTTAAAATAAATCATTTATTCCATATAATTAAAAGGCAAAAAATCCTAGTTGCTGTAAGCTTTAGTCGACAAAAAGTTCAAGTGTAAAGGGTTAAAATTGATATTTTTTAATTCTTTTAAATATTTTGTTTTTTTCTACAATAATTACATTCAATTTGAAATAATTGCCATCATCCATCGTGTTACTGTTATTTCCTTTTTAAATTTCACTGTTACATTTTATTAGATGAACCTTTAGTTTATTTTTTTACAAATGATAATTATTAAGACATCTGTAGTTTTCTAATAACCAATAGAGACTAATAACTACTGTATCGACATAAAATATCCAAAAATTATGCAACATAATCCCGTATACAATTCTTAACTAAATAAAGAAAACTGGAAAACAAAAACAAAAAAAATCAAAAAAATAAAAGAGAAAAAAAAACGTGTATATTAAGATAATAAATCAGATGTTTTATGTAAAATGTCTATATACAACTTTCAATTTTGAGACAATGAATAGTTTCCGCAAAAAAGTGTACAAAATTAACATTTTCTATATATCGCTCTAACTTCCCTAAAAATTAAAATTTAATCATAATATACAATTTTAAAAATTGTTTTAAGTCATTTAACTAATAATAAAATATAATCAAATGCATTTTGTATTTCAAAAAGTATTCGAATAAATAAAACAGAACAAAACGAAAAACATGCACATTTTCAATAATAGCTTATAGAAACGTAATAATATTTTTTTTTATTTCTACAGTTATTCCTGTAAAAATATAAAAACAAGAAAACGTCAAACGTATGTTTTCACAAAGTTACAGTATATAAATCTCACATTTTTCTTTTTGAAATTGAAGAAAACACACAAGATAAAAATAGATTGAATCTCACGAAAGGAAAAAAAATACAACGCTGTTTTTACTGTATACATGAATTTACTGAAATCAAAATCTGTGTCATGTCTGACATCCGATTTACAGCCACATTTCAATTTTTCAACAGACGTAATGTATTAGAAAATAAAACAAACGTCGTTCCAGTCAGTTTGGTCGCGCTGCAATGATCACGAAACAGACAAAATGGTTAAAAAAAACGAACACTACAATTACTCTCCGAGTCATACCGTCGACCAGAACTCGGCTTCCGTTTTCTATGGTTCTTCAGTTTGTCGTGTCATTTCAACAACGTGCAATGGAATCTGGTGCTGATGTTCATCTGTAGTACACTTGCTTTATATATATATATATATATATATATATATATATATATATATATATATATATATATGCATGTATGTATGTTATGTATATGAATGTACAAAATACTTGAAACACGGAACTGCAAGTTGTTTCAGTGGTTGTTCGAAGATAAAGAACAGTACATAATTAGTTTTAGAATATGGTACAATGAACACATTACAATGAAATAACAAGACTATTTTAGCTCAATTATTTTCATTACCAATTTGAAAACTAAAATTAGCAAACGATAACATCAAACTAAAATAAAATCTACTGTTTTAAAAAATAGTTTCTCTGTTATTTACTCGACTGTACATTTTTTTAATGTGCAATTTTAAAATAAAGCAATTGTTGTATTTTATAAGATCAATTAATTTAGCAACCTCAACCTTAACAGATTTCACATTTCACATCATAGTTTTTCATGAAAATTTCGTGTAACTTGGGATGTCATCGTAAATAATAATTTAATACAAAATCTATCCGTTTTTCAAAAAAATTTTGTTCATTTTTTGAAATTTTCGGAATATATATATATATATATCGATAGAGAGAGACAGAGACAGAGAATACAGTATATTAAAAATTTTCACACTGATTATCAAGAATAAATTTATACAAGAATTGTTGTATAAGTTATCAAACTATTCGAGTATTATCGATAAAGTTCTATACATATTCCAACCACTTCCCAAGTTACCAAGTCAATTGTCAGCAAAAGTTATTCCTCAAATACAGGTTATTCCGCATATATATATACATACTCACATCAATGTACCTACAACATGCACGTAACATGCGGAGGGAGAGAACTTTGTGTTATTTGCGTTGAATAAATAAACCAAACGTACCCTGAATAATAATGAAGCGTGTTTTTTTAATAATATAATTTCCTGTACTTGATTTGATTTATTTAGTGCACAGATTCTAAACCTTTCAGTGTAGGATGATTCTTAAATGTACTGAAAGGTCAATGTATACCTGTAACACGATGGAGAGATGTTGGGAGAAATAGCCGATTTAAGAAAAAAGGTATACTGTGAATTTTATATATATATATATATATATACATATATATATATATATATATATATATATATATATATATATATAATATGAAAATATTAAGTCATGCCATGTACAAATAATACAGAATGGTCAAAATACTATTAGCTCAGACATGAAACAATGCCTAATATGATGAAAATATGTTATTTAATGAAATTAAAATATTAAATAGTACATTACACTAATATTCATTAGCAGTATGCTCGGAAGTGACTACAAATTTGATTATAACGCTACTTTTTAGATGTAAATATTTGAAATTACCAGACTTAATTACGAAAATGACCACAGTACCACTTAATGAGATTAGATCTTGTTAAAAAAATTAACTGAATATTGTTATTTACGATAATATGATTAAAAATATTAACTTCACTTTTTTTATCCGAATCTCGTTCTTACACATATTGATACGGTAAAAAAAGATATCAAGTTATACAACGATGAACATATCAGATCTTCTAAAAATATAATTCTACTAACTTCTATCTCTGATAACAAATCCATAATAAAACTTATCATGTATGCTTGTATAACAATATACATATTTAATCAAGAAATTAATTGATACTTCAATAAACAATGTATATTTTTTATCCAGCAGTACATCGGTGTAGAATCCAAAGAATAAACTCTTAATTCTCACTCTTATCGTAATTATGTAATCTTATCAATTTACTTGCTGAAACTGAACTACAATATATTGACTTTGAAATTTGTATCATCTATATTTACATGTTTATGTGAGATTAGTCTTGATCTGAATATAACAGAGTAAAGGATACACAAATCATTCACATATAAATACTAGTATGGTGTTTTAGCCAGATTTGTAAAAAAGTGAAAGTAGTACACCTATAATTTTAAATCTTCAAATTTATTCTGGTCAAATAATATTTGTAGTCATTTTGATTATGACTTACTCACAATTCATTGAAAATTTCATCATCTTTATAACACTAAAATATAAAAAAGTATTTAAAAGATATGCAGTTTCTTCTGAATGACTTTCAATTGTTGTTTCCATAAAACCTTTGCAAGATTTTTGTGTACCTTAGCACTTTGAAGATAATGGATACATCTATCAAAACAGACAGAACAATTAATTATAAATGCTAATAATATTATTGAAATGTTTAATCAGAAAAAAATGTGTACAGCTTATTGAAAGTGAAAATCATTTATGAAAATAAGTTTAACCACAATACCAAGATTGATATTTGTAGAAACATTTGTTTTATATATTTTTAATTGATTTCATTTCTATCTTTTTTATAAGAGATTAAATATTTTTATTTAGGCAAATTAATACTTTACGACTCAAAACATTACACAATGTATACCAAATTACGACTGTTCCAAAAATAAATTTCTATATATATTCACATATCAAATAAAAAAACAATTCGTGTCAGAACTCAAATCCAATAACACTTCAAATCCATTTCTACGTAACATTTGTAAATTATAAAACACGCGAAATTCCTGTTTGAAGTTTGGAAATTGACAGGCTGTCTGTTACGGATTGATATTAAAAAATAGTATACCAGTTATTGATTACAAAACGGGTAACTAAAATAAACTTTTATTTCAAATTTACTGGAATGTAACTGGAGGCCTTAATTAACAAGTTTAATATTTTTGAGTTTTATTATTAAATTTTATTCTGACAAAATTGAAAAATCAATCAATTAGAGAATAAAATGATTGTGTTTGGGAAAATTTCTTAAAAAAAAAATAATAATAAAAATAATTTATACAGAAATATCATCATAATTTAAAAAAATGAATACAATAAAATCTAATAAATGTATTTTAGCAATACACTTCAATAAATTACAAAAAAAAAAATAATCTACTAAATGAGACAAAAACTATTGAAAAAATTTAGAAATAAAAATGAAAAATTGTTAATCCATTTATAATATTTCAAATAACAAGATAAATCGAATTTTGCCTGTATTTTTCTCTTAAAATAATGAAAAAACTTAATTAATAAAATTAAATTAAGATAACAAGCGATTTTTCTTCGATAAAAATCACTTCAGACACAAATTTAAATATACAAAGAATTCCATTCACGAGAAAGAAAATACAAGCTGCCTTGCAGCTTTGTTTTTTCAATGCAGTGCGTAAAATTCAGTAGATTGTAATTGAATTATAAATTGGGGTCGTAACGAACTAATCAATTAATTTTGGGGTTGTCAAACAGTTTACGTGTCAGCTGTTTTAGATGAAGATATAGAACGTTTAGTCCATAATCAATTTATCTTCTCGTAGGTGTGTTTGTGAGTGTATAATTTATAAATGCATACCACAATTTGCCTACCCTGTCTCTCTCAATATATATATATATATATATATATATATATATATATATATATATATATATATATATAAATTGACTATTACCCAATTGTAAATTATACAATAAATTAAGATAGTCATAAATTAGTTGTGTGAAGTTAAATTGGGTTTCAGAGAAAATGCTATATAGTTCTAATTTCGTACAAATGAACAATCATTAGACTTTGTTATCTTAAACGAATTATTTTCTGTTTAATTGAAATAAACACATTAATTTAAATCGTTGAAATTGAAGAATGTATAGAAAAATGTATAGAAATTACTTATGCGATTTTATTTTTTACTAGCAATCTAAGAACAGTTTTGATATTATTTCTTTAATTTTTAGTTGTACAAAAAAATTATTTACTATTTTATTTTATTTTTAAAATTTACAGTACATTTTTCAAATCGAAAAATTAATCCAAAACAAATAAAACAGTTCAGTGAAAGCATTTTAAAAAAATCCTCATAATTAACTTGACTAACGTATTTTACAATGGGTGTTAATTCCAAATAATACGTTGTAGAAAATTGAAAATATACCCCGGACGCACATTTTAACCACACTGAATTTTTACCACAAAAGCCTATAAATCTTATAAAAACCGAGCTCAAATTTTCATTGTGTTAATCCACTTAAAACGCAATGTGACATTTCCAACTAACGTTACTTATTCTCAATTGGTGATAAAATTTATATACCATAATTCATGCTACTACATTGTGTATGTGGGCGGGAATTAAAAATAATTTGTCGAAATAAAAAGAGGTTTGTATAAAAATGAATACAGTGCAAATAATTAAAACTCGATACTCGATGGTCGATACTTTTTTTTTAAATTTTTTATCAATCAGAACTTCATTGTAAAATATTAAAAGCTTAAAGTAATATGCATTTTTGAATCTCAATCACACAATTCATAGAAATGAAAGCGTTTTATGCATAAGCAGGTAAACAAACGGAGAGATTGTGTAAGGTTATAAAAAATAATGGGAGATATTTTGAGGATTGAAATATATTTCGTTTTTTCGTAGACATTCATTTTATATAAATAAGGTACCGATTTAATTTGTACACCTAACAAATAAGTAATCCAGGGATTAAAAATCACAAAAAATAACGATATATTTATCGAGTGATCAATATTTATACACTACATTTAATTTATAAAAATATATTGGAACGGATAAATAAATTTTTAAAATTTGTCGATTAGAATAGTTATAATAATTACAAATACATTTTTTTATAAATACATTTCTACTTTAGACAAATCACATTTTTTTCTAATCAAATATTTAACAAATTAATATAATTTATGCAAAATTCATTGGAAATTCCACTAAAATATAGAAAAATCTTCAAAAGATATGCAGTTTCTTTCGAATGGCGTTCAGTTTTTGTTTCCTTAAAACCTTTAAGAGATTTTTCTATACCTTAGCACTGTGAAATAATGATATCTTCATCAAAACAGGCAGAATAATTAATTATAATTGCAAATAATATTACTGAAATGTTTAATCAGGCAAAAAAATTGTATGGTTTATTGAAAGTGAAAATTCATTTATGGAAATAACTTTAATCACAGTAATCACCTTAAAAATAATTTGTCGAGATAAAAAGATGTTTGTATAAAAACGAATACAGTGCAAATAATTAAAACTGGTAGATATTTTTTTTAATATTTTTTTTATGAATCAGAACTTCAATATAAAATATTAAAATCTTAAAACAACATGCATTTCTGAATCTCAATTACACAATTCACAGAAATGAATGCGTGTTATGCATAAGCAGGTAAACAAATGGAGAGATTGTGCACGATTTACGAAACGAAACCTGAGGCTCATCTCGAGAAAGAATGTCTCTTGAAATGTTTGTAAACAACTCAACGACCAGCTTTTAGAGCGTTACGTCTACCTATGATACACGCTGATTTATTTTATCTTTAAAGACTGAGCGGATTATAAACGTTGGATCTTCACGAAAATAACACAACAGGGTTTCTTTTTAATTAATACTATCGTTACGAACAGGTTTCATTAAATAAATAATGAAAAGTGAACTATTATTGTTTGATATTGGTTTTTATTTTTTCATATAAACATTAGATTCAAATAAATAAGACAATAACATAATTGTTAATTGCCTGTTTTTAGAAAATTAATAAGACATCTCCATCGTTTATTTCATTATTTTTTCAGTGATTCTAACAGGTGTAAATGAACATTTCATGTCAACTGAGGAATAAATCTATCTGAGCATAACTGACCATAAACAATTAGAAATAACTACATATATACTAGATATACATAAATAAACATAGGTAGATGACTATAAACAATCGTAATGATTTATGTAAAAATCTGTACAACGAATCTCAATTAAGTTACTGGCCACAAATTGGCACTGTCAATGAAATTACAAAAAACACAAATGGTATTGATTTTCCAAACTGGCATTATTAACTGCAGTTTGTAAATGAACAAAAGCGTTTACATGAATTTTTGGTAATTAAACACATTATTCAGATTTGTTCGAAATGCTATTACACAAGTGGATAATTAATTATATCAAGTTTAATTTTCATAACATGCTATTCCAATTTTTTGTTTTGCTGTCAAAATATTCTCTCTCTCTCTCTCTATATATATATATATTTATATATATATATATATATATATATATATAATTTTTACACAACCGTACGGCTTTTCTAATAAAATGAAACGGTGAACAAGCAAATCACTACCGTGACGATTCGGAAAACTTTCTTCAAAAGTTTACTCAGCCATTTATTTAAAAGCTGTAGCACAATTTTACTTGTATATAAGTGTGTGTATATGTATATGAGCGTATATATATTTATATATAATGTACAATGTACAAGTATACAACAACCGTTAAATAATTTCCAGGCAAATAAGTTAATCAAAAAACTTTTATTTTCAGCAACCACGACAACATTTCTATTTGTGATTTCATGGCTTATGTGAAATGAAAAAACTTGTTAAATGTTTTAAGAATTCTTTAATTAATTTATAAAGTTGTGTTGAAAAATGTTCAATTATTTCTTTGTATAGTAGTCGATAATTTTTAGTCATTTCTGTATCACAGGTATCATATGGTGTATGTATATATATATATATATATATATATAAATAACTATATATATATATAGAGAGAGAGAGAGAGAGAAAGATAAATAGAACTAAATAGAAATAATAAGAAGAATTCAATTTATAGTATTTCTTGTAAAATCTTTATAATTTTTTAATCTTGTAAAATTTTTCTATTTCACAAAACATTTTTTTCATAGAAATTTTATTAGATATAAAAATTAGTTCGATGCCTTGAAATTGAATTAATCATAATTGTGTTTTAAATTAACATTCTTTCTTGTCTAGCATTTTGAAGTGCCAGACTTAACACTTAAAAACAATATATCTTGGTCAAGTAATTGGTATAACTTCACAAAACAGTAGTGAATACGATAGCGTCCGAAAAGCAGTACATTAGGCATTGAAAAAATGTTGGTGAAGCCGTGTGAATGATGTACAGCTTTGGGGGAAGGTGTTGTGATACATAACACATCCAAAAAATGCTAAAACAGTGGAAGAAATCCAAAAATGTATTGACGATTTTATCGATTCAAAACTCCTATCTCATTTTCGATAAAGGATTTTTCAGTTAACCAAAATACAGAGCAAAGTTATACAAAATAATGGGAGATATTCTGAGGATTGAAATGTTTTCCATTTTTCTGGAAACATGCATTTTCTATAAAAAAAGGCACTGAATTAATTTTTCACACCTAAAAATAATACATAATAGAAGCTAATGGAGAAAGAGTAATATAACTGGGTCCAAAACAGTAAAATATTGATATACATTTACAATACAATAACAGGATAGAAATGTTTCGCTATAAAATAAAAGTAAAACACAATAACTTTGATGGAAAAATAATGAATTACTAAAATTATTACACATTTAATCATACATATACTCGTATATATATATATATATATATATATATATATATATATATATATATATATATAAAAGTTGACAAAAAATGTTTGTCAATTAAAACCATTAATTCGCAATCCTGACATTAAACAAAGTGCAGAAAGTTAACTGGGCCATAACGTCATACACATACCCATACTACATACATCATTCTGCCAGATGTCAACTCGGTATACGTGGACAAAAAACACATTTTCCAGTTCGTGAATTCAAAGTCGGGAAAAAAACACATACACAACAAATCGGCGATGCGAGCTGATATATACCTGTATAGAACAACAGAGAAGCAGGTTAGCAATCCGGCCACCGTGCATATATCTCTTCCGTTCAACTAAACTAGTGTGACATGTCTTTTATTCAATTTACGAAAAATGCTATAATATGAACCAGTTTCAAGATTAATTTCACATTTGAAGATGTCACTGAAAAGATTGCAGGTTTATAGAAGTAGGAAGTGAATTTAAGTTGACATATTGTTTGAGTTTTTTCTTATATGAAAATAATATACATACATACATATATATATATATATATATATATATATATATATATATATATATATATATATATATATATATATAATGAATATAAGAAATATAAGACGAATCACAGTTTCTTCCAAAGAATTCAAGAAAAAAATAATTTTTTACAACCCGAATAAGAGAACACACAGTTCTCCCAAAGAAAACGAATAAAAAAAACGTTGTTTTACGTTTTAATATAAAGTAATATTTACAAAAATTATGCAAATACATATTTAAAACGGCTACAGTAACGTATCGCCCTGAACTGAAAAACCGAATAAAAGACGACCCTTGTTTTTAATGAAAATCTGTGGACAAAAGACTCCTCATATTCTAGCTAATACGGTGTATGTATATATGCATGCATATATATATATATATATATATATATATATATGCATTTCATAACAAAAAAATATTAACATATATTTTTTAATATTTTACCAGGGGGCTCTGCCCCCTACTCGCTACGCTCGCCGACCCCCGGGGGACTCTGCGCCCGCTCGCTTAACTCATATTGTATATATTCGCTCAATATTGTAATAAATATGTATATATATATATATATATATATATATATATATATGTTAATATGTCTATAATCACCCTCATATTGCAGTCATATTGCAACGTACTTGTTTTATAGAGTCGTACATTTAATTGTAGTTGTCAAATGATAACTATTGCTATGGTGGTTTTTTGAAACTTTTCCCATATATCCCACGAATTAGGCTCCACATTCATACACAGACAGTACACAAGAAGACGAAGGTTGATTTCGGAGAAACTCCAACCTCGAGGAACGACCACAGAAATGAAGATACACCATAACACGATTCGCACTTTCTTAAAATTCGTGGAAAAAAACTGTAGTTGTTATGATACTATTAATGTAATTTTTCGTGAAAATTTCTCGTAATATCGGGCATCATCGTTAATAATAATTTTATATAAAATCTCTATACTTTTTAAAAAAAATTTTCTTTGTCCATTTTTAAATTTGATATATATACACATATATACAAATATTTTTTTATATATAAATAGAAATCGTTATCAACAAATAACATTTGTAGTCTTTGTAATGATTAAAAATAAAATTTTGTATTTATTAACATACAATATTAAAAAATACAACTCTTTTCAAATAACATCCTTACTATAAAGACTAATTTAGAACTAAATGTACACTTTAACCTCGATTTGCACGGTAGATTGGTTCACCAGAAGTATTATGTAAATCGAAATCGTGAAATTCGAGTCCACATCTCATATTAAAAATAAGAGATAGGTTTTACAAATCCGCAATGAAATAATATTATTTATTTTTAATAAAACGAGAATATATTTTACACATTAATTCGGAATACATTGAAAAGAAATAAAAAGTGTTCATTCTGTATCATCATCTTCACTTGTTAATTTTCTCTTCACTTCTATTCACATCTTTATTTCTCTAATTCATTTTCCAAACGTATGGTGGGAACTGTTCTAATACAATCAGTTGTCAAAGATTGTTTCAAATCTTTACTCAACTCTTTATGAAGATTAACTCTTTTATTGACAACTTACATTTTTTTTGCAATTCTGTGACCATCTTAGACTGAAATAATGCCGTATAAATGGAAGTTTTTCCGCATTCATTCAACCGTGTTAAACCGAAATCGTGCAATTCGAGTACCGTGTAAATTGAATGTTGTGTAAACATAAATAGGAATGTATATTTTAATTGAAAGCAATAACTAATTTTCAAGAAAAAAATGATCCCCAATTTTAATTCCATCCAATCATTAAAAACCAAAAATACAAAAATCAAACAAATAAAATTAATTAATACAACTTTTTTCCTCTTTCAGAGATACTCGTTAGATTACTAAAATTCCATTGTAATTTTTTAACGTCGGCGTGTAAAAAAAAATAATCATTCTTTGTAATCGGCGGGAGAGCGTGTAAATAATCAATTTCGTTTCGATTCATTTGACATTGACGTTCTTAAAATCGTCGAGCGTCCCTACATTTCGTTTATAATCACAATTTTTTTCTTTTATACACAGAAGCATCGGTAATTTTATTCATTGTTTGATTTGTCAAACACGTTGGTTAAAGAGAAAATTTCTGATGAGAGATTCGATTGACTTTTTTGAATTTATTTTATTTCTATAGAGAATACACTTTGGGTAAAGCGATTGTTTTAAAGTATTGGTTCGGTGTGATTTATGCACCTATGAGGATATTTTTTATCTGCTTGTAGAAAAATATTTATAGATTTGTATTTCAAAAAAAAGATACGAACAAATCAGTAATTTATAATTTTATTTTTTATTGTATTTTTTATTTAATTCTATATCCCACGTATATAGAATTCATCATTAAGATATTCTGAGGACTGAAATGTGTTCCATTTTTCCGTAAACACTCATTTTCTATAAAAAAAATGAACCGAATTAATTTATACACCTGATAAAAAATGGAAATACAAACAAAAATATAAAAACAAAAACAATAAGATAAAAACTAAAAATATTTATTGAACCCTTTCAGAAAATAACTAAGCTATTCTGAAAATGTATAACAAAAAAAATCACTACTTCTTCCAAGTAAATATTAAATATTTTCGTTTTCTATTTTAAATATACAACACAAACAAAAATTATTCATGAACGACTTGGAAAACTATCACACAATTTTGTTAATATTATAAAAAATAACCGAACACCTACTTTTATTTCATTTCAATAACTGTGTTTAAATCTGTTTTTTTTAAAAAAAAAAATACTGAATTGATAATAAATGAACGTCATAAAATATTTTTTTATTAAATAATTTGTATTTATAATAAGAATTTGTTTCTATTTTATAATTTATATATTTTTTATTGTGTAAATTTGTATTTTTTTTTTTATAAAAATTAAATGTCAATATTTCTGTGTTTTGAACACTGCAATTTATTTATTGACATTGTTATAAATTTAGTAAAGAAAATATATAAATAAACAATTATTACGGTACATATTTTAATGTTTAAATGTATCCATATACATTTTATATCAAAACTTTATAACTTGATTCAAATATGCTGCTTATACCGGACTATGTTAAAAAAGAACGAGCTTCAAATCGTATAAAGTTTCAACTGCACATAATAATTTTTTAACGTAGACAGGACAACTTACATTTTTCCACACGAACATAATACGAAATTATTTTGTAAAGTACAGAGCAGATAATATACGTTAATCTCTTTAATATGGACATTACAATGCTGCACTGTGGTAATATAACAGTGTAATATATTTACATACAGCCAAATTAACGCTCTTGGAACCACTACGTCACATTAAAATATTTCTTGTGCGTTGCCCCTTCCCTCTAGAGGTCTTCATTGTCTTCCTCGTACCGGTCGTAATAAAAAATACGAATTATTACAGGAACATGTAACTCATTCACGTTTCTTTTTTTTCAGAGAATATAACAGAAAAAATAAAGTGAAAAATAAACTTCATAAATAAATTGCATGGCTTTATTTGTGATAATCATTTAAACGATTCTATTTTAATCCAATCTTCAAATTAAATTTAAATAAATTCTTTAACGTAACCGAACATTCATTAAAAAAATGTTTCATCAATTTAACTGTAAATAAAATAAATTATATCAATCTCCAGTTACTAAAGAATGATTTAAAAAATAGTTTATTTTATTAATATTCAATAAGATTTCAAATAAATAATGAATGTTTTCGTTCCAAAATCGTCATCATAATCTAAACGTAGTTGCACGTAAAATCGTATTGTGCTAAATGATAATGAAAAGATAATTGTGAAATAAAGGTCGAGAGTTTGATTACACCCGGAACCATAAAGGATTGGAGCGATAACAATAAACGGTCTTAGACAATCATGACAACGTAAAAAGTTTGTTTTATTATTCGATTAATTTACACAAACGATTCTCAATGTACCTCGTTACGATTCATTATCTCATCGTAAATGATTTGGTCAAGTTCAAGATTGTTTTTATTCGTCTTCAAATAAAATTCTATTTTTATATAAACTGCTTTGAAAAATGATTATAATAAATATTTATAGAAACGTTTAAAAATCTAAATAAATAATGATCATATTTTTGTACTTGATAACTTATAAAAATATCTAAAATATATTCGGTGTAAAAATTAATTCGGTGCCTTTACATTGATCAATCATAACTCTGTTTTACATTAAAATATTTTCTCCTTTTAACATATTAAAGTGCCAACTTTAACATTTAAAAACACTATATCTTGACCAAGCAGTTGGCATAAAATCACAAAACAGTAGTGAACATGATAGTGTCCAAAATGCAGAATATTAACCATTGCATACTTTTAGCATTCCAGTTTAAAAAAACTGATTTGTTAAGCTTTGGGGAGGAAGATGTTGCGACGCATAAAACATGCAAAAAGGCTAAAACAGTAGAAGAGGTTCGAAAATACATTCAGATTTCATCGATTCAAAACTATTATATTTTTTTAAATAAGGGATTCGTCAATTACCCGACAAATGAAGCAGTTATATAAAAAATAGGAGATATTTTAAGAATTAAATTTTATTCTATTTTTTCATGAACGTTCATTTTATAATTTATATACACCTAATATATATGATAAATTAGACACTTATGAATTAATATATTAGTTTATAACAAAAATCGATGCCTGAATATTCAGCAGATAAACAACTTCATTTCTCTAGAATTTGCAAAATAATTTAAACGATAAAATTTATTAAAAAGAATAGACTTTAAACTGATTTCTTTACCAATTAGTAAATAAATTATTTTATAGTTCATTTATTATAAAAAAATTCAAATAAAAACTGCTGAAAGTTTAATGGTACCTTTTTAAGTTTAACATATGTATACTTTAGTCTAACATTATAATTTTTATTGTACACCTGAGAATCTTTTTTTATAGTCTGCTTGCTAAAGATTAAAATGAGTACATTGAAATTGTTAAAAGTTTGTTTCATACCAAAAAAAACCTACGTTTTACAACAGATGTGTTTTAATTTATTTTTATATCAAAATAGGTCTATTTAATTCCCGTGACTCATTTATAATAATAAATTAATAACCATAAAAGGAAAAAAAGATACTATTAAACCGATCAGTGTTGGGATCAGCATGTTCAAAACAAGCTTGATATATTGAAAAATATACACAGAGAAAAATAAATTAAGTAAATGTAACGTAAACAATTTCCCAAATTGCTTTATTAATTAGTTTTATATGTAAATAGGTAAGAAAATAATCGATAATAAGGTATGTGTTTGTACATATATTTGTATGTATATGTAAAAATATTTATTTTTAAACTTAACGCTTATGTTAAACTAATTACACACTAATATTGTTTTCGAATAACGAGTTTTTCCTGGCTAACTTTCGGCCTCAAGCGGCGTTAAATCCAACAGAGTGTTTTTCAGTGTTCCACCGTTTCGTAAGAACATTAAATTTGAATTACACGTGACGTACATTCGTGTGAATAATATACAACTGCTGTCTGCGTCTGTTTACATGCACGTATGTCTGTATAGACGGTACGAAAATAAGTTTTGTTTTATTATACATCAAAATACATATTAGAGTGGGTAATTTAAAAGTTTATTTTATTCCATGGTCTGCTAACGGTCAAAAAATATTTATCTTTATATTGTTCAAACATATGTTGTTTTTTTCATGGAAAAAAGAGTTGCTGTAAGATACTTAATGGTCAATTAAACGCACAGGGTATCAAGAACATTATTATTAATTCGATATAATTTAATACGGTTTATGACTCATGGAAATAGAAAAATAGTGAGTCAGAGTACAAGTAATATAATTAAAATAAAAATATGGACGATATTGAATTCAGTGAATACGCACATTTACATAATTTTCATGTTTACTTTTTAAATTAAAATGTTACCAAGTAGAACTCGATACATATTCAATGTTTTAATTTAAAATAAAATCGTTTTATTAATAGGAGGTTGCATTGAAAGCCGCTGTTCACGTGTAGATGGCTCTAGGTGCGTATACTGTGGGCAGTGACAATGTCTCTTATGCCATTTTGAAGTGTGAACATTTCCTACTAAAATTCAGTCATCAGACGCCATCCTCTGTTTACACAAGTGCTTTTCTATAACCGAATTAAAATGAAAAGCGATAAGTTGTTTTTCTGATGTATACTTCTACACTACTTTGATTTGAAAAAAATGCAGCTGAAGGTCATCGATTGTGAACTTATGGTAAATCTATTCCATCGGAAACAGTTTGTAGAAATTGGTGTCGACGATTCAAAAGAGGTGATTGTGACGTTCACGACAAACAACGGTCAGGTCAATCGAAAAAGATCGAAGATGAACAACCGCACGCTCTATTGGAAGAAAACCCTGGTCAAAAACTCAAATAATTGGCTCAACAGCTCGAAGTCGATAAATCAACCATTTCACGACGTTTACAAGCCATGGGAAAAATCCAGAAGGAAGGGAGATGACTGCCACATAAATTAACCGAAAATGCCATTGCTAATCGGTTAAATATCTCGATTTTTTTGCTTGCAAGGCATAAAAAAAGAGTGTCTTATGGTATATCGTGACCGGCGATGAAAAATGGATCTATTTCGACAACCCGAAACGCAAGAAATCATGGGTTGATTCTGGCCAACCATCAACGTCGACACCAAAGCGAAACATCCACGGTCACAAACCAATGCTCTCTATTTGTTGGGATATAGAGGGGTGTCGTGTATTATAAGCTGTTGAAACCGAAGGAAACAATCATCGTCGAATGTTATATCGACAACAATTGGAGCATTTGAATGATAATTTGATGCAAAAAAGACCATCAATTGCATCAAATCGCTGAAAAATTGATTCTTCTCCATAACAACACTCGGCCTCATATTGCTATAACCGTGAAACAAACACTGATGGAGCTCGAATTGGAGGTTCTCCCGCATCCAGTGTATTCTCTGGGCCTGGATGCAAGCGATTACCATCTGTTCCGATTGATGCAACATACTTTGGAAGATACACATTTTCATAACTACGGAAAAGTCGAAAATTGGATTTCTGAATGGATTAGCTCAAAAGACATGCCATTCTTTCGTCGCGGAATTCAACTTCTGCCAGAAAAGTGGGAAAAGGTCATAGCTTTGGAGGGTAAACACTTTGATTAATGTATTCATACATTTTTTTAATTGAAATAAATGCTCAAAAAATACCATTTTTCAATGCAACCTCCTAATATATTAGTCTATTATTTAAGTGAAAGTGCAATTCACTTTTTCAAACACGAAAAAAAACACGTTAAGTATTTACAATAAAAATAACATGATTATATTTTTATTATTTTGGTACGAGGTGAACGATAAAGCGGTCAACTGAAACAATTAATCTTCTTCGCGTCAACATCACGAAATCGTCTTCGTAACGTGTGTATTTTCGTCAAGTCTCCGAGATAACAATCTAACGATTAAGTGAAGTTCGTCCCTTAGCATTCGCAAAATCAATGACACGGTGTGAGACCCGTTGTACAACAATACGTGTTGTTCTCGTGACACGTTGGTTCATAACCTTTAAATTGGTTTATTCGCCTTCACGTCATCGAAATAATACGCGTTTCCTCGACATCGGGGGTTAATAATTGTGATCTCTAACGACTGTTCATTAATATACAATAGCATGATGAATGACAAATAAAAATATTTTTATTTTATAGCTTTTTCTAATATACTACACAGACAAGAAAAATGATATAAGCTATATTTATATGAAACGCTGATAAAAGAGGTTTAAAATAAATATTTTATTAGATTTTATGACTTTTTAATATAACAGTTCTGATGCCATTGCAAAAATTTACTCTCATCCCACAAACTACAAACAATGTTACAATATTATAAATCATTATTGATCATTTTCGATTGTTAATTAGGCGTATTTCGAAAATGATTTATTAAACATTTTTACTAGAAAAAAATTTGATAGTTTGTGGAATGAAGAAGAATTTACTTGTGAAAATTTTAATTCAAAATCCAGAAAATGTATGCTTATAAAGTATTTAAAAAAAAATAGAAAATGGATAAATCTCATAAAAATATTTGATGAAAATAATATTTAGACTTCAAAGCTAAAATTAAAATAAAGAGCATTATTAATAATAAACGAGGCCGGTTTGAAGAGTAATTTGGTTCGATATATGAGAAACAACAGCTTCAGTTTCAAAATTTGGTTTATTTTTCAACATAATTCTTTTGAAACTCAACGCACTTGCCCCACCATTTCTCCAGTTTCGCAATTCCCTACCAGAAGTGGGTTTCTTGGAGGTGCTCATAATAGTCGTTTGCAGTCACCCAAATTGCTTCCAGTCAGGAAAAGTGTGTTTCCGGAATAGATGGAAGTCCGAGTCAACAGCGCTCATTACTGTATCCGTTTGGATAAGTTACGAAGCGCCATTGATGAAAAACGACTCAGTACACAACGCAAAAAATCTTGTTTCATTAAGACAACGCTCCGGTTCATTCATCGATACAAACAGCTGCCAAAATCCATTCTCTTGGCTTCGAATTAGTTCTCATGTCGCATATTTACCAGACCTGCCCCCTCCGACTTCCATCTCTTTCCACAACTGAAAACATTCATTACCAGAAACAGATTTAACACAGATGAGGAGATAACAGCCGAAGTACACGCTTATTTTGAAGAGCTTGAGTAATCGCACTCTAACACCGGCATAATGGCACTCGAGCAACGTTGGATGAAATGTATTGATCTTAAGAGAGATTATGTAGAGAAGTAAAAATAATTTTATTACCCTAACTATTGTCTTCCTATTCATTTCTACGAATTTTTTAAACCCCCCTCGTATATGACATATTTTAAGTTCTGTAACGATTTTTTTAATAAAACACTTTTCTAAAAAAAAACATACTACATTTAGAATAATAGCAACGACAAGATAACGAGTATTTAATCTTTGAGCCAAAATAAATTCCCACCTTTTAATCGCATCTCTTCCGTGCAATCAAAAGATAAAAGTTTTCATTCAATTATTTAAGATCATGATTTGTTTTTGTAAGAGGCCATTGCTGTTACATTTATTACAGCAAATGGAAAAATCTTTTAAAAGTAAAGACTTTATTTTCCCAAATTTGTATATATATATATATATATATATATATATATATATATATAAAATTACAAGTACATGTCATCTTAAAACATTCATTCAGACGTGTCGTATTACGGCATTACGCCTTTTGATTTTTTCACACGGAGTTATTTTTACGTTGAGGTGTGCGCATGTATCACCACCATTTCGTGAGAAGAGCTTTCGCCGCTTTTTTTCCCGTATCGGACGTGTCCCGAGGGCTTACGTACTCACGTTCCAGCGAGATACGAACGTTTTTATTTCACCCTATCGCTTCGTCGACTTCCTTACTACGTTCTCTCGACTATTGCATCTTTCTCGAGTGAAAGCTGTGGCTTCAGTTCTATGATAGCTCTTTTTATGTCTTCCAGCAACGTACATTCTACACGGCGGATTTTTTCCTCGACGCCATACCGTATTTTTATTTCGGCTAACGACTACTCAGTTTTAAAGTACACTTACGTTATGACTAGACTTTACTGAAGGTATTACAGTATGTTTTTTTAAAATATATACATACATACATATACATATATATATATATATATATATATATATATATATATATATATATATATATAATAAATAATATATATATAATAAATATATATAATTAATTATATATATATATATAATTAATTTACGTACAAAAAATATTTAAAAAACCATCACTGTTAATAAAGTGTATAATTATAAAAAATACATGAATTCACATTACTGTTAAAAACAATCTTATTCACAACATATTTACATGTCATTCTTAAAGAACAGAAAATGATAATAAGACATTTTATTAAATAGAATACATAATAATGTACAAAGTATTTTTTTTAATATAGAAACAATAGATGTAATTATAAGAAAAACGTATCAGAATTAAACTCAAACGGTTCTGTGAATAGAGAAGCTTTTTGTGTGTGAACAATGTAGGTCGTTAGTGTAGAAACTTATTAGCTGGATTCGAACGAAATCTCGGGGTTTTTGTGGAAACAAATAAATGAACAGATGGCACGAAATGTTATGCTCAAAATGGGTAACATCTGATACTAGAATTCAAGTTGACTAAATGAAAAGTCTTAACTATTAACACGATCGTGTCCTATTATATAAGAAATATAAAATACTGTACATGGTTTCTTTTTATTTAATTAAAATGTGCTTTAAAGATTTTAAATTGTTCAAAAAGATAGTCGTTTTTACATTATTAACTTTTATTTTCATCGATAATTCAAAAGAAATAAATCAGCATATCTTTTAATACACAATCTCTCAAATAAACATTAAATATTTCTTGACAAACACTGGTTTTGATATTCTGATTACGTTAATGTTCTTCGTATGTGTTTCATTAATGTATTTTACAACATATAAGTCGGATATTGAATTATCTGTGACGTCAATGCGTATTTCCGTTAACATGAGAAATAAAGAATTATTTTTATATTACGATTTTAGAATAAAGGTACCATATATTTGAATTTGAATAAAATGTTTTTTTTTATTACCAAATGTTATTATTTTAACGAATGTATATTAAAAAGAAAAAAAAACGTTATCTTAACATAACAACATGTAGTTCATCACTTAATCAAAACGCAAAACGAGAATTATGCTAATAAATGCTACTAACAATATAAATATTCAAGAGATCAATGACCAAATAACATATTTTTATATACATAAAGATTAAGAAATCTGTGGTATATTTTTTTAAGTAAAGAAAAAAAATGAGGTGGATTTGTAAGATGAACATTTGTTTGTGATTTTAGAGTATGAAAAAAGTATTTGTGAAAGTAATAATTTATATTTAATATTTTCCGTAAGTGGTCATAAATTGCTGCCTGTCTTCTATTAAAATATATCTTTTTACACTCATTTTATTTCAATTGTAAAACTGTACTAAAAATTAGATCGAATAATTTCTATTATTGAACTATACACTGTTTAAAAAACACCAACCGACAATTTCAGTCTAAATATCTTTCATATAAACCAATCCACTAAAATCATACATAGTGTATATAATATCAACAAAAGCTCTTTCCAAGATTAAAGATCCATTTGAAAAATTATTAAATATCACACACAAATCCTTGAAAATATACGAATGTGTATGTACTTAAAAAAACATCGTTCTCGAACCGCACACAAAACGAAAAAGCGGACAGTGTTAAAAAATACATAAATATTATTCTTTGGCAAACTGAAAATCTACAAGGGTCGACTGCGGTTTTAAAGAAGGGGAGTTTCATGAAAAAGTATGTGAACAGAAATATTTACATAAATCATATTAGACTTTTAAGAAATTGGAAAGATGGAAAAATACTTAAATCGAAATTTTATGTATACAAAATAAATTCTAAACATGTATACAGAAATAATTGGATGGCTAACTTGCAACATTTAATAACTTGGCAAAAAATACATGTTTGATATTACACATAGCATCGTCTGTCTCTCTGTTTATATATATATATATATACACACGAAGGTTGTTTGATAAGTTTGGTAAATTTCTATGTTATAGTGCCACCACTCATTTAGTAACGTCACGGCTATCAAGTATTACTTTTCAAACTAATATTGGCGAAATTTTAACCAGGAACGACGCACTGTTCACGCTCTACAGATGTTTGAAGCGAGCATTGTAATAATTACTGCAAAAATGGAAAAAATTAGCAGGCCTTTTTGTCGATTCGTCACGTGGATGAAATATGGATCCACCAGTATACACCTGAGTCAAAGCAGTGGACAACGACTGGTGAAAGTGCGACGAAGAAGGCGAACACCGTTTTGTCGTCTGGGAAGGTGATGGCCACTGTTTTTGTAATTCCTAAGGAATCATCGTGATCGACTACTTAACGAAGGGAAAGACGATCACAGGAGCCTATTATGCAACATTATTAGGACATTTGAAAGAAGAACTGAAACAAAAATAGCCAAGATTGGTGCACAAAAAAGTGCTTTTTCACCAGGACAACGTGACATCCCACAAATCGACTGTCGCAATGGGAAAATTACACAAATTAGGCTTCGAGTTGATTCTTCATCCACTCTATTCTCCCAACTTGGGCACGTGTGACTTCTTCTTCTTCACAAACAGGGAAAATTGGCTCGGTTGAAAGAAATGCTCGTCGAATGAGAATATCATCACCGCATTCAATGCGTATTTTTATGACTCGTTGGACCAAGTGCATAGCCCTCAATGGAGACTATGTTAAGAATAAAATCGATTTTTTAGAAAAAACGGTGTTTAAATTGCTTTTTTACCATACTTATTAAACGACCCTTGTATTATGTGTGTATGTATGTATATATATATATAAACACACGCATATATATATATATATATATATATATATATATATATATAGATATATATATATGTTTTTATAAAATGTATATAGGCATATATGAAAAACGATTGAATTCAGTAATAAAAATATTGATTAAACTTTTTGGCGAACGTTCAAAATATTCCAGACATGTAATTTGACAGAAAATATAAAATCCACGCAACGATAAAATACATAAACACATTACAAATGACAGAATACGTAAAACAAAAGGGTGTTCTCCAATTTCCGTTGTGCATTTAAAAAGTCTAGTTTTTGTTACCGATCAATAAGAAAGTGTATCCGGCATTCATACAAGGTATCAATAACAAAATGGTCACAAACATTTGAGTCGACGTACGACAAAACATTGGGATATATTTACAAATGTAAGCAATTCGCGTTCCCCTTTCAAAAGAAAAATTCGTCGGCCAAAACACCGTCGATAGTAGCAGCAGCAGCCGGGCCTTTTTTCGACGGCTACGTGATTTGATTTTCTATTTTCACGACACGAGAGCAGAAAGGGCAACCGGAGAGAATTTTCTTTTCTCTGTAACATTTTCCAGTGTCATATAATTTGTGCACTTTCTTTCTTTGGAGACGGGGTCACGTTATCACGGTTTCATAACAAAAGGATTTTATAATAAAAATTGAAATTTTACTCGTTTCTGTGAAATTTGTGAGGAGAATGATTTTTTTACTGTAAATATATCTTTTTTCATTTCAAGAATATATAGCTTTTATTAAATTCGACTCTATGATTAGAAATAAACTGTAACTGTCGATATAAAACCTAATAAATATTCATAAAATATAAATATTTATTTAAATTACATACAGAACACAATCCAAATATAAAAAATGTTTAAAAATTTAAAACACTTTTTAAAAAATTAACTGGTTATATGAAACAAATATATGAAAGTTAAATAATATGACCAAGACATTTTTGATCTGTGAGCATTAATTATATTTTACATATTTTTTAGGTGTCCAATAAATAAATATCATTAAATTTGACTTTTAAAAAATATATTTAAAGTGACCTACATCTATGCTCCTATTCATGTAAATACTTGAAATATTCGACCCGCCTTAATCCGTGGGCAAATCTTTCGTATACATAATACAATGTAAAATTATGTTAATGGCACTAAATTGACTCTCATTGACTTCAGTAAAGTCACATTTCACATATAACTGAACTTAACATTTTTATATTTCAACGAAAAGATTTTGATACAATCTAAGAGCATTTTCATAATTTTGAACATTTTTAAATAACTATGTAGTCTTATTCTTATGAAAGGTTAACATGAGGTATTAACGACAAACATTTGTCCAGATTTATGTGAGTGGTGTTTCACGATTTTTTGATAATCATGTATGGAAATATATATTTATTTAGAAACAAAGTTTGGATACATACATAATTAATTAGATGAAATATTTATATATAATTTTTTTCAAATTTTATTTTTCTGTATCTAACCACTCAAAGATCATTTTTCAAAATAATTTTTTTCAATTTCCAACAATTGCTCAATCGTTGAATAATTTGAAAAAAAAATGATTTTGACAAATGTATTTTTGTTTCATACACCTCCCTTCAACACTTCACCCCTTTCAACAATTACAAAAAAGAATATCGGATCAAAAATGTTCAATAGTTGTTTTTAAATATTATTTTCCTGTATCTTACCACTCAAAGATGAAACATTGTCATCGAAATAAACATAATCAAGAATTAAAAATTATGAATAACAAATTATTGAACATTTGATTAGAACAACTAATAGTTTTTAAAAAGCGAAAAAATAATTTTTGGAACTAAATTTAATCACACGACCAAAACAATACCATAACACATGGTGGATTATTTGAAAATGTTTACCAATTTCTCATTTTCTTAGACATAAAAAAAATACAATTCATTATAATTATCAATAGAACTTCTTATTTCAAGGAAATGATTCTAAATAATCGGTTAATAATTT